>CAWUFW010007391.1:0-600000 GCA_963921515.1 Calotriton arnoldi | reverse complement strand
CCGAGGTCCGTGGAGGCTCCCATGTTCGGGAGCGTGTCTCCTTCGTGCCAGGCACCGCACCCCCTGCCCCTGTGTCCCCTGCTGCCCTGAGTGAGGAGTCTGTGTACCTCCTTCGCCAGCTCCATGTAGGGCAGACAGCGATGCTGAGTGTCCTCCATGCACACACCACTCTGTTGACTCAGCTGGTGTCGTTCATGGAGGGCATCTCATCGGGCATGTCTGCCCTACAGAGGGGCAATAGGTCCATGGACTCCTCCCTGGTGGCAGCAGTGTCCCTCCTCCAACAGTCCCTCACCCCTCCTGCCTCTGCCCCATCCACACTCCCCAGCACCTTACCTGTCCCAAGCACACACACACCGGCACAGGCACACACTAAGCACAGACACGAGCAGCACACAGACACACACGCCAAAGTCAAGACGCACACGCATGCACAGTCAGGGGACTGAAACCACACTCACAGGGGATGGGGCCCAGGCACACACACACGCATCCACGAGCACTGCGCAGTCCTCAGTTACCTCTCCCTCCAAAGCCCCCTCCCTTGCCTCACCTGCAACCCCAAAGACACAGCGGCTCTTCCTCAGTGACCTCGGCCTCTTCCCCTCCAATCCAGCTGATGCAGCATTCAGGGGGAAGAGGAAGCCCACCCACACGGAGCGGAGTGCCCCTCGCCCCCGGACACCCTCCCCCAGGCGCAGACCGACTGACGCCCCCATCCGCAAGTCCCCCCGGTCCCGGAAGAGCAAGACCCCGCCGCCGCCCTGCAGCTCAGGCACCAAGTCTCCTTCCTCCATCCCTCAGGCCCCCACTCCACAGGTGCCCCCACCACACCCTGCCCCAGGTTCCCCCACCCACAGATACACCATCCCCAAAATGATCAGGCCTTCTCCCCCTGCCACTTGCTCTTCCGGCCCCACCCCCGCTGCGCTTGTCGTGCCCTGGTGTGGAGACGGTGTCCTCCCCCTCTGTCCTGCCCACCTTACCTGATCCCCATTCTCCTCCCCTGGAGGTAGGCACTGCAGTGGAGTCCACTACCACCCGGTCTGACTTGGGCACTGCAGTGGGGAACCTGTCCACTCCATCTGCACGGCCCACTGCAGTCGTGCCGGCACCCACACCATCTGAGTCATGCCCCCCAGCTGGGCACACCTCCACTGCAGTTGTCAGTGGCTCTCCAGCACCCACCACCCCTTCCCTGCTTCCTTCTGGTGAGCCCTGATCCTGTCCCTGCGGTGCCTGGCCTGCCCCCCCCGTATGCCCCTCCGAGGGGATTGTCCCTGGTTTTTTTCAGTGCAGGCATGCGTAGGGTGACATCTGCCACTGTCACCCTGTTTTGACTTTCAGGATGGACTGGCCATTGGCCTTTGTTTCTTTTTTACTGGACTTCAACTTTTGAACCCACATATGCTGAATAAAGCAACTATCTGTTCTCTAGTGTTTTTGCTTCTGATGTACATGATGTTGATGATGCTAACCATGCCCTTGCTGCAGTGATGGTGATATTTGGTCTCATGAAAATGAAGTGTTACTGTGCAGGAACCCATGTTGTCCGGGGGGAATGTGTCCTATCCTGTAGTGTATCCATGTTATCCTTAGCAGCATCTGAGGGTGTCATGTTTTCAATATTTGGCAATGGGATTTCCTACTTACATTAGCAATGTCACATCTGTGGCTTCCACCCCTGCACATCTGATGTGCTTGCCATTGTTCAATTAGTCTACTTCCCTGACCGTGTGGCCATCTCCACTGGACATGCAGGTTTGGGCATCAATGGGGAAGGACTCATCTGTGTTGTCAGTGCAACTTGCTATACATGTGTGTTGGATCTGTGCTGATGATTTCGTTGACACTCTCATGACCAGGCTGATGTGACGGGAGCCTTCATTTGGTGCTAATTGTTGACTGTGTGACCAAGTGTTCTGCTGACACGATGGAGCCCTATTGAGGCAACATATGGCACAGCTTTCCTCACACAGGAGTGGAGTCCCCTCATGGCAGTGTGTACTCCTGTGACATCGCCTGCGCCCAAGGTGTGTGTTGTATGAGCATGTCTGTGTGTTCACTTCCATTTTGCTGTGCATGCTGGGATCCCTAGTGATGTTCCTGTTTGTGATGCTTGCTGAGTTGACCTATGTTCCCCCAAAGTCTTCTCCCTGGGTTCTCTGTGATGTGGGTGCATGGCACATTACTGGTCATGAGGGTGTCACCCATAGGTGTGTTTGCTGTCAGGGCTGAGTTTGTGGGCAGACGCGACACAGTCAGGATTCCCCTTGGCACTTGTTGTTTACACCTGTCATGTGATTTCCAGTGTGTGTTAGCTTTCAGTGATTGTGACACATTGTGTGTGTGACTGCTGGCACTCCTCAGGGTCAGGGCTGCAATGTTGGTAGTTGTCTATGTGTGTTCTTTGTGGGTGACCTTGGCTTCTTCATTGGTGTGGAACTGTGGCTGGGATCCCATTGGTTGGTGTGGTATTGCCGTCATGTCCATGTACAGCGTAGTGTGCAGTGTGTCAGACATTGAGGAGTCTTGTTGAGTGGCCATGTGTGATGTGTTTCTGCACCTTGGTTCCCACCACCACCCATGGGATTGTCATGGGTGCATGTGCAATGTCACCAGTGCATGTGAGCTTCACTGCTGCACATTGTTGGAGGTCGAGGTGTGTGGTGTTGAGTGTGTGCAGATGAGAGTTGTTGCCCGGCTAGACCCCTGCCTCCATGTTGGCCTTGGCTTACTGGCCATGCTGATTGATTTTGTGCTTGTGTAGGTGTGATGGTAGTTTGTTGCTCAGGACACATGACTGTGGTTCACAGTGTGAACGATATCTAGCTCTGTCATCACAGTGGGATTGTAATGCAGCCCAGGGTCACCACATTGTGGGGACCCTGGGGGTAGTGCTGTGGTGTCTCTGTGTCTTGCTGTGTCAGTTGCTGTTCTTACATGCTTGTGTGACATGTGTGATTTGTGCTCCCTCTCATCTAACAATGCCTGATTGCCCACATAGGGGATTTGGATCCATGAGTTACCTTTGTGTGGCACTGTATGCGCATCTGTGTAATTGGTATTCAGGCCTCATCATGTGTTGTGTGGTTGCCTGGGGACACTGGCACCCCCCCCCCTCACCTGTTGTGTTTGATGTGCAGTGTGGGTCTGCCTATTTGTGTTTGTGCATCTGCACCACTGCATTGGCATATCTTTAGTGTGCATTGGCTGTATGTTGTTTGGTGGGTTTCCCCTGCTGTCCCTGGGACTCCTAGGTCATTAGTCAGCACAATGATCATTGTTTGTGTGTCCCATTGCTGCCATGGTATGGTATCTGTTCACCTCACATCTACAGTCTCCACAGGGTATCTGCATTTGTGTGCCCATTGGTGCAAATATGTGGGTCTGCATTCTGATGGTCACTTCTGTCATTGTGTCATTGATGAATGTTGACAGTGTCAGACCCCATGGGTGATGTTTGTCTGCACATGGCCAAAGGTATGTCTTATTTGCACTGCAGTGTTTGCCTCCCCCAATCTATGTTGCTATGGGACACAAGCACTACTTTGCCACTGATGTGTTTGTTGTTCTGTGACCAGGAATCATCCATGCAGTTTGGCAGTTGCAGCTTTTTCTATGTCAACACTTACATTTTGGTCACTGTGATGATGGGGGTTTGGACCCCATTGCCACAATGTTCAAGATGTGCTTCAGCTATGGGCCCCACACTTACATTTTGGTCACTGTGATGATGGGGGTTTGGACCCCATTGCCACAATGTTCAAGATGTGCTTCAGCTATGGGCCCCACATTTACATTTTGGTCACTGTGATGATGGGGTTTGGACCCCATTGCCACAATGTTCAAGATGTGCTTCAGCTATGGGCCCCACACTTACATTTTGGTCACTGTGATGATGGGAGTTTGGACCCCATTGCCACAATGTTCAAGATGTGCTTCAGCTATGGGCCCCACACTTACATTTTGGTCACTGTGATGATGGGGGTTTGGACCCCATTGCCACAATGTTCAAGATGTGCTTCAGCTGTGGGCCCCACACTTACCTTTTGGTCACTGTGATGATGGGGGTTTGGACCCCATTGCCACAATGTTCAAGATGTGCTTCAGCTATGGGCCCCACACTTACATTTTGGTCACTGTGATGATGGGGGTTTAGACCCCATTGCCACAATGTTCAAGATGTGCTTCAGCTATGGACCCCACACTTACATTTTGGTCACTGTGATGATGGGGGTTGGACCCCATTGCCACAGTGGTCATGGTCTGCTTGCATTGTGGGGGCCACACACATTTATGTGTGACACATGTGATAGGGGGTCACATTGTATGTTCAAAGTCATGTTCAGTGTTGTAGGCATTTGACCAGTCTACACACGCTTGTCATGGTGTTGGGGGGATGTCTTTATGTTGCATTCTTTATGTTGGTGTGTGCTTGTTGTGTCATGTATTAGCCATCCTGTGAGTGGGGGTGTTGTTGGTGGTAGGCATCCAGCCCCCCATGGGTAGAGGTGGTAGTAGTGGTAGGCATCTGGCACACCCTGGGTAGGGGTGGTAGTAGTGACAGGCATCCAGCCCCCATGGGTAGAGGTGGTAGTAGTGGTAGGCATCTGGCACCCCTGGGTAGGGGTGGTGGTAGTGGTAGGCATCTGGCACCCCCTGAGTAGGGGTGGTAGTGGTGGTGGGCATCCAGCCCCCATGGGTAGAGGTGGTAGTAGTGGTAGGCATCTGGCACCCCCTGAGTAGGGGTGGTAGTGGTGGTGGGCATCCAGCCCCCCATGGGTAGGGGTGGTAGTAGTGACAGGCATCCAGCCCCCCATGGGTAGAGGTGGTAGTAGTGGTAGGCATCTGGCACCCCCTGGGTAGGGGTGGTAGTAGTGGTAGGCATCTGGCACACCCTGGGTAGAGGTGGTAGTAGTGGTAGGCATCTGGCACACCCTGGGTAGGGGTGGTAGTAGTGACAGGCATCCAGCCCCCCATGGGTAGAGGTGGTAGTAGTGGTAGGCATCTGGCACCCCCTGGGTAGGGGTGGTAGTAGTGACAGGCATCCAGCCCCCCATGGGTAGGGGTGGTAGTAGTGGTAGGCATGTGGCACACCCTGGGTAGGGGTGGTAGGCATCAGGCACACCCTGGGTAGAGGTGGTAGTAGTGGTAGGCATCTGGCACTCCCTGGGTAGGGGTGGTAGTAGTGGTAGGCATCTGGCACCCCCTGAGTAGGGGTGGTAGTGGTGGTGGGCATCCAGGCCCCTATGTGTATATGTGGCATTGCTGATGGCCATCCCGCCCCTATGGTGCTGCTGTTGCTGGTGTAAGTAATTTCTGCATCCCTCTGTGTGTGTGTGATATGTCGGGTACGTGTAGTTTGTTTTTGTGGTTGGTGTCTGACTTACCTTCTGCGCCGTACGCGTCCGTGCCTGTTCCGGTAGTAGATGTAGAATATTGGTAGGATCGGCACGATGGAATTCATGGTTGGTTCGTCTCGTTCGTCTTTCTCTTTGCTTCGCCTCGTCCTCGTCGCTGGCGTGTTCGTCTCGTAGCCGCGGATCGTGTTGTGGCGCGAATCGGAGCTTATGTGCGCCTCTCCCGGATGCTTTGACGTGCCGTGCGTAGCGACAGGTTCGGCACGTACGGAAAGCGCATCGTACTTGTCCGGCCGGACGGGGCTGCATTTTGGCTTCCGTGCGACTCGATTTTGCGTTTCCGGATCCGCCTCGTCGGAAAACAGGACCTGGATTGGGTGAGTACGACTGGGTCGGAATCTATGCAGTTGTGCGCATCGTACTTGCTCGTTCGGAATAATGTGCGGATCGGTCGGGAAACAGGCATTCGCCTGGCTTTTTTCCCGGCCGAATAGTGTTAGGTGCGCCTCCGACCGAGATCGGAATCGGCCCCTAAGTGTCTTTTTTTGGAAATGTTTCCATATATTTTGGTTGAAATGATAATGGCATCCTTGCATTGCTGAATGTGGATATATTTCTTTAAATTGCCTGGATCATTGCTAGCTCGAAATCTATTATTATGTTTTTGTGGGAAGACGTTTTCTGTTTGTTGTTTAATTATTGTTAGTAGTTCTATATAGGTTGTATTTTGTTTGTTGGGAAGTAGGGCGTATATGAAAGGGATGTTAGTTTCTTGATATTCGCCATGGATAGTATAAAGTTGATAAAATGGTTTAGGACAGACTTTAAATGTCCCATCCATCATCCATGTTTCACATTGTTTTAATTTCTGGATGTTGGTAGCAAAGATAATAATTCTTTTTTCATGGCTAATGTTGTCATAAAGAATGAATTTTTCATCTTTGTGTTACTGTGTATTCTGGTAGAATTTCCATTTCTGAAAAAGTTGGGGGGGGTGGTGTTTGAGTAGTTGATCTTTTAGTTCTGGATCTGAGGCATTTTAGGGTTGTCATGGAAGGTAATTGCCTGGTTACATGTTCTGGAACACGGGTTAGCACATTTTTAAAGATTTCTGTGCTAGTTTGTTGTGAGCTGGTGCTTGCTTCTTTAATGTTTTCTAGAACATCTCTAACCTCTATTTCTGTGGCGTTGGTGGGGTGGTTGTGTTCTCTAACATTAATTACTGTTGTTTCCCTTGTAGTTGCTCTCCCATAGCAAGAATTGGAGTAGTATTTAGTACATTACAATGTGTTTTATTTTCTGTTATTTTTTCTTGTGTGTAACTGTAGTCCATGTAGCATAGTAGTAGTTTTCCTTTTTGTGAGGAAATAAACTTTGCCCAGTCTGTCATTTTCTTTGTGTTTCTGTGAATGTATATATGTTAATTGTTATTTAGTGAAAAAGAAACCTTTACGTATTCATATTACATTTTTAATTATACTTACATATATCTTGCTTTTTTTCTTTTTTGATGCTTTTTCAAAGTTTGTGGGTGATTTACTGGTTTCATTTTTTTCTGTTGGTTGAACAAAAATGTGTTTTATTGAAGGGTCACATTTGATTTGTTAGTTTCGTTTAGTTAGTGCCTATTTTTATTTAGTTATTTTTATGTCCTAAAAAGACTTATTATTTTTTGTTCATGTAATTTATTTCTTTGATGTTGTTTTTGTATTGTAGCCTGTAGAAGGGAATAAAAAAATCTTTTGTTAGTTATATTTTGTTTATCAGTATTGTTTTTAGGTTTAATAAGTTGTTTTAAAAATTAGTTAAGATATATACTTACTTGGTTTTATTTATGTCGTTAATATTGATTTTATTTCTTCTGGGAGGAAATGGTGGTTTGGAAATTTGTAGGTAGACTTTTGGTTGAGTTTAGTTTATAAAATATTTAAAAAATATAGTTTAGTTTAGTATGTTTATATGTTTAATTATTTTTTAGATAATGTTATTTACTTATTTTAAAAGTTTTGTTCTTACCTATAATGAGAACTTTTATGTTTAGTTGTATCTGTAGATCTTTTTAGTTCTGTGCTTTGCCTGGTAAAGTTTCGTCCTTTTGCAATGTTTGTCCGTTTCACAGTAATTTTGGGGTTAATTAAAGGATTGCTTTTATAGTGTTCCTTTAATTATTTAGAGTTTTCTATTGGGTTTTGTAGTTGTAGTTTAAATTTATTGGTTGGGATAGCGTCTGTTTGAAATTTTTGGCAATTATTATTTAATTTGTTAAATTTTAATTGCATTTATTTAATGTCTTTTTATTTTCTATAGTAATATAATTAAAATATATGTGTTAATAAATGTCATATATAATTTTTAAATATGATATATATATATATATATATATATATGTTTTGTTTGTTTGATAGTGGTTATTTTTTATGTTGGGTATTTGTGTATTTTTTAAATCTAATTTTTTAAGTTTATTAGTTTGTATTTTAGTTTTCGTATTTGTGTAATTCATTTTTAATGTGTGTTTTAATGTTTGAATTATGTTTTTGTTTCTTTTTTTAAGTGTTGAAAATATTTCATTTTAATGTTTAAATGTTATTTTTATGTTGAGTTAATATGTATTTTAGCGAAGTTTGTGTTGTCGATATTATGTATATCGATATTTTTGTAGCATTGTTATTTTACATTTTTCGATATTTTTGTGTACTTTTTGTAGGCGATATTTTTGTAGTTGATATTTTTGTAGTCGATAAATATTTTGACTATTTTTTTTCGACATTAGTGTCATTTCATTTGTGTGTATTGATAGTCGATATTTTTGTATGCGATATTAATGACTCCTCAATAGACATGCGCACTAGCACTGGGAAGACAGAGCACCTTATGTCACATGCTGGGGTCTGTGAGGGCTTTTAAATAAAGCAATTTTTGCAGCCCATTTTCCTTAAAGGAAAACGGGATGTGTTTCAAAAAGAAAAATGAAAAGATTTCTCTTTATTTTTAAGAGTTGGCATTGGTTTGTGGGACCACTGCCTGCTCTTAAAAAATGTTTTTACAAACATTCGCAAATGGGAAGGGGTCCCTTGTGAACCCCTTCACATTTGCGAATGGGTTACCACCTACCACAACAATTTTTACCATATGTAGGTGGTAAAATGCAAATGCTTCACAACAGTATTTTGGTCGCAAGCATTCACACCTACCACTACGTTTTGGTATTGGGAAGGGATGCCCTAAACATGCCCCTTCCTAATATCGAATCGCAAACCCAATTTGCGATTTGTTAATAGGTTACTGAATAGCAAATTGGCCTTTTGTACATTGGAAAAGCCATTTTTTCGTTTGCAAGCGGCCCGATTCTGCCAATTGGGCCATGTACGAATGAAAAGACCCTTTGTACATCTGGCCCTAAATCACTTACTGAGGAAGGCAAGATCATAGTCAACTCCTGTCTAAAATTGGAACCAGAATCAGCAGACAGCAAGCAGGCAACTTGCTACAGCACCATCCAGAGAAGGCATATGTGGCTACGCATCTCAGGGTTCAAACCTGAGTCCTGGGAGAATACTTTAGCTTTTACTGATGTGCAGAGTTCTAAGACCAGCAAAATGGAAATGCAGCACACAGTAAAAAAAACAGGTCAGAAGCAAAACGATGGGAAAAACACGCCAAAGATGACAGGTCTAACAGTTACTCTGCAGTTGTTGATGCTGAAGGTCTTGCTTCTTGGGTTCTCTGATGTTGAAGTTCTTTCCCAATGCTCAGTGGTAATGGCGCTTTCAAAATGCATCCAAACAGATGAATGAAAAAAGAGGTATAGTCTGTGTCCTGGTGCAATGTGGGTTTACATGAAGATATGAGTTGAGGACACCGGAAGAAGGAGACAGGTTTTCATTGGACCAGAGAACATGTACAGTGAAGTGTATTGCCTCTTTGGCTTGTCAACTCCACTTTGTATAATTAACACAATTGTTTACATTGCGCCCTAACTGCACACAAGAGTTCACCTTGAACACCTGATGTGTGTTATGCCTTCAGACAGAGTGTAATTTGTAGGATTGTTATGTCGGCTACTCTTTTGAAGCCAAAGACATTAATTCACAGAGAAATTGTTGGCTCATTGGGCAAAAACAGAAATGGCTGAATCTGAATTCGAAAAACAGATCAAACCAGCACCATTTATATAGGAGATGGTTTGTCAGAGGGCAAGGATATGCTGGAGGTGGCTAAGGGGGTAGTGGAATTCCAGTCAGTTATGAACTAGAAATAGTTTCCCTTGAAGAAGTCGAGGCAGAAGAATTGCTTCCTGAAAGATGTTAAAGAAAATGATACTAGAAAGGCCCCTCGATCATGTTGACGGACTCATAGCTCACAAAGATTTTCCGTGCATATTCCATTCTACTAGGCACACTCAACACACTGGGGGCGCTCAAACTGGGTCTCTAAAAACGAGTTTAGCCATTTCTTATGTAATGTAAGATTTTAAAATATATGTATCGATCTTAGGAAATTGCATAAAATTGTATTAAGTTTTTGTTTTTGTTTTTACACTTTTATTATTTTACAAATATGAACACGAACGTATCTTATGTTTGTATTTGTATGTCTCTTTTATGGCATTTTGTTACCGAAATAAAGAGTGTGGAGCTGGATACTAGAAAGGATTTTCCAAAACATTAGACCTGGCGTCCGAAATTGATCAAGGTTGAAAAAGGGATGATAAAAGCTCAAACTCTGGCAAAGCTTGATAGCGTTGAAAAAGCCCCCAAAACATCTATCGAATTTGAATTAACCGCACAACTGTGTTCTAAAAACGGAAACAAACTTTTGGAGCTGACAAACCCTGCAATCTCTAAATGTTATGTTGGTTTGTATAGCGCACTAATCACCTGAGGGTACCCAACCAAAGGTGTGGTCCCCAAGGGGCTTTTACGAAGGGCCAGCTTGCTTGCGGAACTCAAGAAGTGAGGAGGAGTCTCTGATGTGTCGAGGAAGGTGGTTCCATGTCTTGGGTGTGATGTAGGAGAATGAGCAACAATTGCAAAGAGAAGGGGCCCCCTGACACTAGTGAGAAGTACACCTAGACAGGGAAAAGACATCAATGTAAATACTCTAGGGCTACTTCAGACCATAAACCCTCACACCATAGAAGGCTGAGAAATAACTATAGTGACACTAAAAATTAGAAATGTACAAAAAAGTTTATTTATAAATTATCTTAATCCTATTGGTAGGTAACTATAAAAACACATAATAAACATAAAGATATTCATACAGAGACTAACAATTATACAACATTCTGACCACATTCATTCACAATCAGAGACATACTACATACATATAATCAAATTGATATACATGATTATTCCGTCCCACATGATTGGGTTAATACAGACTATAACGAACAAACAACAACAACACTTAAATAAGAAGATTGCATTTTTAGGGTGGTTTTCAAAGATGACTCTACGCGCGTTTCGACAGAAACACTGTCTTCATCAGGAGTTCCACCTCAGAATGTTGTGCTCTGTAGAGAATAACATATATATATATATATATATATATATATATCACATACATATAAGACATAATTATTAAATGTGATTTTGAGTGTCACTATAGTTAATGATTAGAATGATTACATGTAATAACAAGAGCCCATAATTGGACTGAGGGTATAATATCTTATTATCTTTTTATAGAGCAGGAAAATTAAAAGACGAGCCTGACAAGATATAAACACAAATACAAACATATAATCTCCCAAGCAACATATGACACTACAAACATACAGTGGAAAACTATTGTCAATGATCTGCATACTTTATATGTAAACCATATCAACAATGCTGTCCCCTTATTAAAGGAAGATATAATTGGTGTCTTTAAAAGGCAATTAGATTGAAGAAGATATACATGCATATTGTCCAAGAAAATATAAAGTACTGAAATAAAATGTAAAAAAGGGATGTATTACCAAAACTATCCAGCATCTGTAACGTAGGCTGATAAGCGGTTTAAATGGTTCAGTTCAAGAATTTATTCCTATCATCCAGGATACACCTGTAAGGTTCTAAAGCGGTGTCCAGAAACAGAAAAATGGAAAGAATAAATGATCTTTCCAGTGCTAACTAGGTACATCCTTGAATATAAGAAAATATTCTAACCAGCCACTAAAAATACTTGTTTACCTTATGTTGATAGTGGCCTATCTCGAAAGGGAACAGGTTTGGTTTATTAACCGACTCCTCAAGAAGAAGGCCCTGAAACAGATAAACAGACCCCAAACACCATATAAAAGAGCACAAACCAAAATAATTGTGAAAATGTCTAGGTTGAATCATTTTCTATAGGTATAGGCAGAGACAGATCGTACCTACTTGATAAAATGTATCCAGCAAGAGAGACGAGCTGCTAATCCCTCAGATAGTTAAAAATGGATGCTGGAAAAAAAGCAACAAACAGGAACAAAATGTTCCATAAAATGGAATGTGCTCAAAACATGGTTACTGATTTTAATTAGCAGAAAAGTTAGAGTGACACATGATGCCTTACATAATAATTATGAAATTATCTAACGCTTTTCAACTAGACCATAACCGTCTAAAAAGAATCATATCTCAAGTAATTAATGAACAGATCTGCATGAGCAATTACTCAAAGAAAAAGGTTACAGCTATAACACCTCACGAATAACACCGGTTTGGCTCTAATCAGAGTTTAAACTCCGAAAAAATAATAACGTAAAAAGAGAAAACAAAAGAAAAAGACGGTACGTTTAAATGCTACCAAAACATCCATCTTAAGACCTTAACACATAATGGGATAGGCGGAGCAATGCCCGGCCAACAAACTACAAAAAAAACTACAAAAACAAGAATGGCACGTTATAATATTATCAAAGAACCAGTCTTATAACATTGTCAAACTGATGGGGAAGGCGGAGCAATACCCGGCCAATAATCCAGTAAGAGGGGAAATACGAAGTGCTTGCAAGTAGCAGAGAACCAGTTTTTATAGCATTAACAACATGATTGGAAAGGCGGAGCAATGCCCGGCCAGAATCCAGCAACAGAGGAAATACGAGAACAAGAACCAAGGAAAATGCTCCCGATATACATGTGTTATTACAACACTCAATGGAAACAACAGACACCCAAGCTTTTCCAAGACATCTACGAATTCTCACATTGTGCTTACCTATATTAGCAATCCAAAACGTTAAGCAGCTCTGTTCTCTGTATAGCAGCCTACCGGAGCAGCTGAAAAACGCCCAAGTACCGATGGCGCGAAAAAGACGGTATGTTTTAAATACTGTCGGGAAGCAGTCATGTGACATTGTCACATGATAGAAAAGGGCCTGCCCAGCACCGGTCAACCATGAAGGGTGAAGAAATACTTAATTCCAAAAGTCCCGAGATTTTAATAGCAAAGAATGTGAAATTCGAAATAACAGTGTATCTAATACATACACCATAATCCTAATATGTATATGCCGTACTCTGATAATAAACCGACAAAAACATAAACTTTGCAAATAAAATTAACTATACATATATGTACAGAAAGATATGTTTAATAATGAGGCCAGCAAATGACAAAAGCGACTAACCTTGAAAGGGAAACCCTAAAGGGATATATACAAAAAATATACAAAGAAATGCGATACTCAAGACATGTATATGGACAACTAGCGATAATTGGAAAAGATACAGAAGATACAGATCACCTAAAACCTACGCATATATCCATAGATGTTCAGCAAAATTTGAAAAAACTGGTAGAATATACCATTGCGAAAATTACAATAGCCTATGCCGGGGTCCAGTGTATTTTAAGGGCACATATATGGCTGTGCATATGTGCAAAGACAAGCCAACAGCAAGATATAAGAGATAAATATCACTATAGATGGAAACAGGTCACCTATACTTAGGAAATGTTGACCATACTAGTCATTATAGCGAATCACTTGGTCCCATGGGATATCAAAATTTAACCCATTAATATGGGAGCTCAAAGAGTAAATCCAGAATACCTCTCTGCATTTTCTTATTGATTCTGCTTGTAGACTGTTTTTAATTTCAATTTTTCCAAAATTAACCATCTTATTTGGGTCTCACGATGGTCCATTTCCAAATAGTGTTTAACTATCGGTGCCGTGAGTTTTTTTGTTTTAATGGCCGAGCGATGTTCTGTCAGACGGATCGAAAATTGTCGTGACGTCTCGCCAACATATCCCTTGTCACAAGGGCAAAGTAACAGATATATGACATTATCCGTTTTACAATTGGTAAAGGTTCTAAGTTTGATTTCCTTTTTTGATAAAGGAACTTATCTGTGACTATCGCCCCATCACATGCCTTGCAATGAAAACATTTGTGATTGCCATTGATGGAGTGGCTACCGTCCAAAGTTTTTGTATAAATGGTGGTTTAACTTGCAATCTAGAGTGAACCACCAGATCTTTTAAATTCTTATTTCGCTTGTGGGCAAACATGGGGCGTTGAAATGCCCTCTCTGGATCTAAATTAACATTAAGAATATGCCATTGGGCATTAATGGTTTGTCGAATCTTCTCGTTCAAAGATGAATGTCTAGTAACACATACCAATTTCGGAGGATCTTTTTTGTATTGGTTTGGAGTAAATGGTCTCGATCATAAAACCTGAGCAACCTCCAGTTATGCTTTTGCGGTTGCGAGGAATGTGTGAGAGTGAGGCAGAGCGAAGGTGTCTGGTGGATTGGTGAAAGTGTATGCGGCAGTTCAAGCATTCTGGTCCTGCGTTGTGTAGGGCTTTTTATAAGTGCGTGAGAAGTTTGAATTGGCTGCACTTGTGAATGGGGAGCCAGTGAAGCTTCCAGAGGTCTGGTGTGATGTAGGAGTGGAGTGGGAGGTAGAGTATGAGTCTTGCTATGGTGTTCTGGAGTCTGTGTAGTTGTTTGAAGATTCCGACGTAGAGAGTGTTGCCTGCTGGTGCGGAGTGCTTGCGTCATGGTCTGTCTGGTGTTCTGAGGCAATCATTTGAAGATCTTTTGCAGCACGCATAGGATGGGGTAGCAGGAGGTCCACACTACATTGACTTGGGCCATCATGTTGGGCTTGTTGTCTAGGATGATCCCTAGATTTCTTGCGTGGTCTGTAGGTGTGGATATTGGTCCTAGCTCCGATGGCCACCAGGTGGAGTCCCATGGTGAGGTCTTGTTGCTGAAGACCAGTACTTCCGTCTTGTCGGAGTTGAACTTCATGAAGTTGGTTCACATCCAGTCTGCTACCATGGTCATGCAGTTGGTGAAGTTGGTTCTGATGGCGGTTGTCTTGTTCGTCAGGAAGAGGATGAGTTGGGTAAAGATCGGCGTAAAAGATGACGGTGATGTCTTGTGATCGGAGGATGTTGGTGAGCGGTGTCATGTATATGTTGAAAAGGGTGGAGCTGAGGGACGATCCCCGTGGTATTTCGCATATCACTTTTACAGCTTGAATCCTTTTCTGGATTTACATGCTGTGCATTATTCCGCCATCTAGTGGTTGGAACTGGAACTTATTTTTCTCTGTGGGCGTCGTCTACCACCATTTGGTGGTATGTCCATTCCCTGTGTGACGTCAGACAGCACCCTGGAAGTTCCTGTGCATAGTTGCCATCTTCAGATTCTTTTTTTCTTCGTTGGGTCTGGAAGCAATGGAGGAGCTCTGAAAGTTTTTCGAGAAATCGAAGTTTTGGAAGAAAATCGACCGATTCGCCGAAGACCACAAGAGGGATGACGATGAGAGAGAAGGGGACTCTTCTCTTTTTTTCTCCTGACGTGAGACCCCGCCAGTACCAGCCACGTGGTTGAAGAATGAAGGCAGGTAGGGGTCATGGAAAAACCCCCCTTTAAATTCTGCCCCAACTGCCACCACAGGTTTGCCCAGAGAGACCCCCACGAGGTCTGCAACCACTGTCTCCCGAAAGACCACTGAGACGTGGACTGCGAGGCCTGTGCTGTGTTTGTACCCAAGAACTCTACATCGAAGACAGTGGCTGGAACACTTCACCACCATGGCCAGCACTCAGAGGACGCAGGTATAGCTGAAGGACCTTGTCCTATCCAGCGACAAGTACAATGTCGAGGAAGCAGAGACAGCTCATAAAGGAGTCAGACATCGAGTTCTTTGCAGCCGATGCTGAGAAAAAACAAGTGGCGAAAAAAGCAGCAAAGGACGCTGAAAAGAAGAAGCCTAAGGTAACAAAACTGCCAAAAGGTTCTGATCTTAAGCCCCCGGACAGTAAGTCCCACTAGGAAGCCTCGGTTTCGAAACTCTCGTTGACCGAAAGTCAGCCTAAACACAAGGAGCCACATGGATCTCGACCAAGGGATACTGAGGCAAGGCACTGTCGAAACCTTTGATGATACCATCCGCTCGTGAGGGAGCGAGAGGCTAGACCAATGCTTCGGAAACGATAGACGCGTCGGCACCGAAAAAGAGGCTGATGCTAGACGCCAAACAGAAAGCACTTGAGGTTGAACACAAGAAGAGAAGGCTCGAGGCTGAAATGGCCGCACTCCTGCAAAGGAAGGAATTCAACGCCTCCTTGAAGGAATTTCGTTTTCCTGCCAAGCCTTCGACGTCTACAGAGACCGAAAACGACCAGTCTGCTCTGAAGGCCACAGCAACTCCAGAACCTCATGAAGAGGAGCAGGAAGAGTTCTACGAACTCAAGAAAGGTGAAGAGGCAACAGTGTTCGAGGAAGAATTGTCGAACGATCTCGATGCCGAATCCCCAGAAGGAGGTTTGGACCACCACCCTTCAAGGCCATCTCTACAAGACGACCTGTTCCTCTACAACAGCCTCACAAAGAGGGCTGAAAGACATATGGGGTCCAGTTAGAGGAGGAAAGAGGAGATTCATGCTTTCTCCTGGAGACCTTAATGCCCCCACACAAGGGGAACCTATATTTACGCATGCCCCCCTGCATATTTGACCTAGGGAAAGTGACATTCAGTGAACCAGCCACTGCAAGGGCTGTAACACCCAGAGTAGAGAAGAAATATAAGCCATCTACTCAAGACCTTAAGTACATCCAAGGAAACGGTCCTGCGGATTCAATAATTGTTGCAACCACCAGGAAGAGAAACAATTCACATTCATCCACAGGCCCACCACCTGAAAGAAAAGTAAGAGACTGGGCCTGGTGGGAAGAAAAATGCAGATGGAGGCTGCAACCCAGTGGCAGATTTCCAACTCCAACACCTTCTTGAACAGGTATGGACACCAACAATGGGACAAGATAGAGTCTAAAGCAACACCTCCCAGAGCAGTACAAAAGGCCAAGGCAGTGATGAAAGTGGCGAAACATTGCAAACACCTGCCTGAAGTCAGTCTTAGATGCAGCAGACACTGGCAGCAGGCAGATGTGCATGAGCATGACACTATGAAGACATGCTTGGCTCAGAGTGTCCGGCTTCAAGCCAGAGGTACAAGCCTCTATAATTAACATGTCGTTCACAGGAGACCCCTGCTCAGATAGGCGGTGGATGAGTCCCTGCAACAATTAAAAAAAGATTAGACAGAAAAAGCAATAGGGGCACTACAGTTCAGAGGTTCCTTTAGAAGAGGAGGAACCGCATCCCAAAGGCCCACTGGCAGAGCGCCCTTCACATCTGCCAACAGCAGCCACAGAGCAGATTACACCAAACAAATTAACAAGCCACTTACCAACAGTGGTAACAGCCTGCGAGATAGTTCATTCATGGTTGAAGAAGGGAAAGAGGCCAAACTCCTAGAGGGGGAGGAACAGCAGGTAAGTGACTTGGCCAACAACAAATTCCACCACAAAACACCAGTGAGAGGTGGAATTACCACAGGAGTGGGAAAAAATCCCCTCAGACAAATGGATTTTGACTAATCAAAGAACCACCACAAATCCTCCCCAAAACAAAAAAGGTTCAAGGACAAGAGATCATACAGTTCAGGAAAGAAGTCAAAGAACTCTTACAAAAGAAAGCCATAGAAAGTCTACCAACAAAGGAGGCAAACAAACAAAGGAAACTACTCACCTTATTTCCCGGTCCCAAAACAAGATCTAACCCAGAGACCAATCCTGGATCCTTAACCAAATTCATTCGTACAAAACACTTAAAGATGACAAAACTTCAAGGAGTAATTGCACTCCTGAGGAAAGGGGATTATATGGCCACCAGAGATCTAAAGGACGCCTACCTAGACATACCTATAAACCAAAGACACAAAAATACCTCTGATTTGTATTGGACAAGGTGCCCTACCAATTCAGAGTGCTACCATTTGGTTTAAAATCAGCCCCACGGGTCTTCACAAAGTGCGTCGCAGAAGTAGCAGCACACCTAAGAAGACAAGGTATCCATGTCTACCCATAACTGAAAGAGACACGTTAGCGATAGATTCCTTACCTTAGAATATCCCCAGGTGTCAGACTGGATCCGGAAAGTTTTTCATCAGCAATACCCCTGCGCGTCGGTAGGCGTCGTCGTACTGCTCCGCGTACGTCGCTGGCGTCGTGGTCGCCGAGATGACGTCATGGGAGCTATTTAGACGCGCCCACGCGCGCTGACGTCAGTTCTTTCTTTTTCTGCGCCAGCTGCGCAGATCCGAGAGAGAGCAGTACCCCTAGTTAAAAGTTTTAACTTGGTAATTGTTTGTCGAGTAATCGACTCTGGTGCAGTAGGGATGCCCGGGTTTAAATCCTGTGGGGCCTGCCGTCGCAACATGTCGGTAGCGGACCCGCACGACGTGTGTCTCTACTGCTTGGGGCACGCCCATGACCCCGAGGCGTGCCCCGATTGTCGGGCCATGGCGCCGAAAGCTTTGCGGGAGCGTTCCCGAAAGTTGTTGGAGGCCCGGCAGTCGGTTCCGCGTCGATCAAGGTCCCGCTCCCGTGGGAGGTCGAGAGACCGGTCGCGGAGCAGTTACCTTCGCTCGTCAGACTCAGGGACAGGTAAGTCACGGCGCCATAAAAAAATCAAAGAAGCGACGTCGTTCGTCTTCTACCCCTCACCGGTCCCAGGACGTGGTGGAGGGGGCAGGGGGTCACTCCCCCGCGGCTCCGCTGGAGCCCCCGTCGTTGCCTGCGGCCTACCCGTCCTTTCCGTGCCCGCACGCGACGTCGGATGAGATACAGGCCTTCCTGTCGGCCATGGGCCGTTTGTTTGGCCCATCGGGTCCCTCCGGAGCGCCTTCGGGCCCCGCGGACCTGTTGGGTGGGTCTGCCCCCGTGCCGCCACCTTTGGCCTCGGCTACGCCGGCAAAGTACCCTGCGGCGCCGCCGGCTCCGGCCTCGGCGCCGGTGCCGGATCCGGCCTCGGCGCCAGCGTCGGCGCTGGATCCGGCCTCGGCGCCGGCCTTGACGCCGGGCGCGGCGCCGCAACTGACGCCGAACCAGAATTGGTCTCTTACCCCCCGATTCCAATTCTTGGTACAGAGTTTCTCCCATTTCCCCAGGCACCTCGTCCTTACCGGCCTCTTCCAACACCGGTAGCTGAAGGAGAGTACTGGGAGAGGGGTCTGAGGACCCTCTTGCAGCTCAATGCGAGAACGAGCCTGAATGGGAAGAAGACCTGGAGGGTCCTATGGATCTGTATTTCTCTCCACACCCTGGCACACTGTCCCCTTCTTCCGTGGCTATGGAGGAGGTGGGGACTTTTTCAGTGGTGCTGCGTAGGGCGGCTCAGGCTCTTAACCTTGAGCTCCCTTCTGTGCCTATCAGAACGAATCTTCTGACTGAGGTGCTGCAGCCAGCGTCCTCCTCTGCGGAGCCTCTGCTGCCCTTCAATGAGGCACTCACTGATGTCCTATTGAGCACCTGGGGCAAGCCTAACACAGGGGTTCCTGTGGATAAGGGGGTGGCACGCCGTCATCGCCCGGCGCATGGCGACCCCAGCTTCCTCACGCAACACCCAACACCTGAGAGTCTGGTTGTCCAGGCCTCTGCCTCTCCGAGCGCATTCCCTTCTGCTCCCCCGGACAAGGAATCTAAGAAACTGGAGCAGTTTGGAAAAAAGATCTTCACTTCGGCCAGTTCAGGGTTGCGGGCGGTGAATACAGCGTGCCTGTTGGGCCGCTATTCACATTCCGTATGGGACACCGTGGCACAGGTGCTTCCTCAGTGCCCGGAGGAGGCTCGGGCGGTGCTCTCCCAGGCTGTTACAGAGGGGAGAGATGCTGCAAAATTCACCATCCGTTGTGGACTTGACACAGCAGATTCCCTCGGCAGGGCGCTTTCCACAACGGTGGCGCTCCGTCGTTACGCTTGGCTCGGAACCACTGGCTTCTCCGGGGATGTCCAAAACACCCTGTTGGACATGCCTTTTGATGGCACACGCCTGTTTGGTGACAAGGTGGATAGTGCCCTGGAACGCTTTAAGGACTCTCGGGCTACGGCCCAGTCCTTAGGTTTCGCCACCACACGCACTCCCACGGGGTCTGCTTTTCGCTCCTTTCGAGGGCAGGGTTGAGGCGTCCAAACGCGTTCCTTTCAGAGCCGCCGGCCTGCACAGCAGCAGTCTCAGCGTGGCCGAGGTCGGGGGGCCCGCCGAGGTGGGTCACAGGGCCAGCGGGCGGGTCAGTCCACCGCCGCCCCCGCCGCCGCTGCCTCCAAACCTTCCTAGTCCGGTCTTTCAGGCCCACCAGACGTCAGTGGGTGGCAGGATTCGCCATCACCTCCCCCACTGGCGCACCATCACTTCAGACAGGTGGGTTCTGCAGATAGTCCGAAGGGGCTACTCCCTCCCCTTCGAGTCTACCCCTCCAGCCATGCCACCTCAGTGCCACCGCATGTCGGGGGATCACTTGGCACTTCTCCAGCAGGAAGTCGCGGCCCTCTTAGCCAAGGGGGCCATCGAGCGCGTTCCGATGCCAGAAGTAGGTCGTGGTTGTTACTCCCACTACTTCGTGGTTCCGAAGAAGGACAAAGGTCTGCGTCCTATCTTAGACCTCCGGAACGTCAATTGCTTCCTCCGGAAGGAGAAGTTCAAGATGCTCACGCTTGCTCAGGTCTTGTCTGCCCTAGACCCGCAAGACTGGCTGGTAGCGTTGGACTTGCAGGATGCTAATTTTCATATTCCCATCCTGCCTGCCCACCGGCGTTACCTACGGTTCACGGTAGGCCACGAGCACTTTCAGTTCACTGTGCTACCTTTCGGCCTTACCAGCGCCCCTCGGGTGTTCACAAAAGTGATGGCGGTGGTCGCAGCTCATCTGCGCAGATCGGGGGTTTCAGTCTTCCCCTATCTCGACGACTGGCTGTTGAAGGCGGGATCGCCCCAGGCAGTCGTCTCCCACCTCCAGACTATGGCCGACCTCCTGCATTTGCTGGGGTTTTCCATCAACGTGCCGAAGTCACACCTGATTCCCTCTCAAAAGCTCCTCTTCATCGGAGCGGTTTTGGACACGGCGCAGTTCCGGGTTTATCCTCCCGAACAGCGAGTCCGGGACATTCAGGCTATGATTCCGATCTTTCGGCCCTGGTCCTGGGTGTCGGTCAGGAAGACCCTGAGGCTACTGGGCCTCATGGCCTCCTGCATCCTGCTGATCAATCATGCCAGATGGCATATGCGGGCTCTGCAGTGGGACCTGAAGTTCCAGTGGACGCAGCATCAGGGGAATCTGTCCGATTACGTCCACAACTCGGAGGGCACTGCACAGGACTTGCAGTGGTGGCTCACGGACCAGCGTTGGGTCAGCGGCAGATCCCTCTCCCTTCCCCAACCGGAGCACACAGTGGTGACGGACGCGTCCCTCCTGGGATGGGGCGGCCACATGGGAGAGGCGGAGATCAGAGGCCTCTGGTCTCCGGCGGAGTCCAAGCTCCATATCAACCTTTTGGAGCTCAGGGCGATCCTACTTGCACTGAAAGCATTCCTTCCCTCTGTCAAGGGGAGAGTAGTGCAGGTGTTCACGGACAACACCACCGCCATGTGGTACTGCAACAAGCAGGGCGGGGTGGGGTCGTGGACCCTTTGTCAGGAGGCTCTACGTCTCTGGACGTGGCTGGAACGTCAAGGCATTTCCTTGGCGGTTCAACACCTGGCAGGTACCCTAAACGCCAGGGCGGACGAACTCAGCCGCAGGTGCATGTTGGATCACGAATGGCGTCTTCACTCAGAGGTGGCACAAGGTCTCTTTCAACAGTGGGGAGAGCCTTGGTTAGATCTATTCGCCACCGAAGAGAACGCGCAATGTCAGCAGTTCTGCGCGTTGGAGTTTCCAAGGCGGCACTCGCTCGGCGACGCTTTTCGTCGCGAGTGGAGTTCCGGTCTATTGTACGCCTTTCCGCCTATGCCACTTCTACCCAGAGTGTTGAAGAAGATCAGACGCGACCGGGCCCAAGTCATTCTTGTGGCGCCGGACTGGGCTCGAAGAGTTTGGTATCCTGAGCTACTCAGTATGAGCGTGGATCCCCCGATCCGGCTGCCTCTTCGGGAGGATCTCCTGTTGCAGCACCAGGGGACGGTCCTCCACCCGAACCTGTCCAGCCTCCACCTCCTTGCGTGGAGATTGAGCGGCGACAGCTGATTCCATTTGACTTGCCTCCTGAAGTCTGTAATGTGATTCCGGCAGCCAGGCGTCCCTCCACTAAAACGGTATACGCCTGTCGGTGGAACAAATTTGTGGCATGGTGTGCAGCAAAAGCTGTAGATCCTCTTGCTGCCCCTCTTTCTGACGTCCTCTTGTTCCTTCTCTCTTTGGCCCGGCAGGGCTCTGCTCTGGGCACTATCAAGGGCTACCTTTCTGCTCTTTCAGCCTTTCTTAGGCTGCCTGATCAGCCCTCTCTTTTCAAGTCCCCTGTTGTTAACAGATTTCTCAAAGGCATTACTCACCTTTTCCCTCCTGTTCCTTTTGTCATGCCTCAGTGGGACTTGAACCTGGTTCTCACATACTTAATGTGCGCTCCCTTTGAGCCTCTTCATAACTGTCCTTTGCGGTTATTAACTTTGAAAACTGTGTTCCTGGTGGCCATCACTTTCGCTCGGCGGGTGAGTGAGCTCCAAGCTCTTTCCTGTAAACCTCCTTTCCTGGGGTTCATCCGGACAAGGTGGTTCTTCGACCACGTCCCTCCTTTCTACCAAAAGTAGTCTCTGCCTTTCATCTCGGGCAAACTGTGACTCTGCCCACTTTCTTTCCGCCTCCGCACCCTTCAAGAGAAGAGGAGAGGCTCCACCGTCTGGACCCAAAACGTGCACTTTTGTTCTATCTCAACCGCACACAGCAGTTCCGGGTGGATGACCAGCTCTTTGTTGGCTACGTGGGCGCCAAGAAAGGCCGGGCTGTGCACAAGCGGACTATCTCACGATGGGTTGTCTTGTGCATTAAAGCCTGTTACTCTCTGGCTAAAAAGGAACCTCCGGTTGGCCTGCACGCCCATTCTACCAGGGCGACAGCAGCTACTACAGCATTGGGACGCGGTGTCCCCCTGCAAGACATCTGTCAGGCGGCCACTTGGGCCTCGTTGCATACTTTCACAAAGCACTATTGCCTTGACAGTCAAGTCCGGAGAGACGGCTTCTTTGGCCGGTCGGTTCTCTGTGACTTTCTGGTGTGATTTCACTTCGCAGACCCACCACCGGGGATGGTATTGCTTGGGTATGTATTCTAAGGTAAGGAATCTATCACTAACGTGTCTCTTTCAGATGCACAAGTTACTTACTTGTGTAACGATATATCTGTAAGAGACATTAGTTAGTGATAGATTCCTTACCGCCCGCCCATCCTCCCCGTTCTGCGAACTGTTCTCTAGGGTTCAGGTCATCCCTTTCAGGGCCCTAGTTCTATTGCACCAGTAGTCGGTCTCTGGCATGGCTCTGCGCTCCTGGCGCGGAAAAGTTGTGTACAGAACTGACGTCAGCGCGCGTGGGCGCGTCTAAATAGCTCCCATGACGTCATCTCGGCGACCACGACGCCAGCAACGTACGCGGAGCAGTACGACGACGCCTACCGACGCGCAGGGGTATTGCTGACGAAAAACTTTCCGGATCCAGTCTGATGCCTGGGGATATTCTAAGGTAAGGAATCTATCACTAACTAATGTCTCTTACAGATATATCATTACACAAGTAAGTAACTTGTGCATTTGGACGATTGGCAAGCAAAGGCATGAACAAAAAAAATAAAAAATGCCACAAGGATGTTTAAATAGTGATCGCCACACTACAACAACTGGGTTTCAAAATAAACCACAAGAAGTCATTACCCCAACCAGAACAGGAAAAGGTGTTCCTGGGAGCAACCTTAAACTCAATGACAGTGCAAGCATACCCAGGTCTAAGGAGAGCAAAAGCGACCATGCAGTATACTCCCCTCTACAAGAGGGATCGGTCTCTGACAGTGAGGACTGTCATGATACTAATGGGCATGATGGTGTCATGCATACCACTTGTAACACGAGAGATTGCACATGCGCCCTATCATGTGTTGGCTACAATACGCATGCTATGCACACTCCTGCCATTTAGTGTTTGGTTCGGACTCTGAAACTTGTTTTTCTCGAATATGTCTTTTTGTTGCTGACGTGATGTTGAGTCTCCTCTTCCAGAGAATGCGCATGTTCAACAGCTCCATTGTTAGATTGATTTTTTTTCCACCATCGGGCAGATTGCGCCAGAGCTCTGTGCATCTTCGACGTCTTCACAGCCCGTGGAAGCGCAACGGACTTGTAGCGGTTTCTACTCAGAGAATCCAACTCTTCCTGGTCATCGTCTTAAAAATTGCCTGCATGACACACACAGCCCTCCACTTCAATACCCCTAGATATCTTGCTCAGAAACTAGAAAACTCTGATGGTTCCAGATCATCCAGAAGCTCCAACTTCTTACTTCTGAAACCTCAGAGATTCCGCAAAAAGAAAACCTACAACCAATCTTTCCCTGGGATTGCTCCAAGAATTTGGAACTCCATGGACCCCTGAAATTAGAATGAATCCCTCAACTGTATCCTTCAAGAAAGAGGTCAAAACACTCCTTCGGAACAGATTTCTTCTTTGTGCCTACGATACCCATCCCGATTCTGCAATTTTCCTCATGACTACGGCATACCGACGACCTGGTGTTTTCGACTTCCCAGTCCTGACATTACCCCCACTTTTCTCGACACTACATGATCCTGCAGTTTTCTTGACTATGATAATTCTGTTCTTATTGGTTTATCTCTTCTGCTCTCTGAACAATGTAAAGCTTACCCTTATTATTTTTATTATTGCTCCACTCTATGTATACCTGTAGAGCGCTCTGATACCCGCAAGGGTCATGTTCGCGCTACATAAAACAATAAAAATAAATAAAAATCCATGAATGGATCTGCAACAAATGGTTACAGCCACCGGGAGTTGGGAAGATTTAGTGGGTGTCACAGCAAAAGTATAAAGGGAGATACAATGGTGGAATTCAAAAAACGTAACCCTGGGAAGACCATTCAAGACACCAACTCCAACAGGGACCATCACAACAGATGCATCCCACAAGGGTTGGGGAGCACACACAGGCAACCTGAAAGTAAGGGGACAGTGGAACAGCATAGATGCGCTGACACACATCAACTACCTGGAAATGAAGACAGTTTTCCTAGCCGTGAAGGATTTCCAAGCACACATAACAGGTCAAACTGTACTAATGCAAACAGACAATACAACAACCATATATTACCTCAACAAACAGGGAGGGACGAAACCGTACATCCTCATCAAACTGGCCCTAGAAATATGGAATTGGGCAATACCAAGGACGATCACACTGGAAACAGTCCACCTACCAGGGAAACAAAACACGGAGGTGGACAGACTAAGCAGGCAAGAAAGCAGCTACCACAAACGGAAACACTGGAGAAAATTTTCAAAGCCCGGGGAGGCCAGCAATAGACCTGTTCATAACAGCAAAAACCACAAGATGCCAACCCTTCGCCTCCAGGTTTCAACACCACCAGTCAGAAGGGAATGCCCTGTCAATAGACTGGTGTTGTAGTTTCTCCCTTTCCCCTCCACCCTTGGTACATTCCCTCCTCCCCTCCCCGTTTGGAACGTTCCTGGAGTTCGCCTTAGAATGTTGCCTGTGAGCAACCTGTCATACGGAGAGTGGATGACTGTCAAATAAAGACTCGTAATTCTTACCTGCTGCCTCAAGTTTATTCTTTACAATACTGGCGACGAAGGAGGCCTGCAGTCATCTCCCCTTTCAGTGCTCTCTCCACCGTGTGAAAATAAGGGGTGATTTATCAAAATAGCAAAGAAAGGAGCGGAATGTGCCTGGTGTCAGCAAAAATAGAATCGGGACTTTAAAATACTAAATAACGACTGGTGACACTTCTTCGATTAGACAACGAAGGTAAAGACAGTAAGAAGTGTAGTCGTTACATGAGCGGATGAGGTGTCGCTACTCGAGGGTGAGCCTCGGTGTCCGAAGACCAAGCAATTTAAGAGGCGTGCGGAACCTGGGCACAAACAGCTGCTGCCAAGGAAGAGACAGGAAACGTAGGTTTTCTCTCAGACTTCAAATTACGCTTCGCTAAGCTGCAGGAGCACGGAAGCAGAAATCCAGGAGTGAAGGTCACCAGTGGTGGAACTGCTTTGCCTGGCTGACATTACAGATAAGGGGCGAGGTGTTCGCCGCGCTTTGTCGCCGAGTGAAGAAGCCGGGAATCCTGTCAGTACAGCGTTCATCACTGGAACAGCAAGTGTCTTTGGAGCCTGCGCACATCGGAGAACTGCCACCTCCTCACTACTTTCTTCAAAAAAACAGGTGAACCACAAGTCAGTGTCAGTCAGCTGGCTTTGCTTTGCCTTTGAACCATCATGGAGCCGAGCAAGGTACTGAAAATTATTATGCTCATCGGGGTGGGGGCTGCCCTGTCACGTCAGGAGGGTTAACTCAGCACTGTATGGCCAGCTGAGACTGCATGAGGGGTGTTGGCGTCATAAGTGAGTGTGCATGTTACAGGCAGAGACACCCTATAATCCTTCCTACACCGTGATGCAGGTCCAAATCGTCTGAGGGTGTTGACGCTGTGCAGATGCATGCTCTACGTGGTGAAACGCACACCTCCAAGTTTCAGCATTCCTGCTAATTAATTTTGCTTGTGTAACCCTTCTTTGAGGAAGCCATTCTGCTTGTCACCCTCACATAAAGCACCCTTCAAGACGTTCAGGGTCACTATACAGTTCTCCCCTTGCACCAACCATGGCAGTACCAGCGTCAAGCCAGCCACCTGCCTTCCTCAATTAAATTGGCAAACCAGAAATCCACTGAAAGGACTGGGTAAAGCTTTTTGAGTCCTATCTTATTGCCATGGGGGGGGGAGGGGGAGCGTTTTTCAGCTGTGCGGAAACAACACATACTGTTGCACAACCTGGGTGTCCATGGAAGAAAAATATACGAGACTTTACCGGAACCTGAGGGAGACGAGGATGATGAAGATGTATTCAATGTCACCGTGTTAAAACTTCAATTACATTTTGGGGACAAAGTGAATGTAGTACTTGAGAGACACAAGTTCTTCAACCGCACACAAGGGAAGCAAGAGTCAGTTATGAACTATGTGGCAGCTCTGAGAGGTCTTACTTTGTTGTGTGAGTTTGGGGGTACTAAATGATTCCTTGATCAGAGACCAATTGGTAAGGTGCACAAATAATAATCGCATACAAGAGAAGCTGCTGGCTAAAAATCCTACACTCAAGGAAGCAATTGATATAGCCAAATCTATAGAGCACACAGCTAAGTGCGTAAAAGAGATGAGAACCCCAAGTGAAGTTGTTGCTAGTATCCAGGACCAAAGTACTCCACAAAGCAAGGATAAGGAGAGCGAAGTAATGAAAGTTAAAACAAAGGAACAGACAATAACCAGACAAAGCAAGGTGACTGATGGTCTGAAATGCTTCAGGTGTGGAAGTAACAACCATCTGGCTAACTTCCCCTTTTGTTCTGCACGTAATGTCACTTGTAAGAAATGTAATAGGAGAGGCCACTTCGCGAGAGTTTGCAAGGATGGGGACAATAGTCAAGTGAAAGTTATCTACAGCGAGGGTGACCAAGTACCAAAATATGTTTTTCAGGTGAAAGATAAAGAGGGAGAGGATACTCCCACATATCCTAAATGTACTGTGTACCTAAATAGTAAACCCATCGTTATGTTTGCGGACTCATGCTCACCGTTCACGCTGATCAACCAGGTGGATTTCAACAAGTCCTTTGACGTACGTAATCTAGACATCTCAGAACCAGACATATCACCAGAAGGGTACGCTTAAGGAACCCATACCCTTGGCAGGTATGGTAAAAATGCTGATAACTTTCAAAGGCAGGTCCATCTGCGGAAAAGTGTATGTGGCGAAGGTAGGATCCAACCTTCTAGGATGGCGCCATCAGAAAGATTTAGGGATCATTCTGGACCCCAACAATAAGAAACAAGTTCTCCTTATTGAAAGAGAAGAAGGGGCAAATGAGATCTGCCAGGATTATCCTAGTTTATTCTCTGACAAACTGGGGTTACTGAAGGATTTCCAGCACAGGATTAAGGTGAAACAAGGTGCCAGGCCAGTGCACAAACCCCACCCTGTTCCCCTCATGTTGAGAGAGCCACTAAAGAAGGAGTTGGACAAACTATATGAGTTGGGAGTTATACAAACCATAGAAGCGTCAGAGTGGTTGGCTCCCATCGTTCTGGCGACCAAGGCCAATGGTGAGGGGATCCGTTTATGTGTGGATCTGCGCAGCCTTAATGACAACATATGGGTTGAGAGGTTTCCTCTTCCACACATTAACGAAATGCTAAGCACAATGGGTGATGCAAAGATATTTTCAGTGATTGACTTATCCATGGCATACTATCAAGTGGAGTTGCATCCACAGTCTAGACCCCTTACTGCATTCACCACTCCTTTTGGGGCTTACATGTTTAAGAGGATGCCGTTTGGCCTAGCATCGGCCGTGGCAGTTTTTCAGAAAATAATGCAAACAGTGTTAAGTGGCATAGAAAAGACGTTCTGCTTCCAAGATGATATCTTGGTATACGGTGCCACTGTAGAAGAGCATAATTTAACATTACGAAAAGTGTTCAGTAAATTGTTGGAAGCTGGCTTGACAGTGAAACAGAACAAGTGTAAAATCAAAGTCAGTTCCGTAGATTACTTGGGTCACACTATATCACAAGAAGGGTTCAAACCTAAGCACAGCCTAGTCCAATCAGTTAAGGATGCCCCCTATCCAAAAAAACAAGGAAGAACTCAAATCCTTTCTAGGGTTAATCGAATATATGGCCAAGTACGTCAAAGGGTTTTCAGAAAAATGCGAATGTCTACGTGATCTCTTAAGGAAAGGCAATGATTTTGTTTGGGAAACAAAACACAGCACCACGGTAGACAACCTGAAAGAGGAGATAACAAGGTCACCTGCTTTGGGGGTCATTCGTCCCCATAAAAAAGACATTCTTAACCACTGATGCATCAAACAAGGGATTGGGAGCCACCCTATCGCAAAAAGGAGAACATGGTGAGACCATCATTGCGTATGCTTCCAGATGCCTAACCTCTGCAGAACGTAATTATTTCGTAGTGGAAAGGGAAGCACTTGCTGTCTTCTGGGCGGTGTTACATTTCAAATTTTATCTTTGGGGCATAAAATTCACCATCCTAACTGACCACAAACCGCTCACATTCATGTTTTCGACAAAGAAAACTAACGGCGGATCTCCCCGCATATCCAAATGGAGGTTAGGCCTTGAAGGGTATTGTTTCAGGATTGAGTACTTACCTGGAGGTGACAATGTAATAGCAGACTACCTCTCCAGGGCACCGCTAGAAGGGGAAGTGCAAGATGAACCCCTGGACATTCCTGTCCTTGCCATACAATTACAAGCCATAACAGAACGTGAATGGAATGATGAGATGGATTCTGACAAAACGTTAAGCTTGCTCAAAGAACTACTTATCAAAGGATGGCCTGAGAAGCGCAAAGAACTGAGCGAAGATGCAGAACTACTGGGAGGTCAGACACGAACTATCCATGATTGGTGGGAAGGTATACAGGAATGACAAAGCTATACCACCTACCAAATTGAGAGGAAGAATCATAGACTTAGCTCACGAAGGGCATTTGGGCAGGAGCATAACAAAAAACAGAGTGAGGAACAGTTTCTGGTTCCCCAACATGGACTCTTGGGTGGAACAAAAAGTAAAAGAGTGCACAAGCTGTGCGAAAAGTGACAAGACAAAGACTGTGCATAAAGTACCATTGTCCCCAGTTGTGATACCTAATGTGCCATGGGGCAAATTGGCAATGGACATAATTGGTCCTATGGAGAACCTAGGACAGCAGAAAAGATTCATGATGGTACTCATCGACTACACCTCCCACTGGATGAGATATAAATTTGTGACGCACACTACCACGAAAATCCTTGTTGAATTTTTCAGTGACTTATTCAGCTGCGAAGGAATTCCTCAAACTCTAGTCACAGACAATGGGGTACAGTTCGTGTCAGAGGAGATGAAAGGATTTTTAAGCAATATGGGAATCACACATGAAAAAACTGCATTATATTTCCCCAAGGCCAATGGCCTTGTAGAAAGAGCGAACCGCATGATTAAAGAAAACATCCAATTAGCTGTGGTTAATGGACATGATATAGACAAGTCATTACGTGAGTGCCTGTGGTCTTACCACACCTCCCCCAACTTAATAACAGGAGTCTCCCCTTTTGTATCCCTCAGGGGTAGAGAGCCCTGCACAAAAATGAACCCCATATGGTTGGATGGTGGGAGGCCTGTGCACACTAATGCACCCCTCATCAATGAGAGGAGGAATAAACACCAGCTCAAGTACAATAGTTGGTACGACTCCAAACAGGGAGTCAAGAAACAGGATTGGGAAGTTGGCGATTCTGTAAGAGTTAAGATACCTACCAGAGAGAAAATAAACCACAGCAAGTTCTACCCCACACACCGAGTGACTAAGGTTAAAAGAAATGTGGTCCAGCTTGATAATGGTCAAGTCTGGAGCGGGGACAGAATTGTGAAAGCTGGTATCATTTAATACATGTATGCCTATGCGCTATAGTTCTCTGCGCCCTCCTTCATCCGCCTGCCCCACTCCTTGTTTTCTTCCTTCCTTCTCTATCCCTCTTGAGCCCTTGCTCTCCTCTTTCCTTGTGTAGGGAGATGTGTTGTAGTTTCTCCTTTTCCCCTCCACCCTTGGTACATTCCCTCCTCCCCGTTTGGAACGTTCCTGGAGTTCGCCTTAGAATGTTGCCTGTGAGCAACCGGTCAACGGAGAGTGGATGACTGTCAAATAAAGACTCGTAATTCTTACCTGCTGCCTCAAGTTTATTCTTTACAATAACTGGTCAGTGAGATTTTCATAGACTTTTCCTCTGATTCATGTGATATCTAAGGTGCTGGAGAAAGCCAGACAACCAGGGACACACCTCATCCTCATAGCCCCACAGTGGGCCAGACAGACCTGGCACTCAGACCTACTAGAGAGGACCAGGGGACAGATGATCACAATAAGAGCAGAGCATGATCTGCTAACAATGAAGGAGGGGAGAGTGTACTACCCGAAGCCAGCAACACTCCGCCTAGAGTCTTGGCTCCTGAATACCTGGAATTGGGGCATCTACAACTGCTGCCCAGGACATTGGAAATCCTTACAGGCAAGGAAAGCTACCACAAGAAAATGTTATGCTGCAAAATGGAGCAGATACATTCCATGGTGAACAAATAATAGAAATATGGAGACAAGGACAAAACAGGAAACTATTGACATACCTAGCTCACCTGTAAGATACTGGGTTAACCTACTCATCCTTAAAGGTACACCTGGCAGCAATAGTAGCCTACACCAGGGGGACTTCATGTAACAGCTTCTTCACATCGCCAGTGGTGAAGAGGTTCTTGGAGGGATCAAAAAGAATTGCACCACCAAGATCATTTACAGCAACATTGTGGAACTTAAACATTGTGCTAATGCAGTTAATGACAGTCATTTGAACCTATGCACAAGTTGGATCTCAAATCACTCACACTCAAGCCAGCGTTTCTGATTGCAATCACATCACTATGCAGAGTAAGCAAACTGCAAGCACTAACAATACAAGAACCATACTTGCACATACACAAGGACAAGGTGGTTCTCAGAACTAACCCACAGTTTCTGACCAAAGTGGTGACCCACTTTCATGTCAACTAAAACATATAGCTACCAGCTTTCTTCAAAGAGCCTAAAACACAGACCGAAAGAGCCCTACGCACTTTGGATGTAAGGAGGGCTTTTGTGTACTACCTACAAGAAACAAAGACGTTTCGTAAAGGAAGCCAGTTGTTTGCCTCCTTTGCCAAGGCAACCTAGGATTCTACAGCAACTAAAGGAACAATCTCAAGATGGACTGTAGAAACAATACAGGCCTGCTTTTCTAGGGCGGGATACCACTGCCCACTCGCCTAAGAGACCAGTCAACTAGGAAGCGACACAGCCATTACCACACACCTTTGCAAAACATTATTGTGTGGACATTCAAATGAACAAGGAAGCATAGGTGGGACAAAAGGTACTACAACACTTGTTTGCTAACACTTCCTCATTTCATCCCAACCAACACAAGGAAAGGGATATTTCTACATAATCTAATGCACAGCATGTGAACCCAGAAAAGGATTCATACTGCAAAAAGAAATGGTTAGTTATCTGTAGGAGTAGTTTTGCAGCTTGAAGGGTTTTCTGGATTCACGAGACCCACCCGCCTCCCCAGAAATAGGAGATGATGCAATCAGGTGGGAAAAAAGGAACAAAGTATACCAGAAAAGAAAAAAAAAGAATCTGAAGTTGGCGACTACGCACAGGAACTTCCGGTGAGCCGTCTGACGTCACACAGGGGATGGACATACTACCAAATGGTGGTCCAGGACACCCACAGGAAAAAAAAAAAAACAATTCTGGTCCAACCACTAGATGGCGGAATAATGCACAGCATGTGAATCCACAAAACTCTTCATGCTGCAAAACTACTACTACTGGAAAGTAACCATTTTGTTTTGAAGGCCACGGAGAGGTCGAGCAGGATGAGGTTCGCCGTTTCTCCTCGGTCCAGGGTGATTTGAATGTTAGTCAGTGGCTGCGCTGAGGGCTGTTTCGGTGCGGTGGTTCTTTCTGAATCCTGACTAAGTGTTGTCTAGAAGATAGTGGTGTTCGAGGTGGGCTGTGCGTTGCTTGTTGATGGCCTTGTCAGTCACTTTGGCTGGAAAGGGGAGAAGGGAGATGGGTCGGACATTGCTCAGTTGATTTGGGTCAGCTGTGGGCTTCTTGAGGAGGGCGTTAATTTCGGCAAGTTTCCATTCATCCGGGAAAGTGGCGGACGTGAAGGAGGTGTGGGTCAGGCTGGTGCTGAATGATGGCGTTTCCAGGTTGTAGACGTGGTGGGGGCATGGGTCCGTTGGGACCCCTGAGTGGATGGTCTGCAAGATTGCTGCTGTGTCGCTTCTGGTGAGTGTTTCCATTTGATCATGTAGCCGTCGTAGTTGGTGGCGGGTAGGTTAGAGATGAGTTCTCTGTGGTTAGGTTGGTGTGTGAAGTTGTTGTAGAGGTTTGCGATTTTATTGTGGAATTAGTTGAGTAGGTTGTTGCAGAGTTGTTTGGAGGCAGCGATGTTGCTGACAGTGGCTGAGGGTGAGGTGAAATCCTTGACGATTAAGATCTCCTTACAGCGGTGCTTTTTTCTTTGCTGGTGATATCGCCGATTGCAGCCTTGTAGGTAGTTCTGTCTGAGGTGTTTTGGCTAGCTCTTCATTTCCTTTCTAGCTGTTTACAGTGTTGTTTGGTGTCTCGGAGGTCTTCTGTGTACCAGCTGGCCTGCTTGGTTGATCTTCTATGATTGTTGGGTTTGACGTGTGCGAGGAGGTCCGCGCAGTTCTTGATGTCTTGTGGAGGTTGTCTGTGGGACTAGGTTGATCCATGCTAAGGTTGTTGAGCCAGTCATCTTCTGTGATTTTGTCCCAGCTGTGGCTTGGAATAATGAACCTGGTAGGGCTGTTGACTTGAGATGTAGTGATTTGGAAGTGGTCGATGGAGTGGTCGGTCCATGTGATCGGTGTGGTGAAGTTGATGCTGTTGCTTGTGGTGAAGATGGGGTCCAGTGTGTATCCTGCGGTGTCTGTTGGTTCTGGGACGAGCTGGGTGAGTCCGATGTTGCTCAAGCTTTCGAGGAGTGTTGCAGAGCAGGGGTCATTTCGGTCTTCCAGGTGAAAGTTGAGGCAACCGAGGAGAATGTAGGCTCTGCAGTAGAGGGTGAGTGGAGCAACAAAGTCGGTGATGAGGTTGGTAAAGGTGGCTCATGGTTGGTAGTCGAAGGTTCCGTTCAAGGTGAAGTTTTCAAAGATTTGCAGCTTGAACTGAAGGTGTGCCATGAATGGGGTGGGATTCTCCGAGGATGTTGTATATTTGATGAATTTCTGGTAGATGATAGGGAATTCTCCTCCTGGCTTGTGAAGGTGGTCCAGTTAAGCTATCTTGTAGCCTGCTGGGATTCCAGTGATGGTGTTGGGAGCCGATTAGGGGTTGAGCCAGGTCTCTGTGATGAAAAAGATGTCTGGTGCGTCGCTGTTCAGCGGGTCCCATATTTCGGTTGTGTATTTGCTTGAGTGATAGTGTGTTGAGAAGCATGCATGTGAGAGTGTTGAGGTTTGCTGTGCCATGTTGTGTAGGGTGTAGGTGTTGTTGGTGCTCATGTGGCATGTGTTGGGAGGGTGTGTTGAGGGTCGTTATTAGGATTTGCATGGGGGGGGTGTGGGGGGGGTGGCTGCTGGAGAACCAGCAGTGGGTGCAGGTGAAAGCTCCTACTGTGGTTTGAGGTGCGCCACAGCAGCAGCTAGGGGAACGACATCTGAGGTCTAGCAACTAAGGAGTGCTGCAGAGTTTCACTGGACAGTGATTGGACCAGGGTTCCTGGCACTGGCGTGGTCCAGGCGTGGACGGGCACAGAAGAGCTTGTCTTCTGTGTTGCAGCTGCCATTAAGTAGGTCCTGGGAGAGGGGGAGGAGTGCCGTGCAGTCATTGCCTGAGCTGATTGGAAATTAAGTCCTCTTGTTTGGCTTCTTCTTTTAAAGAGAGTTTTGGCGGGAAAACCAGTAATGTCACTTGTCCAGATGGATGATGGGATATCACAGGACGTTCTTGAGGCAACAGCGTAGAGAATACTGAACGTCTGAGACTAATTGAAATAATTACATCACCTGTGGTACACTCCATTTAGATTTTGCTCCAAATGCCACCATAAACTAGCACAGAAGGACACTCACAGAATTTGTGCCTAGGACCAGAAGTGTGAACGTTAAGTGTGGGAAGGCTTCCTAGCAAGGACCTTGAAAATCAAGGAGAAGCAACGTTATGCACACTGTCGTGGCCCAGGCAAAGCAAGTGTCCGTTAAGGGCTGTCAGATGAAGAGGATGCTTTAGAGGAGACAGGAGACCCAGACAGAACAGGGATCCAATGTCGAAGATACTGCGTTGATTGACTTGAAGACCAGAGATTTGTCAGAAAAGACATTAAAGAACATGCGCTGAAGCCTCAGAAGTGTATACTCACAATGCCATTAGCTCATGGTGGGTCTGAGCTGAAGATTACAGATTTGAAGAATCCAATACAGCCTGCAACCTTGAGACTGATGAAGGGACACGAAGACCAAAAAGCTCCCCAGGTTATAAACAAGACATTGGTGGGGGAAAAGCCTTCACACTTCACCTTGGCCCCAAAAGGGAATCAAGATCGGAGGAAGGAAAGAGAACAAAAGGGGAAGAATGTACCATTGCCAAAAAGAAAGGGTGGCTCAGTGGTCGACAACAAGGGAAGTTGAAAGGAAAAAGCACTGGTTCGAAGTTAAAATGGCAGAATTAGTGCTGAAAAGGGAGCAGTTGGCGATTCCTTGAAGGTGTAGAGGATTCCCCTCAAAACAGGAGAACGCAGATCGAGGAAAAGGCACCTGTAGAGATGGAGCCACAGGAGGGGTTTTATGAATCTAGTAACCCATAGTAAGGAGAGTTAACACAGGGAGGTAGACATAGGGTAGGATCTAAACGCTGACTCCCCTGAGGGGGAACTCGACTCCTATTCACCCTGGTGACCTATCACTATACAATGCAGCGGTAAGACAGCCGCCGACATATATGAGAGGCAGCTTGGGTAGGCAGAGGCTCGCTTCCTACACTTTTATCATCACAGAAGAAGAACCAGTTCATGCTCCTACTCTCCAGCACTGTAAATCAGGGCAAAGAGACTTTTAAACAACCAGCTTCTTTAAAGGCAGTCACCATAAAGATGCAAAAGAAACCAGCCTTCAAGGCAGAACCAAATATATATTGAAAGGAACTGACTCCATCATTGTGCCACCAGCCGGGAAGAGGGCTAATGCTCCAGCATCCACAGGACCACCATTGGACAAGGACTGCTAAAGGAAGGCTGGAGACTGTTGGATGAAAGACGAAGAGGACAGCAGCCACCCAAAGGCAAATTGCTAATTCAAATGCTGTACACCGCAGATACGACCACCAGCAACGGGAGGAGTTCGAAGATCTCATGCATCTGTCGAGGTTGTACAAAAAGAGGACAAAGCGGTAGTACACCATTGCGAATACATGACAAGTCATCCCTGAATGCTGCTGACATTGCCAGCAGACAGATGTGCACTGGCACCACCCCACTCAGTGTCCAAGGTTTCAAGCCTGAGTAACAGGCATCAGTAATCAACCGGACTTTTGCTAGAATGAGCCTGTTTGAAGCAGCAGTGGGTGATTCCTTGCAGCAAATGAAAAAGGACACTGTCGCTCATTCATTAGGCACACCTCCTACCCAGAGGCCAATGAGGAAGCAGATCATTCAGGAAGCAAGCGCTAAAGGAGCAAGCCCACAGTGGCAGCACCGTGGGCAAGGAAGTCACTCCCTTTGAGCCAGTACACGAGAGAATCTGGCACCCTCAGCATTTAACACCGCTAGGGGGGAAACCATGAGGGTTCCTCCATGAGTGGAAAAAGATCACCTCTAACAAGTGGTTTGTAACCATTATAAAATACGGAACTTGTATTAAATTGGAAAAATACCTCCAAAGTCAGAAAGGAGGGCTCGCAAAGCAGGAGAACTAAAAGGCTTACAATAGGAAGTGGAGGAACCCTGCAGAAGGGAGCAATAGAGGAGGTGCCAGGAGAGGGGCAGAATCAGGCAGGGTTTTCTGTCTATTTCCTGACTCCCAAACAGGATCTGACCTTGAGATCTATCATAGATTTACTAGATTTCTTAACAAGTTCATCACGATACAAAAGTTCAAAATAACCATCCCGCAGGAAGGTATCCTGCTTTTGCAGAAGAGAGAGACTATATGGCGACCACTGACCTCAAGGACACCTGCTGCTACATCCCAATGAACAAAAACCACAAGAGGTATCTCAGGCTTGTGGTGAGGCACTCTCCGTATTTCAAACTTCTACAGTTCAATCAATCAATCAGGACTTATAAAGCGCGGCTAATCACCCGATAGGGTTTCCAGGCGCTTGCAGGCCCCGGAGGCTTATTCGAACAGCCAGGTCTTGAGGGCCATTCGGAATTCTGGAAGTGAGGTGATGGTCCAGAGGTGCCTGGGGAGGCTGGTCCAGGTCTTTGCGGTGATGTGGGAGAAGTTGCGTCCTCCACTTCTGGTTCGATAGATGCGGGGAGTATGGGCAAGTGAAAGGGAGGAGGAGCATGGTCTTCTCGAAGGTTGGTGGAAGTTCAGGCGGTGGTTAATGTAGGCAGGTCCTTGGTTGTGTAGAGCCTTGTGTGCGTGGGTCAGCAACTTGAATTGGCATCTCTTCTGTACAGGGAGCCAGTGGAGTTTCCTGAGGTGGGGTGTGATATGGGTTCATCTGGGAAGGCCGAGGATGTCGGACTGCTGCGTTCTGTATGGTCTGAAGTCTCTGTAGAATGTTTGTGGCGATTCCTATACAGACGGCATTGCTTTAGTCCAGTTGGCTGGTGATGAGGGCTTGTCACTGTGCGTCTCATGTGTAAGGGTAGCCAATTAAAGATCTTATGTAGCATGCGCAGAGTGAGGAAGCAGGCAGAGGAGATGGCGGCTGATCAGTGATTTCATGGTGAGCTTGTTGTCAATGATGATTCCGAGGTTTCTTGCGTGGTTGGAGGGAGTGGGTGCGGGTCCTAGGTCTGATGGCCACCAGGAGTCGTTCCATGTGTTTCTGCTGTTGCCATAAGATCAGTACTTCCGTCTTGTCTATGTTCAGCTGCAGGCAGTTCTTCATTCAGTCGGTGACGTTTGTCATGCATCTGTGGAAGTTGGTTCTGGTGGTGGTGGGGTCGTCGGTGAGTGAGAGGATGAGTTGGGTGTCGTCTGAGTAGTAAATTATGTTGAGACTGTGGGATCTGACTATGTTGGCCCGCGGGGTCATATATGAATTGAAGAGCGTGGGGCTGAGGGATGAGCCCTGGGGGGCACTGCAGGTGATCTCCTTGGGTTCAGAGGTGAATGGTGGAAGGTGGAAGGTGGATCCTCTGGGTTCTTTCGGTGAGGAAGGAGATGATCCATCCGAGCGCATCCCCTTGGATCCTGATTTGGTGAAGTCTTTCGATCAGCGTGTGGTGGGATACAGTGTCGAAGGATGCCAAGAGGTCTAGGAGGATTAAAGCTGCTGTTTCTCCTCGGCAGAGTAGGGTTTGGATGTTGTTGGTGGCTGCGATCAGGGCGGTTTTGGTGCTATGATTGCTGCGGAAGCCGGATTTGGATGCGTCGAGTAGCTGGTTCTGCTCCCGGTGTGTCATGAGTTTATTGTTGATGATTTTTTCCAATACCTTCGCTGCGAATGGGAGCAGGGAGATTGGCCTGTAGTTTTTGAGTTCGCTGGAGTTGGCGGAGTGTTTTTTGAGTAGTGGTCTGACTTCGGTGTGTTTCCAGGCATCTGGAAATGTTGCAGTGGTGATAGAGGTGTTGAGTAGGGTGATGAGTTCCTGGCCGATCCTTTGGTTGAAGATGTGGTGCGGACATGGGTCTGTAGGAGCTCCAGAGTGGATGAATTTCATGGTGCAGATGGTGCTCTGGGTGGCGAGGATGTACCAGGTGGTCAGTGTATGGTCCGTGTCAGTTACGGTGGTGGCATATCTGTCGAGGAAGTCCATAGGTGTGGGTTGGGGTTCGAAGTTTCTATATATGGTTGCGATCTTGTCATGGAAGAAGTGGGCGAGGTTGTCGCACAGCTCCTGTGAAGGGGTGATGTTGTTTTCGCTGGCAGCCGGGTTGGATAATTTCTTAATGATGTTGAAAAGTTTCTTGGTGTTGTTGGCTCTGGTTTTGATGTGTGCAGCAAGAGCTGTCTTCTTTGTTGCCCTTAGCAGGCAGTGGTAGAGGTTGAGAGATGTCTTGAAGGCTGCCTTGTTGGAGGTGTCCTTGCTTGTGCGCCATCTGCTCTCCAACTGTTTGCTGTCTCGTTTCGCTGTTCTGAATTCTTGGGAGTACCAGCTGGCCTTTTTGGAGGATTTTCTCTGGATGTTTCTCTTGATGTGGACGATGCTGTCTGGGCAATTGGTGATCCAGGCGTTAAAGTTTTTTACTCCCAATTCGAGAATGGTGGTGGTAGCAGGGTTGGAGGTGTTAAGTTTGGGATAAAGTCAGCATTGAGTGTTCACAAAATGTCTTACGGTAGTAACTGCACATGTGTGAAGACAGAGGGTACTCCTCTACCCCTTCCGAGATGACTGGTTGGTAAAGGCGAGCTCATTAAAGCAGTGCCGGCGTGGCACAGACCAGCTAATGGAAACAATGCACACACTGGGATTCTCAGTGACCATGGAAGAATCTTCGGCCCAACCAAATAAAGAAAAGAGGTAGACACTAACAAGGTCGCTGTTGATGGGACTGGAAGAATCAAGTGGTTTTCATAGAAAATACACTGGTGGACATTTCAAAATATTGCAATAGGCAAGCCACTCAAACAACCAATCCCCACAGTGACATTCCTAAACATCAGAGGACAATGGATGCCCCAAGAGACGGTGAAGCATATATATGTGTTGGAATTGAAGTCCCTTTTCCTAGCTCTAAAAGCTTTCCACAAAATGCTTTTGGGAAAAGTAGTACAAGCCTAAATTGACAACACAACTGCTATGTTTTAGCTAAACACGCAGAGGTGGTACAAAGTCACATGTCCTATCCCAGCTAGCGTAGGACATCTGGAACTGGACAAGTCAAAAATAAATCTTACTAGTAGGAACACACCTGCCATGGCAACAAACTGTAGAATTAGACAAGATGGAATCTTGCACAAGTAGGATTTAGACGAAGGGTTGGTAGCCACAATCTTCCACACTTGAGGAACACCACAAATGTACTTGTTCGCAATGCACAAAGCCAACGTTTCACCTCCAGGTATCCCCACCACTTATCCAAAGGGAATGCCCTTTCGATACACTACTCGGGCATATTCGCCTTCACCATCCCATGTATTCCTGTTACCAGACATAATAAACAAGTGCAAGCTGATCCTATCATAATAGCCCCACAATGGTCTAGGCAGACACGGTGCTCGGACCTAGTAGAAACGTCAAAAAACAGGATGATAAAAATACTAGTGTTTAAAACCTGGTTAACGCTGTGAGAAAGTGCCCTCTTTCTTGCATGAGTATGCCCCCACTTTTTGCTGATGTGCTTTGACTGAGTGTGCCCTGGGCTCCTGCCAAACAGGTACCCAGGGCCTGTGTTCCTTCCCTAAAACTGCATTGAAGCCTAAACCCAATTGGCATCTCTGGCCACAGGTAAGCCCCTGGTAAATGGTACGACAGGTACCCAGGGCACTGTGACCAGGGAAGGCCCTAAGGGCTGCAGCACTCATTGTGCCACCCTTAGAGGCCCTGTACCTTGACACACACACCCTGCCCTTGCAGGCTGCGTGTCTTGGTGCAGACCCAAGTGAAGAGTCGACATAGCACACATCCCTGTGTGCCATGCCCACAACCCACTGCCCTGGCATCCATCAGTCACCCCTCTAGCTGGGTGCCCTATGCCAGTGGTGAGGGTACAGGTGCATGAGCCCTGTACCCCTACAGTGCCCAGGTCCATTCCTGGGCACTGTGAGTGCCGTGCTGCCATTAAGAGTATATGGCTGCACTAAAGACTGAGAAGTTTGGTATCAAACTTCTCAGCACATTAAACCCACACTGATGCCAGTGTAGGATTTAATGTAAAATACACGACAGAGGGCATCTTACAGATGCCCCCTGAAACTTGACCAACTCCCAGGGACCTGACTGAGTGGCTGCCGAGGCTGCCACCCCACACATGTTTCTAGACTCCTGGGTCGAGAGCTGCTGCTCTCGGGGGCCTGAAACCATGCACAGCCTGGGACGAGGTGCCAAGCCCCCTCCCCCAGGATGAGCAGGGTTCACGAAGGAGAAGCTTCAAAGGCATACCGCCTTTGTGAGCCTCTCCAGACCACTTGCTGTACTCAGCAACTGGTCCCCACTGGTTCTACCCCCCACTTTGGGCGGGAGACCCGGCGGGAAAAACAAAGTAAGGAAGAGAGGTGTGCCCACCTCTGCCTACCCCACCCCTAGGATGGGGAGGCGAGGTGAAGCACAACCTCGAGTCCCCGCCATCTTGAGGATGGGGGACTCAGCCAATCAGGACTAGGCTCCTGCCCCCTCCCACTGGAGGGTGGCAGAATAGGGGTGTACTCACCCCAGGGAAGGGACCCATTGGTCCCTGCCCTTGCCCTACCTGTAACGCCCTTAAATCCAGTATTTAGGGGCACCCTGAACCTTGCTTTTACAGATCCAGCAGCGACAAGAAAAGAAGGACGAGAAGCCGTGCAGAGCTAACAAGAGGACGACGCCCACTGACTTGGCCCCAGCCCTACAGGCCTGTCTCCCTCGAACCTGCTCCGGCGAAACCCCGGCGTGTCCAGTGGCCAGCAACCTCACAAACCCCGGAGGACCTGCCTGCATTCCCTTATCCAGCTGTTTCTCCCGAGAACACCGGACGTGTTTAAACTGCAGCTTCTGGTGCCAGCCAGGAACCGGGAATCCAGCACACTCTGCACCCGCCGAGCACGGCCCATGTTTGAGTGAACAAACACCACGAGGAGGTCCCCCCGGCGATCCTGACCCGAAATCCGGCGACCCCTGGCCTGCCGCAAGCCTCCCGACGATGCCTGCAGCCTCAATCCAGAGGACCCCCCTACCGCGACCAGAGCGGGTAAGAAAATCCTACGTCCAAAGGCACCCCTGCACCCGACGCCCCACGGCCTTGTGTGGCCAACCCAGCGGTGCCTAACCATCCCTCTACATCCCAACTTACCCCTCGAAGTGGTGGTCACTCCTGGAAGGTCCTCGTCCCCGAGCCTGCAGTGTTTCTTTGTCAAGGAGAATCCCCATTGAAATCAACAGGGCGCCCGACCTCAAAACAGCACCCTGCACCCGGCTGCCCTAGCACCGCTGAGGGTGCCCCTTCTGTGCTAACTTGGTCCCCAACTTGCCCTGAGCTTAACCCTAGGAGCTTTGCTCCCACAACCCTGTGGCCTGCTTACCAGCCGCCACCAACCGGAGCCCCCCTATCCTCCATAGGATAACATTCGGTCTCAAAACTCTGCACCCGGCCGCCCGAGTGCCGCTGAGGGTGCGACAACAGTGCATCACTGACCCTGGGAGACCCCTGAGTCTAACCCCAGAACCCTAACTCAAAAGACCGATTACTTACCTTGAAACCGATAACTCATTTTTCCTCATAGGATAACATTGACGCTTTTTCTCCCAAAAAGTTTCTAAGTGTCGACTTTTGAAAACTACAAATATTCCTTAAAAATCAGCCGAATAACCAAAACGCATTCTTTCAACTGTTTTCAGGAAATGCCCCAGCGCTGAATCCAGGATCCAGCACTGAGTAAGAAAAAGTATTGATAACCTAACTTACCTGCTAAGTGAATTTCCTTCCAAAGGATAACGTTGGTGACTCTATGTGAAAAAAGTTTCTAAGTGTCGAGTTTTGCAGATTACAAATATTCTTTAAAAATCGTGCGAGTTACCAAAACGAATTTACTCACTTGTTTACTAAAGATGTCCCAGTGCTGAATCTAGGTATCCAGCACTGATTAGGAAAAGTAATCACAAATGTAATTTACCGAGGATACTTTAAAAATCGTACCTCTAACCAAAACGCATTTACTCACCTGTTTTCAGGAAATGTCCCAGGGCTGAATCCAGGATCCAGTCCTGTGGTAACCAAAGTAATCTGAAAAGTAATTAACTGCATTTTTATCAAAAAGCCCATTCATTCGAATGTACTATACCTGCAATGTGTTGCAAACTGCTTACTTAAACCTGTAACCAAAACCAGTACATGTGACACCACAATTTTGAACTGTGTTCCTACAAGTAATTTACCACTGCAAAGTATTTTCATGCTTACCTGTACCAGGCTTGCTTGGTTCTAGAAATAAAACAACAGTATATTTTTTATACAACACAATTGGCCTAGAGTTCAGTTATTGAGTGTTTGAATTCCTTTGCTGAATGAGTGGGTACATCAAATGCTTTACACTGTCCTCTGATACTGCCTTACTGCTCGACCAAGCTACCACTTTGGAGAGTAAGGTTCTATCTAACTTTAACCTCTGCCAAACCTCTGGAGATCCCTGGACTCTAAACACACTGTACCTCACTTTGGTGCAGTATATATAGAGCCAGTTTCTTACAAACGCTACAAGGGAGGAAGTGAGCCATGTGGCACCAGCCAGCCTCAGCACGGTGGTGTGTCTTCTGACCTAGAGTTTGGAAGTCTTGGCCTTCAAGACAGGTGCATGGAGATCTTAAGGAAGAGAAGACGGCCTCCCACAACGAAATGCGATGCAGATACATGGACCAGATCTATACACTGGTGCAGGAAAGAAAGCCTGCTACATAATCTGACATGGGACAGAACCACCATTAGGTACTGGATGCATTTGTGCATGCAAAACTCTTGTTTGCGTCTGTATGATTACACCCCTCTTCTATAGAACCTTTTCACCACACCAGTAATCATGAGATTCTTCGATGTAGTGAAAAGGATTTCACTTCCAAGGTCGTCCCCCACACCAGAGTGGAACCTGAACCTAGAATTGGCACAGATCATGACACCTTCTTTCAATCCAATGCGCACAATAGGCCTTTAGTTCTAACACTTAACATAGCCTTCTTAATTGTTTCTTAATTGCAATCACAACTCTTGCGTAGGGTGAGCGATTTGCAGGCATTAACTACCCAGGAACCCTACCAACAGATACACAAGGATAGAGTAGTCATGATAAGTAACCACAGCTTCTTTCCAAAAGTGGTATCACAATTTTGTAGGAAGCTGGCTCTCTATATAGTGCACTAAAGCAAAGTACACTGTGTAGAGAGTCCAGGGAGACCTAGATTGAGATACAGAGGCAGAAGTAGATAATAACTTTCTTTTGTGGTAGTTTGGGCGAGCAGTTAGGCTTATCAGAGGGTAGTGCTAAGCATTTGTTGTACTCACAGAGGCAATAAATGAGACACACTCAAGAATAAATCCGAGACCAATTTGTAAAAATAACATACATTTTTCTATAATTGTTCAGACCAAGAACTTCGTTCTAAGGTAAGTACTTTTTAAGATATGAATTTTCAAAGTTCGCAAAATAACACACTCATGTGCGCAATTACGCACCATAGAAGTCTGTGGAAGAAAAGAGGAAAATGCATGTTAAATCATACGGTCGGATCTCGAGGTTCACCTTCAGGATTTAGGTAAGTAGCAAGGCCAGGTCCAATGTTCCACCAGTGGATAGTCGGGAGCGTCCTGGATTTGGCCAGGAGCAGGATGCTAAGGTTGTTGGTAGCAGGCGTGCTGCGGAGAAGGGGGCTACCTGGAAACACACTGCACAAGGGGACTTAAAGGTAAATCCGAGGGGTCCCACTCGAGGGAGCAGGTCTCAGGGGCCTCAGGACCATGGGAGCACAGCTGGTTTTTCAGTTCGCATGCCGGGCAGACTGAGTGCAAAGCAAATAGGTCAGTCGGGTGGCGTGAGTCAAGATGGTCTTCGCGGTCAGGCGCAGTCAAGGGGCAGGCAGGTTGCAGGGATGTTTCCGGGACAGCTGGGCCACTCACGAAGTGGGTGTCAGGGGTCTCAACGTCCCTCAATGGGTGCTTCCTTCCTGGGCAGCTGGAGTCCAAACTGGACTCTTCATCTCTGTTTAGGTTGCAAGGGGTCTGGTACCCCGGGTATTGGTATGACAAGGCTCCGGTAGGTCCTGGGGTCTTCACACTCGGTGGGGAAACAGATCTGACCCTCTGAAGCTGATGTACCTCTTTTTGCTTGGATGCTGCGTCGGAGTCGCTGGGTAACAGCAAGTCGGTAAACCGGACTCTGCGGGTTTGTGTGCCTGCGGACTGCAGGGGAATAGCTCTTCCTCATCCAAGGGAGTTCTTGGGCAATTGGCAAAGGCCTGGGGGTGCTCCAGGGTTCACAGCAGCAGGACAACACAGCACACCATGATTGTCGAGTCCTGGAGGCAGCAGGCAGGGTTTTGTGCCAAAATTCTGAAGCAGGTATTCTGTTCCTGGTTCACCAGCTCTTCTTTGTCCGTATCTTCTTTGTATCGGTCGAATCTAAAGTTCAGGGTCCAGGGATGCCACCTAAATACTAAATTTAGGGGGGTTAAAGGTAGTGACAGATAGTAGGCAAAGGGCTACCTACATTTAGGGTGCCTACACCCTCTAAGTGACCATTTCCTGTGAGAAGGGGCACTACCCAATCTCTGATAGGCTAATTCCTGCCATCTCAAGGTGGAGGAATTGGAAAAATAGTGTCCACATCACCTGCCCCACCTTAGGAGTGGTGCTGGCTGAATGTGGGACGAACACCTAATCTAACTAATTTCCCTCCTGTCCTCCCGCCAAATGTGGAGCAGGCCGGGGGGGTTGTCATCCACTACTATCTAAAGCTGCCTGGGTCGTATTTCAAAGGTGGCATAGCCTTTGAAGCTTCCCGCCTTGGAATGCCATTCCAGCCTGGAGGAGGTATAAAGCACCTCCACCCAGAGCAGGCTTTGTTCCTGGCCTCTGAGAGCGCTGGCTCTCACCCCATGAGGTCAGAAACATGTCTTATGGTGGCAGGCTGGCTAATACTAGGCAGAGACCCCACCAGTGCTTGGTAGGCTTTCAGGGGACCCTGTAAGGTGACCCCTGTGTGCATTTATTAATAAATTCAACGCGGGCATCAGTGAGGATTTATTAAGACAAGATGTTTGGTACCAAACATCTTAGGGTACAGTGAAGCCATCATGGAGCTGGGGAACCCGTAATGATGTGTTCAGCCCATGTACTCCCTCTGGCTTCCCTGTGTACTTACAATATCCAGGAATGGACTCAGATATTGTACGGTCATATCTGCTCATGCAGATATAGCCACACATGGGATATAGTGCACCCTGCCTTAGTGCTGTATGGCCTGCAGTAGGGGTGACTTACCTATACCTCATGTAGTGTCTGTGTGCATGGCACACAGGGATGTGTGCCATGTGGACTCTTCAGTTTTCTCTGCACCAAGACACGCAGACTGCAGTGCCAGTTTGCATAGTCTTGGTCAGGGGTCTCTGTGGTGGCACAAGTTGTGCTGCAGCCCCTAGATGACCCTCTTCAGTGCCAATGCACTATGTACCAGCGGTACCATTTGCTAGGAACTTCTATGGTGGAATAAGTTGTCAATTGTGGTACAGTTTTTAGGGAAAGAACACTGGTACTGGGAACCTGGTTAGCAGGGACCCAGCACACCACAGTCAAAGTTGTATCAAAAACCAGGCAAAAAGTGTGTGGGGGGGGGAGGAACTGCAACAAGAACCCAGTTTTCCACACTTGTGAACCAATCAATCCTACTACCTTCGTTCTTTCAGCACCCAAAAACACAGATAGAAAATGTATTACACAGGCTAGATGGGATGAGATCAGTCATGCTAATTGCAAGAAACAAAGCTGCTGAGGAAAAGCAAAAACATTATTCTGAATACTCTAAACTAGCAGCACACAACCTACCAAGTGCAGAGAGTATTCAGCAGACGGTCTCAGCCGACAAGTAGGCTTGACACAAAGGAGAGTAAACTAGCAGCACACAACCTACCAGGTGTAGAGTATTCAGGCAGACGATCTCAACAGACAAGTAGGCTTGACACACAAAGAAGATTAAACTAGTAGCACACAACCTACCAGGTGTAGAGAGTATTCAGGAAGACGGTCTGAGCTGACAAGTAGGCTTGACACAGAAATAGGAATTAAAACTAGTGATTCAAGATCACATTTTCAACACATGGGAAAAATAATACATAGATCTTTTGTGCTGCACAAAAATGCAAAACATGTGAGCTTTACCATCCAAAGCAGAGGGGACTGCACGTTGCTAAGCTAGTGCCGGAGATTTGTGTATGCATTTCCTCCAATACCACTGATACTAATAGTAACAAGCATTTGCAATGCAATAGGTCTCGCAATTGCGAGATTTTGACCTATTGGCATTGTAAATGACAATGCCATTTATTTGTGTTTAAAAAACACCTGCAATAATAAAAGGCATTGTCATTTGCGATACCAATAGGTCAAAGTTTCTAAAATGCGAGACCTATTGCATTGAAAATGCTTGTTATAGAGTAGTGCGATTTAATTATACAGTCCAGTGGCCTGTTTGTGCCAGTGACAGAACTTTAAGCAACAGAATCAAATGGGAAAGTACACACACATACACACAACACACACAACAAACACACACACATACATGCACACACAACACACACACATGCACACGCATGCACAAACAACACACACCTTACAGTAAAGTCTCAGTCATCTTTTCACAGAAGTAGTCTTAAACGTGGGAATTATCTAATGATATTAAAACACAAACTTTTAGTGCAAACCCTGCCAGTCTTCCTCTTGGGCCTTTATTGCGATTATTACCTTCTGTTTTCCATCCAAACATTGGGCGCTCTCTTGTGTGTGAGGGTGAGTTGTTCGTCTCTCGGGTTCAACAGCTGGTATTGGCACTTTGAGAGGAGGGTGAGGCCCTGCAGTGCATTTACATCCTCCAGCGAGAGATGAATTCTGTAAGTCTCAAGTGTTTCGAATGTATGTTGTACCTTTAGGAATGGACGTGTGCATTGAATGACTTCTGACACACCATTGTGATAGATGTTGTGCTTCCAGGGGTGGACAGATGACGGGTGAAATTAGTGCCTCTTGTGTAAGTAATTAATGTCATATATTCTCTGCTGAGATGGGTAGGCAACGCTAGGCAGGAACAGTGCCAGGGTTCCAGCACTCCCCCCCCCAACGAATTTTTTAGGTCTCGCCTGAGCCAGCGCATGCGCTGCTCTGGCGAGACATTTAGTGAGTGGGCTTTAAAAAGCCGACCACAGCTTTTTGGGTGGCATAGAGCGTGCGATTACGCGCACAGGCACGAGCAGAGGCGCCATCTGGCTTTCCTCTCTCGTCATGGCTCATTCACTTTCACTTTCGCGGCCGCATCACTTTCACGGCCACGCGGCCCGCCCCCCTTCACTTCTTATGATGCTTGCTTGTTGTTGTGCTTGATTGGCTGTTAACTTCTAAAAGTATGAAGGTAATCTGGCTTCGTAGGAGTACTATTTAAGTCGTAAATGAGGTTTCTTTAGGGGAGTGTAAACATTAGCTCACTTGTTAGCTTGTTGAAAATGTATTTACTTTTTGTTACAATGCTGGCACCCGTGCTTTAGCTTTAAGCATTTTAAGCTAGCATGCGGTTGCTGCGATTGCTTCAAAAGCAAGGAAATGGAAAAAAAATTGCATTTTTTTTCTATTTCTTTACTTTCCCTAAAGCAGATGTTATTTCGCCGTAGCCGCAGCTACTTGACTTTCCAGCAGGAGCCCAGCTTGAGTCCAGTGTCAGATCGGGCTCCGACAGCCCCACCTCCCTTTCCTCTTTGTGATTATAAGGAGTCAGCTGCAGCACCTCACTGTCTCCCAGCAGGATAAGCTTCAGCAGCATTCTCAGAAGCCCCAGGATTGACACAGGCAACAGGAGAAGCTCCGCAAAACCATCCCAGCAGCAAGCTCGCACTCTCAACAGCAGTTTATTTAGGGGCATGTTACTGCTCGGACCGTTCCTAACGTTTCTGTTTTGTCACGGCGCTTGATGAGTTTGAGCCGCATCCACAGTGGCGGTGCCCGCTATGGCCAGTCCGGTCCTGACTGCTGACATAGGGGCAGGTGTGTGCTGGGGCTGCCAGGATATCCACAGGGCTTTGTTTAGACACTTTCTGTGGCGTGCTCTGAAAGGTGTCCTGTTCATGCAGGACGGGCAGTGCCAGGCAGCATTAATCAGTATGGAGGCACCAAATCCGAACTGCCCCTCCGTGCACCCTGGCCACAATTCCCACCATCTTAGCGATGCGGGGTCTCTCGGGTCATAGTGTTGGGACAGATGGCCGAATTGGTCGCTATCTAAAAAGGGTGAATTACTTACTTCGCGGCAATTGGGAACGAAATGACTACCAACAAAACAGAAGTTAAAAACCGATATATATATTTTAAACACGGAGATAGAATCTGACACTCCACAACTGCAATCAAATGGACCGGATGCTTCAATTACTAGGGGAGATTAATATCCGATAACTGTGTGGTATATTAGCTCGTTAAATGGTATATCGGTTCAGCTTTTGGTTAAGCATAACAATTATTAGAGGGCTCTGTGGGCCGGGAGACCGGACTGCAGGCTATTCATCAGGGCGTACTTTCAAGGAGTGAGAGAGAGTAAATCAGTCTATCACTGCTTCCGAGCAGTAACTATTTCTTACTAAATATAGTCATTTGTGTGTTTGCTCTAATGCATCGGGTTAACTGTGCTGTTTAGGCGCGCAGACTATACTTACAAAAAAAAGTCCAAGCCATTTCCTAAAGAAGAAAGAGAGTCACATGGGCATGGCTCTTTAAATAATACCAGGGGAATGATTTACAGGGAACACTAAAGACGCATGACTATGGCAACAAGGCTCCATCTGGGAAGCTGTTCTTCGTCACATCTGGGGATGAATCATATGATGTCACAGTTGCATTACAGATAATTGACTACAGGAGGGTCAAGTGGATGAGCTCTGCAGTGGCAGGTTTTTGTTCACAAGAGAAGGCTGGAGAGATTGGTATTCATTTTAACATATAGTTATATGTATTGCACGATATTTCAATGATTTACTGCTCATTACACGGATCAGGTGTCTAGGGTTGCCACCTTTCCGAGAGAAAATACTAGTCATTTGTTGTTGCGTTAGTTCTCTGCAAAGACCTGGGCGCAATACAAAGAATATACGACGTTACATCGCGGTGTTTACACCGTGATACCTTTACAACGCAGGCATTACAACGCAAGTCATTACAACGACTTGCGTTGGAGGGCGCTGGACTTAGGAATAGTATGATTTACTATTCCAACTCCACCCTACGTTACAGTAGTGAAGGTGTTGGAATAGTAAATCATACTATTCCTTAGCTTAGAGCGCCATCCAGCGCAAGTCATTGTAATGACTTGCGTTGTAATACCCGCGTTGTAAAGGTATTGCGGTGTAAACACCGCGATGTAACCGATGTTTCCCAATACAAAGCAGGACACTCAAGGAAAGCATATGTATTGATTTGCAACATGACTTGTCTGCCTTTGTTTACTTTAGATGTTAATCAGAAAAAGGGGGAGGAGGAGGATTGGGCTAGGTTCACCCTCCTGTGTGATCAGAATACATCAAAAAGAATCCGTAGGTGACGGATCAAAAGAACCTAGCCAAGAAACAAGGGCGGGTTCACCAATTGGGGTGAAGGCCACCTCTGCTGGTAGAAAAGAAAAATTTATTTTCTTGTGTCCCCTCACTCACCCAGGGTTGCCCCTAGGTGACATGCTTCATCATTGGGGCCATCCCAAACATCTACTGATTGGGGCGTGCTGCGACTTGCGGATTTACGTAGGAGCACTTACCTTGTGAGGCTATGTGTCGTGCAGTGTAGGGGGGAGTGTTGTAAGTAATGTTTTAAAAAATTACCTAACTAGTGAGCTATTGTTTTATTCCTGCTCCTAGTTGGTAGGGATAAAAAGGGGGTTAATAAAAGGGAAATGTAACTGTTATGTAATTATAATCCCTTATATTATGTCAACATGTTTCAAGGTATCCCCTAAACCTTTTCTTCAGGACAACAAAGGGACCAGCCCTTTGTGTACCACTCCGTGCCGGACCTATAATAAAGTGAAGTGAAAAATTATTAATGCACACCTATTGTGTGAGCATTGGGAAAAATATATACATACGGTTGCTTCTGAACACTGTGGGGTCGATTCCGATTCGGGCCGGAAAAAGCACCGACCGAGCCGGACCCGGAGAGATTTCCGACCGAATCGGACCCGTGCAGTCCGACCGAACGAGTACGATGCGTCCGTATGTTATCGGACTCGAGTCGGTCGGACTCCCATTGAAGTCAATGGGAGCCGGTCGTACAACGCGTACGCGGGCTCCCATTGCCTCAATGGGTGCGGAGTCGGACAAGGGCGCCCCTACAGCGGGTACGCGGCGAAGCGACTCGCGCCGTACACGCACAGGTAGGGGGGACCCATGGGTCCCCCTGTGTGCGACTCGCGCGGCTACGCGTACAGGGGGTCCGACACGGACCCCCAAAGTACGGCTCCGACAGCTCTTACGAGCCGGAGTGCGCGGCTCGGTCGGACTGCTCGCGGCGCGCATCGTACTTACCCGGCCGGGAAACGTCTCCATTGCGCGGTGCGAGTCGAGTCCGAGCGAGTCGGTCGGAGCGGTTCGAGCCGGGAGCGAGTCGGTCGGAGCGGTCGGGACGCCCGGACGAGTCGGTCGGAGATTTCGCATCGTACTCGCTCGGCCGGACCCGCGTACGGTTCGGTCGGGAAACAGGGCTCCGAATCGGATCCGGTAAAGCCGAATCCGATTCGGAGCCCTACCGGCCGAGATCGGAATCGGCCCCTTAGTAACTGTCATTGGGAAGAAAAAGCAAAATGCAAATTAATACATACTGCCTGCCCACCGTTCTTGTGGGCAGGTAAAGGCGTTACGCTGCGCGTAAAAGAAGGTACTTCATACTATGGTGTAAGTGCCCTTGAAAGCAAACTTAGTTAGTGCTCAGATCTTGTGTGGGTAATACTACACATGATACCTTAATTGTGAGCAGGCAAGGTTGAAAAGACATAATTTAAAAACACTTGTAGTCAAGGACAAAAAGGACACACACAACATGTAACATAAAATCGATTTCTTTTTGAAACATACTTATTTTTTGGCAAAAGTGTGCCTCATGGTCTGTCTGGGTGGAGGGGCCGGTAGAAACCCTATATTATAATAATAGACAAAGGAATGAGATAATGAGGATTTGTTATAAGCCACTCATTGCTTGTGCCTTCCTATGACTGGTTTAGAAAGAGCAAATGGAATTTAGTAAAAAAAGCAAGTAAAGTTATGTAAATTCCTGTAGGGAGAAAAAAATTGATGATGTCCTGTAGGGAGAAAAAAATGTCTTACTGTGCTCAGCAACCCTCCGTCAATACGACCTATTCAGTCCCAAGGCAGACCGCATCTTAGCGTGTCTTTGCCTTAGTGCCGGTATAAGTAGTCTGAAAAACAGCCGAGTCATTCCCTCGTGCTGTTAGAGACTAGAGCGTGTAAAGCGTAGTCTCATGTTGTGGTGTAAACGGTCCACCATGTTGTTGGTATTTTATGAAATGGGGGTGTGATTTTTGAAAGTCTAAATTACTAATTAGAGTGCAGGAGTACCTTATACGAAAAAAGAAGGACGCCCGGTATTTAGTCAAAATAGGTTGGGGTCAGTATCGAACCCTGGTCACAGGGACACCGTGAGTTTCTTAAATAGCGGCCATATTGGAATGGTCAAAAAAAACAATAAACAGAAAAAGAAAAGGAAAAAGGCTAGGGATGTTTTGTCATACTGCCTTCAATTTTATCAAAAAACGAGGTAGAGGATTTCATTGCCTTTGTTCTTGATTTAGATTTTCATAAAATGCCGTTAAGAAACATGCCAGACGGAGTTTTTTTATTTATTTATTCTCAGATATCGGGGTTAATTTATCTAGTGAATGGCCCGATGGTATATTCTCGTTCGAACCTCTAATTTTATGAAAAAGGGGTTGTGTTTTTAGAAAGTCTAAATTGATAATTTGAGTGCAAGAGTACCTCGTACTAGAATAAGAGGACGCCCGGTATTTTGTCAAAAAATAGGTTGGGTCAGTATCGAACCCTGTTCAAAGGGACTCCATGAGTTTCTTAAATGGCGGCCATATTGGAATGGTCAAACAAACCAATAAACAGAAAAGGAAAAAGGGAAAAGGCTAGGGATGTTTTTTGTCATACTGCCTTCAATTTTATCAACAAAACGGGGTAAAGGATTTCAGTGCCTTTGTTCTTGATTATGATTTTCATAACATGCCGTTAAAAAACATGCCAGGTGGGGTTTCCAGATATCACAGTTAATTCATCTAGTGAATTGGCCCCATGGTATATTCTCGTTCAAACCTCTAATATCCGTGCGTAATTTGAAAACCCATCTTTGCTCTTTCTCTAGTAGTATCTGTTCTAAATTTTCACAGTGTTTTATATGTTCCAACACTACCCACCGCATGTCATTTGGGGTGTGTTGTTTCTCGTTGAAGTGTGCCGTCATTCTGGTACTTGCTCTGTGGCATCGGATGTTGCTCCGATGTTCACAGATTCTTGTGCTCACCTTCCTGGTGGTCATACCCACATAATGTAGGTCACAGTGGCACGTAATTAGATACACAACTCCTATAGTGTTGAAAGTGGTGAATTTTCGCAAATCCCATGATTTTCCTGTATAGAAAATGACCCTTTTGGTGGTTGTTGTGAGATGGCACACACTGCAGTTACCACATGGGTGGTGGCCCGTTGGTAAAGTACTGAGTATTTGTTGGCTACTTTTGTCTTGGGGCGGGTGTGTACCAGTATATCCTTCAAATTTTTACCCCTCTTATGTGAGAACATCGGTGTTGGTATGTTCAAGGTACCGCTGTTTAAAATCCGCCAATGTTTCTTCACTACCTTTGCGACTTTGTCTGATGCTACACTGAAAGTTGTAATACAGATGGGTCTTTTCTCTTTCTCATTCTCCTGTCTTTCATATGTTTCTAGAAGGGCATCCCTATGATTATTTTGTGCTCTTTTCTTTGCCTTTGCAATGATTTTAGAAGGGTATTTCCGTTTTTTCAGTTTCTCTGCTAGGTCTTTTGCCTGCTTGTCATAATCCGATGTTTCCGTGCAGTTTCTCCTAAGTCTAAGAAACTGTCCAAATGGTAAATTTTCTTTCAGATGTCGTGGGTGGAAACTATCGTACAGTAAGAGGCAGTTTTTTGCAGTTGGTTTAAAATGTGTTGTGGTTTTGAGTGTGCCATCTACTGTATAGATGTTGAGGTCAAGGAAGACTAACTCAGACCTGCTCATTGTGTGGGTGAATTTAAGGAAAGGGTCTTGTAGGTTGAGCCATTCCAGGAAGATGTTAGCCTCTGTTTCGTCACCTTTCCATATCACCAAGATATCGTCAATGTATCTCTTCCATATCACAATCTTTTGGCGATGTGGGTTTTGGTCTGATAGGATCTTTTGTTCCTCTAAATGATGAACGTACAAGCCTGCCACACTCGGCGCGAAAGTACTGCCCATGCTGGTACCGTGTTGTTGTTGGAAAAGGGATTCTTCAAAACGGAAGTAGTTCTCAGTTAGAGCCCATTTACAACATTCTAGGACCACATGTTGTGGTGTGTGGTAGGGCCATGCTGATCCATATAGAACATCCTCTAGAATGTCCATAGTTGCTTTGTGTGGTAAGCTTGTATAAAGGCTTTCCACATCTAGGCCAATCAGGATGTTGCATGTAGGATCAAAATGAAGATCTCTCAGTAGGCAGAGTACTGCCTTGGTGTCCTTCAGGTAGGTGTTAGTGTTCTGTATCAGTGGACGTAGGAAGGCATCTGCAAATTTAGTAAGTGGTTCCAGGATGGATCCGATCCCGGAAACAATGGGTCGTCCTGGTGGTTTTACTACTGACTTATGAATCTTCGGGATTGTGTAGAAGTAGGGTACTGTCGGGTGGGTGTTGATCATAAATTCCCCTTCCTTCTTGGTTACCCAATCATGGGCGAGTGCTTCCTCTATCATGCTTGTAATTCCAATCCTGATCCGTTCTGTAGGATCCTCTCTGATGCGTCTGTAGTTTCTTTCATCCGACAGGAGTCTGAGGCATTCTTGGCGGTATGCTCCTGTACTCTGTAAGACAATCCCTCCGCCCTTGTCGGCCGGTTTTATGGTTATGTCCTTATTGTTAGCCAGAATTTTAATGCCTTCCTGTTCCTCTTTCGTCGTATTATGGAATGTTCTCATGGTGGTTGGGTCCATCTCTCCAACTTCCCTCAAGACCGCCTTCTCAAAAGCCAGTAATTCCACTGGTAGGGTGGCCGAAGGTGGTGTGAATGTTGACTTTCGGTATAGGCCAGTGTCTCCTTTTTGTATATCACTTGTTTCTTTATTTTCGAAAAAAAAACACAATTTTATTTTCCTGATGAATTCGTTCAGCTCACAGTTTAGTAGGAATTTGTCCAATGTTGGGGTAGGCACGAAACCCAATCCTTTCTCCAAAACAGCTAGTTGTATTGTAGATAGAGTGGTTCCTGATAAGTTTACCACTATACTCGGTTGTTGCTGGTGCTCGGTAGAGTCGGTGGGCCCATACTCCTCGTGTGACTCCGTGCTGACTCCAAAGGTTGTGCCCATTGTACCTGCTGCCCTCTTTTCGTCTTGCTTCTTTGAGCCCCTCTGCCTCGTCCTAAAAAAGGAACCAGTGGATATTCTGCTTGGGGGGCTGTCTCCCAGTAGGAATACGGTTGTGGTTGGTATTGTGGAGGGCCGTAGAAGTAAGGTGGTGCTGGGAAAGGTGGTGGTTGGTAAGGGGGCCAACCGTAGCCTCCTTGTCCTCCTCTATTTCTCAACCTCCCTCTGAAATTTTGGCGGCCTCTTGTGTTGTTTCTATGCCCATAACTACTGTCAGAGTCATTTGAGCTAGTGTCCGACCAATCTGTGTCTGTGTTATATCCAGGGTTCCTCCCTGACAGGTGATAGTCATCCCTGATGTAAGGGTAGGCCTTCTCGTGGCTGAAGTTTTTACCATCTTTCTTAAACTTTTCATATTTGGTCTCTTTCAGTGTCATCTCAAATTCTGTCATGGTCTTGTTAAGCTCATCTAATCGTTTTTTTAATTCTGCTGGTGTCTGGAAAGTCTTAAGTTTGACCTCTAAGGTGTGTATTTCTTCCTTCATGTCTTGTGCCAGGCGTGTTGCGGTTTTTATAATGAGAACCAGCCTATCTCTTGTGCAATGCCAAGAGATTAGCGACCAATCTTTTTTGAAAGCCTTATCCGTTTGAAAAATAAATGGCTCATTACGAACGATCAATCCCCTTGGCGCTGCATTTATCCTTAGGTACTCGGTCATCATGACTCCATGGATGATCGTTTTTACCTGATTTCTCTTGAGTTCTGTTAACTCATCCCAACATTGGGCTGCTTCATTACTGTCTCTGTTTGGTATATCAACAAGAGGGGTCATAGAGGCTATAATCCTTTCCACTTCCTCCTCAGTGAATGTCAGGCCCGTTACTTCTGCCATGGTGTTATATGTGTGTGTTGTCCAGTTGTGCAAGTGTAAAAGCGTTTTTGAGAGAAACTCCCACAGCTTGCGCTGTTAGATATCAATCAGAAAAAGGGGGAGGAGGAGGATTGGGCTAGGTTCACCCTCCTGTGTGATCAGAAAACATCAAAAAGAATCCGTAGGTGACGGATCAAAAGAACCTAGCCAAGAAACAAGGGCGGGTTCACCAATTGGGGTGAAGGCCACTTCTGCTGGTAGAAAAGAAAAATTTCTTTTCTTGTGTCCTCAACATCTATACAGTAGATGGCACACTCAAAACCACAACACATTTTAAACCAACTGCAAAAAACTGCCTCTTACTGTACGATAGTTTCCACCCACGACATCTGAAAGAAAATTTACCATTTGGACAGTTTCTTAGACTTAGGAGAAACTGCACGGAAACATCGGATTATGACAAGCAGGCAAAAGACCTAGCAGAGAAACTGAAAAAACGGAAATACCCTCCTAAAATCATTGCAAAGGCAAAGAAAAGAGCACAAAATAATCATAGGGATGCCCTTCTAGAAACATATGAAAGACAGGAGAATGAGAAAGAGAAAAGACCCATCTGTATTACAACTTTCAGTGTAGCATCAGACAAAGTCGCAAAGGTAGTGAAGAAACATTGGCGGATTTTAAACAGCGGTACCTTGAACATACCAACACCGATGTTCTCACATAAGAGGGGTAAAAATTTGAAGGATATACTGGTACACACCCGCCCGAAGCCCCAAGACAAAAGTAGCGAACAAATACTCAGTACTTTACCAACGGGCCACCACCCATGTGGTAACTGCAGTGTGTGCCATCTCACAACAACCACCAAAAGGGTCATTTTCAATACAGGACAATCATGGGATTTGCGAAAATTCACCACTTGCAACACTATAGGAGTTGTGTATCTAATTACGTGCCACTGTGACCTACATTATGTGGGTATGACCACCAGGAAGGTGAGCACAAGAATCTGCGAACATCGGAGCAACATCCGATGCCACAGAGCAAGTACCAGAATGACGGCACACTTCAACGAGAAACAACACACCCCAAATGACATGCGGTGGGTAGTGTTGGAACATATAAAACCCTGTGAAAATTTAGAACAGATACTACTAGAGAAAGAGCAAAGATGGGTTTTCAAATTACGCACGGATATTAGAGGTTTGAACGAGAATATACCATGGGGCCAATTCACTAGATGAATTAACCCTGATATCTGGAAACCCCACCTGGCATGTTTTTTAACGGCATGTTATGAAAATCAAAATCAAGAACAAAGGCACTGAAATGCTTTACCCCGTTTTGTTGATAAAATTGAAGGTAGTATGACAAAAAACATCCCTAGCCTTTTCCCTTTTCTGTTTATTGTTTTTTTTGACTATTGCAATATGGCCGCCATTTAAGAAACTCATGGAGTCCCTTTGAACAGGGTTCGATACTGACCCAACCTATTTTATGACAAAATACCGGGCGTCCTCTTATTTTAGTACGAGGTACTCTTGCACTCAAATTATTAATTTAGACTTTCTAAAAACACAACCCCTTTTTCATAAAATTAGAGGTTCGAACGAGAATCTACCATCGGGCCATTTCACTAGATAAATTAACCCCGATATCTGAGAATAAATAAATAAAAAACTCCGTCTGGCATGTTTCTTAACGGCATTTTATGAAAATCTAATTCAAGAACAAAGGCAATGAAATCCTCTACCTCGTTTTTTGATAAAATTGAAGGCAGTATGACAAAACATCCCTAGCCTTTTTCCTTTTCTTTTTCTGTTTATTGTTTTTTTGACCATTCCAATATGGCCGCTATTTTTGAAACTCACGGTGTCCCTGTGACCAGGGTTCGATACTGACCCCAACCTATTTTGACTAAATACCGGGCGTCCTTCTTTTTCGTATAAGGTACTCCTGCACTCTAATTAGTAATTTAGACTTTCAAAAATCACACCCCCATTTCATAAAATACCAACAACATGGTGGACTGTTTACACCACAACACGAGACTACGCTTTACACGCTCTAGTCTCTAACAGCACGAGGGAATGACTCGGCTGTTTTTCAGACTACTTATACCGGCACTAAGGCAAAGACACGCTAAGATGCGGTCTGCCTTGGGACTGAATAGGTCGTATTGACGGAGGGTTGCTGAGCACAGTAAGACATTTTTTTCTCCCTACAGGACATCATCAATTTTTTCTCCCTACAGGAATTTACATAACTTTACTTGCCTTTTTCACTAAATTCCATTTGCTCTTTCTAAACCAGTCATAGGAAGGCACAAGCAATGAGTGGCTTATAACAAATCCTCATTATCTCATTCCTTTGTCTATTATTATAATATAGGGTTTCTACCGGCCCCTCCACCCAGACAGACCATGAGGCACACTTTTGCCAAAAAATAAGTATGTTTCAAAAAGAAATCGATTTTATGTTACATGTTGTGTGTGTCCTTTTTGTCCTTGACTACAAGTGTTTTTAAATTATGTCTTTTCAACCTTGCCTGCTCACAATTAAGGTATCATGTGTAGTATTACCCACACAAGATCTGAGCACTAACTAAGTTTGCTTTCAAGGGCACTTACATCATAGTATGAAGTACCTTCTTTTACGCGCAGCGTAACGCCTTTACCTGCCCACAAGAACGGTGGGCAGGCAGTATGTATTAATTTGCATTTTGCTTTTTCTTCCCAATGACAGTTACTACGTGTTCAGAAGCAACCGTATGTATATATTTTTCCCAATGCTCACACAATAGGTGTGCATTAATAATTTTTCACTTCACTTTATTATAGGTCCGGCACGGAGTGGTACACAAAGGGCTGGTCCCTTTGTTGTCCTGAAGAAAAGGTTTAGGGGATACCTTGAAACATGTTGACATAATATAAGGGATTATAATTACATAACAGTTACATTTCCCTTTTATTAACCCCCTTTTTATCCCTACCAATTAGGAGCAGGAATAAAACAATAGCTCACTAGTTAGGTAATTTTTTTAAACATCACTTACACCACTCCCCCCTACACTGCACGACACTTAGCCTCGCAAGGTAAGTGCTCCTACGTAAATCCGCAAGTCGCAGCACGCCCCAATCAGTAGATGTTTGGGATGGCACCAATGATGAAGCATGTCACCTAGGGGCAACCCTGGGTGAGTGAGAGGACACAAGAAAAGACATTTTTCTTTTCTACCAGCAGAGGTGGCCTTCACCCCAATTGGTGAACCCGCCCTTGTTTCTTGGCTAGGTTCTTTTGATCCGTCACCTACGGATTCTTTTTGATGTACTTTAGATGTTAGTCAGGGATAGTCTATGCAGATATAGAACACAAGTGTGTTCTGCTGTTAAAAGTAGTCTAAATGTAAAGAAAAGAAAAAGCAAACATGCACACAGACTAGCGAATAAAAAGATTGAGGCCAGCATGTATTCTGTGCAAGGTGGCGTTATTTAGATAGCGAATGTCACCAGACATAAGTACTTTTTAAATATATATGCAAATAAGTCATTTAAGTGCTGTGCACTTCAAGCTTGAATCCATGAAGTAGTTACGTCATCTCCCGAAGTATAATGCAGTTTTATGTTATGAGTTGTAGTGTTACCCATGAACATAATTAACATAAACATCTTTTAAATCCCTTAGTCCCCAACAAAAGTTAAAACAAAGTTTAATAAAAAAACAAAATATTGTTCATTGAGTAAAATGCGCAATCGTTCACCTCTGAGTGGGCCGCCCTACACCGAAACCCAGCAAAAATGCAGAATGAGAGCGCATGGGTTTGCCCTCAGCTCAGACTCTTCAGAGCTAAGTAGGTAGGCCCTCAGCGCCGGAATCCGAACTCGATTAACTTTAAGAAATTGAAGAGATTGTCCATCCTGTACAAGTTCAGAATGCGTGGGGTGTGACTTGTGTGCACAGTGGTGACCAGTGCTAAAGTGAAACCAGAAAACCTGGACTCATTGTGGCTTCCTCGCTTAAATTGTGTTATCAGGCAAATTATCTATTACACTAAAACTCTTTTTTTCCTTCATTACTGCATATGAAAGCACTTCCAAATATGAGTTCAGACTACCAGTTACACAAAATTGAGCACTTTCAATAATTTCTTCTAATGCAGTGCTATAATGTGCCTATTAGTGTCAAAGCTTGCAAGTTAAAGAACAGTAGATGTTGTAGCACCCAGGATAATGTGCTGCATGGCTAAATACTTATAAGGTCCAAATGGCGAGACCTATTGGCTATGCCAATGCTTGTTTACTCTGGCATGAGCCCTATGCTACGAAACAACAGACCTTTTGTGCTGTGCGGCCTTTTGCTGTAATTCGATGCCACCGACAGAAGGAGCCCCTAAGGCTGCTGCCTTACTGTTTTATAACATGACAAAATCATAACATTCTTTTTAATAATGGCAGGTGTAATAAGTGCCCCCTGAGATGGACGTGCAGACTCATGCCCGGGTGATGCCACAGGCGGCAGGGGCGGTCCTTTCTGGGGCCACTAATGGTTGTGAGTTACAAGCAGCCATTCAAAGCCTAGCGCTAAACACGGGGGGTGGGGTGTTGTGAGTCGATAAGGTGCAGATCCCTAAATCTGCCCCAATGTGTGTTCAGAACCGCAGGTGAAACACCTGCAAGGCATTTTTACGAGGCGCGTGTCATGTGTTGTATGTTCAGAATGTGGTTGTATGTTGTGGCCTCAGCCAGGCTGCTCCACTCCACTGAATGGAGTGATCCTCGGCAATTCGTGAGCAAGCTAGCGCCAAGTTTTAGGAGCTATGATAAAGCTGGAGAGTTCCAAGGGGTGTGATTAGGAGTTAAACTATACAGGGCTGGGAAAAATGCATCATTTTAGGAGACGCTTTAAATAGGACATTGACAGGAGACGGCAATGTATTTACTCGTCCGATATTAGACGAACAATTTGATCAGTGTATGTATTTTATAAAGTTTTATAATTTAAGGGGCTGCCATAAGTTTTGCCTTTGCCTATTCCACTAATAAATAAAACGTAGCAATGAAGATATTCCATTTCGAAGATTGGTGAAGGCCCCTGAGATTATGGTCACCACTTTTGTAATATCAAGCAGGGAGATCTTTATGCCTGGCGCCCCCAGTTCCTTCCAGGCCCCCCAGGTGTCAGCTGCACACCTCAGGATATCCATAACTACGAAAAGTAATAATAAAGCTATAAGTGTAATACCAATCAAAGCGGAGGCCTTTTGGTTCGCGGTTGGAAGGCAACAAACGTGCAGTCACAGTCCAGAACTTTCAAGTGCAAAGTGCTTCAACGCCTCATCAGGAGTAGTAGGCGCTATATAAATGCAAAAATAAAACAAATGCTATATGCGAAGGGTCAATTATAAAAATGCATAATTAACGCGGCCCGTAGTCTAGATAGAATGCTTCCTTCCGTATATCAATGCTGCACTGCAGAGTATGCAATCAAAAAATATACACATTGTGGATTATTGCAAAACATAAAATATGTGTCATTTAGATAGGAATGGCAAAGTGAAACCAAACGAGTCCGCGACTGTGCTCAAGATTTAAAACAAGCGCGGTCCCGAAAGTGAAAGAGGACCGCGCTGCAGCCGGAGCATGGGGATCTCTTGTCTTTATGGGGCCATGTGTTTCTAATTAGAAACACATGGCCCCATAAAGATAAGAAAGTGCTTTGCAACAGCAGCAAAGCAGGCGACCCAGTCCGGATCGGAGGCCAAAGGGCGTCAACCAAAAACCCTCATTTCCAATGGCAGGCCACCGTTTAGCATAAACGGTGACGCCAGCCAATGGAAATGAGGGGCGGGGCTTAAAGCCCTTTTCTGAAACTCCTCAGTCACAATAAATCTCGCCGAGGCGAGCAGCGCTTTGCGCTGCAACGCCACGCGAGACCTAATAAACAAGTTCAGGGCTTTGAAGATGACACTGATATTAACAACACCCAGGTGCCCAACCTAAATACGGCAGTCGCATCTTATGGAGATGTATCACCAAATGAACATCAAATGGCCAACACACAAAATCTGCTCACATCACACACAAGAGGGGAGAATGATCTAACCCAGAACCACAGGGCCAGATGTACGACCATGTTATTTTGCGAGTCGCAAATTGCGCTCAATTGCGAGACGCAATTTGCGACTCACAAAATGACATGTACAACAGTGTCAGAGACACTGTTTGCGATTCTCAATGGGGTCGCAAATTGCATGCCCCATCAATATTCATGAGGCACTCGCAATTTGCGACCCCATTGGGAATGGCTGGCCCTCCCAGGTATGGTGACCTGCTGGGCTCAGCAGACCTCCGTGTCTGGGACTGCTTTTAAATAAAGCAGTTTTTTTAAAAAATGCAGCCCGTTTTCCTTAAAGGAAAACGGGATGCATTTAAAAAAAATTAAAATGAAACGTTTTCGTTTCATTTTTTAAGGGCAGGTAGTGGTCCCTGGGACCACTGCCTGGCCCTAAAAAATATTTTCCCCTGCATTTGCAAAAGGGAAGGGGGTCCCCTGGGGACCCCTTCCCATTTGCGATTGCATTACCACCCTCTTGAAGAGGGCGGTATATTGCGAGTGTTTTGCGACCGCAATTGCGGTCACAAAACATTCTTACATAGGGTAGCGAGTCGCATTTAGGAGGGGATGCCCTAGGAACGCCCCTTCCTTATTGCGAGTCGCAAATCCTATTTAGCGAGTTGCAAATAAATTGCGACTCGCTAAATAGGTTTTGTACAATGCCCTTTTAGTTTTTGCATGCGCAAAAGGGTCGCAAACCCGTTTGCGCATGCAAAAACGGGTGGTACATCTGGTCCACAGTCTTTTCTCTCGTCTGCAGCATATACTAAAGGAGTACTACGAAACCAGATTCTTCCAGTACCAGTCATTGAACGCTTCCTATAAGTGGGTAGAATAGTGTATCCCCCAAATGGATCAGCACCCCCCCCCCCCAAGGAACCAAAATCTAGTATTACCTGCATTAATAAAAGAACCCTTTGAAATTATGGACAAGGCAACTTTAAGATATCTTATTACAAATACAGCCTTTTAAGCAGCATGTACATCCATAAGAGAGGTTAGTGAATTCAAAGAACTGACAGTTGAACAACCGCACTTAAGTGCCTACAAGTCATGAGAACAAACCCATCTTTTATACCAAAAGTAGTGCCACCTTTTCACGTCAATCCTTCGAAACAGTTGCTTTCATTCTTTGATATCCAGATATTGCTGCGTAAATGGCTTTACACTCAGGTGGTAGAAGGGCGGTTATGTATTTTATAAGGAGCCTAAAACATTAGAAAAGGTGGACACATTTTTCGGCCTATGCTCTGCTGGCATTAGCAACACCTGAAACCAAAGGTACCATTGCAAGGAGGTCTCTACAAATATCCCAATTAAGCTGTCAATTGGCAAACAAAAAGCTAGGCATTAGCCTTTCTTGGCAAGGTCTCATTACAATATATTTGCAATGCTGCAAGTTGGCCAATAAAGCATATGTTTATCAAACTCAAGCCAAAAATGAAACAGCAGACGATCAATAATGTTATAAACCATTTGGCACTAATCCCTCTTTAAACCATCCTCCACAGAGGTAAAGTAACATTATATAATCTATGCGCAGCCTATGGATCTAAAACTAATTTCATACCAGTTACTTACCTGTAAATATGGTTTTGGAGCTGGAAACTCTTCCAGCTCCACATGTGACCCCGGCGAAAGAGGGGAGTAGATATATAAAAAGGACCGGTTTTAGTACAGCACTGCCTTGTTCCCAAAGTGATTGCTAAATTGTGCACTGGTTTGTTGTTCAAGACTAGTTGATGACTTGGCATAAAGAGAGGCAATGCTCCCCGTCAGCTGGATGGGCAAACCCATCACTTGTAATAACTCAAACAAGCAGTCCCAGCTCACAAGGTCGCACGCCTTTGCCACATAGAATAGGATGATCGGCGTCAGGTTATCAGAGGTAGAAAGAAAATAAATTGCTTCCACAAGATGAGTATCAGAAAGAAATTGCAGAGAGAGAACAAAGCCATTTTGATCCGGGTGCATCCATGAAGGGGCTCGAGCTAATATTTGTTATCAATATTTTGTAATCATTACTAAGTAAAGGGATAAGTCGATAGGAATTAGGGTGCAGGGATTTTTCCATTTAAAAAAAAAAAAAAAAAAGGAAATTAATATACTTTGCAGAAGGAAGATGGAATACTGCTGCTTGTTAAAATATAACTGAATCAACCATTAAGCAGGGTTTTCAGTTCATTTACGATAACCTCCCGTATTCCAGATAAGAAGCCATCTTCTCCAGCTGGTTTACAGTTCGATAAGCCACCAATTACCCTTCTCTTTCTTCTTAATTGAATTATTCTTCCTGGGATAAATTATTGCATTCTCATTTTCCTAGATATCCCTTAACTTTTTTCCCTAAAATAGTATTTTGGGTTCGGTATATATTGTCAAAATGTTCAGAGAAATCTCGACCACACATCTGTAAATTTAGAGGTTAGGAGCCTGTCTTGGGATCTGTCAAATTTCAAATATTGGTAGTTCTGGCCTGATAAGCAAAGACTTTTCCCACAAACTCCCCTTTTTCATAAAGTTGCTGGGCTGTTTTAAAATGTACCAATTCCGTTTATAACAAATACAGTCAGAGATTACTTTGGGCTTCTTTCCAAAGGTGCAACTGGATCTAGATTTTATACATTTAAGGATGTTTCTGCTTCTTCAGCCTGTTGTGTAATGACTTCAGTTGTTGATTTATACTCTTATGTATTTGCCGTTGGGATGCAATGATTTTCCACATTAAGGTTACTTTGAAAACATCCAATACCACCTCTGGGGAGGAAAACATTAATTCTCCTGAAAAAGCAGAGTAACAAATTAGTTACTTACCTGTAACTCCAGTTCGCCAACACTGGATCCTTTATATATTCACATGGTTGAATCGGTTCCCGTAGTCAGGCAGGGAATTCTCAGAACACTATCATAGCAGTATACAGTGTAAAACATACAGCATACTATATACAATTCAAAAAAGGCCACAGACCTAAAACAGCAGAGAATCTTTATTAGCACATCCACCTCATTTGAAAGAACTCAAGCTTAAGCCAATGAGGTGGAAGCTTAAGCACCCCTCCTCCCCCTTGAGGCCATAATAGCTTGTCTTAGCTACACAGAATTTGAGACATCTACGCAAGTCTAGAGAATGTAATGATCTTTCTCCTGTTGAAGATGGATTTGGAAAGAAGGATCTAAGAATAACAGGTTTGTTTAGGTGAAAGTCAGTAGGAAGCTTTGGAATGAATTTAGGATTGGTTCTGAGAATTACTGTGTCCTTCATGAACAAAAGAAAAGATTCTCTGATGGTAAATGCCTTAATCTCGATCACTCTCCTAGCGGATGTCAGAGCCAGGAGAAGTGCTGTTTTCCATGAGACAATTTTTAACTCTGCTCTATGTACAAGCTCAAAAAGAGGTAACATCAGCTGGCCGATGACGGTATTAAGTTCCCATGGAACCGGAGGATGTTGTAGAGGTCTTTAAGAAAATAGAATAGACTTTGATGCTTCAGTTCTCCTAAATCTCCAGATTGCAGCAAGATGGACCCTGACTGAAGAATATTTAAGTCCACTCTTGGCTAAATTCAACAAATATGGAAGGATTTGAATAGGTTTTACTTGAAGTGGATGATGACCCTGCACCAACACAAAAAAGTTTCCATTTAGCGTTGTTAGTCTTATTGGTCGCTGGGGCTCGAGTCTGTGCCAGAATATCTTTGCATTCTTGTGAAAGATGTAAATGGCTGAATTCTAGGTGGTCAAGACCATGCTATCAACTTCAGTGACTTGGGATCATGTGGAGAATCTCTCTGTGATGTCTGGACCGTATCTTGGGATGCACCTTCAGTGGAATGTCTGGACATGCCATAACTTTAGTAGCTCGTCTACCAATATCGGCGAGGCCATGCCGGATCAATGAGGATCGGATTGCAATAATCTATCTTTGCCTTCCCTTTGGAAAAAGAGGAAAGGCATAAGCAAACATTTCGGACCAACTGATCAAAAGAGCATTGCTCATCGTTCCCGGATACCAAAACCTGCTTTCGAAGCACAGGCATTTCTTGTTTGTCAGAGTGGCAAAGAGGTCTATTCTGGGGTGACCCGATTGATCGAAAATGTAGATCAACTGCTTCTGTTCTAGTTCCCACTTGTGACAATCGGACATTTGCCAACCTGGTGCATCCATCCCCCTGATTGTTCTGGCAGCCTGGCAAATGTTCCACAGCAATGTCTATCTTGTGAAAAATGGCCCAGTTACACAACTGCTGAGCCTCTTTTGAAACTAATATGAACCGTGTTCCTCCTTGCTTGGTTATGTAGAAAATAGACATTGTGTTGTCCATCCTGACTAGACCTGGTTGTCCCACGAATCTGGGGAGAAATGCTTGTAAACCTAGTTGTACGGGACCGACTTCCAATACGCTGATGTGGCGCTTCTTTTCTGCCTCTGAACAGTTTCTGGTTAAAAGTTCCTGCAGGTGAGCGATCCATCTGTCTACGGATGCATCTGTAGTGAGTATTATTATTTCTGTAATCGGTAAAAAAGAAGCCCTGCATTTAGGTTCATTGGGGTCCTCCATCACATTAATGCTTGTTTTAAGCACCTTATGACAAAAACCGTATCTTCCCATGAGCCTTCTATCTGTTTCCATTGCGGTCTCATACGACGCCTGCAAAATAGAATGAGGCTAAGGCGGAAAATAACTCGGGCACGGCACTCAGAACATGCATGAGCAATGTGAGCAAGTGGATGGACTACAACTACCTTAAATTAAATGCCACTAAAACTGAGGTCATCCTTTTTGGTAACAACCCCTCACTCTGGAAGCCGGAATGGTGGCCACCCGAGTTGGACTCACTTCCTGAACCCTCTAACAAAGTCAAAAATCTAGGCGTCTTAATAGATAAAGAACTGAAGTTCAAGGACCAAGTAAATAAAATTACATCAGGCTCATTCTTTTCGTCAAGGCTTATAAAAAAAGATTGAAAAATTCTTGCCCTCTCAACTCCTGAGAACAGCTATCAGCGCATTGGTTCTCACTAAGATGGACTATTGCAACAGCCTCTATCTTACTCTCGCAGTGGGCCTCGAAAAGAGGCTCCAGACTCTGCAAAACGCTGCTGCCCGCTTCCTCTTCAAAATCCCCAAACATGAATCGGCAAGAGGAGCCATCAGGAAACTACACTGGCTGCCGGTTAAACACCGATGCAGGTTTAAGGCTCTTTGTCTGGCCTATAAAGCACTGCACGGATTGGGGCCAGCCCATTTCAGAGAGAAACTCAATTGGTACATCCCGGCAAGGACGCTCCGCTCAGGCTCCGCCATGAACCTGATTATCCCCCCTTTCAGGAGAACCAACTGGGGTGGGAAGAGCTTTTTTAGGGCCACTGCTGTGCTCTGGAACAGCCTCCCATTGACACTAAAAGCTGCTCCCTCCCTACTTACTTTCAGAAAAGCCTTAAAGAACTGGCTGTTCCCGCAGGAGAAGTATGCACCTGGCCACCGGCTAAACTTGCTTCGGACATCTACTGTAGCAATTTAATCTTTTCCTACAGCGCCATGACGCCTATCGGCATGAGTTGCGCTTTACAAATTATATAAATAAATAAATAAAATACATGATGCCATTAGGCCCAGCAGGGCATTGTATTGCTTTATTGAGACTGATTGTCTTGCAGTAATAGTCTTTGCCACAGTCTGTAGCTTTCTCACCCTTTCCGCTGATGGAAAAGCTATTCCCAACTGCTTGTCAAGTATTGCTCCCAGGAACTGGATTTTTGTCTGGGGCTTCAATGAGAACTTCTCTCTGTTCAGATTGAGACCCAATCTACGGAAAAAGACTGGTGCAGACCTTTGTAAGAGCCTCTGCTATTTCCCTGGAGCCAGTCGTCCAGGTAGGGAAAAGCCTGATGGCCTTCTCCTTTGAGAAAAGCAGCATCTGGGGCGAGACATATGGTGAATATTTGAGGCACTGATTTTAGCCCGAAGGGAGCGCCCTGTATTGGTTGGAGAAGCGTGAGGATTTCCATTTGAAGCTCCTTCAAATGAAGATAATGTACCTTTTTGGGTGGACAAAATGGGGGTCTCTGGATGAACTCCAACATATGTCCTGATTGGACAAATTGCAACACCCATTTGTCTGATGTTATGTTCTTCCATGCACAAGCAAAAACGGAAATTTTCACCCCAACTTCTGAGGACCAGGCGAAAAAGGGGGTAAGAGCTGGGAGTCTTTTCTGATTGTCATGGTTTTGTGTTTGTGAAGAACCTCTCTTCCTTCCTGAAGACCTCCCGTAAGACTGTCTTTGGTTCTAACTGAAGGAGTATCCGTGATCGTATCCAGACTGTCTTTGGTTCTAACTGAAGGAGTATCCGTGATCGTATCCAGACTGTCTTTGGTTCTAACTGAAGGAGTATCCGTGATCGTATCCAGACTGTCTTTGGTTCTAACTGAAGGAGTATCCGTGATCGTATCCAGACTGTCTTTGGTTCTAACTGAAGGAGTATCCGTGATCGTATCCAGACTGTCTTTGGTTCTAACTGAAGGAGTATCCGTGATCGTATCCAGACTGTCTTTGGTTCTAACTGAAGGAGTATCCGTGATCGTATCCAAACTGTCTTTGGTTCTAACTGAAGGAGTATCCGTGATCGTATCCAGACTGTCTTTGGTTCTAACTGAAGGAGTATCCGTGAACGTATCCAGACTGTCTTTGGTTCTAACTGAAGGAGTATCCGTGATCGTATCCAGACTGTCTTTGGTTCTAACTGAAGGAGTATCCGTGATCGTATCCAGACTGTCTTTGGTTCTAACTGAAGGAGTATCCGTGATCGTATCCAGACTGTCTTTGGTTCTAACTGAAGGAGTATCCGTGATCGTATCCAGACTGTCTTTGGTTCTAACTGAAGGAGTATCCGTGATCGTATCCAGACTGTCTTTGGTTCTAACTGAAGGAGTATCCGTGATCGTATCCAGACTGTCTTTGGTTCTAACTGAAGGAGTATCCGTGATCGTATCCAGACTGTCTTTGGTTCTAACTGAAGGAGTATCCGTGATCGTATCCAGACCGTCTTTGGTTCTAACTGAAGGAGTATCCGTGATCGTATCCAGACTGTCTTTGGTTCTAACTGAAGGAGTATCCGTGATCGTATCCAGACTGTCTTTGGTTCTAACTGAAGGAGTATCCGTGATCGTATCCAGACTGTCTTTGGTTCTAACTGAAGGAGTATCCGTGATCGTATCCAGACTGTCTTTGGTTCTAACTGAAGGAGTATCCGTGATCGTATCCAGACTGTCTTTGGTTCTAACTGAAGGAGTATCCGTGATCGTATCCAGACTGTCTTTGGTTCTAACTGAAGGAGTATCCGTGATCGTATCCAGACTGTCTTTGGTTCTAACTGAAGGAGTATCCGTGATCGTATCCAGACTGCCTTTGGTTCTAACTGAAGGAGTATCCGTGATCGTATCCAGACTGTCTTTGGTTCTAACTGAAGGAGCATCCGTGATCGTATCCAGACTGTCTTTGGTTCTTACTGAAGGAGTATCCGTGATCGTATCCAGACTGTCTTTGGTTCTAACTGAAGGAGTATCCGTGATCGTATCCAGACTGTCTTTGGGGATAATATGAATGTCCCTGACCTCATACTGATTGAATCCTGCTTTGAAACTTTGTGATCTTCGTGAGCCACGGAAACTATACATCACAGATCTGCGATACTACAAAAGTCCTAACGCCTTTGCTGTGTCAGTTTTAAGTAGGGGTGGGTGAAAAATGCCGCTCCACCAGTGGAGTTCGGGGAGTTTTGCCCACTCTGTGTTCCACTCGGAGTGCGGAGTTCCAGCGAAACTTAGTGGAGAAAGACTTACAAATATTGCATTCAGCGGACCTATTTTTAGGATAAAGGTGATAAATACACGGAGTGTGTGGGTCATCAGTGTAAATCTTCCCTAAAGACAACTCACAATGCAGCAGTGCTGCAAATAGGGCTGGTTCAAATCCAGGGCAGACCAATATAGTAACAATTTAAAGTTCACTGAAAGGTTAGAGCAGATCTCTCAGAGGGGACTCCCTCACACACGACGTGCGGTAGAAATCTGAACTATGGTGGCCTCTTGGGGGAGTAGGTGAGCTTAAGCTTATACCTCATTGGCCGAAGGTTCGGTTCTTTCAAATGAGGTGGATGTGCTACTAAAGATTCTATGCTGTTTTAGGCCTATGGCCTTTTTTAAACTGTATATAGTATGCTGTATATTTTACACTATCTACTGCTATTTTAGTGTAACGGGGATTCCCAACCTGATGACAGGGAATGATTCAAGCATGTGAATATATAAAAGATCCAATGTTGGAGAATCTGTGTTTTAATACTATGAAATCATTGTGAATCATTTAGCACGCTTTTGCCCATTTACCACCCAGGAGGGACTTTCTCATTGATTGCTAGTTCTATACTGAGGCTTAAAGCTGTGTGAGCATAAAAACAATTTAGTATAAAACATACTTCAGTTTGAGTTATTAGGAAAACGTTAAGAAATAATTTATTCTGGAAGCAGTCTGATAGCATTTTGAAAAGTAAGTGCATTGTTTTTTGGGGTCTCTTAGCCCTACAGCTGTCACAAAACTGATTTTTTTTTTTTTTAAAGTATTCCTTGCTCTAGCCACTCGGGGTTGTCTGAAGTTAAAGAAAGATAAGCGGTATCTAGACTTACAGACTGGAGAAAACTGAGGTCACCTCTGATTACAATAGTTTCGGGAACTCTTATTGAGGTGTCTGTTAAAGCAAAAAGACGTAGCATCGTCTTCTAGAGGACCATAGTATGAAACTATGCTACAAAAGTATCTTTTGGCCACTGAATCGTCAAAGCCATCCAGTGGCCATTCTCATGGTTTGCTATTCTGGTTACATAATCTAAAATGTTTGGAGCTCGAAGGATAGTAATACCCGTGTGTGGCTCAGGTGGAGGTACAGTAGGCTTCTTTAAACCCAGCTCAGGTCTGTTCACATTCTGTTTGCAGGAGAGTTGAGTTGACACTAAAAAGTGCTTAAAAATATTAAACCAGGAGACAGAGGATGTTTTCTTTTTTGATTATTGAGGCTATTAGTACTGATGGGACTATGTGTCCTGTTACCCTTAGACAATATTGTAGGAGAGTAGGATCTGCCTCTTATGTTGCCCCCACTTTTTTTCTGATGTTTACACTGGTTTCTGGCTATAGTCAGGCTGGGACCCTGCTAATCAGGGCCCCAGCCTCTCTGTTCTCTCTAAACGATTTGGAGTGCACTCTAGGTGCACTAGTGATTGGATACTGTGGTACCTTATGAGTCCCTAGTATATGGTACCCTAGGTACCAAGGGCATAGGTACTTCACAGGCCTACCAGGGGCTGCAGCATGTATTATGCCACCCCTGGGAAGCAGACTAAATCTGACACCACAGGCCTACTACTGCAGCCTGGGTGAGGAAGTGCTAGCGCCCCTCACTGAGATATAGGTCCCCTATATCTCTCCTACACACACATATAAACCTATCAGTCACCCCTAAGGCAGGCCCTATCAATCCTGAGGGCAGGGTGCTTGGTTTCTAATGTGAGGGGGTGCCTCTGCCTGAGCAGGGCCCCTCTGCAGCTCTCAGAGTCCATTCTCTGGTGCTGTTTGTGGATGCGGTTAAACCATATACTTTTAAGTGCATTATATCCTCGCGGTAAAATGCTAACTTTGGAATGGCTGCATCGAAACATGTTGTGTTTGGTGTCAAACACCTTGGAATACTACCCCCCCGCCAGTCCTGGCGGCGGGGGTAGCATTCCACCCTTCTAGAGGGATAGACATGTACCTACTGTGGAAACGCGGTAGAATCCGGCAGAGCCCTGGCATCACAAAATGGATGCCACCAGTCACAGACACTGGGCTGCCCTCCTGCTGATGACCAACACTCGCAGTGGAGGAAGCCCAACAATAGATATCCTGTCCCAAGGGGGTGTGACCACCTCCCAGACAGGGTTTAGTGTATTGGGGCTGGGTGGGTGGGTGGGTGCACTCCTAGAGTGCTTTGAAGTCCTGCACTGGGGTAGCAGAAGGCTCCTCTGTGCATATGCCAGTTCAAACCAGCTCAGGGGCTACCTGTCCCTGCTCTGGCGCGAAACTGGACAAAGGGAAGTGGGTGTAGCCACCCACTCCCCTGACCCTCCCATAGGTAGGGTCATAGAGCTAGTCCCTCCCTTTCTTTTAGTATAAGAGGGGGAATCTGTGCATTGCACCCTAGATTTCCCTGGACGATGCTCTACAAGAAGAATCCCGGACCTTCGACGTTCCACTACCTTTGGAAGACTGAAGAATCTCCTTGGAGTCAAGGAGTGACTCCCTGCTTGGCAGGCACCAAAAACTACAAACGACGGTCGCAAACTACGCCGCTCCCGCCGGAGTCCGAAGTCCCTGCAGCCCAAGAAGTGGATTTCCTGACTTCTCAAAGGCCATCGTGAGTCCCCATCGAAGCTGAGGCCAGTGGACCCCAAGAGTAACGAGGAACCGCGACCCCTGGGTACCGTGCACTATTGTCGAGTGCAACCCCTTCACAATGTTCCACGAACTTGTGCTTTGGACCACGTGTGGTCCCAGCCTCCAGCAGGAATCCCTCCTAAGATCAGAGGCCTACCACGTCCCGAGTGACCGTGGGCCCCTGTGAGCGAAGCCTCCCGAGGCGTCTTCGCGATCCCTTGCCAGCCGGCTTGTGGGTCCCCAGAAGACTTTCTAAAGAAACCAAAGGGCTCCCCTGGTTGCTCCAGGCCTGCCCTGACTTACCCTTGCTGGGTGAGTCCCACAGACCTTGCTGGTCTGCGCCATTGTCTCTTCACACTTTCCCCGCGACTTGCTGTTACCAAGGCTTGTTGGCTCCGATCGAGTCGCCGACACTGCAGTAAGCTGCAGACATCGTGGGACACGCCGAATCCAGCTCCTGGTCGTCGTCGACGCCTCCTGGACCTCGTGGCTGAAGAGTCAAGGCAACCGCGAACGACCTGAATCTTGCGACGACGGTGGGCATCCATCTTCCTTGCCCCGAGTCACTGCCAAGTGACTTTGAACACTGTCCTCTCTGCTTTCAGGTCTTCCATCTTCCGAATCCAGGCTTGGATTCCTCCGGACACTTCTCCTGTCGCCGCAAGCAGCAAGTCTTCACTGGCTCCCATTGAAAACGATGCCGCGACCCGACACCAAAGAACACCTATGCACCCGGCTCCCCTGGGTGAGGTAACTTTAGCACTACGGTGCTCCTGTGGGTGTGGGCCCTAGAACTACTTACCCTGTAAGTGACTTGCTTGTAGCTTCCCTCGAAGTGTCCTAAAACTCTAACTTTCTAAGTGCGACAATTGCGCTGACTCGTACAGGGTTCGCGTCTGTGTTAGACACACCGCGTCCATCTCCCTTGCAACTCTATCTATAACCGCGTCCTTCGACTCGTACAAGGACCGATCGGTGTGTTCGCCTCGAACACGCAAGGGACCTTTAACATTGATATCCCAATCGCGTCTGAGCGCATAGACTCGCACAGGACTCGCACCGGTGCCAGGTCACTGCGTCCGTCCCCTGTGGGTCTCCTACAACTACCTGGGGTGGTTCTTGGGGGTCCCTCGATTCTAGATGCCCTAGACCTAGGTCTAGCTAACTAAGATTGTGATATTCGATTGTGCTAAACTTATTATTTTTTTTTTTATTGAAAATTTTTATTGCAAACAACAGAGATCTGCATGTACAATTTATCATCTGCAAAACACTTCATTACTGTTATTCAATATATTTATGAATGTTGAACGTCACATCCGTTCTCTCCATCATTACATATCATCATCTGAGTCGCTCTCCTCCTCTGGGGGGGTGCAGATATCTCCTCTATATACATTCCATTTTCCCCATATTCTATTCCATTTTTTGGGACATTTCCTGTTAATAAATGTGGCCTTTTCCGCTACCATAACAACATCCATATCGTTACCCCATTGCATCGCCGATGGTACAGTTTCGATCCCCCATTTTTGCGCAATGTTCCTCTTGGCTATCATCATGCCTGTCGTTGCCCATTGTCGTTCGGCGTGAGTAAGATTCGTAGGCCCCCACACATTCAAAAGGCAGCATTTAGGCTCCAGCGGGACTTGTTTCCCTGTTACCTCTGCGATAATCCTCACTACTGTCTCCCAGTACGGTCTTAGTTTCATACAGCCCCACAATGTGTGGTAGAAGGTACCCACATCCTCACACTGCCTTAGACAACTCGGGTCAGGGGACCTTCCCATCTTGTGTAAAACCACCCTGGTGTAGTAGGTTCTATGCAGTATTTTGAACTGTATCAGCCGTAGTCTAGAGGAGATTGCAACCTCCTTGGGCGACGCCGTGGCGTCTCGCCACTCAGGGTCATCCATGTCTCCCATCTCTAGTTGCCATGCCTCCCTGAGTCGGCTAAGCGGATCTGTACGGTTATTGATTATTTTTTTATATACTAGCGAAGTTGCTCGTTTACACAAGTGATCCGTGAGCAGTCGGTCCTCTAGGGGTGATGATTCCGGGAGAATCTCAGCCGGAGGGAGGACTGCCTCTATGGCATGTTTTATTTGCATATACCTGAACTGTTCCCTCTGGGCCATTTTGTACTGATCTTGCAGATAGGTGAAACTAACCACCTCCCCGTTGCGCCAAAGGTCCCCCAGCCGGGAGATACCGATCAAGTCCCAGTTTCGAAACCCTTTGCTATTGCCCAATGTTCCTAGTCGGCCTGTATCCCATAGGGGAGTGTAAATCTGCCCGTCCATCCCAGGTGCCTGTTAACCGTATGCCAGGTGCGAACAGTATGCAGCGCTGGGCCCACAAAGTTGCTAGTCCTTCGTTGGGCGTAAAGTGCTCTATTAATCCCTCCACTCCCCAATGTCATTCTGTCTAGGTGATATGCGAGGTCTGTATCTGGTACGTGCAGCCATTGGTTGATTACTGTGAGTTGTGAGGCCCAATAGTACGCCTTTACATCTGGCAGGGCTATGCCACCATCGTACCAACTCCGTGTCAATTTGTGCCCAGCTACTCTGGCCGGTTTGCCGTCCCATAAGAGGGCCGCAACCTCTGAGTTTATTGCCTTAAAGTATGTGTCGGGGACTGGATATGGCGTATTATGCAGGACATAAAGGAATCTGGGCAGGGCCATCATTTTAAAGAGGGCCGCTCTACCGAGCAGTGTGAGCGGTAGTGCCCTCCAATGTTTAATATCTCGTTTCAGTCTTTGCAAGGGGGCTGTAGGTTAAGAGTAAAAAAGGAATCTTGATCTGAGGTGACATGAATGCCTAGGTATTTAAAACTATTTGTGACTATTTGGACCTTACAGTCTCTCGGCATCCGTGGGGGTGCCCCATGTAGGATATATAGCACCGACTTGTCCCAGTTAATGGCGTATCCCGATACTGAGCCGAACACAGCACAGATATTGAGTGTGGTGTGAAGAGATCGTGTGGGCGAGGTAATATATAGTAACACATCATCGGCATAGAGGGATATACGGTCCTCCCATTCCTCCCTCCACTTCAAACCTCGTATCCTGGGGTCCCACCTTATCCAGGTCGCCAATGGTTCTAGGGCTAATGCAAATAATAGGGGCGACAATGGACACCCCTGCCTTGTCCCTCTTCCCAGGGTGATTTCCTTTGATATATGACCATTCACCGCTACATATGCTATGGGGTTGGTGTAAAGTAAGTGTATCCATGAGCAAAATTTCGGTCCGAATCCTAAGTGCTGGAGTACCGCGAATAGGAAGGCCCATTCCATCGAATCAAAGGCCATCTTTGCGTCCAGCGATAGGACTGCGGCGTCTTCTAATATGGTGTGTTGTCTGCCCAATACGCCGTGTAGGCGTCTTAGATTTAGTGCGGTGTTTCTACCGGGCATAAAACCGGACTGGTCCGGATGAATCAGTTTGGTGAGATAGGGTGTAAGACGAAGCGCCAGCGTTTTTGCTAATATTTTCCCTTCCACATTAATTAAGGAGATCGGGCGATACGATGAGCACTCTTCCACAGGTTTGCCCGGCTTATGTATGGCCACAATAGTGGCTAATCGTTGATCTTTAGGGAGTGTCCCCAATTCTTGACTTGTTTCATACATACGCAACAAGTATGGGGCTATCTTGTCTGCTGTGCACTTATATAGTTCTATTGGAATACCATTTGGGCCAGTGGCCTTCCCCGATTGTATTTTTGTAATAGCTACTTTAAGTTCATCCACTGTCATGTTAGCTTCTAGTCTGTCGGCCTCTTGGGGTGTGAGCCGAGGCATATGAATATCTTTAAGGAAGGCAAGTGCTTCCTGTACGGTGGTGGTGTTCGTGGAAGTATAGACTCGCTCATAGTGTCGTGCCAGCGTATCCACTATGAGTTGTGGGTCAGATGTGGTTTCACCCTTATCCGTTTTTATCTGTGCTATCCATCTACGTGATTTTTCCCTTTTGTCGAGCCATGCAAGGAGCTTACCCGCTTTATCTCCGGATTCGCAGATCCGGTGTTGGGTGGTTGTCATGCGGGATCTTGCATCATTCCGGAGACATTCACAATATTCCTGTCTTTTTATGTGCAGTGTGTGATTGTTCCTCTCTGTAGGGTTCGTCGCCTGTTGAGATTCCAATTGTTTTAGCTCATGCTCCATAGTTTCTATACCCTGTGTTATCCCCTTCTTATGTCCCTCAATTAGCGATATAGCATGTCCTCTTACTACTGGGTTGTATGCTTCCCACAATGTGACTGGGGAGGAGACTGATGCTTCATTATCTTGAAAGTAGTGTGTAGTTGTTCTAATTAGGGCTTTCTTAATCTTAGAGTCCAGGAGGTACCCCGGGTATATAGGATATATACGCCTTTGAGTAGTACCATGTTTCAACAGTTCTGCCGTAACCGGTGCGTGATCAGAGATTCCCCTGTGCAAATGTGCGGCTCTGCCAAACTTACTCAAACCATCTATGGCTACGAGTATATAGTCTATACGGGAGAGGCTGTTATGAGCGCCTGAATGAAATGTGTATTGCTTCTCATTTGGGTTTTGAAACCTCCACATATCTAACAGACCATGTGCGTCTAAGAAGTCGGCCAGAGAGGAGCCAACACGATGCTGTGGGCGAGCCGGTGTACGATCTAGCGTGTCATTTGCGGTCATATTGAAGTCTCCTCCGATTACCAGGTCTCCTTCTGGTAACGCTAAGAGAAATTTGCCCAGATCTCGTAGGGCGGGGGCCTGCAGTGCAGGTGGTATGTAAACAGATAAGAAATTGAACATGCGCCCTTCCCACTGCATCGAAATTGCTGCAAAGCGGCCCTGGTCATCTTTAAAGGTGCGGTGGATAATGAGGGGGAACTGTTTTCGTATCAGGATCCCCACCCCCCGGGAGCCAGTGGTGAACTCGGAGTGGGATACCAATTGAAACCCCCATCTGTCAAGGGCCCTACAGGTAGAGCCCGTTAGGTGGGTCTCCTGTATTAGTGTAACGGCCGGAGACATGCGTTTCAGGTACTGTAGCACCAATCCACGTTTTATCTGATCCCGCAGGCCATTGACGTTCCAGGTGAGGAAGGACAGTTTTTGCTGTGTCGTTAGGTCATGTGACGCCATTGGGTATTTCTGTCTCTGCGACATGTTGAAGTATGAAAGTCATTCTTTGCGTATTTTCGAAGTGAGTATACAGTGACAATTGCAGATCTATAATGAATAAAACTAGAACACAAACATTTCTACCGAAAAAATACACAAATAATAATAATGGCTTACCCATCCCTTCCCCCTAACCCATCCCCCTCCCTGCATCCCTGCCCAGTAGGTTCCAAACTACCCACCACCCCAATAGCAGAGTGCCTATGATCCCCAACAATGAATAAATCATAAACGTAGGGTTGCGCGGTGTAGCGCCTATAGTCTCTCCCTCCCGGACCCGCAGTAGTCCCAATTGCATTTAGTTTCCCTAATGGTGCAGTTAAGTGTCTCTAGTCCCCAACTGAAACAGTGCACCTCAAGTTCGATCATGGGCGCTGCTGAGGTGTTCAGGTCGGAACCTTTCTACCCATCATTATAACCATGGCAAGAAGTGAAATATCTACCGACCATTGTCATCATTGCAGTCCTTCATATCCCGGAGCGTGCGATGTCGCTGCCAGGGGACCTGGAACTTCTGGATCTTGACGGGGAGCGTCGCATATCTTTGAGTCTGTGATCAGAGTCTTTGGTGTAGGAATTGGCGTTTCGATTGGCGGTTTCTCCTCTGCGGCGCTGGGACTTAGCCGGTCCTTCTTCAAGCCACCGTTGTGCGTCTTCTGGTGTCGTGAAGAACCAAGATTTTTCTCCATCCAGTACCTTCAGTTTAGCTGGGAAGAACATCATATATTTTAGACCCCTGTCCCAGAGTGCCCGCTTGACACCCTCAAAGGAGCGACGGTCTCTCTGTACCTTCAGGGTAAAATCCGGGAAAAATCTGATCGTCGTGTTGTCATAAGGGAGATCTCCTTTCACCCTAGCTGCTTGCAAGATTGCATCTCGGTCTCGAAAGTTCAAGATACGGGCAATAATAGTGAGGGGCGGTGCACCGGGCCGCGGCCTCGGGATTGGAGCCCTGTGTGCCCTCTCGATGGAGAATAGCGGGGAGAGTCTCTTGGGTTTGAGGTGATTGAGGATAAGGTCTTCCAGGAAGAGGTCCATGCTGGGCCCCTCCGCCTTTTCAGGCACCCCCACCACTCGTATGTTGTTACGACGGGCTCTTCCTTCCTGATCGTCCAGGTGTAGTGCCATTTCTTTATGCTGGTGAACCAGTTTTTGCACCTTTTTCTCCAATTCACGTGTGATATTCTGTAGTTCACTCACATTTCCTTCCGTGGCCGTGACTCTTTCAGACGTTTTTGCATATCTGTCCGCATAAGGTTCATTTCGATTGTGACCTTGTCAATTTTGGTCTCTAGGTTAGTCCCGACTGCCTGTATCGCTGCCATTATTGAGCTTAGTGAGGGCTCTTCCGTTGGTGTAGTCTCCTCATTTACCCCCGAGTCAGTCGTGAGGTGTCGTGGCACTGCGTATTTATCCATCTTGTTTACCTGGATGGCGGCGTTCCCGCTCTTCGGCTTCGTCATGTTGATATGGAGGAGTTATCTGGACCGCTGCAGCGTTCTAGCTTTTCAGTCGTCTTGCACCGGGGGGCTGCGCGACTCAGTGGATAGCCCGTATTTTAGGGCAACAATGTGCCCGCGTGGCGGCTGTGTTGTCTCGCTGGTTCTGGGAGAGGGGGGGGGGGTGTAGAACTTGAGCAGTACGCTTTTTTCAGTAGCTCCCCGGATTGCGGTCTTGTCCCCCTCACCCCTCCGTTATCACGCCTATTGCTTCTGGATATTGGCGTCCCCGCAGCCCATCCGTCGCTTCTCCTGCCCCACACTCGGTAGGATTCCTGTGTCTATGGGCTCTGAAGCACACCCGGCCTGTAGCTTGCTTGCGCGCCTACTTCAGTGTGGCTTGGCCAGCCCATGAATCACGCGGTCTTCCTCTCTGCTGCACCCGGTCTTCCTCACTGTGCACTTTTCCCTACGCCTCTCTGTAGGATACCGCCCGCTCCTCTCGTACCTTTAGGAATGGCCGATTATGGAGTATTATCTCCCGTCTGGCTGCAGCTTTCTCGTGCACTATGTGGGTTTCTGGTGCTCCGCGCGTTTTTCGTTTGGGGGTGGGGGGGAAGAATGAGCGGTAGTGATCTCCCCCCTCTGGCCTCACCTCAGCGCTCGGTCTGTGATCGTTGTGCCCAGTTCGTAAGCTGTCGGCGCTTCTCAGGGGCTATGATGTGTGCGGTTATTGTAGGCCCGACACCGCGGCCCTCGCGCACCGCGGCCCCCGGTCTCAGGGTCTTGCTGTTGGTGACGGGGCTCCGCCCCCTGCTGTCAACTTCGAGGCCGCGCTGTGCTGACTCCCAGCGGCTCAGATTGCTGCGGAGTGCGTGCGTCCGGAGCGATGAAACTCGACTCACCGCTGGTTCACATCCGCCGGGGCCCAACGGTATCAGTATCTTCTGTAGGGTTGCGGATCAGAGCCGGATTTTAGGGTTTACCGCTGCGGGTCCTGCCGGAGCTCCGGAGTTACGCCGCCATTACGATCGGCGCCAAGCCACGCCCCCCGTGCTAAACTTATTTTGATAACATTTGACTTGTACATATGTTCCTGACTTCTAATCTCATAAAGAGATTAGTAGAGAGTGTTTATTAATAAATACATATATATTTGATATATATACCTGTGTGGTGTCTTTTCATTTGGTGATTCAAGAGATTGTGTGGTAAAACAAGCTGCTTTACATTCCTTCAAGACTTAGCCTGAAGGCTGCTCTCCACAGCTACCACTAGGATAGCTTTCTATAAAGGTTGTCTTAAACCTATCTACCATATAAGTCGAATTGTACTGGTGCAAGGTGTCCACTTTAATTAGTGAACAGCATATACCAGGCCAACTTCTCACAAATATAAAAACTGGCTGTTTTTAATAATTCAGATTATAAAAATATAGTAATCTTCACACACAAAAAAATCATATTCACCCCAAACCTGCCCCTTTTTATTCACCTTCCATCTCCATCCTTCTGGCCCTACGCTTCACTAAATACTCTTACTTATAATAATGTGCCCTGGAACTGAACTTTAATGAGTTTCCATGACCCATCCCCAACAGGTAAACAACAGACTTTAAGATGCTGAAGTGCATTTTTCTACAGTCTCATTTTTTGTTTTGAGTTCAGAAAAAACTTGTGCTGAATGCTTGCCATCAAAGATTTGAAATGAACCATGTTCCAAATCCTTTCAATGTAGCCATGTGTACTAACATGGCTGGAGTCCCTAGTGATCTGAACATTGGTGTTTGGACACACTCCGACGTTTTGAAGATTCAAAGGGTACACGTAATATTCATTGTCTATTTTGACAGACAATCTGAACTGCTCTAGACAAATTTATTTCCTTAACAATGTAAGTTCACCAGTGTGAGATAATGGGGTGTATTATATGGTGTGGAACCTCACCATGTAATACTTATCAACTCCTTTAGGACCCTTGAGTTTTATCTGTCAAACCCTCAGCCCAACCCTGGGTAGCTATGGCACTGAGCAGCAAGGCTTACACAGCCGAACGAGTATTAAGCATTTAAACAGTAAAGAAACAATTGAAGAATTCAACAACATTCAAGAAACGCAACACCAATTTATGAAAACAGGTTGTATTTTTATAAGAATTTAGACACTAGAACGAAAAAGATCCACCAGAGGGTTCCAGAGATATAGATTTTACAAGCAATAATAAATCAGTGCAATTTCACTCAATCACGAACAAGCCTTGGCAAAGTCAATGAACTGGATCCTTAGAACCTTTTTCAAAGAAAACCTAGGTAAGTGTCTGTGCGGTTGGTAAGAAGTACTTGGGGCAACCAACTTAGGCAGGGAGCTAGTTAGGGGGACCAGCAGGATCCTCCAGTTAGCTTCAGAGGAGAAGCAGTTCTTCAACAGTTCCAGGCACTCGATCCGCGTTGCAATGGATTCCCATGGAGTGGTCCTAATGCATGCGATGAAGGATGCTGAAGATGCTCTAAGGATGCTGTGGATGCAACGTGTTCAACGGGGTTCTTCCTGCAGGGATTCCTCGGCCACAAAAATGGTGAGGGGGACCTGGTTGCAGGGTCGACATCCCACAAAGTCCTCTCCGGTCTGGCCGAAGTTCAGTCACCACTGAACTGCCAGTCGATAACTTGCCTTCTGAGCCTTTTGCACCAAAATACATCTTTTTTAAAGTTAAAAGCCAGCAGCAGCGGAGGAGGAGCTGCAGCCGTGGGCCCCACACTATAAAACATTATTTAGCATAATGAGCCATGTCAATGCTTTGTAGACAAATATAACTCTGAACACTGGCACACGGCTGATGGCAGAGAAACAAGACTACCTGAACGTGCCCCTCAAGGCTAAATTCACGTTCAGGTAGTCTTGTTTTTCTGCCATCAGCTGTGCACCAGTGATACATTTGCAAATTCACCCCAAGACGGTTTCTTTCCTACCTAGCCAGGGGGAGTGGGACCCATCTTTGGCAGCCTACCTGCGCCAACGTTGAATTCAATTGATTTTAAACATTTTTGGAGGGTGAAGATGTTTTTCTGGGTGGGAGATCCCATTGTAGTCTATGAAATGTATTTTGCCTGTTCGGACAGTAAAGATGAGACCACAGAAGGTGGTAGCTCGAAATGTTAGTGAGCTTCCTGAAGAGACTGCTCAAAGAGAGAGCGGGAAATACCTGCCTTTGAAAGGCAGAGAAATGGAGGGCCCAGTAGTACAGGAAAACAAAAGTGAGCTCGACATCATGGGCCACCATTTGGGGACAGAAAAGAAGGACCATTTCGAACAGAAAGTGAGCCAACCTAATTTTGCCATTAACTTGCACTCAATTGGAGGAAGTAAAGCTGCTTTCTTGATTATAAAAATGTCACTCCCGCCTAAATAGGAAGCTCTGATCCATAATATCGAAGCCCTTCATTTTGACATCTTAAGTGCAGCGATTTCTCCTCCTCTTTTCACTGTACTTTCCCATCGCAGACTCCCCTTTAAGGGTCGGACTGGCCTACAGGGCAATCAGGTCGTGCCTGATGGGCTGGTGTGTTTGGGCCAATTTTTTGGCTCTTTGTGGGCCTGTTTTATGGTCTGGTGGGCCTGTTATATGGTCTGGTGGGCCTGTTATATGGTCTGGTGGGCCGGTTATATGGTCTGGTGGGCCGGTTATATGGTCTGGTGGGCCGGTTATATGGTCTGGTGGGCCGGTTATATGGTCTGGTGGGCCGGTTATATGGTCTGGTGGGCCGGTTATTTTCAGGCCCGGTCCAGTCCTGCCCCCTTTGCCTGCACAGACGCACTCAACAAAGTGTTAGTATATAAAAAGCAGTTATAAAATTAAACAGCAAGTTTTACCTCTAGTAAGTTAATCTACCTAATGAACAAGTCAATGTAAGCAAAAAAACAACTAGTTGGTTTACTAAAGCATGTTTAAGCTGTTAGCACAGATTGTGCATCTCACTGGCCCTTCAATAGGGAGTCGGATGGTGCTCGTGATCGAGTCACAGGTGGGCAAGGTATGCAAACCTCACACTCAAAATTGAGCATGTTGTACTTAGCTCAGTTCACAAAGTATGATGACTTTACCAACTGTGCCTTACTTCGTTTGAGGAAGATTTCCATGTAAAAAAAAAGTTTTCCGAGATAATTTTCAAGTTAAAAGTGGGATTTTGTAGGCCAAATTTAGTGGACGTTTTCATCACTAGTTGCTTTAAAAAAAAAAACTTTGTATACTTTGGGCCAGTATCTATAATGTTCAAAACAATGTAACATAGTTATGGAGGAAAAACCTTTGTGGCCTTGCACACAGGGAAGTACCTCGTCAGTAATGGGGGCGGGTGAGCAACAGATTTTCAGACAATCATGCTGGGATATCATGTTAATTATTATATGAGAAGCAGGCATGAGGAGGGCTTAAGAGCCGGTGGAAAGGTAGAGGAGAACGGATTGTGAGGGGTATCAATGCCCCACTCTGAATCTCTAGCAGAAACCCCATCGGCGAGATCCAGCTAGGACTTGAAATGTGTAGCCTGTTCTGGTGACTCTCACTAGTTCAGTCTGCAAGTATGGGGCAGCCTGGTGAGGTCCCTGCTGCAGAGGGCGTGACTCTCCGCTGGCGTTCAACCGTGGTCATACAGACTGTGAATACCTCCTGAAGTGTGGTGCTTTTGATAGGGATGGTGGAGTGCAGTGCTCTTGATATGGACGATGGTATCCTGCTCCTAGCCTGCAGGTCTCTCTTACTGAATAGGACTCCTCCGTAGACTCTAAGGTGCAGACTGTGATACTCTCCTCTCTGTGGAATCTGATACCGACTTTGATACCCTGCATGCCTGCAGGCCTTTCATATTGACTGTGTGTGATGATACCCTCAATCTCTGCAGGGACTGTGATCGCATACCAGTCTGCTGTACTTCAGTACCCTGACCATCCTCATGTAAGGGGCGCAGGTATGGACTCCCAGACTCTTCTATTGTGAGGTGCACCCACCATAGCATGGAGGATGTCTGATAGTAGCAAAACACTGTACTTCACAGCACAGCGACACCCCTAAATTGACGATCTCTAAATAGTGTGAAATTCCTTTAGGACTGTTGAACATATATTAACAGATTAGTACCTTTAGCTTGCAAGCACATGTTTGCTGCCTTCAGAATATTTCATTTTGCACTTTTTGTTAAAATCAATTAAATTGAAGAGGTGTGCATTTTGCTGTGAAAATGATCAATATATTTACACAATTTCTATTATCCTTATCTTGGCTGTCTCATGTATAGATTGCTCTGACAAATTATCATTTTCTATAGCATGTAAAATAAAAAGTAGACAGTAGAGGAGTTTGCACTAAACATGTAAAGCAAGCCTTTCAAGTTTGCTCAAGGTTGCCTCTTCCCTTTACAAAGTGTGCTTGTCACATTCACTTGAGAGGTGTGGAATGCCACAATACCAGCAACGAGCACACATCGCATCTGTGGAGCATGTACTGAGTTCATGAATCTTATATAGTTTTGATATAGTCCTGATCATTACTGACTCTGGGAGAGTGCCAGTGGCAGAAATACGCTCCAGGCTGCAGTGGCACATGGACCCGGGGTGAAGGGGCAAGTGATAGAGGTCCATTTGTCATACTTGCACGGGTGACCTTTGCAGCATTGTAATGCAACTGACAGGTTCTCCACTTGTGAGCTGCCATAGTGGGGTTGTCAATACACCGTTGGCTGTCTTTATATATTTCATCTGCATTTCTCAAGGAAAGTAGGTCTCAATACAGTCTGTTGTTTAACTCCTCGTCTATTCTGTGAGAAGTATGTGTGTGTGTGTCGGATGACTTTATAAGTTGCCTCTTCCAGATTTCATACAATGCTCAATCCGCCATGCACTCACGCAAAGCTTTCAGCCATGTTCCACAGTGTTCCACAGATTTAGTTATAAGAGTAATCTAGATACTTCCTGTTCACCTTTTATTTCAAGAAATGCTTTGCTGGGTCTGGTTCATCAGTGGGCTAATATATCCACTCCAGGAATCTGTGTTTGATCTCGGTCATAAATTTAAATAATGGTGTGGCACTCGGTCTTTCATCTTTCTGAGGTCGATAAAATTAGTGCCATTGAGTTGGATAACATAATTTGGTGTTAAGGCCCCCTCTGGTGAATATGTGCTTTACAAACATTCATGTTGTGATAAGGACACAGAAATGTATTTTAATCTTTTGTTTTTCAATTTCTTTGCAATATTACATTGTCATTATCTGCCCCACCTTGACCCAGTACTTTTCATACTCTTATCCATTCCCCTGACCTCCTTTCTTTCCTTCGTCCCATCTTTTTCCTTTCCTTTTTCTCCTCCTCAGCACCTCCAGCCATGCCTTCTTCCCTCTTTCCATTCTTGCTTCCTTACACCCTCATTCATTCCCCATCCTTCCTTCCTCTCTTGGTGCATTTCTTCCTCCATTCGTTCCTTACTTTCTTTTTTTCCTGCTCCTTCCTTCATCCCTTCTTTAATTTCTTACTTTCTTATCCTCAACCCTTTCTTCGGCTTTTCTTCCTCCTTTCCTTTCTTCTTTCAATTCATCCATCACACATCATTCACTTCCTTTCTCCCTCTATCCCTTCATTTCTTCCTTTCACATTCTTTTGTTATTTCCTTCTTCTTTCATCCATTACTTAATTATTTCCTCACTCCAGTACTCCCTTTCCTGCCTGCATTTGTTGCTGCTTTCTGTATTCTATTCCTTCCTTCATCCTTTCCTTTCCTTTAAACAGCACAGTACAAGCACATTCTCTTTAGTTTGTAAAGCTGCCTCAAGTACTCAAATGACCTTTCCTAAAGCTGCATTTTGAGATTTACACACATTCCCTAATTTGAGTTCACTTTTTTTTTTTTAAAGATGTGTTTATTAATTTTCATCGCAATAGAAGTCACATACATATTCCAATCGACAGTTTGGCAAATTACTAAAGCCATTAGGGAAAAAACATCAGTCACGATCATGGTATAATCATGTGTCGCTCTCCTGTGCGTTGCAGTTCCATTTCTACTGACGGGGAAACGCATATGTCACCTTGGTAGGCGTTCCACTTGCCCCACTTCCTGTCCCATTTCTTTGGACACCCTCTTGCTTTAAACACCTCTTTTTCTGCTATCATGCATTTATCATATTCTCTTACCCATAATCTGAGGGAAGGTCTGAATGCCACCCCCCACCTCCTCGCAATCTCACGTTTAACTAGAGTGTATTCCAATGTTGTCAGTTGTTCTTCTACCTCTGTGAGGCCAGTCTGTTCCCATATGTTAAGGAGCCCTAACCTTGGCGTAAGGGTGAGTTCCTTCCCCAGGGCTTCACGAATGTGATCTGTGGCCCCCTCCCATAGCGGTCTCACCCCCGGGCAGTCCCAGATCATGTGATAAAAGGTTGCATCCTGCTGGCAGCCCCGTAGGCAGAGCGCACTCGTCCTTGAGCCTATCCTCACTAGGGTTAGTCCAGTCAGATAAGATCTATGTAAGATTTTAAGTTGAATAAGTCGGTAACGAAGGGTAATGGCGGCCTCCCGGGGGGACATCAGTGCCGCTTGCCAGTTGTCGTCAATGGGCCCAAGGTCCACCTGCCATTTTTCCCGAAGTTTATGGAACGTATCGGGTAGATTGTTGCATAGTTTTTTGTACGTTAATGATATGGCTTTGGTGTGCAATGGTCCGTCGAGTAGCCTATCCTCCAGGGGGCACGAATCTGGTATATCCGTCATATCGGGAAGAGCAGTGGTGAGGGCGTGCCTGATTTGTAGGTATCTAAATACCTCCCCTTGGGCCAGGTCATATTTCTCTCTTAATTCTACAAATTTAAGGAGGGCTCCCTTCTTCACCAAGTCTCCTATAGTGGAGATCCCGATGATATCCCACTTATCGAACCCGGGTTGGTGACACAAAAGTCCCAGTCTTTGGGTAAACCACAATGGCGTGGCTTTGGTGAGGACATTTGACCAGCCTAGACGGGAGTTTGCCTGGTGCCATATTGCCACTGTGGGGCCGACATATTGTCTTTTCCGGACCTTAGAGTATAATGCCCCCCCAAGTATCCCGCACTGCCCATTTGGTACTTGTCCAACATGTAGGCTGGATCAATCGGGGAGCGATAAATCCAATGATTCACAACCATTAGCTCCGATGCCCAATAATAGAGTCTAATGTCCGGGAGGGCAATGCCTCCGTCGTACCACTCCTTGGTTAACATGCTCATAGCTATACGAGGGGCTCCCCTGTCCCATAGTAGCGTCCGGACTTCACTCTCCACCCCGGAGAAGCATGCGTCTGGGACCCGGTGAGGACAGTTCTGAAGAACATAAAGGAATCGTGGAAGGGCCAGCATCTTAAAAAGAGCTGCTCGACCAACTAGGGACAGGGGCAAAGATCGCCAGTGCTTAACATCCGTACGTAGCCGGGCAAGAGGAGCAACAAGATTACGATCATAAAAGAGTTGGGAGTCCGGGGTTATAAACATCCCCAAGTATCGAAAACCCTCTGTGGTTACCTCTACGTTGCATCCTGGGGGGAGCCAGGGGACCTGGCCCTTGAGGACAAACAGTATTGACTTGCTCCTATTTATAGCATAGCCGGAGTATTTTCCAAAGTTCGTGAATATATTTAATACCCCATGTAGAGATCTATAGGGGGAGGCGAGATACAGTAATATGTCATCGGCATACAGCGATATTCGGTCATCATGCCCTTCCGCCCACTTCAACCCTCTCACCATAACGTCCCGTCTGACCCAGGAGGCGAGCGGTTCCAGCATTAAGGAGAAGATTAGGGGGGGATAGAGGGCAGCCCTGTCTAGTGCCCCTTTTTAGTGAGAAAATTCGAGACGTGTGGTTATTTACTCTAACTTGCCCCCGAATATCTGTATATAGCAGCCTCACCCAGCCCATGAACTTCGGGCCAAAGCCCATACATCTCAGAACTTCGAACAAATATGGCCATTCGATGGAATCGAACGCCATTGAGGCATTAAGGGATAGTACCACTGTGTCTTCCTCAATAAACTCTCGGCGCGCGAGCACATTGTGAAGGCGTCGGATATTGAGCGCCGTATTTCTCCCTGGCATAAAGCCAGATTGATTCGGGTGGACTAACGATGAAATAACCGTGACTAAGCGATGGGCTAGTACTTTCGCTAGGATCTTCGCTTCCGCGTTAATCAGAGAAATGGGTCGGTATGAGCCGCAATTGTCAGCGGGTTTCCCCGGCTTTCGGATCACAACAATAGATGCTAGTCGCTGATCCTCTGGCAGGATCCCCTCCTCATAGCTCTCGTCATACATGGCCCGCAAAGGAGGCGCCGCCTGGGTGGCAACCATTTTCAGGAATTCTATGGGGATCCCATTAGGCCCCATCTGAGTTCACTTTTAAGTTATTGTCATAGGCGTTCCATATTTTATATTGTTGTGTTATATTGATTTGTATAGTGCACTAATGACCCGAGAGGGTATCCACGCACTTGGGCAGGTATATAGATGTGAGGCACCAAAGTGCTTATGTGAAGAGCCAGGTCTTCAGCTTCTTGTGGAACTCAAGGAGTGAGGAAGCGACTCTGACGTGTTGAGGCTTGTGGATGAGGGTGGAGTCAATAAAGGAAGTGGGTGCGGCCACAGGACAAAGTGGGCGGGCCATGGAAGTGGGTGTGTCCTCCTAAAAAAAATTAGAGCACCTGCACTTAATATTTTACAAATTTTACCCTAAAGTATTATCAATCTCATTCTGATTTGTTTTAACTGTATGTAGTTCTGAAAGGGTGCTCTAAACAATCACTGTGGCTTGGGAGTTTCTGGCCCTCGGATAAGCTTATTTTTGGATTGAAGCGAATAATTACTGTAGGAGAGTAGGATCTGCCTCTTATGTTGCCCCCACTTTTTTTCTGATGTTTACACTGGTTTCTGGCTATAGTCGGGCTGGGACCCTGCTAATCAGGGCCCCAGCCTCTCTGTTCTCTCTAAACGATTTGGAGTGCACTCTAGGTGCACTAGTGATTGGATACTGTGGCACCTTATGAGTCCCTAGTATATGGTACCTTAGGTACCAAGGGCATAGGTACTTCACAGGCCTACCAGGGGCTGCAGCATGTATTATGCCACCCCTGGGAAGCAGACTAAATCTGACACCACAGGCCTGCTACTGCAGCCTGAGTGAGGAAGTGCTAGCACCCCTCACTGAGATATAGATTCCCTATATCTCTCCTGCACACACATATAACCCTATCAGTCACCCCTAAGGCAGGCCCTATCAATCCTGAGGGCAGGGTGCTTGGCTTCTATGTGAGGGGGTGCCTCTGCCTGAGCAGGGCCCCTCTGCAGCTCCCAGAGTCCATTCTCTGGTGCTGTTTGTGGATGCGGCTAAACCATATACTTTTAAGTGCATTATATCCTCGCGGTAAAATGCTAACTTTGGAATGGCTGCATCGAAACATGTCGTGTTTGGTGTCAAACTTCTTGGAATACTACCCCCGCCAGTCCTGGCGGCGGGGGTAGCATTCCACCCTTCTAGAGGGATAGACATGTACCTACTGTGGAAACGCGGTAGAATCCTGCAGAGCCCTGGCATCACAAAATGGATGCCACCAGTCACAGACACTGGGCTGCCCTCCTGCTGATGACCAACACTCGCAGTGGAGGAAGCCCAACAATAGATATCCTGTCCCAAGGGGGTGTGACCACCTTCCAGACAGGGTTTAGTGTATTGGGGGTGGGTGGGTGCACTCCTAGAGTGCTTTGAAGTCCTGCACTGGGGGAGCAGAAGGCTCCTCTGTGCATATGCCAGTTCAAACCGGCTCAGGGGCTACCTGTCCCTGCTCTGGCGCGAAACTGGACAAAGGGAAGTGGGTATAGCCACCCACTCCCCTGACCCTCCCATAGGTAGGGTCATAGAGCTAGTCCCTCCCTTTCTTTTAGTATAAGAGGGGGAACCTGTGCATTGCACCCTAGATTTCCCTGGACGACGCTCTGAAGAAGAATCCCGGACCTTCGACGTTCCACTACCTTTGGAAGACTGAAGAATCTCCCTTGGAGTCAAGGAATGACTCCCCTGCTTGGCAGGCACCAAAAACTACAAAACGACGGTCGCAAACTACGCCGCTCCCGCCGGAGTCCGAAGTCCCTGCAGCCCAAGAAGTGGATTTCCTGACTTCTCAAAGGCCATCGTGAGTCCCCAGCGAAGCTGAGGCTAGTGGACCCCAAGAGTAACGAGCAACCGCGACCCCTGGGTACCGTGCACTATTGTCGAGTGCAACCCCTCCACAACGTTCCACGAACTTGTGCTTTGGACCACGTGTCCCTCCTAAGATCAGAGGCCTACCACGTCCCGAGTGACCGTGGGCCCCTGTGAGTGAATCCTCCCGAGGCGTCTTCGCGATCCCTTGCCAGCCGGCTTGTGGGTCCCCAGAAGACTTTCTAAAGAAACCAAAGGGCTCCCCTGGTTGCTCCAGGCCTGCCCTGACTTACCCTCGCTGGGTGAGTCCCACAGACCTTGCTGGTCTGAGCCATTGTCTCTTCACACTTTCCCCGAGACTTGCTGTTACCAAGGCTTGTTGGCTCCGATCGAGTCGCCGACACCGCAGTAAGCTGCAGACATCGTGGGACACGCCGAATCCAGCTCCTGGTCGTCGTCGATGCCTCCTGGGCCTCGTGGCTGAAGAGTCAAGGCAACTGCAAACGACCTGAATCTTGCGACGACGGTGGGCATCCATCTTCCTTGCCCCGAGTCACTGCCAAGTGACTTTGAACACTGTCCCCTCTGCTTTCAGGTCTTCCATCTTCTGAATCCAGGCTTGGATTCCTCCGGACACTTCTCCTGTCGCCGCAAGCAGCAAGTCTTCACTGGCTCCCATTGAAAACGACGCCGCGACCCGACACCAAAGAACACCTATGCACCCGGCTCCCCTGGGTGAGGTAACTTCAGCACTACGGTGCTCCTGTGGGTGTGGGCCCTAGAACTACTTACCCTGTAAGTGACTTGCTTGTAGCTTCCCTAGAAGTGCCCTAAAACTCTAACTTTCTAAGTGCGACAATTGCGCTGACTCGTACAGGGTTCGCGTCTGTGTTAGACACACCGCGTCCATCTCCTTTGTAACACTATCTAAAACTGTATCCTTCAACTCGTACTGAGTCCGATCGGTGTTCGCCTCGAACACACAAAGGGCCTGTAACTCTGAGATCTCCATTGCACTGACTCGCACAAGGTTCGCGTCTGTGTTAGACACAGCGCGTCCATCTCCCTTGCAACTCTATCTGTGACCGCGTCCTTCGACTCGTACAAGGACCGATCGGTGTGTTCGCCTCGAACACGCAAGGGACCTTTAACATTGAAATCTCAATCGTGTCTGAGTGCATAGACTCGCACAGGACTCGCACCGGTGCCAGGTCACCACGTCCGTCCCCTGTGGGTCTCCTACAACTACCTGGGGTGGTTCTTGGGGGTCCCTCGATTCTAGATGCCCTAGACCTAGGTCTAGCAAACTAAGATTGTGATATTCGATCGTGCTAAACTTATTTTGATAATATTTGACTTGTACATATGTTCCTGACTTCTAATCTCATAAAGAGATTAGTAGAGAGTGTTTATTAATAAATACATATATATTTGATATATATACCTGTGTGGTGTCTTTTCATTTGGTGATTCAAGAGATTGTGTGGTAAAACAAGCTACTTTACATTCCTTCAAGACTTAGCCTGAAGGCTGCTCTCCACAGCTACCACTAGGATAGCTTTCTATAAAGGTTGTCTTAAACCTATCTACCATAAGAGTCGAATTGTTCTGGTGCAAGGTGTCCACTTTAATTAGTGAACAGCATATACAGGCCAACTTCTCACATTGGTGGGCAGCGTGTGGGATTCCAGCTTGCTATTGTTTTACCAGAAAATCTCTATTTGAATTACTAACTGAAAACCACTATAGGTACTTAAGGTACATATAAAGTCAAGCTTAGTATCAATAAGTTCTACTGAACTTAGAGCTGTGTGCCAAGGGATAGCACACCCTTTCTACAGCTCAAGCTAGTATCAGTAGGCCACAAACTAGTGTAGGTAGTACAACACTGCACAACACTAGAATGTCCTTAAAGGTTGGAACCAGTGGATCCACTCAGCCTCAGTATACGGACATGGCTTTCTCTGACTTCAGAGCCATGTGTGTTGAAAGACACCTGAGGCTAGGACAGAGTCCCTCAACCCTACACCTGATAGATCTGCTGACAGCAGATGATCTTAGATTGGCTCTAGGAGCTAATGGATCTGAATCAGTGGGTGGGTCAATTACAGTATCTGGGTCAGATGATGAAAATCAGAATGACCAGGACTCTGTGATTGAAGGGCCAGGCCTCAAGGGGCCTGAAAAGGACAGAGGAATTCTCCCTAAGAGAGCTGACAGAGTGGAGGAGAGGCATAGGTCCCCTTCCAGGGAATCTGAGCACTCTTATCACTCTGGCAGAGAATTTGTCCACCAGAGGAACTCATACTTTCCCATAAGAGAGACCTCCTCTGAAAGAATGTGCAAACTGCTGCAGTATGAGGAAGCAAGAGTTGCCCTCAGAACCAAGCAGTTGGCACTGGATAGAGAAGCCCTGGAGATCCAGAGAGCTTCTAGAAGAGAGGGGTTAGAACCCCTTGGTGGCAGCAACAGTGTCCCTAGAGGCAGAGAATCTATTCCAGACCATAGGAACCTGAGCAAGGTTGTTCCTCCCTACCAGAGTGGGGATGATATCCACAAGTGGATAACTGCTATGGAGAGGGCCTGTAGAGTACAGCAGGTCCCCCAAAAGCAGTGGGCAGCAATCTTGTGGCTCTCCTTTTCAGATAAAGGTAGAGACAAGCTCCTCACTGTTAGAGAAGAGGATGCTGATGATTATGAAGTCCTGAAGAGTGCACTGATAGATGGGTTTGGCTTAACCACTGAGCAGTACAGGTTGAAGTTCAGAGACACCCAGAAGGCACAGACTCAGGACTGGACTACTGTTGATTGTGCAACCAAGGCTCTGGAGGGTTGGCTGGTTGGCAGTAGGGTTACTGATTTCAAGGGATTGTATAATCTGATGATGAGAGAACAGATCCTTAATAATTGCCAGAACCAGTTGTTGCATCAGTACCTGGTGGACTCGGATCTGACCTCTCCCCAAGAATTGGGAAAGAAGGCAGACAAATGGGTCAGAACCAGGGTGAGGCAGAAACCCCAGAACCAAGGGGGTGACACTAAGAAGCAAGATCCTAAGGGCTCTGCGAAAGGTGGGGATAAGGCAAAAGACCAGAAGTCTTCACAAGGGCCCCAAAAATCTGCATCTGGTGGGGAGTCACAATCCAACAAGGGAAAAGGCCAAAAGAAGCCCTGGTGCAAATTCTGTAAACAGAAAGGGCACTGGACTTCTGACTGTAACAAGTCCAAAGACCAAACCACCACCACTCCTGCCCCTAAGGCAACTGTTCCCCCTAGTTCAGCTACTGGTGGAGGTGGTACTCAGAATAAGGGTGTAGTAGGGTTGACCCTGGGTTCTGAAGTGGACTCTGACCTAGTCAGAGTGCCCACTCAGGCAATGCTGATTTGTGAGGGAGACCTTAATATGTCCTTCCTAGTGAGTCCCAGTAATCTGGGCAAATACAAACAGCAGCCTGTAATAAATGGCAAACAGGCTTTGGCATTTAGGGACACAGGTGCTAGTGTCACCATGGTGGCAGAGGATCTTGTGGACCCTGGACAGATCATCCTGGGCGAAATGTACCAGGTGACCAATGCAAGCAACGTCAAGACCAACCATAGTCTGGCAGTTGTGAATTTCTCCTGGGGAGGGGTAACTGGCCTCAAGAAGGTTGTAGTCAGTGCAGACCTCCCTGTCGAATGTCTATTGGGCAATGATCTAGAGACTTCAGCCTGGTCTGATGTAGAGTTATGGACTCATGCTGAGATGTTGGGCATCCCTGCAGAGGTATTTGCTGTGACCAGGTCACAAGCAAGAATGCATAACACTGAACCAGCTCTGGATCCTGGAACAATGGACCAGATGCTTCCCAAGAGGAGGAGAAGTAGGGTAAAGGCAGTGCCTTCCCTCTGTCTCAGATCACAGATTCACCCCCAGAGGGAGGTGAAGCAGATCCTGAAGAAGGAACTGCCCCAGAGGGACTTGAGCCTGATCAAGTTGAGTTCTTGGGGGCAGGGGGCCCTTCTAGGGAAGATCTGAGTAAGGAGCAACAGTGCTGCCCCTCTCTTGAACCCCTCAGACAGCAGGCTGCTGCTGAGGCTGCTGGGAGTGCTAGTGGGTCCCATAAAGTTTATTGGGATGAGGGACTCCTATATTCTGAGAGTAGAGACCCAGCCCCTGGAGCCACCAGGAGGATGGTAATACCTCAGAAGTTTAGGGGTTCCTCTTGACCCTAGCACATGACATCCCTTTAGCAGGACACTTGGGCCAAAACAAGACCTGGGACAGGCTTGTTCCACATTTTCATTGGCCACATATGTCAGAGGACACAAAGGAGTTTTGTCGCTCCTGTGTCACATGCCAAGCCAGTGGTAAGGCAGGTGGCACAACAAAGGCCCCCTGATACCACTACCGGTGGTGGGGGTACCCTTTGAAAGGGTAGGGATTGACATTGTTGGTCCCCTTGACCCTCAAACTGCATCTGGGCACAGGTTTATCCTGGTGGTAGTGGATCATGCCACCAGGTACCCAGAAGCAATTCCCTGAGGACCACCACAGCCCCTGTGGTGGCAAGAGCCCTCATTGGAGTCTTCTCCAGAGTGGGTTTCCCAAAGGAGGTCATTTCTGACAGAGGTACCAACTTCATGTCAGGATATCTAAAAGCAATGTGGAAGGAGTGTGGTGTAACTTACAAGTTCACCACCCCTATCACCCACAATGCAATGGTTTAGTTGAACGCTTCAACAAAACCTTGAAAGGAATGATTAAAGGTCTCCCAGAGAAGCTTAGGCGGAAATGGGACCTTCTTCTTCCTTGCCTGTTGTTTGCATACAGAGAGGTTCCACAGAAGGGGGTTGGTTACAGCCCATTTGAGCTTCTGTTTGGGCATCCTGTGAGTGGTCCACTGTGTTTGGTAAAAGAGGGCTGGGAGTTACCTCTCAAGCCCCCAAACAAGATGTGATGGACTATGTACTTGGTCTCCGCTCCCGGATGGCAGAGTACATGAAAAAGGCAACCAAAACCTGGAGGCCAGCCAAGAATTACAAAAAGCTTGGCATGACCAAAGGCTGTACTGACTGTATACCAGCCAGGACAGAAAGTGTGGGTGTTGGAGCCTGTGGCCCCAGCAGCCCTCCAGGACAAGTGGAGTGGCCCCCATACAATAGTTGAACAGAAGGGAGAAGTCACCTACCTGGTGAATCTTGGAACTCCCAGGAGCCCCCTGAGGGTGCTCCATGTCAACAGATTAAAGCCATATGTTGACAGGGCTGACATGGGCTTGCTCATGGCAACTGATGAGGACCAGAAGGAGGAGAGTGACCCTCTCCCTGACCTGCTCTCTCAGAACCCTGATGATGGGTCAGTAGATGGTGTTGCTTTGGCAAGCAGCCTCACTGACCATCAGCAAACTGAGTGCAGACACGTTCTGCAACAGTATAGACATATGTTTAGCCTGACCCCTAGTCAGACTTCCTGGTGCACCCACGAGGTGGACACTGGAGACAGTCTGCCTGTCAAGAATAAAATCTACAGGCAACCTGACCATGTCAGGGACTGTATCAGGACTGAAGTCCAGAAAATGTTGGAGCTAGGTGTAATTGAGCCTTCAGATAGCCCTTGGGCTAGCCCAGTAGTCCTGGTACCCAAGCCTCATACCCAGGGTGGTAAGAAAGAAATGAGGTTTTGTGTAGACTACAGAGGCCTCAATGCAGTCACTAGGACTGATGCCTATCCCATACCAAGGGCAGATGAGCTGATTGATACTTTGGCCTCAGCCAAATATCTAAGCACGTTTGACCTAACAGCTGGCTACTGGCAGATCAGATTAGCTGATGATGCAAAAGCCAAGACAGCATTTTCGACTCCCTGGTGGGCACTACCACTTTGTGGTGATGCCCTTTGGATTGAAAAATGCACCTGCCACTTTTCAGAGGTTGGTGAATAAAGTTCTGACAGGGATGGAAACTTATTGCTCAGCTTATCTAGATGATATTGCTGTCTTTAGTTCCTCCTGGCAGGATCACCTGGTCCACCTCAGGAATGTTTTGGAGGCCCTGCAGAAAGCAGGCCTCACTATCAAGGCCACTAAGTGCCAGATAGGGCAGAGTCAGGTTGTATACCTTGGCCACCTTGTAGGTGGAGGCCAGGTTCAGCCTTTACAGAGCAAAATCCAAACCATAATGGAATGGGTTGCTCCAACCACCCAGACACAGGTGAGAGCCTTCTTAGGCCTGTCTGGGTACTATAGGAGGTTTGTCAAGGGATATGGATCTATAGTGACCCCCTTGAATGATCTGACCTCAAAGAAAATGCCAAAAAGGTTCAGTGGACAGCTAGCTGTCAAAAGGCATTTGAAGACCTAAAGCAGGCCATGTGCACTGCCCCCATCTTACAGAGTCCAGACTACACCAAAACGTTCATTGTCCAAACAGATGCTTCTGAGCTGGGTGTGGGAGCTGTACTGTCTCAACTGAATGATGAAGGTGAAGACCAGCCAGTAGCTTTTATTAGCAGAAGGCTGACCCCTAGAGAGAAACGTTGGTCAGCTATAGAGAGGAGGCCTTTGCTGTGGTGTGGGCCCTGAAGAAGCTGAGGCCATACTTGTTTGGCACTCACTTCATAGTTCAGACCGACCACAAGCCCCTCCTATGGCTTAAACAAATGAAAGGAGAAAACCCAAAACTTTTGAGGTGGTCCATTTCCCTACAGGGGATGGACTATACAGTGGAACATAGACCTGGGACCCAACATGCCAATGCAGATGGACTCTCAAAGTATTTCCACTTTGAACACGAAGACTCAACTGGTCAAGGTTAGTTTAGTGTCCCTGCGTTTGGGGGGTTGTGTAGGAGAGTAGGATCTGCCTCTTATGTTGCCCCCACTTTTTTTCTGATGTTTACACTGGTTTCTGGCTATAGTCTGGCTGGGACCCTGCTAATCAGGGCCCCAGCCTCTCTGTTCTCTCTAAACGATTTGGAGTGCACTCTAGGTGCACTAGTGATTGGATACTGTGGCACCTTATGAGTCCCTAGTATATGGTACCTTAGGTACCAAGGGCATAGGTACTTCACAGGCCTACCAGGGGCTGCAGCATGTATTATGCCACCCCTGGGAAGCAGACTAAATCCGACACCACAGGCCTGCTACTGCAGCCTGAGTGAGTAAGTGCTAGCACCCCTCACTGAGATATAGGTTCCCTATATCTCTCCTACACACACATATAACCCTATCAGTCACCCCTAAGGCAGGCCCTATCAATCCTGAGGGCAGGGAGCTTGGCTTCTATGTGAGGGGGTGCCTCTGCCTGAGCAGGGCCCCTCTGCAGCTCCCAGAGTCCATTCTCTGGTGCTGTTTGTGGATGCGGTTAAACCATATACTTTTAAGTGCATTATATCCTCGCTGTAAAATGCTAACTTTGGAATGGCTGCATCGAAACATGTCGTGTTTGGTGTCAAACATCTTGGAATACTACCCCCCGCCAGTCCTGGCGGCGGGGGTAGCATTCCACCCTTCTAGAGGGATAGACATGTACCTACTGTGGAAACGCGGTAGAATCCTGCAGAGCCCTGGCATCACAAAATGGATGCCACCAGTCACAGACACTGGGCTGCCCTCCTGCTGATGACCAACACTCGCAGTGGAGGAAGCCCAACAATAGATATCCTGTCCCAAGGGGTGTGACCACCTTCCAGACAGGGTTTAGTGTATTGGGGCTGGGTGGGTGCACTCTTAGAGTGCTATGAAGTCCTGCACTGGGGGAGCAGAAGGCTCCTCTGTGCATATGCCAGTTCAAACCGGCTCAGGGGCTACCTATCCCTGCTCTGGCGCGAAACTGGACAAAGGGAATTGGGTGTAGCCACCCACTCCCCTGACCCTCCCATAGGTAGGGTCATAGAGCTAGTCCCTCCCTTTCTTTTAGTATAAGAGGGGGAACCTGTGCATTGCACCCTAGATTTCCCTTGACGACGCTCTGAAGAAGAATCCCGGACCTTCGACGTTCCACTACCTTTGGAAGACTGAAGAATCTCCCTTGGAGTCAAGGAGTGACTCCCTGCTTGGCAGGCACCAAAAACTACAAACGACGGTCGCAAACTACGCCGCTCCCGCCGGAGTCCGAAGTCCCTGCAGCCCAAGAAGTGGATTTCCTGACTTCTCAAAGGCCATCGTGAGTCCCCAGCAAAGCTGAGGCCAGTGGACCCCAAGAGTAACGAGGAACCGCGACCCCTGGGTACCGTGCACTATTGTCGAGTGCAACCCCTCCACAACGTTCCACGAACTTGTGCTTTGGACCACGTGTGGTCCCAGCCTCCAGCAGGAATCCCTCCTAAGATCAGAGGCCTACCACGTCCCGAGTGACCGTGGGCCCCTGTGAGTGAATCCTCCCGAGGCGTCTTCGCGATCCCTTGCCAGCCGGCTTGTGGGTCCCCAGAAGACTTTCTAAAGAAACCAAAGAGCTCCCCTGGTTGCTCCAGGCCTGCCCTGACTTACCCTCGCTGGGTGAGTCCCACAGATCTTGCTGGTCTGAGCCATTGTCTCTTCACACTTTCCCCGAGACTTGCTGTTACCAAGGCTTGTTGGCTCCGATCGAGTCGCCGACACCGCAGTAAGCTGCAGACATCGTGGGACACGCCGAATCCAGCTCCTGGTCGTCGTCGACGCCTCCTGGACCTCGTGGCTGAAGAGTCAAGGCAACCGCGAACGACCTGAATCTTGCGACGACGGTGGGCATCCATCTTCCTTGCCCCGAGTCACTGCCAAGTGACTTTGAACACTGTCCCCTCTGCTTTCAGGTCTTCCATCTTCTGAATCCAGGCTTGGATTCCTCCGGACACTTCTCCTGTCGCCGCAAGCAGCAAGTCTTCACTGGCTCCCATTGAAAACGACGCCGCGACCCGACACCAAAGAACACCTATGCACCCGGCTCCCCTGGGTGAGGTAACTTCAGCACTACGGTGCTCCTGTGGGTGTGGGCCCTAGAACTACTTACCCTGTAAGTGACTTGCTTGTAGCTTCCCTAGAAGTGTCCTAAAACTCTAACTTTCTAAGTGCGACAATTGCGCTGACTCGTACAGGGTTCGCGTCTGTGTTAGACACACCGCGTCCATCTCCTTTGTAACACTATCTAAAACTGTATCCTTCGACTCGTACTGAGTCCGATCGGTGTTCGCCTCGAACACACAAAGGGCCTGTAACTCTGAGATCTCCATTGCACTGACTCGCACAAGGTTCGCGTCTGTGTTAGACACAGCGCGTCCATCTCCCTTGCAACTCTATCTGTGACCGCGTCCTTCGACTCGTACAAGGACCGATCGGTGTGTTCGCCTCGAACACGCAAGGGACCTTTAACATTAAAATCTCAATCGTGTCTGAGTGCATAGACTCGCACAGGACTCGCACCGGTGCCAGGTCACCGCGTCCGTCCCCTGTGGGTCTCCTACAACTACCTGGGGTGGTTCTTGGGGGTCCCTCGATTCTAGATGCCCTAGACCTAGGTCTAGCAAACTAAGATTGTGATATTCGATTGTGCTAAACTTATTTTGATAATATTTGACTTGTACATATGTTCCTGACTTCAGAGTGTTTATTAATAAATACATATATATTTGATATATATACCTGTGTGGTGTCTTTTCATTTGGTGATTCAAGAGATTGTGTGGTAAAACAAGCTGCTTTACATTCCTTCAAGACTTAGCCTGAAGGCTGCTCTCCACAGCTACCACTAGGATAGCTTTCTATAAAGGTTGTCTTAAACCTATCTACCATAAGAGTCGAATTGTTCTGGTGCAAGGTGCCCACTTTAATTAGTGAACAGCATATACCAGGCCAACTTCTCACAATTACTTTTGAGCTTTGCAAGGGGTTTTGGTGTTTGAAAAGCTGCTTTGCTATTACTCTTTATGGGAGGTGCTGTCAGCCTTTAGAGAAAGCAGGAAAACATTTTTTTGCTGAGAACTATTTTTTCTGTTTTGCTTGTCCCCCCTCACTCAGAGTGAGCTCCATTTCTTGAGTTTTAACAGCATCGCTGGGATTATATCTAGAGTCATTTCCACCTGTCGAAGGATCAGGCAGAGGGACAGTTTTGATGTAGTTGAGCAGCTGGTTCTAGTCAAGCCTGAACTCTCGTAGTGTTTTTGAGATTTCTATCTGGATTTTTTTTTTTTTAATATGTTTTCTGAAAACCAGTTGGGCAAATTGCTGTCTTGTACCTGGTCTTCCCACCCTTCCCTGGGCAGTGAAGCCCCTCTAGGCTGATTGTTTCTGGAGAGGGGGGATTCACAGCACCTGTAAAGTTGCCTTCTGAGACTCACTTTAGTTTGTTGATCTCACAATTTGTTACTTCTGATATGATTTTGCTTCCTTTGTAGATGGGAGTGTAGGCCTCTTCGAACGACTCCTGTAGCTGCCTTGCTCTTCTGCACTGAGTTCTTTGTTTCTGAGCAGGAGTTCAGTGTTAATATGCTCTCCAGCAGCAACTGAAATCAAGCAGTGCCTGTTTGTGCTCGGCTGCTTCTCTGAATACCCCCCAAGTTTTCTCCAAGTCCCCTGCCTTACCTCTGAACAAAAAGGCATCCGTGTAGCTCCCCTTACAGCTCACAAACTGAAGTGGAAGAGAGGCAGGCAATTCAGGGATGGCCAATGGCAGGCAGGAGAGAACATACAACACACACAGACAGTTCTGGAGTTTTTTTCTGTATTGTAATCCAATTGTTTCTGCAGAACAAGGGGAATCATTGGCAAAATGGAACTGACTTACAGTGGGTGCTGAGTCACAGACTTACAGTGGGTGTTGTCACAGACTTGCAGTGGGTGCTGAGTCACAGACTTGCAGTGGGTGCTGAGTCACAGACTTGCAGTGGGTGCTGAGTCACAGACTTGCAGTGGGTGCTGAGTCACAGACTTACAGTGGGTGCTGAGTCACAGACTTACAGTGGTGCTGAGTCACAGACTTACAGTGGGTGCTGAGTCACAGACTTGCAGTGGGTGCTGAGTCACAGACTTGCAGTGGGTGCTGAGTCACAGACTTACAGTGGGTGCTGAGTCACAGCCTTGCAGTGGGTGCTGAGTCACAGACTTGCAGTGGGTGCTGAGTCACAGACTTGCAGTGGGTGCTGAGTCACAGACTTGCAGTGGGTGCTGAGTCACAGACTTGCAGTGGGTGCTGAGTCACAGACTTGCAGTGGGTGCTGAGTCACAGACTTGCAGTGGGTGCTGAGTCACAGACTTACAGTGGGTGCTGAGTCACAGACTTACAGTGGGTGCTGAGTCACAGACTTACAGTGGGTGCTGAGTTACAGCCTTGCAAGTTCAGAAATAAGTCAGGGAGCAGCAACCGTTCAGCATCTCCTCCTTCTGAGGCCAGAAAAAGATTATAATGCAGTGGATGAAACCATGAGCTACAGTCCTTATTTAGTTTATGATCAGCCACTAAGCGTGCGCCAACAACCATCCTTGAATTCCAAATAAAAAGGAGCTTTGGTGCGGATGCTTATAGTAAGAATCAGCAGTGAGGAGGTGGTCTGGGCCTCTCTAGTTGATGACATTCTTCTCTCCCTCCAGCAACCCTGCTGGTCATCCCAGGCCAGGGAGGAGGCCAAGTAGCCCTATGGCTTGATGGGGGCCGCTGGCGGCGCACTGGGGCATCACAGCCCACCACAGACTCCGAGCAGCACCGCTGTCATGCGAGGTGCAATGTCACCAAGATGACTAGCTGAGTCGGACTCCCTGGGCAACTCTACTTCAGGCAGATACGGAAGGCTTCTCCTCAAGGCAGACTCCTTCCTCCAGCACACCAGGCATAATCCTCTTGCAAGCAGGAGGAGTATGTCACTTACCCTGTAAGCATCTATTTGCAAGGTGTAGTGCTGCAGTCACATGCCATGCACACTCCTGCCATCTAGTATTGGGCTCAAACTCTACAACTTGTTTTTCTCAAAGAAGTCTTTTTATTGCTGACGAGACGTCGAGTCTCCTCTTCTTCGAGAAAATGCGTATAATTCAACAGCTTGTTAGATTGTTCATTTTTCCCGTCATAATGGCGAGTGAGGATGGAGTTAGTGAAGATATTCTAAAAGAATGAATGTGTGTAATAAACTAAAAATATGTACATATCTGTATAATTAATGTAAATCTGACACCAGTGTATGCCTGCCAGAGAGGCGGGAGGGCGCACGTGAATGTGCAGCACTACACATTATATGGCAAGATGGCCGCCGCGTGGGAGCCCCAAAAGGGAGCTCCCGGATTGAGGATTTCGAATCCATGAGGTATCCTGTCACAATCCCTGCCATCCACCCTCTATTCTGGAACAAACAATATTTGTTTAACATGAGTAACTGGTTTTTGCATTACTCACCCGGTTTGGCTCTTTCGCTTTAGCGGCAAGCAGTAGTCCGAGTGGAAGGTCAGCCGGAACCATCCTGACGCTGGCCCAGTGGAGTTACCCGGTAGCCGTCCGGCACACTGGTTGTGACATTCCTTTGTTGTACAGAGCTGTGGGAGTCGCCTGGATAGGTCTGGAGCGCAGTCGCAGGCTCGCTGGCGCAGGATCCGTCTGCTGGCTCGGATGATCGGCACGAGTGAGTCTTGGCCCCCTTCCCCCGTGGTCACAGTACAGCTCGTGGTGGTGCAGAGAAGAGAGAGTGGCAGTCTACCAGGTGGAGTCTGGAGGTCGGCTCCCTGTTGTGGGCTGTTGGGCGCTACCTCTTATGCGGGGCGCACCCGTGCAGTCTCCAGGCCCTCGCCAAATTGTACACTGGGAGCCATTCCGGTCCCTTGAGGGCTGTCGGGCGTGTGCTGCTCTTGCGCGTATTCGCTGTAATACACGTTGGAGCCCTGGTGTTCTGGCTCGCGCTTTGAGCATGGGCCCAGAGGCTGATCATAGAAACCGCCCAGATTGTTTAGGACCGCCCCCCGCCTTGCGGTCTCAACGCGGAGGAGCGGAGATCCGGGGATTTCTGCCCTGACGATACTGTTCTGGGGCTGATTGCTTCACATATTTACGGCGCGACCCCAGCCATCGCCCGCTGCTGATATTCGACTTGAGCTTTTATCCATGCTCTGGGAGGAGCTTATCATTGTATTGGGGGACTTCTCCCTGGGCTCCTGTTGTGGCAATGTGTTTGGGCACTACTTCTGACTCTTTAGTGGGGTTGGGAAACCGCTACGTCTGGGGGAAAGAAAGTGCTGATTTCCCGAGTAGTCAAGGGTCCTTTGCTTCAAGCCCTAATTGTCTGGACTGTGAAAAGAAAGGTAGGACTCTTTGCTGGCTATATTGTGGGGGCGGCCATCTTGGAAGGGTCGAGCTGCAATAAAGCACTTTTAGTCTCCATTCAGTCTGGGATGTGAAAGAAAGGTTGGACTATACCCCTGGCCCACCTGGGATTTGGCCTGCTTGGAATCTGCCTGGCTGCACTAAGGTTCTATGCTCCTGCTGGGGTTATCTTATCAACTAGCTAGATCAGCCTCATACATTGCTCTGTCAAACTTGAATCCTATGATGGGGCTAGTGCACTTTGCGATCTCGTACTTGTAACCCAAAAGTTGAACTTTTCTTTGGCTGCAACAAGGGATTATGTTGCCGCTGGTGACATCGCAACAACGTACTAGAGCTTCCTCGTACATAGTTCTGTTGAACTTGAAACCTATGTGAAGAATATTGCACATTGCGTTGCTGATCTAGTAACCCGAGTTGCATCTTTTTCTCCCCCCCAAAAAAAAAAGTTGGTTTTACAACTCCTCGCTTAAAGAAAACGCAATTTCATATCGGTTCGCTGCCTTCCTCTCTCCTTACTCTGCTCGCTTTACCTACCATGGCGCAACCTACTACTCGCTCCTCTAACTGCCTGGGATGGGTAGGCATTCATTAGTTCAACATTGTCTACCCTCCCAACCTCTCGAAGAAAGCAGCAAAGACTTTTAAACACAATCTACTCAAACGCTGTCCTGAAACTCTCATCTCCGATACTTATTTGTGTGCATCTAAGGGCGTAGTGGTGACAGACCTTATCTTCTACACAACCAGAAGAGCCCAGTGGAGAAAAGTCTTAACTGATATGCTTCGTTCCAAAGCTCTGTGCACAACCCCCCACGGGTTCGGTATAGACATAATTTCATCTCATGTCCTCAATGCTGAACTGACCATCTCTCTCTACAATAATGGCAACATCCTTATTCAAGACTCTGACCTGCATCTGAATCGCTTTGACAGTATTTTTAATAGGATTAAAAATGCATTTAGTAACCCTAATCCTGCTAGTATAGGCCATTCTAGTCTCCCCGTAAATGCTGTACCTTCCGTGCCTTCCCATCCCGTCTCCACTCCATACAATCCTATCATCAACCCTAAACCTGCCAGGCCAATTCATTTTAGTCTCCCCATTACTACTGAACCTCCTGCTCCCTCACACTGTGTTCTCCCCCTCCCTCATGACTCATGATGATCCGTTCTGATACCTCCCACGACACGATTTATGAGTGTAATACTCTCAATACCAACCATGACACACCTTGCTTTCCATCTCCAAGTACCAGTAACTCTAATCTGATTGCTTCTCCTACCCTGCATCCAATTTTAAACCCCAGCACCTTACTTTTTAACCCTCTACGTCCTTCCTCCTCGCCTATCTCTACACCCATTTCACAGGATATAACCACCGTGCTCCCCCTCCATTCAACCTCAAAGGTTTTCTCTTCAACCTCTTGCTCGGAACCCGGACACCATCTATGCCAACCCTCCCCCCCAATGGATACTATAACTGATCTCAAGCAGGCGTCTATCTCCTCTTGCAATCTTTGTGAGGGTAAGGGGGCTCATCCATCATCTTTTTCTGGGCTGGTACCTGGTTATGATAGCCTTCGCCTGATTGAGGAGAAATTGGTTGACCGCAAGCTGGACCTCCTTACTGTAAAGGATAACCACCAGACCCTCCTACACTGCTCATTGAAGAATGAGAAGCTTTGCAAACTCTATCCTTCCTTGGGGACTGATCTTCCTACTCTTCGAGCAAGTATTAAATGTTGCAGAGTGGAAAGGTCTTCTGTCACTAACCCCCTCAACCCACGCTGGCCCTCTCGACCTCTTCCTAACCACCAGTCCAGACCCCTTAGGTTCCTGCCTCAGTTGTCGGATGATGACACGCTTGCACTGTTGCGTTCGTATGATGGTTATGCGGTCTCTCCAATCATCATACCTACTATTTCCTCTGACCCTGATAGAGAACCTATTGTTAACTTTAGATCCATGAATAAGGATAACCTACGTCAGGTCACTACTTCTCACCTAGTTGAAACAACTACCAACTCTCATATCAAATCGATGCTTCTCAACTGCAGATCAGCAGTGAAACACGCAGAGGATATCTCTGAACTCATCATCTCACAAGAATTGGACCTCCTGATCCTTACTGAAACTTGGCTCAATGACTCCTCCTCCCAAATACTCCACATCTTCATACCTCCTGATTATGACATAATCAGATGCGACAGATCTATCAAATCCGGGGGGTGGGGGGGGTATTGCCTGCATCTATCGTTCCAGCCTCGTATTGAAGCAGGCTCATAATGCTCAGATGTCCTCCTGTGAGCACCTGGACACTGAGATTTGGAACAAGGGCAAGATGGTTCGTGTGCTTCACACGATGTATCATCCCCCTGGGTATAACTTGCGCTTCTAAGAGCAATTGATGGAGCCAATCTCCGCTTGCTCGGTCCTTCACCCTAACCATATCTTCCTCAGTGACTTCAACCTTCACTGGAATGACACAAATGATCCGTTAGTTTGCTCCTTTAAGGCTTTCCTCTCCGACCTCAACTTCATTCAGGCCTGCAATGGACCCACCCACAACAAGAGTGCTACCCTTGACCTTATCATAGCTAGAGACCACATCATTCAACTTGATGACATTGCACCCTGTGAATGGTCGGATCACCACCAAATCTCCTTTCCCATTTTGGAAAAGGTCTTGCTCATACAAGGTAAACCGCTTAAAAACAAACAGCTGGCTCGTAATCTGAGAGACATCAACATCTCTAATATATCCAACTTGAGCAAGAATCTGCTGGAACCTCCCCCTAACATGAACAATTTGGACGAGTTGACGGATCATTACATCAACTCTATGTCAAGTATTCTTGACTCTGCTGCTCCGAAGCAACTCAAAAGGATTCGGATCAAACAATCCAAACCCTGGTTCAATGGCTCCCTTAATGAGGAATGTCGCAAACTTAGGCTCTCTGAGAGACGATGGAGAAATGCTCCCTCCACTACTAGTCTCAATCAGTTAAGGAGGTTGAGAAGCTCCTACAACAAACACATTCGCATTTCTAAAACAGATCATTTCAGGGCTCAGTAGACAGTGCTAAAAACCGACCCAAGAAACTGTTTGAAATCATTAAACAACAAGCCAACCACTCTACTAATCTTATCCCGGTACTCAAGACTACCGGCCCCAGTGAGGAGGACTTCTCAGCGCACTTTTCAGAAAAGTCTAGGATTATTAAACGGGAGCTACAACGTGCTGCTCCTAACTTGCGTTCTATGAGCGCCCTGGCTTCGGCAGTACCTACGGCAGTGTGTGCTCCTCTCTACCCCACAGTGTACCCCCCAAAAACAATGCCTCTTGGAATTCCTTCCTGCTCCCTGATGGGGAGGAGCCGTTACATTCTTTGGCGTCTCTTAAACCCTCCAACCATTTCAGTGATCCACTTCCCGCTAAGCTTCTCAAAGATCTCAACTCGGCCGTTCTCCCTCTCTGGACCCGGATCATTCAACAATCTCTCTTGCAGGGGAGGATTCCTGACTGCCTTAAGATGGGGCAAGTCACACCCATCCCCAAGAAGCCTAATGCCGAGTTAGCAGATCCCAATAATTTCCGCCCGATCACCAGCATCATGTCTTTAGCTAAACTGCTCGAGAAATGCGTTCACACACAGCTTTGCAACCACATCGAGAAATTTCAGCTCCTAGACCTCCACCAGTGAGGATTTAGAGCGGGGCACAGTACAGAAACAGCTCTAACTCACATTGTTGATGACGCCTTGAGGGCTCTTGACCAAGATGTTCCTCGTCTTCTGTTCCTTCTTGACTTGTCCTCTGCTTTTGACACTATCAAACATGGTAACTTGATTGCTCTTCTTCAACATGGGATGGGGTTATCTGGCCCTGTCTTAAATTGGTTTGCCTCTTTCCTACATAACCGTACCCAAAGAATCAAAGTCAACCAATCACTTGCTGCCAGTACCCCGGTCTCTATTGGGGTACCTCAAGGTTCTGCACTCTCGCCCACGCTCTTCAACCTCTTCATGGAACCTCTTACGGTTATTCTGAACTGTGCTAGCATTCAGTACCAAATGTACGCGGATGACACTCAACTGTATTTGAAGATTTCCTCTCCAGATGACATTAAAACTCTTCATGGTGCGCTTAAAAAAACTCAACAATGGCTAACGCATAATCATCTGTTACTAAATACACTCAAAACAGAATTTCTCCTGATTACCCCCTGAAACCACTCGGCACCTACGCAAAACTGGATCAAACAACTTTCAGCACTCAACTGCACCCTTCATATTGTTAACTCCGCTAGTTCTTTAGGCGTCACCCTGGACAAATACCTAAATATGCAAGCGCACATCAGTGCCACCATTAGGAGTGCCAATCATCAGTTCAACACTCTTAGGAAAATCAAGCCTTTCCTACCTCCTGAGGACATCCAGTCAGCAGTCCAATTCCTAGTTATCTCACAATTGGAATATGGTTTGGTGACCCTAGCTGGGCTTCCTAAGACTAGGTTAGCTCTGCTAAGAGCTACTCTGAAAGCCTCTGCCAGACTCAACACGGGCTCCAGAAAGCATGATCATATTATACCTGACTTAATTCAACTTAACTGGCTTGCCATTGAAGCAAGGATCCGCTTCAAGATAGCCTGTCTGACGCATAAAGCTATTCACTACAACACCCCCATTTACCTGGCAAAAAAACTTGAGCTCTTCGGCTCTAGTCGGAACTTAAGAGGCTCTAATACTCTACTACTGAAACCTCCTAAATTCAACAAAAAAAAAAAACTTACAACCGTACCTTCTCCGGGCTTGCTCCAAGAATTTGACATTTGCAAGTCACTTCCTTCTCCTGCTTGACAATCGTTTTACATTGCGTTTCAAAATGTATTTTGTTGTCCTTTTGACATATTGCTCTGCTAAAACTTCATTGCGCCTACTAGTAGGGCTGTTACCTGTGGATCACTTGTTATTTCATCTTCCCCTTGCACCCCCATGTACTTTTTATGTTTCAGGTACTTCTTATGTCTCCTTATTGTATTGTACTTATGCCGTTACCTCTCGCCAATGTTTGTTACTTTGTACAGCGCTCTGATACCCATTTGGGTCTTGTTCGCGCTTTATAAAACTTTTCAAATAAATAAATACACGCTACGAATAGATACTTACAGGGCAAGTACCATACTCCATTCATAGCATGTGTTGGCTGCAGATACACATGCTACGCATAGACTATAAAGCCGTACTCCTCTCGTTTGACACGGCGTCTGTAGAACTGTTTGTCCCACAAGAGATTGCGGTCTTCCCTGGACATCCATGCAAAAGTGTTTAGTTAATGTATGTGGATTTGACCGAGCGAATACTTTACAAATATCAGCTAAAGGGATGTTACCCAAGAGAGACCTTGAAGCACGGTTGTATGATGTAACAACGCGATCATTTAGATCGCGGTACATTACATCGCTGTTTTTACAACGCAAGTCGTTACCACGACTTGCGCTGTAGGGCGCTGGACTTAGGAATAGTATGATTTACTATTCCAACTCCAGCCTACGTACAGTAGGGAAGGTGTTGGAATAGTAAATCACACTATTCCTTAGTCTAGAGCGCCCTCCAGTGCAAGTCGTGGTAACGACTTGCATTGTAAAAGCAGCGATCTAAATGTACTGCGGTGTTTTGACGTTGTTAAGGTCGTTTCCCTTGAAGCACCTTTCTTTCTAGTAGAATATGCGCACGGAACTGTTGGTAAAGTAGGTTTGGCTTTAATGTAGCAAATTTGAATACATTTCACAATCCATTGTGCAATACCTGCTTTAGAAATGGCTTTACCCTTTCTTGGATTTGAGAAGGCCACAAAAAGCTGATGTGTTTTCCTAAAAGGTCTAGTTCTCTCAATGTAGTACAGCAATGCTTTTTAACATACAGTGTATGAAGTGCTCTCTTTGCCACAGTCTCTGGCATAGGGAAGAAACCCGGTAAATCAAGGGTGTGGTTTAAATGGAAAGGAGAAACGACCTTCAGAAGAAATCTGTGATTCGTCTACAATCGTACTTTATCTTGAAAGACTTGAAAATAAGGTTCTTCTATGGTAAGCGCATGAATTTCATTAACTTTCTTAGGAAGGTGCTAGCTACGAGGAAAGCAACTTTTCAAGAGAGAAACTATAGTGGACAAGCATGCAGTGGTTCAAAAGGTGTGGACATCAATCTTGTAAGAACAACATTTAAATTCCACGAGGATACCGGTGGTGCACTTGGTGGAATTATTCTTTTCAGCCCTTCCATGAAGGCCTTAATGACAGGTACTCGAAAAAGTTACTGATGCCTACGGTTCTGCAGATAAGCCGCAAGGTGCAGTCGTATGGAAGTGTGTGCTGAATGTGACTTTTTGTAGGTGTAACAAGTAACATACTATCTGTTGTACAGCAGGCGCACAAGCGTCTAAGTGCTGGGCTATTCAGCAGTGTGCAAAGTGTTTCCACTTAGCTGCATAACAAACTCTTGTGGTTGGACGTCTTGCCTTCTGTAGAATGGCCATACACTCCTGAGGCAATTGCAAGTATCCAAACTCTGCGACATTAGGAGCAGATCGCCAGGTTGAGTTGTTTGGGGTTTGGTTGCTTGATCTTGCCCTTGCTGTGAGTGAGAAGGCTGGTATGTTGAGGAGACTCTCATGAGATAGTAGGGACAACTCTAAGAGCGTCATGAACTAGGGTTGTTGGGCCAGGTGGGAGCTAGTAGAATCATCTTGAGAGATATCTGTCTGAGTTTCCAAACAAGATGTGGAATGAGTGGGAGAGGCGGAAAAGCGTATGCAAATATCCCCGACCAATTCATCCAAAGAGTATTTATTGCCCATGGACTGTGATGGTGGTACCTGGAGGCGAAGTGTTGCCATTTTGTGTTTTCTACAGTGGCGAATGGATCCACGTCCAGTGCCCCCCCCCCCACTGCTGGAAGTAGCAGTGGAGGACTCTGGGATGGAGTTCCCACTCGTGGACATGTTGCTGCATCCTGCTTAGCATAGCTGCCACCGAATTGTCCACGCCCAGTAGATACTCCGCCAAGAGGCAGATGTGATGGCTGATAGCCCAGTGCCAAATGTCCTGTGCCAGCAGAGATAACTATATCGAGTGTGTTCCTCCTTGTTTTTGAATGTAATATATTGCAGTCATGCTGTCCGTTCACAGAAGAACGGTCTCTCCGGTTTTATTGGAGAGTAAGGCTTTTAGAGCCATCTGAATTGCGATGAGCTCCAGCACAATGATGCGTAGTGTTTGCTGATGGCGGGTCCAAGAGCCCTGAACCGTCATGTACTCCATATGCACGCTCCACCCAATGAGTGATGCATCTGTGGTGATAGTCACTTGCAGGATTGGGACCAAAAGAGGTCTGCCCTTGAGGAGATTTATTGTGCCCCAATAGTGCAATGAATGATGCAACCAACACTAGATCCTCTTAACTTCTGTCCGCTTGTGACCACTGCAATGCTCGACACTCCTGTAAAGGGCTCATGTGAAGCCTGGCATGAGGAACTATTGCTATGCAAGAGGCCATCATGCCCAGAAGGCGCATTGCTGTTCTGACTGGCAGGCGACGATTTGGCTGAAAAAGAGCCAGTTGGTTCTTGAGACTGAGAACCCTCTGGGCATAGGGGTATGCTGTGGCTGAGACTGAATTGAGGATTGCTCCCAGTTAGGGGTGTATCTGAAGAGGCTGCAAATGTGATTTGGTGACATTTATTGTGAACCCCAATTTTTGTAACCGATTGATGGAAGTAACTGCAAGATACACAAACCACCGTCTCGTTGAACTCTTGATCAGCCAATCATCGAGATACGGGACGTCATGAATGTTGCATCATTTCAATTGGGCTGCCACCACTGCTAGGCATTTAGTAAACACTCTTGGTGCCGCCATCACCCCGAACAGCAGGACTTTGAACGGGTAATGACATCCACTTGCCATAAACCTGAGGTACCGGCAATGTGGCAGGAGAATTGGTATATGAGAGAATGCTTCCTTAAAGTTGAGCGCCGTCATGAAGTCATCTTCCTGCAGCAGTATTACATCCTGTAATGCCACAATATGAAAGTGTTCTGACAGAATGTCACGGTTGAGATATCGTAGGTCCAGTATCAGCCGGAGCATTTCGCCTCTTTTGGACATAGGGAGTATACTCCCTTGCCACTATGTCGGTGTGGAACGGGCTCTATGGCACCTTTAAACAAGACAGCTTTTACTTCCTCTTCGAGAAGGTGATGATGGTGAGGGTTGAGGAACTGAGGAATGTTTGGGGGGGATGCAGTTCCAGGCAGTATCCATGGCGGACGGTGGACAGTACCCACTGGTCTGATGCTTTCTCTATCTACAGGTGGTGAAGATGCTGTAGCCTTCCCCGAAAGGTGTTGTGTGTCTGGTGGGAATGTGTGGTAAGTCATTAGTTGGAGGTGGAGGCTCCCTTCCTTGGAGTTCCCTTCCCTCTGACTCTCTGGTTATCCCTCCCCCGAAGCCTCCTCTGTAGTAACTATTACCCCCTTGCTGGTGATATGTTCGCTGCTGCTTTTGATATGTCTGGGTGTCAGAGGTGGTGGTCTTGGAGGCCCCTCTGACCTGATATCTATCAAAGGACTGCAGTGCCCCAATGGATTTCACAGTCTCTGTATCCTTTTTTATTTTTTCTAACTAGCAGTCTACCTCCAGGTCGAAGAGATGTCCCCCATCAAATGGGACATTAAGCAGGTGTTGGTGAACCTCAGGTTTGAACCCGGAGATGCATAACCAGGCATGGCTACGCAAAAGGATTGAGGGCTTTATCCCTCCTGCTGCAGCGTCTGCGCTGCCTAGGGCGCAGCGTATAGCTGCCTTTGAGATTTGCCTACCTTCGGTGACTAACTCTTCTCCTCTTTTTGTACTGCTCTGAGAGATGTTGTAGCAACTCTTCCATGTCATCCCAAGTGGCCCTGTTACAGCGCGACAGCAAACGCACAGAGTTGGCTATGCGCCATTGATTTGCATGGCCCAGTGTAACCCGGTTTCCTGCCGCATCTGTGCATTTGCTTTCCTCATCAGGAGGAGGCACATCTCCAGTACTCTTGGAGGCTGCCCTCTGCCTTTTAGTTGTTATAACCAGGGGCTTTTGGGTGTCCCCTGATGTAAAGTGGGTCACTAGGGGAAGGCTTGTATTTCCATTCAATGCGTGGTGTTAGTACCCTATATTTTACCGGGTCTTTGAATATCTCTGAAGACTTTCAGCATTGACCCGATCATTGGTAAGTATTGAACATAGCGCTCTGTCTTGGAGAGTGTCTCGACTAATAAGAAGAAGTCGGTTTCTTCCTCTGTAGTATGCATCTGTACTTTATGGAATTCCGCAGCACGCTGAATGACACTATGATAGGAGGGAGTATCTTCAGGCAGTAATGCTTTAGCTGGGACTGGCACCTCAAAGTCTGGGTCTGGCAGTACTACGTCATATGCGTCCCAAGGGTCTGGGCTTTGGGGGGGGGCTCCCTGTGAGTCTGTGTTATGAGTAAAATTACTTGGGCTCCCTATGTCTCCATCGTCTGAATATGTGGATGATGGTGACATAGGCTGTGGAAGTGGTGTAATGTCAAGTGGCATAGGACTAGTGCTTATGATCCATACCCCTCTTCTTTGGAAGAGGCTGTGGGAGTTCAATGTCCAGCCTTTTCCATTTGTGGGCCCTCTCAGGCAAATGTTCCTCCTCCTCCTCCTCCTCCTCCAGAGAACGTTTTTTAACCATTAGTTCTTGAAGATTTTCAAAAACATTCCCCTCCATATCCGCAGTGGTGGTTGTTTTACTTTTCTTAGGCACCATGTCCTTATCAGTCGCTTTCTTCCTGTGCTCTACTAGCGTGTGGAATGTCGATGCCAATGGTTTCTTTGGAATCGACGTACGGCTCTGCTCCGATGGTTTCTTCTGAGTCGACATATGGCTCTGCTCCGACGGGGTATGCTGCGTCGATGCCATACGTTTCGGCTTTGGAGATCCTGATAGAGGGTGGGGCATCGAAGGTTTTGTCAGCGCCATAGGCTGCGCAAGCATTGATGGCTTTGTTGGCACCGAGTGCTGTTGCAGCTGCAAGGGCTGTGTGTTCCCTCCGACCCTCGGTCTAGGTCCACTCTCTCCCCACTGCTCCGCTGTGGCGTCTCTTGCCTCCAGACCCCGACCTCCTCCTTGGGAGGTTCGAGGCTGCTGCCCGCTCCAACTTGGACCAGACTGCCTCCAACCACCGTAACCTTCTCAGCCGCTTTTTTTTTTCTTCTTAATTTTTTCCCTGTTGTGCCACTGTTATTGTGCCCATCTGTGTCTTGCTCTAATTCCACCACTGTTTTTATTTTCTCGTGCCTGCCTGTTCCTTTTGCCTTTCGCCCCTGCGGCCCCTCCCCCCCGGAATTCCCCCCCGGAATTCCCCTGCTCCCACCTCCCAGCCTCTCCTCCCTCCCACCTCCCCTACTTAATGGCAGCCGCTGGCGCGCCAAAGGCAACCCTGGATGACTTAGAGAATGCCAACAGGCCTCGCCGAACACGACCCACGGCCAGTTCTCCTGCCTCCACTGCCGCCAGACCCTCACCGCCACCCCGGCCTCCAACACCGCCGACGCCAGCACCGGCGACACCCTAAAATGCATCCTCCTCAACGTACGCTCCGTACACAAACACGCCATGGAAATCTGGAACCTACTCGACTCTCTTTCGCCCGACATCGCCTTCTTCACAGAGACCTGGACCAACGCCTCCTCCGCCCCCGACATCAGCACCGCCATCCCAAACGGATACAAGATCCAGAGGAAAGACCGCCCCAACCACCCAGGAGGGGGCCTCGCCATCACCCACAAGAGCACCCTCCGCCTCACCACCTCCAGCGAAACCTTCGCCTCCGCCGAACACCTGCACTTCAAGATCCAGACCACCCCCAAAGCCACACTCCGAGGAACCCTCGTCTACAGACCCCCCCGGCCCCCGAACACCGTTTGCCACCACCATCACCGACTTCATCGCACCCCACACGATCGCCTCAACAAACTACATACTCATTGGAGACCTGAACTTCCACTTCGACAACCCCAGTGACCCCAACTCCACTATCCTTCGTGACAACCTCGCCAGGATCGGACTTAAACAACTCGTCAACACACCGACCCACAGAGCAGGACACACCCTCGACCCCATCTTCGCGGCAGGAAACAGCGTTCATTTCAGCCACACAACGCAGCCGCCATGGACCGACCACCACTGCGTACACTTCGCCATCAACAAACCCAAGGCACCCAAACCAGCCCCACGCCCACCACGAAGGAACTGGAGCAAGGTTACCGACGAGCAACTTAACTCCACCCTCAGCCGAGACAACCACACCTGGGCACCCGACGCAAACAGCGCAAATGACGCAGCCAGAGAACTCCACACCTGGATCTCCAACTGCGCAGATGAGCTCGCCCCTCTACGCAACCCCGACAGACAACGCCCCAGGAAAGCCGCCTGGTTCACAACCGCTCTCCAAGAAGCCAGACGCACCTGCAGACGCCTGGAGAAGAACTGGAGAAACACCAAGACAACCGAAAACCACACCACCTACAAGGACGCCATGACGGACTACCACAACCAGATCAGAGCCACCAAAAGGAACTTCATCCACAACAAAATCCTGGCCAACTCCACCAACTCCAAGGAACTTTTCAGTGTCATTCAAGAATTCACCAACCCACGCAGCGAAGCCACAGACATCACCCCATCCCAAGACCTCTGCGACAAGCTTAGAACCTATTTCCACCTCAAGATCAAAAACCTCCACGACAACTTCATCGACCATCCACCAGGCGCCACAGACGGCCCCCCGCCCCCCAAGAAACACCAGCCAGCCTACCATGACCAACTGGACACCGATCACGGCCGAAGACACCACCTCGACCGACCATGAAAAGCATCCACTCGGGGGCCCCCACCGACCCCTGCCCCCCTCACATCTACCACAGAGCCGTGGCCGACATCGCACCCAAACTACAACGCACCATCAACACCACCTTCAAAACAGGCACCTTCCCAGACGACTGGAAGCGCGCAGAAGTCAGACCCCTGCTCAAGAAGCCCACAGCTGACCCCACCGACCTCAAGAACTATCGGCCCATCTCGCTCCTCCCCTTCGCAGCCAAAGTTGCAGAGAAAACAGTCAACAGGAAACGGACACGATTCATTGAAGAGAACGCCGTCCTCGACCCGTCCCAATCCGGATTCCGAAGCAACCACAGCACAGAGACCGCCCTACTCGCCGCCACAGACGACATCCGCACCCTCCTGGACCAAGGCCACTCCGCAGCCCTCATCCTACTCGACCCATCAGCGGCCTTCGACACCGTCTCCCATCGCACACTAGTCGTCAGACTACACGACGCAGGCATACAAGGAACAGCCCTGGACTGGATCCGATCATTCCTCACCGGAAGAAGCCAAAGGATCAGACTCCCACCCTTCCTCTCCGACCCCACGAAAATCACCTGCGGAGTCCCACAGGGTTCATCACTAAGCCCCACCCTCTTCAACATTTACATGGCCCCCTCGCAGCCATCGTCCGACAACACGGCCTCAACATCGTATCCTACGCCGACGACACCCAGCTCATCCTCTCCCTCACCAAAGACCCCACCACTGCCAAACTCAACTTCCAGAAAGGAATGCAAGACGTCGCAGTCTGGATGACCAACAGCTGCCTGAAGCTCAATGCCGAGAAGACAGAAGTCCTCGTCCTCGGTACCACCCCTTCTGCATGGGACAGCACCTGGTGGCCGACCGCCCTTGGAAGCCCACCTACCCCCTCAGACCACGCCAAGAACCTCGGCATCGTACTCGACTCATCACTCTCCATGAACCGACAGGTCAACGCCGTCACCTCCAGCTGCTTCAACACCCTCCGCATCCTCCGCAAGACCTTCAAGTGGATCCCCCTGAGTCAAGGAAGACAGTCACCCACGCACTCATCACCAGCAGACGACTATGGAAACGCACTCTACGCCGGCATCAACAAGTCCCTACTCCGCAAACTCCAGACAGTACAGAACACCGCCGCCAGACTCGTCCTCGGCATCCCCCGACACGAACACATCAGCCAACACCTACGAAGACTCCACTGGCTCCCCGTGGAGAAAAGAGTCACTTTCAAAATCCTCACTCACGCCTACAAATGCCTACACAACAACGGACCCAAATACCTCAACGACAGAATCAACTTCCACGTACCCAAAAGAAACCTCCGATCTTCCAACCTCGCACTGGCCGAAACCCCGCGCATCCACAGAGCCAGAGCAGGCGGAAGATCCTTCTCTCACATTGCAGCCAAGACCTGGAACGAGCTACCGGCAGACATCAGACGCGCCCCTCCCTGAACACCTTCAGGAAGACCCTCAAGACCTGGCTCTTCGGCTAAACAGATCTGCGGATTCCCCCCCTCAGCGCCTTGAGACCCTTACGGGTGAGTAGCGCGCTTACAATTCCCTGATTGATTGATTGATGTCTGTCCCTGGGGCCTGGAGCCCCATCGATATTGAGCAGTCTCAACCTGTCTCGGCTCCAAAGCGTGCTTTCGGTGTCGGCTACAACCCAAAGGCTGTGGTGCACTAAAGCGATGGTGGGAGGGCTGTGGGGTAGTCTTTTAGTATGTGTGGGGTTATGGGGACCTTGGGTACTCATGGCCCTTGGCGTTGTCTTTGTCCTGGGCCCCGATGTTTTCTGACCTTCCAGAAGTTCCATAGCCGACATCATCAGCTTGTTGCAGTGTTCTTTCTCAGGTTGCCTGAGCCATCGGAAGCGACATGGGGCATATTCTCAAGGACTCATCGCCGAGTTAACGGCACTTTAGCGCAGCAAAAGTGGCAAAAGAATCATCGCCCCATTCACAAGCTGGTGCAAACTTCCCACATCGCCAGTATACCAGCGATAGCTGCCGCAAAAAACATCGCCACGGATGAGAGAGACAACTAACGCTAATAAAATGCAGAGTAGGCGTTCCCGTGCAAAAACACACGAAAACACCACTTCGCTATATTCTCAACGACCAGCCAGAACTGCGATGCGACCCAAAAACAGGCGATAAGGCGGGTTAGCAGCAGGGATTTAACACCTGCCTTATACTGGTGGTAAGCAGGACGACAACCTGCAGTATAAAGGGAGCCCAGCCCAGAGCCACACCTGAAGACCAACACATGTCATGGAGCTACTGATCATGCAGCTCGGAGCCCCAAGAGGCCCACAACATCCACCGCCACCCCCCTAGGTCCCCCCCAGGTCCCCCCGGACTACCACTGAGGCAGCGCAGAATGAGACAGCGGTCCTTCCGAAAACGCACCTGCCTCGGAGACTTAACGCCAGAGGAAGTCATTGCCCACTACAGGCTCAAGAGGACGACCATCCTCCGCATCCTGACCCACATTGCCCACAGGCTGATGGTACCAACACAGCGGAGAACCAACATCCCTCCGCAGACAAAGCTGCTGGCTGTGCTGCACCTGTTGGCCTCTGGTACCTTCCAACCAACTGCCAGAATCGGAGGAGTCTCACAGCCAGGCCTATCAAAGTTCCTCACACCTGTCTTGGATGCCATCATCAGCTTGTTACCCCAGTACCTTCACTTCCCCCACACTGCGCAGGAACAGCTGGAGACCAAGCAAGGCTTCTACGCAATAGCTGGCTTCCCGCATGTGTTGGGGGCAATTGACTGCACACATGTCCTACTTGTGCCCCCTGCCGACACTGCACACAATTACCGCAACAGGAAGCACACGCATTCCATCAATGTGCAGGCAATAGTGGACCACCGGGGACTCTTCACCAACGTCGTCGCCAACTACCCAGGCAGTGTGCATGATTCCTACATCTTCCGACAGTCCATCATCAACCAGCGCTTCCAGGATGGCACCTACGGAAATGCACTGCTCGTCGGTAAGTACCAACGGAACACACCACACACCTCAACTCCACAATCAGACAACTCACAACTGTGGGAATGCACACGTTACAACATCACATACGACATGCCAAACAACATGCCCACCTACCAGACACGACAACACATGGAAATGTGGTAACAGGGGCCAGACATCCAGACAAGCCATCCACGTAATGGCACCTCTGCCACACAATAGCAGGATGTGGTGAGAGGTGGGAACCAAGTATGTGCGAGGGAGGCAAGTGACCCATGAATCAGAATGTACTCAATGCCAAGTGTGGCGGGGATGTGCTGGACAGACTTAAGTATGCAGAGCACAGACATGTCCATGTGGACATATACTGCTGGTGTTTGTAGTGTCGTAGACAGTGGACGCAACCATGTTACCTCAGGCAGTGGGGTAGACCCTGGACATGTAGCTATGTCGCCCCCCCCCCCCCCCTGGAAGCGTAAGCGGAGTGGGCTGGGCCAGCGTAGGAGTGGGAATCAATAGCCCGGGGCTCAGGGCGTGGTTCACTTCCGGGATGGCCACCAAGGCAACTGTTTCCGCCATATCCTGACCATAGGCCTACACACACGTGGCCGACCACCTTCAACGGCCAATATCACAGTGTTGTTGTCAGGCTTGTAGACATGCGCAGACAGTCATGAGAATGGTGTGTCCTAGGAGTGCAAGTGATGCAACTGCGCAGCGCACACAAGTAAATAGGCTCGGGGGGAGTGAGGAGCAGCTGTGAGGCAACGTACTACACATGGATGCCGCTCATTTGCCACATGCAAGACATGTCAGACATGTATCCCAAAGTCCCACACATCACACACCAATATACTAATAAGCCTGCCAACACAGAATGCCGAACCACCGATTGACACAACCCTCTCCCCTGTCACAGGTGATCAAGGATATGCACTCTGCCCGTGGATGATGACACCCCTCCGAGCCCCGAACACCCAGACCCAGAGGCAGTACAATGCGGCCCACATACGCACCAGGGGCATTGTGAAGCGCTCATTTGGCGTGTTGAAGTCACGTTTCAGGTGCCTGGACATCACAGGTGGAAGACTCCTGTACAGCCCGCAAATTGTGTGCAAGATGATCATTGCATGTTGTGTGTTGCACAACATGTGTACGCACCAATGCCCCATAGATCCAAGTGCCTGATGCACCAGACAATGATGATGAAGATGAGGCAGGTGGACCACACCCCAGTGTAGCAGCAGCTGGAATAGCCCAAAGGGACACTATCATTCACAATTTCTTCACATAGGCACGTCACATGGGGACTGTCCTTAGCAATCATGGGACAGGTCAAAATGACCACAGGCACAGCATGTGCAAATAAATTAATTCCTAGACACATTCCCTGTGTGCATGTCACTCCTCTGCATTGGCACATCGCTCGGACAAGTAGATATGCAACATTTAGTGCTGTCAATTGCACCAATCGCAATTGGATGGTGGGAGTGTCACCTCCGTTATCGGGATCCTGTTTTCCTGCGGACTGAACCGCGTCTTCCTCTTCTTCTCCTTGCCCTTCCCTGGCCCCGAGGTCCCAGGCTGGTCCTCCGTGGGGCTTGTGGGGTTCGGGTTGCCTCTGTACTTGCTCCAGCTCCCTCCATTGTGCTTCGCAGTTATGTCTTTTTTATTTCTTTCTGGTTTTTTTGCTGCTGTTATGGTGATATTACCCACCTGCGGTGGGAATTGCAAGCCTGCCGCTGCTTGTCGCCGATTTTTCTATCGCGGTTGGGCCCATCGCAACTTTTTTTACGTTCGGGTTGAGATTTTTATCGCCGTCCCGGTGGTGTTATCACGGACATTTGCCGCGTTATCGGGGTACTATTGCATGTTACCGCCGTGTTGTGAATGCCACGTTAACACAGGGTTATTTTCCCGCGCTAGATGGCGATATGAGGACTTGCGTTAACCTATTTTGGCGATGATTATTGCACGTTCTTGAGAATATCCCCCATAGTGCGGACTGCACAAGATGGCGCCCTCTTCTACGGGAATGTCCTCTTTGTTGCTTATCTCTAGCTGCGGCTCCTCATCTGCAGAGTATTCAGCCTCCGCTGCCATCCCCATGGTATGAGCTACGCGTTGATCATGTCTGGAGCGTAAGGTCTTCTCATTTTTGAACATGCTGCGCAGTCCAGCTCATTGCGCTCCGGCGACAAGCAGAGGTTGCAGACGTCGTGCTCGTCAGAGTATGCATATTTTGCCTAGCATCGACGGCACTTCCTAAAGAGTCTCTCTTTTTTACCTTCCACCACCCGGAGCCGCACATTCCAGGCGGAACTTGGATGGGGGCCCTCGTGTTGAAGCCGACCCGAATGGAATAGTTGCTGAAAACGTTATTTTTATTTATTTATTTTGATAGTTTTATGTAGCGTGAACATGAACCTTGCGGGTATCAGAGCGCTCTACAGGTATACATAGAGTGGAGCAATAATAACAATAATATCATATTCGAGAAAAAATACAGGATAAAGTAGTGACCAGAGAGGAAGGGTAAGCTTTACATTGTTCAGAGAGCAGAGGAGATAAACCAATAAGAACAGAATTATCATAGTCAAGAAAACTGCAAAATCATGTAATATTGAGAAAAGTGGGGTAGAGTCAGGACTGAGAAGTCGAAAACACAAGGTCGTCGGTATGCCGTAGTCATGAGGAAAATTGAAGAATCGGGATGGGGATTGTAGGCTCAAGCAAGAAATCTGTTCAGAAGAAGTGCTTGGACTTCTTTCTTGAAGGATACAGCTGTGGGATTCATTCTAATTTCAAGGGGAAAGAGTTCCAAATTCTTGGAGCAATCCCAGGGAAAGATCGGTTGTAGGTTTTCTTTTTGAGGAATCTCTGAAGTTTCAGTAGTAAAGAGTTAGAGCTTCTGGATGATCCGGAACCACCAGAGAGTTCTAGTTTCTGAGCAAGATATCTAGGGGTATTGAAGGGCTGTGTGTGTCATACAGGCAATTTGTAGGACAATGACGAGGCAGAGTTGGATTCTTCGAGTACACCCCGGTACGAGTATGTTGCACTTCCACGGGCCGCGAAGGTGTCGAAGATGCAGAGCTCTGGCGCAATCCATCCAAACCAGGTGGCGGAAAAAAATCACTAACAATGGAGCTGTTGAACATGCGCATTCTCTCGAAGGAGGCTCGACGTCACGTCAGCAATAAAAAGACTTATTTGAGAAAAACAATGTTGTAGAGTCCGAACCCAACAGTAGATGGCAGGAGTGTTCACAGCATGTATATCTGCAGCCAACACATGCTACGAATACACAGTTCCTCCAAGAAACAGCTACAAACTCCTTCAAATGAGCTCCCCTAACCTTTGGGAAGCTGGCTGTGAAAAGCACCAACCCTGGATCTCAGCATATTTCTCAGACACCCTGCAGTGGGTCAGTGAGATGAGGAAAAAAAACTGATGGTTGGTAATTCAGTCCTTCTCCTAATCTCCTTTCTCAGGCATGGTTTGTGTATTCCACATGTGCTGTCCTTGAAACGGCTGAAAGTAGTTCCTTCATTGTGTTTATCCCCCTTCTTCCGTTGCATAGAGACCCTTGGATCCGGGTGATGCAGGCAGCAGGAGGTGATGATGACGCGAGTCTCCACTGGGAGAAAACCACAACCTGAGCGCAAACAGCAGAGAAGCCGGACACCCATGAGCCTTTCGGAGCAGACTCTCTGAGCGAACACAAGTAGTAGGCCCTGTCAGAATCCCATACTCCAGAGGAGACCACGGTCCCCAGACTCCCCCCACCCTCCATCTAATCTAACGGGAGTGCTCCGGGAAGGAAAAAAAAGGCAGGACGCAGCAAAAGTTCAAATCCAAAAGGAGCCCCATTTCCATCCTCCCCACACTTCAGCCTTATGCTACATTAAAAAGCGTCAGGAATTCTAGCAATACACTATGCTAGACTGGCTGACTGCTTTTATCCTCCATCTTTTGGAACATGCTTTCAGAGGCAAACTGAGAAGGATTCCACTGTACTCATATTCACACAGACTAGCCACATACAATCATTTGTCTCTGATACACGCAGGCATTCTTGAGGCACACTGGGTGTGGAAACAGACCCAGCTACATGGAACTAAGCAGCACTTTAGAGACAAGGCTGGGAGGTCACTCACTCAAATACAGAGAACAGCAATAAGATCTGCTCCCTAACTGTGATTCAAAAGACACAGCTGTCACCACTGCCAAGCTCATGTGAAGTGCACAGGGGTCAGTAGTCGGACTCGCTAAGAAAGGCACGCATTGTGTGCCGCCCAGACCAGTGAGCCTTACCCCGGAATCATAGTCTATTTAGCTAAAGCAGTCCTCTGAATATTAACACAGGCTAAGGGTATTGTGAAGGAAGAGCTTTTCCCCCAGCCTCAGACTTCTCTCTCCTATGCCTACCGTGGCTGACTTTCTGGGGTTGCAGGGTGGATCTACTTTGACAACGAAGGACACCAGTACAATGTGGGGAATTGTTTTAGAGCCGTCTTCTGATCACTATCAATGGAGCTTGAACACAGCCTTAAAGAACCCATATGTGAGGCAGAGATTGCTACTTGTGTTAATGTCCAATTTTAACAGACCCCGAAACTGTGCCTGCGCCGCAGGCTTTTCAGCGGTGGAAACATTCTGCAACCCTTTAGTGTTTGCCCCTAAACTACCCAAATCATTTGGAACAGGGGTTAATGAACTGGGATGCGCTCTCCTCTACAGCACCGACAGCACCTCTGCAGGCTTCGTTCGCATGGATGATGTCAGCTGTCTCAAGGGATGTGTGGCGGGACCGGCAGCTGAAGGGACATGAAGTTAGAGCTCAGAGGTTTGCCTGAGCAAGACCGTGAATTCAGGCACCTGCCAAACCGTGCATCTGGAGGAAAAACAGAACATTGATGAACACCAACAGGAAGTGCAGCCCCGAGGCGAACAGAAACCAACAGGATTAGGTTAGGTTCAGTCCCATCCGATGTATGGAAGGAGCAGAAGAGGAGGAGGGAGGGGAGTAAACTGCTCGCATGGGAAGAGCATGTCCTGTGATAGCTGGGCGCCAAGCTTTTATTCAAGAGGTTTGGGAAACTGTTCCTACCAATTGGGTCTAGAAGAATTGGCCATGTCTCCAGAATAACATTAGTATGCAACAAGCACTGGCAGCCTCAACTTGGAAAGTAGACAGCTCATACTTTGAAGAGGCTTCTACTGGATGTAGTGGAGGAAACAAAGGACTTCATCTGCTGGGTAAGGTCAGTGCATTTTATTTGAGGGACAGGTTCCTGCGGAGTTACAGGAATGAAGGATTTCAATGCCACACACTTACATCTTTAGGCTGCTTAAAATTCAGAGATGATGACGATGACTCCAAGCATCAAACATTCTGGAGCACACGCCTTGTATGAGCAAAGCCACCATGTGGAGTTTTCATGAGTTGAATAATGTACAAGGAAATCCTAGGAGATGCTCAAAAAGGTCAGCACCTTTGATATACTAGAACCAAGACAGATTCCACCACATCCCTTCCAGCCTAGCAGACATACCATTTCTGTACACTGACAACACGGTCACTCGATGGAGACCTGGAATGAGGGACAGTGTTACAACCCAAGTTCACTCCATCCCTCCTCCGAGACCAGGGACAGAGTTTACCTTTTTGAGGAGGCTTATCCACTCAGAAGATCTAGTGCCGCCAAATGCAGAGGTTCAAAATGGTCTTCCGCTTCCCTCAGAGGAGTCTGACACGAGAGATTTATATTTCTGTTGAGACTCTTTGTCTACTCAGTGAAGAACTGGCAGCACCGCCCACCCCGCACAATGAGTTTACTTTTCAGCAGCGACTCGTTGCAAAGGAGAAGCAGTAGCAGCACTGCCACTGTTGCAGAAAAAAAATCATTTTTTGTTAGAGACTTGCTGAATTCAAAGGAAAACTCAGCATCGTACACAGAGTTTACCTTTCAGTAGAGTCCTGTTGACTCAAAAGAGAACCGTCAGTGCTACGCAGTGAGTTTAACTTTCAGTAGAGTTCCACTGACTCATAGATGACTCTCAGCGCCGCACAGTGAGTTTACCTTTCAAAAGAGTCCCATTCACTCACAGGAAAACTCTTAGTGTTGAACAGTGAGTTAACCTTTCAGTAGAGCTGCATTGACTCAAAGGAGAACTCCAAGTGCTGAACAGTGAGTCTACCTGTTAGAAGAGTCCCGTTGACTCAAAAGAGAACTGTCCGTGTCGCACAGTGAGTTTACCTTTCAGTACAGTCTCGTTGACTCAGAAGAGAACTGTCAGTGCAGCACAGTGAGTTTACCTTTCAGTACAGTCTCGTTGACTCAGAAGAGAACTGTCAGTGTCGCACAGTGAGTTTACCTTTCAGTACAGTCTCGTTGACTCAGAAGAGAACTGTCAGTGTCGCACAGTGAGTTTACCTTTCAGTACAGCCTCGTTGACTCAGAAGAGAACTGTCAGTGTCGCACAGTGAGTTTACCTTTCATTACAGTCTCGTTGACTCAGAAGAGAACTGTCAGTGCAGCACAGTGAGTTTACCTTTCATTACAGTCTCGTTGACTCAGAAGAGAACTGTCAGTGCAGCACAGTGAGTTTAACTTTCAGTACAGTCTCGTTGACTCAGAAGAGAACTGTCAGTGTCGCACAGTGAGTTTACCTTTCAGTACAGTCTCGTTGACTCAAAAGAGAACTGTCAGTGCAGCACAGTGAGTTTACCTTTCAGTACAGTCTCGTTGACTCAGAAGAGAACTGTCAGTGTCGCACAGTGAGTTTACCTTTCAGTACAGTCTCGTTGACTCAGAAGAGAACTGTCAGTGTCGCACAGTGAGTTTACCTTTCAGTACAGTCTCGTTGACTCAGAAGGGAACTGTCAGTGCAGCACAGTGAGTTTACCTTTCAGTACAGTCTCGTTGACTCAGAAGAGAACTGTCAGTGTCGCACAGTGAGTTTACCTTTCATTACAGTCTCGTTGACTCAGAAGAGAACTGTCAGTGCAGCACAGTGAGTTTACCTTTCAGTACAGTCTCGTTGACTCAGAAGAGAACTGTCAGTGCAGCACAGTGAGTTTACCTTTCAGTACAGTCTCGTTGACTCAGAAGAGAACTGTCAGTGCAGCACAGTGAGTTTACCTTTCAGTACAGTCTCGTTGACTCAGAAGGGAACTGTCAGTGCAGCACAGTGAGTTTACCTTTCATTACAGTCTCGTTGACTCAGAAGAGAACTGTCAGTGCAGCACAGTGAGTTTACCTTTCAGTACAGTCTCGTTGACTCAGAAGAGAACTGTCAGTGCAGCACAGTGAGTTTACCTTTCAGTACAGTCTCGTTGACTCAGAAGAGAACTGTCAGTGTCGCACAGTGAGTTTACCTTTCAGTACAGTCTCGTTGACTCAGAAGAGAACTGTCAGTGCAGCACAGTGAGTTTACCTTTCAGTACAGTCTCGTTGACTCAGAAGAGAACTGTCAGTGTTGCACAGTGAGTTTACCTTTCAGTACAGTCTCGTTGACTCAGAAGAGAACTGTCAGTGCAGCACAGTGAGTTTACCTTTCAGTACAGTCTCGTTGACTCAGAAGAGAACTGTCAGTGCAGCACAGTGAGTTTACCTTTCAGTACAGTCTCGTTGACTCAGAAGAGAACTGTCAGTGTCGCACAGTGAGTTTACCTTTCAGTACAGTCTCGTTGACTCAGAAGAGAACTGTCGGTTTTGCACAGTGAGTTTACCTTTCAGTACAGTCTCGTTGACTCAGAAGAGAACTGTCAGTGCAGCACAGTGAGTTTACCTTTCAGTACAGTCTCGTTGACTCAGAAGAGAACTGTCAGTGTCGCACAGTGAGTTTACCTTTCAGTACAGTCTCGTTGACTCAGAAGAGAACTGTCAGTGTCGCACAGTGAGTTTACCTTTCAGTACAGTCTCGTTGACTCAGAAGAGAACTGTCAGTGTCGCACAGTGAGTTTACCTTTCAGTACAGTCTCGTTGACTCAGAAGAGAACTGTCAGTGTCGCACAGTGAGTTTACCTTTCAGTACGGTCTCATTGACTCGAAAGAGAACCGACTGTGTTTACCTTTCAGCAGAGTCAAATTGACTGAAAGGAGAAATGGCGCTGCAGAGTTTCCCATTCAGTGGGTGAACTGAGTCAGTCCATAGCCTCGTTTGCTAGTAGTTCCAACTGGTCCACTTCTCTTGGACCCTGTTCTGTAAATTCAGAGCTCAGCTGCCAGATCTTCAGGACTCCAGTAGCATCGCCTGCAGCCAGCAGATGCGTTTGCTTCGGGTTGAATTCCAGGCAGTGCACAGGCTGACCATCAGAGGTTTGCTTAATAACAGCAGCCGGTTTCTGAGAACTTTTTCCAAGATCATACAGTAGAACTTCTCCTACAGGGAAAGAATGAAATTCTGCAATAAAGCAAGCACTTCAACCAGTTATAAATGTCACATTTTACACACACACTGATGACAGATTGAGACAACTGGCACATTGATCCTGCCCCATGTTCCTGAAAGTGGTGGCCACCAGACTCAGTGAGCCTGCCCACATACCCGCAGATGGTTACCACTGGCACACTCAGCTTGCCCATATTTCTCCTGGTGGTGATGACAAGGCCTATTCAGTCTCCTTTAGTTCCTGCCGATTTTGACCACCACCCCTATCCAGCCTGCTAATTTACTGTGGATGACTGCTGAGCCTACTAGGCATAGCCATATCCATACAGATCAGCAGGCACATCCCCTATAGACGGTGACTGCTGGATCCAGTGAGTCTGGCCATTTCCTCCAGAAAGACGCCCCCACGCCCATCAGGTCTGCCCAATGCCCAGCGTGCTACAACACTGCAGCGACTGGTTCTCCAGATGTCTTGGAGCTCATATTCCCAGAACTCATTGCCTCTCCCAATTTATTCTTAATCGTGCTACATAGTTTGTCCACAGCACTCCGTATAAAGGCCATACATTCTCCATGCTTTCAGTGATATAGTTATGTGCCTCCTGAGTCTCCCTGATGACTCTTACCTTGTGATGTCTTGCACTAAAAGCACAACAATGTCTGAATATCATCTCCTACCCCAGAAGGAATGTCAGCATCATCTTATCCTTGTGCTCTTCTTCAGACCGTATAGATCTAAGCTCTTGATGTATGGTGCAGACCTACACCTTCCTGCATGTTCTCCTCCGACTGACTTCAATCTGCCTTTACCACAGATCGCAGCACAGCTGTGGCCATCGTGCCTACGTCTCTAGGTAGGTTCCTGTATCGCCCAACACCTAGCCTCCCAAGGGACATGGGAGATCCCTAGTCTACATCAGGCCACTTACACTGCATTAGTGCACAGCTTCGGCCACTGTGTAAAGGTTAGACTGTGACAATGCCTCTCCTTCAGAAGAATATGGTGGACTCCTTAGCTTCCATCAGACCATTTACAATGCTTTAGAGCAAAAAGTACTCACCTTCCCCAGAAACAGCAGCAAAGAGCAAAGGTCGTACTGGAGACCAACGTGCGCCAAACAGGTACTTGGAAGACAGTGGAAGAGAGCGAAGGGGCTGGGCCTGGAGCATGGAGTACACGTGTGCATGTCCATCGGTGCCAGCACTCAGGAACAGGTTCCTGTGGAGAAAAGATAGGATTACTGTGAAAACAATAATAGGGCTGAGGAGAGGACTGTTCTGTGGTAACCTGAATCTGAGCTGCTGCAAACCCAGCTCTTACTCTCAAATACCAAAGCACTGCAGGGGCGTAGCCAGACAGTCTTAAAAATGGATACCCTAAATTGGGCACTGCGGACACTCCGCTCTGCCTGAGACAATGTGGCACATCAGGCACCTTTTTTCACACAATCTGGGACTGCCCAAAACTTACACCATATTGGGAGGCGGTTATGAATACTATTTCTCAGGCCACAGGAGTTACGGTTCCGCCAGAACCTAAAAGATGTCTACTTAACATCTGGGAACCTACGGACCTCAATCACACGACTCGTGACTGGGCGACACTAGGGATGACATTGGCAAAGCGGAATATAGCTCAGCACTGGGGATCGAGACTGACTCCTAGCCATCGTCAATGGTGTCGTGATATGGATAATGCAATGATAACAGAAAAATCAATCTATGTACATAGGGGATGCCCAAAAAAATGGACGCGGATATGGGGCAAGTGGAATGCTTTCCGAGGTAATATTTGTGAGCCCCCGCAAGAGGAATCATTGTCAGATGTCAGTACCTGAAAGACCAAAATGGAAAGGAAATGTGTAGTGCAGGTGACCCTGTACAAAATTATAGACAATGAGGTATGACGTACACCCTGTCGACTGAGGTGCCAAATGAACAACTCATGTATGAACGTTTGATATACCATGTCTGCTCCCAGACATTATGATACATTGTACCGTTTATTGCTTATTGTTAAATGCCAATAAAAATGTTTTAAAAAAAATAAAATGGATGCCCAATCTTTGTGCTCAAGATGACCTGAAGTAAAAGAGGCATCCAATGGAACATTGTACCCATAACCTACATCCCCAGGACTCAACAGGGTGGGTGCAATGAGGCCCAACCATTGGTAGATACTGTCCTACACCTGGCAAGAGGAAGCATTCGAAAGGGCGGAGGGTGGAAGACAGATTCAGTGACTGAGGCTGGTGGGGACGGTCTGCCCAAACAGCCACCACCAATTCAAAGAGAGGAGGAAATCAGGGGCCCTCACTGCGAGATGCCAGTACCCAGATTGATGCAAAAGAAACAATTGATGGACGGAATGCTGGACAATGCAAACATTCACCCCCAGTCACAAGGATCTGGGTTTAATCCATCATTCTTTTGCTCACCACACCACCCCAGTTTGGACCCAGCCATATGCAAATCAGTCTTGACCCTGTTCCTTATGGGAACAGTCCAGCCCGAACTGCCAAGCCAGGTCCTCCCTGGACCGGAAACAAGCATCCTGGGACCGGTTTCAGGGCATCACCCTTCATCAGCCAGGCTAGCTTGAATCCAGTGGTGTAGTGAGCACGGGACCCACGTCTGGGCATACCCTTCCCACTTAGGGTGACATATGCAAAAGAAACAATTGATGGACGGAATGCTGGACAATGCAAACATTCACCCCCAGTCACAAGGATCTGGGTTTAATCCATCATTCTTTTGCTCACCACACCACCCCAGTTTGGAACCAGCCATATGCAAATCAGTCTTGAACCTGTTCCTTATGGGAACAGTCCAGCCCGAACTGCCAAGCCAGGTCCTCCCTGGACCGGAAACAAGCATCCTGGGACCGGTTTCAGGGCATCACCCTTCATCAGCCAGGCTAGCTTGAATTCAGTGGTGACCTGGCCTGGCAGTTCGGGCTGGACTGTTCCCATTGGGCGCAGGGTCAAGACTGATTTGCATATGGCTGGGTTCAAACTGGAATGGCATGGTGAGCAAAAAAGCGATGGATTTAGGCCCAGATCTCTGTACTGGGGTGAATGTATGACATTGTTTTGCATTCTGTCCCTCAATTGTTGTTTTTGCGTTTAGCACCCAGATTGAGGCACAGAGGAAGGCAGGGACACTGCATGAAAACACAGCAACCATCATGAAGTATCCCATTATGAATACAATAAAAGTGAAAACGAAGAATTATGATCTTCAGCAATATTGAAGAAAAGTACAAGAATCCAGACACTTCAGGGTCAGGGTTGATTTAAGGGCCGGAGCACAGCAACACACTGCTGTAGGCGATGTCATTCCTGGCTTTAGTAGGACCACTACCCTCCACACAGCTACAGGTCCAATCAAAAGGGGACAGAAGTGATCATTTAACTCCTTCTGTTCTAGAGCCCCAGAACTGAACGCCCCACAAGTCTTGACTGGACTAATAAGTATGTACAAGGCTGCATCTGCATACTGTGTAGTCAGTGAGGCCTTCTATAGGCCTGGGCGGTGAACTTCGCTCTGTTCGCGGAGTTTGCAGAGTTTTCTGCAATTCGCACTCCGCGGAGCTCGCGGAGTGCAGAAAACTCCGCTTCGCGATGTGCAGTGGAGTTTTTTCCCCGCTCGCGATCGCGAACGGTAAGTTCGCGAGCTGCAGCTCAGGTAGAATTTCTACCCGAGCGGCAGGAATACCAGCACAAACTACAGTTCGCACTGCACTCTGCCACTCACGGAACTTCGCGGAGTTTTTTGTAACTTCGCCGAGTTCCGCGTAGCAAAACTCCGCGAACTACGCCCAGGCCTGCTTGGCCTTCTACCCTACAGGCAGAATACGATCAAAACCTAATGAGTTAAAAAGGGGAATCCCATACTTGAGGGAGTGTGGGATTTGGACAAGTGAATATGTAGATAGTGTGTTTAATTGGCCAATAAAGTTGGGAGCCAGTTTGGGAGTGAAAAATGCAGGCAGAGCGGGGGCAGGGTACAACTTGATAATCAATTCTGTTGAAGTCGGCCAAGAGGTTAAGGAGACCAGGAGTTGAGGGTCTCCTTTGTCTCTGATTTGCTGGGAGTCACTTATGACATGCGATGTTGTCATGCTGAGGCACAGGCAGAAACTGAATTGCTAGGCCACTAGTAAAAGGTTTTGATGGTATGTAGGTGTACAGCTACAGTGGAACTGCTCCTTCAAGGAACTTGATGTGGAAGAACAGCGTGGATGATATGGCTGTAGGTGGAAAGATCGCCAGGGTCTATACGTGGTTCACACGTTTTCAGAAAAGATCGAAAGGTGCCAGTTCGGAGACAGAAACTGGGAGTGAGCACTGGGAATCAGGAAAAAGGACTTGAAAAGAAAATAGGAGGCTCCGCATAGGACATAACTTTGGGGAATTGGAGAATGCAGTCAGGTTGTTGCTAGAGACGGCTTTGAAAGAGTGCCAGGAAGCAATGTTACATTTGGGGGTGGGGGGGCAGTGGGGAATTTGCAGTGAATCTTATTGTGGGAGCTGGCTACCATTATGTGGTGCTGTAAATCCATGTGTGTTGAGAGATAGAAAAAGTGAATGTGGACTAAAGTATAGAGTCAAGGAAGACAGATGGTAAAACTGGACTGGTGCACTAACAGCCTTGAACAGTGCTCTTCACTGTCGGCTTCTGAGGCGGTTGTGGTGCACTAACAGCCTCGAACAGTGCTCTTCACTGTCGGCTTCTGAGGCGGTTGTGGTGCACTAACAGCCTCGAACAGTGCTCTTCACTGTCGGCTTCTGAGGCGGTTGTGGTGCCCTAACAGCCTCGAACAGTGCTCTTCACTGTCGGCTTCCGAGACGGTTGTGGCGCGCTAACAGCCTTGAACAGTGATCTTCAGTGTCGGCTTCTGAGGCGGTTGTGGTGTTCTAAAAGCCTCGAACAGTGCTCTTCACTGTCTGCTTCCGAGACGGTTGTGGCGCGCTAACAGCCTCAAACAGTGCACTTCACTGTCGCCTTCTGAGACGGTTGTGGCGTGCTAACAGCCTCGAACAGTGCTCTTCACTGTCGGCTTCTGAGACGGTTGTGGCGCGCTAACAGCCTCGAACAGTGCTCTTCACTGTCGGCTTCTGAGGCGGTTGTGGTGCGCTAACAGCCTCGAACAGTGCTCTTCACTGTCAGCTTCTGAGGCGGTTGTGGCGCGCTAACAGCCTCAAACAGTGCACTTCACTGTCGGCTTCTGAGGCGGTTGTGGCGCACTAACAGCCTCAAACAGTGCACTTCACTGTCGCCTTCCGAGACGGTTGTGGCGCGCTAACAGCCTCGAACAGTGCTCTTCACTGTCGGCTTCTGAGACGGTTGTGGCGCGCTAACAGCCTCGAACAGTGCTCTTCACTGTCGGCTTCTGAGGCGGTTGTGGTGCACTAACAGCCTCGAACAGTGCTCTTCGCTGTCTGCTTCCGAGACGGTTGTGGCGCGCTAACAGCCTCAAACAGTGCACTTCACTGTCGGCTTCTGAGGCGGTTGTGGCGCGCTAACAGCCTTGAACAGTGCTCTTCACTGTCGGCTTCTGAGGCGGTTGTGGCGTGCTAACAGCCTCGAACAGTGCTCTTGACTGTCGGCTTCTGAGGCGGTTGTGGTGCGCTAACAGCCTTGAACAGTGCTCTTCACTGTCGGCTTCCGAGATGGTTGTGGCGCGCTAACAGCCTTGAACAGTGCTCTTCACTGTCGGCTTCTGAGGCGGTTGTGGTGCGCTAACAGCCTTGAACAGTGCTCTTCACTGTCGGCTTCTGAGGCGGTTGTGGCGCGCTAACAGCCTCGAACAGTGCTCTTCACTGTCGGCTTCTGAGACGGTTGTGGTGCACTTACAGTGGCTTCCGAGACGGTTGTGGTGCACTAACCGCCTCGAACAGTGCTCTTCACTGTCGGCTTCTGAGGCGGTTGTGGTGCCCTAACAGCCTTGAACAGTGCTCTTCACTGTCGGCTTCTGAGGCGGTTGTGGCGCGCTAACAGCCTTGAACAGTGCTCTTCACTGTCGGCTTCTGAGGCGGTTGTGGTGCACTAACAGCCTCGAACAGTGCTCTTCACTGTCGGCTTCTGAGACGGTTGTGGCGCGCTAACAGCCTTGAACAGTGCTCTTCACTGTCGGCTTCTGAGGCGGTTGTGGTGCACTAACAGCCTTGAACAGTGCTCTTCACTGTCGGCTTCTGAGACGGTTGTGGCGCGCTAACAGCCTTGAACAGTGCTCTTCACTGTCGGCTTCTGAGGCGGTTGTGGTGCGCTAACAGCCTCGAACAGTGCTCTTCACCGTCGGCTTCTGAGGCGGTTGTGGTGCAGTAGTTGGATCGGAATTTGTAGATAGAGTTTGTAGTCAGTACTTGCTGCTTTAAGGACCAAGGGGTTTTCAGGATAAGGAGTACCAGTCTTTCCTAGTATTGCATTAAGCGCTTACTAGAGTTTGGATTTGGTGGACACCAGCGTGTTGAGCGGAGGCTGTCAAAGAGTGGGTTGATGCCAACTGTAGTGCTGAAGTGACTGGGGGTTGGAGCCTGGGATCAGTTGAGGGTTCGAGTTGCCCTTTAAATGGGGAGTTAATAAATGTTCCTAAATTATTAAATTGAACAGACATTCACTGTTTGAAGAAGGAGCAAGGTTGCTTCCTTCAGTTCATGAAAGTAACAATAAGTAAGTAATGTCTTCTTGCTTGAAGTGAAGAAGCCACAAATGTGAGGGGAAGAGTGTTCTGCGTCCGAGGCGGACTCTGGGATGCAGACTGATGAGAAGCAGCTTGCCCTTTGTGCCATGCACTCTTGGGCTATTTTTAAATGTGGGCATTTTCTTTTTCCCTTGTATCCAAGCCTACTGGAAGCTCCTGTAACACTGGAAGGTGCTGGATACAGGGGGGAGTGTAGCAGGGCTCTTGCAGTTTAAGTCAGGTAGCCGACAGTCAATGAAGCAGAATGAAAATAAAGAGAGTGACGACGGCAACACTTATGCAGAACCTCTACCCTGCACCTCTGGGACGGTTTGTAACATGGATGCTGTATTTAAAACTTCACCTAGTACGATGCTAATGGACTTTTCATTTTTCTAAGTCCATGTATGAGTTGTAAAGAGTTAATAATGAAAAGCACCTGCTCGCTGGGGCTTAGCTGATACATTCTGTGGCATTACAGAGCCTTCACTGGCCTTCTTGGAAAAAGGGAGGTTTGTGAAATCTATTTTGTTTCTCAGTACACTACCTCTCTGGCGTTCACAAAATAAGAATTGTGCAGGACACCCCTGAGCTAGACGTTTGTGAGTTTCATTACTTCATGCCTATAAGGTGTCTTTCTTCAAGAAATGCCAGATATGTAACTCTCTGTAAGAGTTGCCACCTGTTCTTGAGAGGTTTGTGTGTTGCTAGGTCCATACTCATATCCTTGAGCGGTGTGGGTAACACCAGACGCGAACATGCTCATATCCTGGAGCGGTGTGGGTAACACCAGACGCGAACATGCTCATATCCTGGAGCGGTGTGGGTAACACCAGACGCGAACATGCTCATATCCTTGAGCGGTGTGGGTAACACCAGACGCGAACATGCTCATATCCTGGAGCGGTGTGGGTAACACCAGACGCGAACATGCTCATATCCTGGAGCGGTGTGGGTAACACCAGACGCGAACATGCTCATATCCTGGAGCGGTGTGGGTAACACCAGACGCGAACATGCTCATATCCTGGAGCGGTGTGGGTAACACCAGACCCGAACATGCTCATATCCTGGAGCGGTGTGGGTAACACCAGACGCGAACATGCTCATATCCTGGAGCGGTGTGGGTAACACCAGACGCGAACATGCTCATACCCATGAGAGGTCGGGGTTGCACCAGGTATGTACCTCATGTGGGAGATTTGGGCGCCACCAGATGTATACTCAGATCCTTGATTGTTTGGGTGCTGCGAGGTCTGTACTCGCATCTTTCGGAGGTCTGGGCCGCCAGGTCTACACTCATCCTTGATAGGTTTAACAGATGGCCATGGTTATTCAAGTCCTTAAAACATATGCAGCGATTTATGAATGCTATTAATGTATTTTATCATGTACACATAATTTTGTTATGTATTTTGTTTATTCATTATCACAGGCAGTTGTAAAAACACAAGCATAAGTGGTGGGCTGAAGAAAAGAATACAGACTCTGCATTGATGGGGCCTGCCTGATCAATCAACTACATCTGAAATGTTAGAACAATACGTGCATCAAAGACATGATTCAGCCATCATTCATTCTGCAGCTTTCACACCAAAATGTATGTTCACCCTCTTACACCAAGCACTAGGTAGTGCCTAATGTACCTTCCAGTACTGACACTTGTGCACTGTTCTCACTGCGTCCTTTAGTATTTGCTCCAACAGTTTTTGTACATTTCTAGGGCCTGCAATACATGCATGGCCTGCACTTTAAGAAATTAAGCACTCTTGCATACCAAAGTGCTTTCCCCAACCTGCTATTTGCACCATCCTGCCAACATCACTTACCTGTGGAATGGTGAGCAATCGACACAGTAGACAGGGCCACCGTGGGGGGAGAAGGTGAACTGCGCTGGGGCCTTCAGTGGGATGGAGCAGGCAGTAATGGTAAGAGCCATTTTCTCCACCATGGAAGAACATTTCAGCAGATACCCGCCTTCCACCCCGACCACAAACAAGCTGGGGTCAAAGTGTGAGAATGATAGGGAGGTCACACCTACTGCTGTGTCCCCTCTGCCATGCTGGGGAAAGGAGAGAAAAATAATGGCATATGGTGAGAATATCCAAACTGTTTCACACTCAAATTACAAAATAACTAAACTAGTGGGAATCCTACTGTTCAGAGCTGAAGGCTGCAGATAACCTGATGTGGGTACAGCGGTTCTAGGGGTGACAAGCGGCAAGATTGGCATGGACGATCAATTCGGTTATAGGGCCGATTCACAACAAAATTGCACAGATAAATGCAAGGTGCAAAAGTAAAATGTTATTTTTCCAAACGTAATTCCCAAATCCTTATTCACTGAATTTTCCTATTTTAGATTAAATTTACTACTATCAAAATGTACCAATTTGATGAAAATTCAGGAGTAGTAGTTGGTGGGAAAGCAAGTGTCGAGAGAGAGGTCACTAGCTCCATTGTACGATAACATTACTAAACCTGTTGGTTTTGCAGCCGATATTTCCAATAACCCCAGATTGAGCAGCAGAACATCCATATTGTTGCCCTGCAGGGTGAAATATAGAACAACCGAGAAGTTGGTGCCACTGTTGGACAGTGGCCAAGTTACTACTGCAGACAAGACGAGCACGAGTTAATGTAAATTCCTGAACAAGAGGCCTATGCAGAAGACTGACTGTTTGTCCTCCTGGACACAGAGGAATACACTTCAGTCCTCCTCCCTGTGGTCCTGACACCAGACACTTCCTGTTCCTACTGGTGTTACAGATTGCAGCTGGTAGCTCAACCCCGATGAAGACACCAATCAGTACTGCTCCAAAAGGAGATCTGTGAGATGGTAACAAAGTTTTCTATGTTCTCTTTCTCCTCACGATTTCAAGAAATGTGGATGAATTATGACTCACCTTCTTTATATGGGTGTTGCGGGGCATTTGCTGAGCAACCAAGGCAAATCCATGAGACAAGGCAAGCAAGCCCTCTCCTGCCATCTGCCAGACAAGAATCTTTCCATCTGTGGACACGCTCCGCACATGGAAACGCTGACTCCGTCCTCCGTCCTGCTGCCAGTCAACCTGCCAACAAAAAGCCCAGAACCAGAGAGTGAGGAGGGATTCACGGTGTCGGCTGAGGCCGCCTGGGGAAGCAGAGGAGCAGCTTAAAGAAAGGAGTCTCTACCTACGAACGGCTTTAGAGCAGACCCCCTTACACACCAGAATGGAAGACCAGAAAAAGCTTGCAATACTCTTCCCACATTTGTGACTCTGATCACTTACCTGGCAGACAGGATCTGTATGAGTGTCCCCTGTGAGCCCTGTCCGCCAAAGCAAAGAGTCGTCCGTCCGACTGGTGTCCCACACCAGGACTTCCCCAGTGTACAGTCCACCTGTAATCCAGAGATGGAAATCATAGAAGCTGTAACAGTGGGTTAGAAGACGACTCATCAACATTAGCACTGCCCGGAGGTCAATGAGGAGCCACAAACGCCTCGATTCATGGCAGCCTTTCTACAAACACACTTTGCAAATCATGAACCCAAGATTTAATGTGGAGACTCTGATGAACTATATCCAGACAGGCTCCAGCTGCTCCATGCCCTTGAGTGCAGGTTATGTACACATTTTGAACAATTCATTCATTTTCTTATTTTTTTGTCTTTCTTCTCTCTTTCATGCAGCTCTTCTGGGCGACCACACAGTGGTGCAAATTCACGTTTTAGAAGAAACGCTTTCAGGGGAAGCAGCTTTAGACCCCACACATTGTTAATGGGTCTGGCTGTCAAGAAGCTCCAGCTGCCTATGTACATCACACGTGGAAGGGGTGTTAGTAATCTAACTTGGGGGCCACCAAATCCCAGAATATCATCTTCAAGTAAGATATTTGTGGGTTCTCAAGGAGCAGCAGACATGTTAAACAGTATTACTGTACAACTGCAGACACTTTACGGAGGGCCGCAGGCTCAGCAAAGGCCTAACCCAAGTGGGCATCACTCATCCACACCATAGGCTCGCATCCGGGACCATTGCGAACAGCTATCATGGGGGTGTCAGATGGCGGACCCCCATGACCAGTTTTAATCTAAGGGACCAAAATGTAGCCATCCGGGTGAAGATTGGAGTAAAGGTCAAAACAATGTTCATGAACGAGGATACAAGTTGTGAGTATCCAGGGTGACATTGGAAAATGGTAAAAAAATATTAATCTGAAAATTCACCCACCCCGGAAAGATGCAACGTCCATAATGAAGGAAAAAGTTGCTTGCCTGTAACAATCAGTTTTAGATTGTACCGCTGTAGATTTGCATGCTTAGCACATTCCTACCATCTAGTGTTGGGCTTGGAACGGAACAGATTATTTTTCTTCAAAAGAAGTTCTTTCAGTTTCAAGATGATTGTGATACTGCATCTGGAAAACAACAACACACCAGGACACAGACTCCACCTAAGAGTGTGTTTCTTCCCTGTGGGTAAGAGTGAGAGTTTAAGACTGGCTATGGGAAGCATTTTAGTGCCTGTGAACCGCCATAGGAAAGGAAAAAGGGAAGTACCACACATCATATACAAACTCTCATCTGGTGAGGGGGATAGGTCACATGTGAATTTACAGCACTACCGGCTGCAAACTGATTGTTACAGGTTTGTAACGTTTTCTGCTTGCTGAATGTGTAACTGTAGATCACATACTTTGCATTGACAAACAGTGCCTGCTCCCAAAAGAGGTAGCATGAACGCAAAACAGTGTTTTAAGGAGTTTGTCCTACTTGTGCCTTTACAAGTGTTTGAATGTCTATAGGGTCTTAAATCCTGTTCTCTTTAGAGGTTAGTTCTTTGGTTTAAGTGATCTTCTTGCCCCACCTGTTTGCATTCCTCCTCCTTGGGGAGGTGGGTGGGTCGCATGTGAATCCAGAACACTCTTCAAGCTGCAAAACTTCTCCTACTGGTAAGAAACCATTTCGTTTTGCAGCATGAATCCTTTTCTGGATTCACATGCTGTGCATTAAATTATGTAGCAGTTTCCCCCTCCTTGGGGTGGTTGTGGTTAGATGAGGAACAGGTGTTGAAGTACCTTTTGTCCCACTTGAGCTTCCTTAGTCATCTGTATATCCACGCAGTAATGTTTGGTGAAGGTGTGTGGGGATGCCCATGTCGCCGCAGCACGTATAGTGTCTATTGGCACATTGGTCATGAAGGCCAGGGTTGCCCCTTTTTTCCTTGTTGAGTGGGCTTTCGGCCGTGTGTTTAGAGTCTTTCCTGCTAAGGCATAGCATACTTGTATTGCCTCTACAATCCAACGTGCAATTGTCCCCTTTGCCACGGGTGCTCCCTTGTTGGACTTTGAATGAGAGACGAACAATTGATTGCCGTTAGGGAATTGTTTTGTCCCCTGTAGATAGTATAGTAAAGCCCTTCTTACGTCCAGGGTATGAAGGCTTCTTTTTAGTCGTGTTTGTGGGTTTTTGAAGAAGATTGCTATCTGTATGCTTTGGTTCATGTGGAACTTGCTTACTACCTTAGGTAGGAATTGAGGGTTTGTCCTTAGGATAACCTTGTGGATCTGCATGGATGGTTCCTCAATCGTTAACGCTTGTAGTTCACTTACACTCAGTAGAGATGTTATAGCTATTAAGAAATCAGTCTTTATAATGATGCATCTGAGATCTGCTTTGTGCATGGGCTTGAATGGTCTGGTCATTAGCTGTGTTAGAACTGTGTTTAAGCTCCACATTGGGGCTGGAGCCTTTCTTGGGGGTGCAATCAATCTGGACCCTTCCAGGAATCTTTTGAAGACTGGTGCTGTGAAGAAACTTGTACATGAATCACCCCTGGTGTAGGCTACAATCGCTGCCAGGTGCACCTTGAGGCTTGAGTGGTTGATGTTACTGTCAAGCAAGTGTGTCAGATATATGAGCACTGTTTCCTGTGTGGAAATCGAATTTAGGGTATTGTTTTCTGTAAACCATACGGTGTACCCTTTCCACTTAGCTGCGCAGAATTGTCTTGTGGTCTGTTTTCTTGCCTCTTTTAGCATTTCCCTTGTTCTTTGCGGTAAGTTCAAATATCCGAACTCTATGTATTCAAGCACCAGGCTGCTAGGCTGAGTGTCACTGGTTCTGGGTGAAAAATTTGACTCCTTTGCATTGCAAGAAGGTCCTTGTCTGCCTTGAATTTGATCATCTGTCCACTGGACAGTTCAGGTCGGCTTGAGTATCAGGTTTGTCTTGCCCATTGAAGGGCTATGAGAATTAGGTTTGTTCTTGGTTGTCGGGCTTTCCTCAGAACTCTTCGTAGTAAAGGAATTGGAGGAAAAGCGTATGCAAATGTCCCTGACCAGTTTAGTGACAGGGCATTCCCTTTCGATAGGTGGTGTTGAAACCTGGATGCGAAGGATTGGCATTTGGTGAATTGTCTGTAGGCTGATTTTCCTTGAATTGGCCCATTTCTATATTTCCTGAGCTAGTTTGCTTAGGGTGAATGATTACGTTCCTCTTGGTTTGTTGAGGTAAAACATCGTTGTGGTATTGTCTGTCTGGATCAATACGGTCTTCCCTCCTATGTGGGCTTGGAATGCATGCCTTTAGTGCCAGGAACACCATCTTCATCTCTAGGAAGTTGATGTGCTTTATGGAGTCTGCATCGTTCCACTGACACCGTACACTCAGGTTTCCTGAATGTGCTCCCCAACCCTTGTGGGACGCATCTGTTGTGATGGTCGCTGAGGGAGTTGCTGATTTGAAAGGTCTGCATTGTGTTATGTTCTTGGATGCCCACCATTGTATCTCCATCTGAACCTTTTCTGTTACAGCCACTAGATCCTCCCACCTCCCTGTGCTTTGTGACCAACTGTTGCACAGCCACTCCTGCAGAGGGCTCATATGGAGGTGTGCATGAGTGATGAGGGGAATGCATGATGCCATCATGCCAGTGAGTTTCATGACAGTCCTCACTGTCGGAGACTGACCCTTCTGGTAGAGGTGAGTTTCTTGTCCGATAGCTTGTATTCTCCTCTGGGTCAGGTATGGCCGTGCAACCTTGAAGTTTAATCTTGCTCCTAGGAAGGTCATTTCTTGTTCTGGCTTTGTTGATGACTTTTTGTGGTTTATTGAAAAACCCAATTTTTGCAGCGTTGTGATCTCCTGATGAATGTGTGTGTAACATCTTTGCTTTGAATTTGCCTTCACCAGCCAGTCGTCTAGGTAGGGATAGATGTGGATTCCTCTCCTTAGGGACGCAAAAACTGCTGCTAGGTACTTTGTGAAGACTCTGCTGCTGATTTTATCCTGAAGGGCAGTTCCTTGAATTGGTAGTGAGTGTCCTCGTGGAAGAACAGGAGGTATTTCTTGTGAGTTTGGTTCATGGGGATGTGCAGATAGGTGTTGTTTAGATCTATTGTTGCCATGAAATCCTCTTTTTGTAGCTGTGGGATTACTTCATGTAGTGTTGACATTTTGAAATGCTGCATGCGAAATAATTTTTTTATGAATCTGAGGTCTCAGATGGGTCTTAGCGTGAGATCTTGCTTTGGTACCAAGAAGTAAGGTGAATAGTTTCCTTTGTAGTGTTCCCTCCTGTAGGAAACTGGCTCTATATATACTACACCAAAATGAGGTACAGTGTGTATAGAGTCCACGTGACCCCAGAGGTAGGCAGAGGTTAAAGTTAGATAGAACCTTACTCTCTATTTGTGGTAGAGTGGTCGAGCAGTAAGGCAGTATCAGAGGACAGTGTTAAGCATTTGTTGTACACACTCAGTCAGCAAATGAATTCACACACAAGAACTGAACTCTAGGCCAATTGTTTTTGTATAAAAATATATACTGTGGTTTTATTTTTAGAACCAAGCAAGCCTGGCACAGGTAAGCATGAAATACTTTACAGTAATAAGTTGCTGATTGTAGAACAGTTTGAAAATGCAATAGGAATTGTACTTTGTTTGATTTACAGGGGATGCAGTAGGTTGCAACCAATGTTCCCTCTAATTTTTTTTCTCTGTGTGCGGCAGTGTGAGGTCTCTGTGCGCTCCAGCCACGGCAATGTGCGCCAAGAACCCGACCACGTGTGTGGGTGCAGCAACACTGGTTTTGCCTCGGGGTTCCTGCTTTATTGTGCAGATAACTGACTTAGGTACTGGAACGAAGGAGGCCTGTTTGATGGGGCAGGCAGAGCCTGACTGGGAACCCAAAGTAGCCTGGCAATTTTACTGCACCGGCTCCCACCCTCCTGTAACAAAACTGGCCCCCACTGCTCCAAAACTGACCCCCACCCTTCCAGCCTCCCAGGCAAACGCCTGATGCCTACTAAGGCCAGTCCAGCCAGGGGATGGCCTTCGTATTGGTGACTGGAGTACAATGGTTGTGTCATGTTCGAAACGAGAAAGTGCAGTGCAGAGCATCTGCAACCACAGCAAAGCTACACTAATATATATTAGAAAACCAGGGCAACCGGCCTCATTCCACAGTGCCAGTGAACCTCTTCTTTCCTAACTAACAACACAGCGGCGGCTCAGGGACATCTTAAGGACTTTGAGCGCCCTAGGCCATACGTATTTTAGGGGCCTCTGTGCGGATCAGCTTTGAATTTATGATCCAGTTTCAGCTTTCTCGTGTCCTTTTGGCCAGATCACAAACAGTGCACAGACACACTGGTTCAAATTCCAAATGTGTTTATAGTTAATATTCAGGGATAGTGATGTATTTTTCTAATATTGTAACACAGTAGAAACTCACTAATACTACTGCAAATAATCACTGTGACATCCTCCCATTTCTCATATCTGAGATCCTGTTTGGATCTACAAGAAACATTTTTATGGATTTTGCATGAAACAAAAACACATTTGTCATAAAATGTCTGTAATACAATCTCATAGCAAAACCAAAGGGGATGATGGACGGAGTGTTGAATATTGCAAGCACCCACCCCCAGTCAACTGATCTGGGTTTAATCCATCATCATTCTGTAACCCACTCTGCCACCCCAGTTAAGACATGGCCATATGCAAATCAGTCTGACCCTGTGCCTCATGGGAACAGTCCAGCCCGAACTGCCAAGCCATGTCTTCCCTGGACCGGAAACAAGCATCCTGGGACCGGTTTCTGGCTTACAGCCGTCATCAGCCAGTTCTGCATTCTGTCCATCAATTGTTGTTTTTGCATTTGTCCTCCTGAGTGGGACGGGTATGCCCAGACCTGGGTCCCGTGCTCTCCATGCCACTGGAATCAAGCTATCCTGGCTGAAGAGGGGTGAAACCCCGAAACCGGTCCTAGGATGCTTGTTTCCAGTCCAGGGAGGACCTGGCCTGGCAGTTCGGGCTGGACTGTTCCCATTGGGCACAGGGTCAAGACTGATTTGCATATGGCTGGGTTCAAATTGGAATTGCATGGTGAGCAAAAAAACGATGGATTTAGGCCCAGATCTCTGTACTGGGGTGAATGTAGGACTTGTTCTGCATTCTGTCCATCAATTGTTGTTTTTGTAATACAATCTCACACATTACCCAGATTAAAAATAAATGAAAGGAAAATGCTATTTGCAATATTCTGTTTAAGAATTATTCAAGGTCATCAGGGTAAGACTCTGCAGAACAGAGCTGGCTCTACCAAGGTGGGGGTTACTCCACCCTTTAAAACTGATAATCATGAGTTCACTTATCAGCTCTGAAGATGGTTTCCTGGATACGCAGGGGGGGAACTTACATAGAAGTCCACCATGTGTGCTTTCAGAGTCACTAATATATGTTAGTGATTCTGAAAGCACACGTGGTGTTTTTAGGCTTGCTCAGGGCTTTAAGTGGGATGAAAAAACTGGGAGTCTCTCAAAGGGGCGTGCCTGATGTAATTAAGGGCGTGGCTTAAAACACGTAAGCTAAAAATCTGTGCTTAGCATAGTGTGCCGCCCGACCGTTATTGTGCTGCCTCTGTCATTGCATCAAGATATATAATACAACAAGTAACATTATACCTACAACAAGCCAGGACTATTGGCTTTGTCAATGGTTGTTAGTTGCATAAGATAAATAAGCAACAACTACGGCTTTTTTTAATATAATAACGAAAATGCCTCAGTTCTGAAATGATCAGACTGTGAAAAAACTATAAAAAGTCCTCTGAAGTTACACAAAAGGCTTTGAGCAGTTGCGCTGCTGCAGAGTTGAGATTTTTTTTTACCCTGAGGGTGAGGGCAAAAATGAAGAGCCTGATAGGGACCTGTCTCAGCACCGGCTTTTAAAAACTCAGCATCGGCAGGACCCAGCCCACTTAAAGCCCTGGGCTTGCTGCATGCTTTTTGTTAATAGAGCGTGGCTGCGGGCAGATTGTGTACATTTTTGAAAGTATACATCCTAATTGCAGCAATTAACATGAATACTTTAAAAAATGCACACAGTCTGCCGGCAGCCATGCGCTATTAACAAAAGGCATGCAGCAAGTCCAGAGCGGACGTGTGCTTTCAGAATCACTAACATATATTAGTGATTGTAAAAGCACACGTTATGTTTTTAGGCTTGCTGCATGCCTTATTTTAATAGAGGGCGGCAGATTGCGTGCCTTTTTGAAAGTTTTCATGTTAATTGCAGAGCCCGACATACTAATACACGGGGCTGCATTTAACATGAAAAACTTTCAAAAAGGCACACAATCTGCCCCGCTCTATTAACAAAAGGCGTGCAGCAAGCCTAAAATACAACGTGTGCTTTCACAATCACTAAGCCATATTAGGGATTGTGAAAGCACTCGTCGTGCTTTTAGGCTTGCTTCATGCCCTTTCTTAATAGAGTGCGGCTGGAGGGAGATGGCTGCTTTTTTAAAGTATTCATGTTGATTGCAGCGCCAGTCATGGTTCTACAGGGCACTGCGATTAAGATGAATACTTGTCTCTCTGGGATGTGCTGTGTGTGTGTGCGCGCTTTAAAGAAGACACTGAGCGCTCCGAGTGACATGAGTGCGCGCACCATACAGGGAACAGTGGGCCTGGCCTACAAGTGCTATCCTCAAAGTCCTGGACCTTTGGCTGGAGTCAGAGTGTACTATTCCCTGCTTGTTGGAAATTGGGTTTGTGGTTGAGTGGGGTGAAACCCTACTCAAACAGAAACCACATTCTGTCAGGATGAAACACAAGCAAACCCCAAATTAACCTGTGCTTAACCCTCTGGTAGCGTGGCAAAAAGAAGTCAGGCTTAACTTAGAGGCAATGTGTAAAGTATCTATGGAGCACTTCAAACAGTATTAAAGTCAAAACACAACACAAAAAACTCCTACACCCATTTAGGGAAATAGAGTAATCCGTAATAATTATTTGACACCAAAATGACAAACATCCAATCAGTAGTACGAGAGACATGCATGTTTAAAGATTTAAGTAAAAACAGTGCCTATAAGCACTAAGCGCCAACTATAGATATCTAGTCACGTCGGACTGGGAAAAAGTCATAGGTTCAGGCCAACCGCGATGCAACGCTGGTCAGATACAGGGACCCAGTTAGACCCGCTGAACAAGAGTACCTTAAATCGTGGTTGTAGAGCGTTGCGAGATCCCGCGCCGAGGATCAATCGTGTAATGGAGGATGTATGAGGTTCTGATGTGGACATGCGTCGCTCAGCAGCGGTTCCTGTAAGCTGCAATGCTGCAAAGCAAGGTCCTGCATCGTCATCGAGGATGCAGCTAACGAGGGGCATGCGATGGGAAGTCCTGTGTCGGAGATGCGTCACATCCTGGCTGGTTTCAAGGACATTGCAGGCAGTCAATGAGATCAGGATGCAGAGCATCAGTGTAAACTCCAGGGCCTCTCTGTCACACGTACGACCCAGCCCACAACAGAAAGATGTGAGGCCCCAACATGAACAACAATGGATCTATTCTCAGCTGCCTAATTAAGAGTCAACACACAGGGACATCTTAAGGATTTTGGGGGCCCTGGGCCAAATGTATTTTAAGAGACCCTGTTCTGAACAGATTTGAATGTATTATCCTATTCCAGCTCTTTCATGAACTCTTTGGCCAGGCCATTGACAGTGCACAGGAACACTCGTCCAAATTATAAAGTTGTTACATCTAATATTCAGGGATAGTGACGTGTGTTTTCAATATTGTAACACAGCAGCAGCTCAACAATATTACTGCAAATAATCTCTGTGACGCCCTCCCATTTCTCATATGTGAGGTCCTGTTTTGATGTAAAAGAAACTTTTTTATGGATGTTGCGTGAAACATAAATGCAACATTTCTCTGCAAAATGTCTGTAGTAGACTCTCACACATCACTCACATTAAAAATAAATTGATGGGAAACAGTATTCAGACAATCTGTTTAAGAATTATTAAAGGGCATCAGGGAAAGACCTTATGCAGAACAGAGCTGGCTCTATCAGGGGGACCCCTGAAAGGCAGCGGCCCTGGGCCAGAGCCCACTTTGCCTATCCCTTAAAACGTCTCTGTCAACAGTCAGCCGACTGGCGGATAAGCTCCGGGCATTGGGCATGCCTCAGGCTGAGGCGCAGACAGTCCCAGATATGTCATAGCTGGCAGCCAGAGCTTTGTAGTGTTGTATTTCAAAAACTACTCAGTCTAACGCTTGATGCGTGGTATTTGGCATAGTTGTGTATGTACGATTTAGCCAGTTTCATATAAATAGCTTGTAACTGTCCTGATCACCGATACTGGACAACAATTGCTCAGACAAGTGAATATAGTTTCTGCGGAAATAGACAGCACAGCCCAAACATTGATGTTAGGATATGTAGCAGAGGTGTTGTGTAGCTAGTATTACTAGTGAAGCTTAGGCCAGGTAAAATATAGATGTAGGGTTCTGCCCCAAAAGTTCAAGAAAAGGTGAGATACATATGCAGGCGCTTGTCGTGAAATGGGAACACGCGCACCATATTGCAACAGATTAGAGCCGGATCTAATGATGGGGCCCGTTCAGCAACAATTTGGCGGATAGTATAAAAGCTGAAGCAGGCCCCACTTGAACAAACGTGGATTTTTCTTAATATCTGTTATCCTTGTCTGCATTTTAGGTATGATGTTTGATTAAAAAAAGAAAAAGTAAGAAAGAGCGGTACTGCTCATGCACTTTCAACTTCTGACAGGCACCTGAAAGTTTGACTACCTTACCTCAGCCCTTACGTGCCTTAGCAGGCATCATTTGAAAGTCAAAATCAAATCCCAAAGCTCAGCACACAGTATAGTGTATGTCTCACACTCATCAAAGGATCACTGAAGCCAGCCGTCGCTGATTCTGGAAATTGTGTTTTTCAGGCTCGGTGGAAACAGTTCAGAAATCCCTGCATTCCGATCCTTGCACTCGCACTTGACATTCTGAAAACACCTAAATAAATTCCGCCTCTGAATTTCTTTCTAAATAAATGTATTTGCGTTATCTTGCTATTAAGGATCACTGCCTTTCTATCTCCTTGATGAATCCGCTCCTCTGCTTGCTCCCCTGTCCTTGTTTACATTTACTGAGTTTGTTTATGCGGTTTTTTTGTTCTCTTTTCTTTTGATACCTATTTCTTCTTTTTCACCATGCAAGTCCAAAAGCACGACGTGTGCTTTACACGTTGTTTTTTTGTGCTTGCTGCATTAATTTTCTTAATATAGCACGGCTGCGATCTGATTGTGGGCATTTAGGAAAGTATTCTTGTTAATTGCAGCACCATCATGCGCTGCAATTAACATAAATATTTTCACAATGGCCCACATTCAGGCCGCAGCCGTGCTCCATTAAGAAAAGACATGCATCAAGTCCAAAAGAACGACGTGTAAAGCACACGTCGTGCTTTTGGACTTGCCGCATTTCTTCTCTTAAAGGAGCGAGGCTGCGGGCTGATTGTGGGCCATTGTGAAAATATTTATGTTAATTGCAGCTCATGCCGGTGCTGCATTTAACAAATATTTTCACAAAGGCCCACAAACAGCCCCCAGCTGCGCTTCATTAAGAAGGAAATGCAGCAAGTGCAATAGCCTCCACAACCAGGAAATTACCATTTTTCGCGCCGCTCGCATTTTAAAAGCGGCGGTGCGAATTCTCTCCCGGGATGGGCTGTGGGTGCGCGCTCCACACACAGCACTGCGCGCTCGGAGGAACAGACGTGCGCGCGAGCGCAGGCGCGCACCTTACTGGGAACACTGGTTGCAACACTTAGCAAATACAGTACATTGAAATGAATAGACTTTTTCAGTAAATTACAGGTAAGTTACTTTTTACGTTACTTTTCTAACTCAGTGCTGGATACCTAGATTCAGCACTGGGACATTTCCTGCAAACAGGTAAGTAAATACGTTTTGGTTATTTGTGCGCTTTTTAAAGAATATTTTTAGATTTCAAAACTCCACACTTAGAAACTTTTTGGAAGAAAATTGTCAATGTTATCCTATGGAGGAAAAACAGGTTATTGGTTCACAGGTAAGTAATCGACTGTGGGAGTTAAGGTTCTGGGGTTAGACTCAGGGGTCCCCCAGGGTCAGTGATGCACACTTGTTACACCCTCAGTGGCACTAGGGCGGCCGGGTGCAGAGTGTTGAGGCCCAATGTTATCCAATGGGGGATAGGGGGCCTCCGGTTGGTGGCTGCTGGCAAGCAGGCCACTGGGTTGTGGGAGCAAAGCTCCTAGGGTTTAGGTCAGGGCAAATGGGGAAACAAAGTAGCACAAAAGGTGCACCCTCAGCGGCACTAGGGCGGCCCTGGTGCAGGGTGCTGTTTCGAGGTCGGGTGCCCTGTTGTTTTCAATGGAGAACCTCCGGTTTGCAAAAGCACTGCAGGCAGGGAGACGAAGGACTTCTGGGTGCGACCACCACTTCGAGAGGTAAGTTGGGAAGTTAAGGGTTGGTTAGGCACCGTTGGTTTGGGCACACAAGGCCGTGGGGCGTCGGGTGCAGGGGTGCCTTTTGGGGTCGGATCTTCTTACCAGCTCCTGGTCGCGGTTAGGGGGGCCTTCTGGATTTAGGCTGCAGGCGTCGGCTGCTGCCAGAGGTTGCAGTTGAACAAATCCGGTGTTCACGGGAGAAGCAGTCTTTAGAAGTGAAGGCAGGCAGGTCCTCCGGGGTTTTTGAGGTTGCTGGCTGCAGGACACACCGGGGTTTCGCAGGAGCAAGTTCGAGGGGAGACAGGCCTGTAGGGCTGGGGCCAAGTCAGTGGGCGTCGTCCTCTTGTTAGCTCTGCACGGCTCTTCGGTCCTTCTTCTTATCTTCTTTCTTGTCGTTTCTGGATCTGAGGAAGCAAGGTTCAGGGTGCCCCCTAAATACTAGATTTAGGGGCGTTACAGGTAGGTAAAGGGCAGGGACCAATGGATCCCTTCCCTGGGGCGGGTACACCCCCTATTGCGCCACCCTCAAGTGGGAGGGGGGCAGGAGCCTGTCCCTGGTTGGTTGGGTCCCCCGTCCTCAAGATGGCGGGGACTCGGAGTTGTGCTTCACCTCGCCTTCCCCAACTGAGGGGTGGAGTTGGCAGAGGTGGGCACACCCCTCTCCCTCACTTGTTTTTCCTGCCGGTTCTCCCGCCCAAAGTGGGGGGTAGAACCAGTGGGGACCAGTTGCTGAAAGCAGCAAATGGTCTGGGGACGCTCACAAAGGCGGCATGCCTTTGAAGCTTCCCCTTCGTGAACCGTGCCCATCCTGGGGGAGGAGGCTTGGCACCTCGTCCCAGGATGTGCATTGTTTCAGGCCCCAGAGAGCAGCAGGCTCTCGACCCAGGGGTCCAGAAACATGTCTGGTGGTGGCAGCTGAAAGCAGCCACTCAGCCTGGACACTAGTGGTGGGTTAGTTTTCAGGGGGCATCTCTGAGATGCCCTCTGTGTGCATTTTACATTAAATCCCACACTGGCATCAGTGTGGGTTTAATGTGCTGAGAAGTTTGATACCAAACTTCTCAGTTTTCAGTGTAGCCATTATGGTGCTGTGGAGTTCGTAATGTCAAGCTCCCAGCACCATATACTCTTAATGGCAGCACTGCACTTAGAATGTCTAAGAATGGACTCAGACACTGTTGGGGTACAGGACTCATGCACCTGTACCCTCACCACTGGCATAGGGCACCCAGCTAGAGGGGTGACTTATCTATGCCAGGGCAGTGGGTTCTAGGCATGGCACACAGGGATGTGTGCCATGTCGACTCTTCACTTTGTTCTGCACCAATACACGCAGCCTGCTAAGGCAGTGTGTGTGTGTAAAGGTACAGGGCCTCTAAGGGTGGCACAATAAGTGCTGCAGCCCTTAGGAGCCTTCTCTGGTCATAGTGCCATGGGTACCTATGGTACCATTCACCAGGGGCTGACCTGTGGCCAGAGATGCCAATTGGGTTAGTTTTGGGGAAAGAACACAGGCCCTGGGAACCTGATTGGCAGGGACCCAGGGCACACCAAGAAAAAGTGCATCAGTAGTCTGGCAAAAAGTGAGGGGGTTACTGCAACAGAAACCCACTTTCCTACACTTCCTTGGTACCGTCTCTATTGCTTGTAGGAGTTCCTTTATTTCTGGTCTTAATTGTAAGAGTTCTGTTCCTTGGAACCTCTTCTTTTTTGGTGGGGGTTTGTTTGTTAGTTCTATACAATAGCCGTGGCGTAACACATTTAAAATCCAACTGTCTGTGGTGATGTTTTTCCATTGAAGTAGGTAGTGCGCTATTCAGCCTCCCACTGGTGTTGTGTGGAGGGGTCTTCTGTTGTGGGCAAGTCACTTTGAGTTTGCTTCTCCCCCTCTCGAGGGTTGTCCCCCTGGCTCTTCCTCGGTTGCAGTTGCCAGGCTTGGTATTCGGACTGCTAGTTTGATTGCTGTCCGCTGCCCTGTTTTGATGTTGTTGTTGACCTGTTGAGAACACTCCCCTTCTTGTGGGTCGTCTGAGGTTAAAACCTCCTCTCTTGAAGGTGCCCCTCTGTTGCAAGGCTCCCATAGCCCTGGCCATCTCCTTGTCTTTTTTTTTTGTTGAACGGATTCATCTACCTCACTTCCAAACAGGGCGTCTCCTGTGAAGGGTTTGATAATTATTGAGGTTTGGACCTCTTGCTTGAAGCCTGAGATTCGGAGCCAGGCATGCATTCATAACGTTGTGCCTGTGCACATTTGTCTGCTGGCTGGATCGGCAGAGTCTAGAGCGGATTTCAGGCAGGTGTTTGCTATGTTTTTTCCCTCGTGTATGATGGGACTTTGCTCTTATCCTCTTCTTGGAGCTTGTTCATCAGTTAGTCGATGTCATCCAATTGTTGATGGCCATACCTGTTGAGGAGGTCATTGGAGTTTGCAATGCGCCATTGCTTTGCTGCCTCCCTCTCCATCTTTCTCCCCATCATGTCCATTCTTTTGCTTGTCGAAGGTTTGTATTTTTTCTCCACCCTTGGGGTTACCCCTTTTGCAGAGGCAGGCTCCTTGAAAGCCTCTTTGCCCTGGTCCAGAATGCTTGGTAGCATTGTGAGGTATTGTGTCACCTTGGTGGATGGTGTTAAAGTTTCTAGGAGGCAGCAGGAGTCTCATTTCTGCTCCTCTAAGGGGACCCCGAAGGTATCAGCTGCTCTCTTGATGAGGCTGTTGTAGAAGGATATGTCGTCTGGTGGCAAAGCCTTCGAGGGATAGCTACAGATCTCTTTCACTGTGTCGAGGTCATTCCATTCTTCCTCGAAAGTCCCAGGTGCTTCCTCCTCTTCTGGAGCGTCGAGCTCCTCATGGACGTCCTCTTCATGAGGTTCGGGGGTTGCCGGAGCTTCAGGGGTATCTTCGTCCTCTTCGGCATTTGCGGCGGGTTTTGCGGGAATTCTGAATTCCTTCAGCGTCTTGTCCAACTCCTTTTTCGTTGAAGGAGTGCCGCCATTTCCACTCCCTGGCATCTCTTCTTTTCTCCACCTCGAGGACCCTTTCGGCATCCGAGGCTCGGGACATCCTCTTCTTGGATGTAGTGGATTCTGCCTCAGAGGGTGTGGTTTTCCCCTTTGCGGCCTCTCATTCGGCACCTGCCTTCATCGATTTTGATGATCTTCCCTCATCAGTATCCCTGGGGTGGGATCCGTGGGTTTCTTTTGGTAGCGGCTGACCCTCGGTCGTCGTTTTCTTCGACACCTGGGCTGCCTATTGCGCCTTCTTTTTGGGGCCCTTGGTTTCAGATGGGCGAGGGTTTTTTACCTTGTCTTCTTCTCTGCGTCCTTTGTCGTCTTCTTCGTGGTACGCCTCTCCTCGGCATCCCCTTCGAGGATCTCGACGTCCGACTCCCGTGTGTCGATTCTGCGGCCACTCCCTTGCCGTCCTCGTCGCTTGACAGTCCCAAGTCACTCAGCGATGATTGTTTCTGGCTTTGGAGCATGGTTGCGTAATGGTCCTCCCTCTGCCTTCGATGTGCCTGGAGCGTCTTCGACACGAACACCACGCAGGCCTCTCAGTCTTTATCCTGGTGATCCCTCAGCAGGCAGAGGTTACAAACATTGTGTGTATTGCATTGTGCAAACTTGTGGTGGCAATTTGGGCAAAATTTTAAAGAGGTACGTTCCTTGGCCCCTACCTTACCCTCTATCGATCCATCTGCGTCCTTGCTCCGTCGGGGTCCCCCGACAGGGAAAGGTGTCCAGAGGTCTCTCTCCCTCTCAGGTGTCTTCTCAGTCGATGACCAATGGTTTTCTCACTCAAATTCCTTGATTCTTTCAGGAATTTCGTCCAAAACTTCAGAGTGTCTACCTTTGCTTCCAGACCCAACGACGGAAAAAAAGAATATGAAGATGGCTACCACGCACAAGAACTTACGGGGCGCCGTCTGACATCACACAAGGGATGGACCTAGCACTAAATGGTGGTCGATGACGCCCCAAACAAGAAAAAAAAACAAAGACAACTGCGTACCCAACCACTAGATGGCGGAATAATGCACAGCATGTGAATCCAGAAAAGTATTCATGCTGCAAAACCTGTGGTCCGAGGGCCCTTGCGGATCTGCAAAATTAAATAATATCAAAATGAACATTAAAATTAATAAAAGTATATATAAATGAAGCAAGGAATGCTACCTTCCAAGACAAAAATGGAAGCAGACACAAATGGAGAGCATCTAAGAGGAGCCTCATGTCTAGAAGAGACAATGTTAAGGTTCCAAGAAGGAAAAGCTGGCCATGTGGGGAAAGGACTCTTTGTAAGCCTTCAATAAAGGCCTTAATGTCTGGCATTTTGAAAATAGTTTGACAACTTCAAATTTTGGAGGCAAGCTACAAGTGCTGCTAAATGTATGTGGATAAAGAGGGCACAGGCCCTGAAATGTGTATGTGTAACAGGTAAACAATGTTTTGTGCTGTAGCTTTCAATTGTTGCATGTTGAAAGCACTGCAATAATGTACAAAAAAACAATTCCATTTGGCAGCATAACATGCTCATGTGGCAGACATCCTAGAGTCCTTAAGATTTGCCGCAGTCGTTCTGGAGCTCCAAAATAATCAAATTCTCGGATTTCAGGTCCCGTATTGCAAGATTTAGTGACTAGCGATCCGGATGTAGCAGCTGTCCTTTGTCTTCCGTAAGCACGTCTGGATACAGCTGCAGTGTCTCCTGAGGCTGAACGGACATATTGAGAAGTGGAGCGCATCATGTCTGCCTCATCCAGGTTGGGGCAATGAGAATGAGCATCATATGTGTTTTCCTAATCTTCCGGACCACAAATGTATTAGCGGTTGCGTGAAAAAAGCGTAAGCAAATATCACTCACCAGCTTATCTGCAAAGCACTTCCCTGGTTCAGAAGACTAGGGTATCCAGATGCCACGCCTTTTCATGGTTCTCTCGGGCCATTCCTTGCTGTGGAGTGGAGGCTTGTGTCGATCTTCAGTACACAGTGGAGGTTTGTATACCTGAGGCTGTGGGGGAGATGTCTGGCTCTTGGTGTTTGGCTCTACTGCTGCACGGCTTCCAGGCTACCGGATGGGTTTCCCCATCTTGCTTGTGTGTGCTCCTTCAAAACTCTTGCAAATGCAGCAGACTAGGAGTGTGGAGTCTTGGCGCTACATTTTGGAGTAATGCGTTCACCCTCTGATCTCACAAGTTTGGGATTTCTTTTTCAACCGAAAAGTATAACAAACTTAACATGCACATTAACTGTAGTCCCTCAAAGGTTACAGATGCTAGCCTGACTACAGGAACTTATTATCACAAGAAGGGCAAGGGCGTATTCTCCATACCCACTTCCAAAACGAGTCATCATTGTGTGACCTGGTCCTTGGCTCTTCCAGCGATTCAGTCTCAAAGCGGTTGTTTGTAAGTAGATGGACTCGTTCACCAACAAAATCCAGGTACTCCGGTGTCGAAATGTAGAGTTTGTGGCGCTCAAAGACATGTTCGAATCCAATGGCAGTAAAAACCGATATATATGATGAAGTCTGTGCCCTAGTGCATTTTAAAAGAAGGCCACTGCTGCGCAGCTAAACTAAGAAGCTATGGGCTGGTTATATGCAAGAACAAGCGTCTGCGGGCTGCACGTGTGAGACTACCGTCTTGTGCAACCCAGGATCTGCGCACAAGTAGCCTGTCACAGAAAGGGCTCTTCATTGATTGGTACTGACCTGGGGTAGGCCTTATGTGAGCGGGCCTTCACACTGTGGGTCCGTGGTGCTTATACTGTATTACACAATATAGGCGAAATCTGCAATAAAGTTGTTTTGCCACACTTAGGCCCACAGAGTCCAGCAAGGTACCAATCTAGATGTAAACATGCAGCCCAAATGTAGATTTGCATTTCCTAACATCATACATATCAGTCATATTTCCCTGGCTTAGCTCATAATCTGATTCCAGGTCTTTGTCCCTGTATCGGCCAAGTTAATTACTGTGCTCCCCAGCAGGAGGATCAAAGGTTTTCCCACACAACAGAGCCATTAACAGTGCTTGACCCAGTTCCTGAGAAAAGGAAGGGGTGGGGAGGAAATCTGTATCTGTTAAATTAGCTCATTGCACTGCACATGGGCAGGGACAGCCCACTGAAACAAAAGAGGGCCAGACCGTTAGAGCCAACACAGGAAGGGCTCGCCTTTGAGGTTTTAGTGGGAAGGGATCAGGTAGCTATGTAGCTTGGGGCGGACCTGATCACTTGAAGATGCCATATTGGACTGTCCCAAAATGCTGTGTAGGAGGTTTGAGACAGGGGTGCAGTGACGATGTGGCACCTTAGGATTTGCCAGAAGCTCCTGGCTTATAGAACTTTCCACCTCCAGTTAAAAATCCCTGCACAAGGTAGACACAGATGAGAAGACACTGGATCTGGGAGCATGGATGGTGAAAGAATTCCCAGCTGGAAGGAAAAGCTATAGATGCCCTGCAAGGATTTACTTTGGAATTTTGACTACAGCTGACCCCAGTACTAGGATGGATTTCCCTAGGACCAGTGGCGCTGGCCCTCCTATTCCCCCAACTGTTTCTCAGGGTGCATAAACCTGCTGGGGGACTATGATGGATTCCCCTCGGTCTTCTACAAACTGGTCCTCCTGCAGCTGGGTGACCCCCATCAAGATGGTTACCACTGACACACAGGTGCCCTGCAAGACTGCCAAAGCCATGAGTCCTGGGGAGTGTGGCAGGAGGGTGCTCTACTTGTTGGCAGCAGAGGGGTTGCGCAAGACAGTCCCACAAGTTGGAGAGTGCACCAGAAGCCCAAGCAAAGGACAGATCTGGCAAAGGGAGCCAGAAAATCTAGCTCCCAACAACAAGCACTCTTTAAAGGCCAGGAGGCCTGAAGAAATGCTACAACTGGCCACCAGAAGCAAAATAAGCTCAGGTTTGTCGAAATTGATCCTATCTGCCCTGGTGGGGGGGGGTTGGTTTACAGCGGCAAACAAAACCATATGGCGCTTTGCTGCAATTTCTAGATATGGGGGCCAAGACATCATGGGGTCGGAACAGGTTTCATAATTAGATATTAATGGGGAGGCGGCATGTGTGGGACCTCCTCCCAGAGCACAATTCGGGACCTGGGTACCTCATCCCCAGAGGCCCAATGCAACAGGTGCTGTCCCGGGGGACCCCATGTCCCAAGGGCAGAATGGAGGGAGCACGGGAGGCACAGCAACTGCAGCCACAGGACAGCAAGGACGCAAGATAACAGAATCCTGATGACTCCCACTCCGGCACCAACAGCAGGGTCGGGCAGTCAGGGTTACCTGCTGAGCAGCACAAACTGCTCCAGCTATGAGGGAGTGCCCGGTGGGCACTGGCACCCAGTATAAAAGAAAACAAACAAAAGGGAAATGCAGTGCAAGACTACCAACAAAAGGAACTGCCCACAGCAAAAGTAGCTAATATCTTATACACGCTTCAGGGAAGGGGCACCCCAGAATCCTCTGGGGCACTCAGGAAACAACAACTTGGTGCTTTCTGTGGTGCCACAGACTGTGCAGGGGCCCACCAACACAGGTTAGGTACCATGTGGGGGATGCATGAGTTTAGCAGCCCCCAAAGATTGCCATAATTCTTCCTGAAGGTCTGTGTTTATGCCTCCGGGACTGGTTTTGGCCTTGCTCATGGGCTTTGGAAGGGAGAAAACCGCCTAGTTGTGGGTTCCAAGATTGCATTAGCAATTAGCACCCGGTGGGTGGAAGTGAAACAAACCCTCTCAGACACATTATAGAATACAATGCTTTATTGACAACTGTTGATGGCTAACAATGGAAGGTTTGCCATTACAATGGAGGTTATTAAAAGTTGATACTACCCCATTGACTTAAAGGAGGGGGCGGTTATGACATGCATTGCTTATTGTACTGTACCCTTTCATTTCATTGGAGTTTTAGTTATGAAGTGTATATTTTTAATGATGCAGTGGCACCTTGAAAAAGTCAGTAGGCCCTCCTTATTGATAGTAACACCCCCTTATATTGTGATGTTCTATCTAGTATAGGTGGTGGTACTGTGGCTGTAGCGTTCAGGACCCACTAGGGGCATAACGTGATATGAGAGGGTAACCAAAGGTATTTCCATTTACCTGATGCACATGTTTGTAATTTAATGCATAGTATTTAGTAGTGTGTGATAAAACTACTTTTCATTTTCATAAGAAAAAGCACGGACTGGGCAATGAATTATTGAGCTGTTGTTGCTGCACAGTAAACTGGGGTTACTAGCCCACACCACCTCCCTCAGTAGGCCTTGGACTGCCCTGTTTCACTACTCCGAGACAGGCAAGTGCTACAGTGGGGTACTTAGTTTCCAGTAGAGACAATTGTGGACTTATTCATGTGCAGCGTTCACGCACTTCACAACTAATAACCAAATGTATTAAGAATACACACGAGGCGGCGATGAGGAGCATCAGCAGAACACAGAAGTAGTGCAAAGCAAGAGGAAGGAGCAGTCCTCCAGGCCAGACTGGCCTTCTGTGAACACAACTAGGAGAAGGGTTGAGCAAAGCCCAAGCCCTTGTCCAGGAACCAACCAAAAGGGCTCTGCTGGATGGCTGGCCTAGATTTCTTCTGAAAATAGCCCATGCACTGTATCCGATGCACAGTTTGCTGGAAGACACACCGTCTTACAAGAACGCCTAAGTGTCAGCTGGCATCTGGGGCTCCTAAAGACACATCTAGACAGCTCAGGTGCCAGTGATCTTTGTAGATGCAACAGCAACTGTAGCATGTGATGTGTTGACTTGCTGACAAGAGGCTCAGTTATTAGACTTCCCTAATACAAGGAGGGAACCATTATACACAAATTGACTTAGACTTAGGGCCTTTCATTTAGGCACAGCAAGTTTACTTTGTACTTATTTTGAAGAAACGTCATTCTAGGGACAAACGTATGACTCTGCAAGCAATTACAAATCCCACAAACATATCCAGAACCCCAAAAGCTTGTTTGCAACAATGTGCACTATATCTAGTCACCATTTCGAAACTCAGTACCATGAGCATGATCAGAACTGCATCACAGATGCCATATTGTAGCTGCCACTTAGGGGCACTGAGGGTAAAGGGGCCATGGGCAGATATGTGTCACAGAGAGGGGGAACTCAATTGGTAGCCATTGAGACAAACCATATGTGTGCTAGCTCAAGTCTTTTGAGTGTGCACAGAGGGCAGAAGGCCACAGACTGGGTTCCATTCGCACAGTGCAAGTGGGCGTTGGGGTGTGGTGCCAACAGCCTGCCAGCAATAGACTTTGGAAGCAGCACCTGAACACCATAAAAGAATTGTTCAGATGAATCAGGAACCACATGTTGATGTAGATACTACAGCTTGGGTGCAGGGGTGACAAGGTGTGCACTCAGGCAGGGACAAATATAACAATAGGAAAACCAGCCAGGAGAATGGCCTTCCAACATGGGACTAAGACTGCACATAAACTTCACGTGGTCCGCAAACAGGTAGTCACGTGTTCCCCTAATGGAGTCACACTGAAGGCAGACCGAGAAGTGACCATACAAGCAACTATTGGGATAACCAGTTTATGGCAATGAGCACTGCACTGCAGCGCAAGGGGTGGCGGGCACATGTACACCTCTGTTGTCAGTAATGGCCACTGCACTGTCTCATTGGGAAAGGGCTACATATACACACAACCAGTACTAGGCATGGCACTGCATCACCAGGAGAGAGAGACACACACAACCAGTACTGGGCACTGCATCACCGGGAGAGAGGTACATTTACACACAACCAGTACTGGGCACTGCACTGTATCACTGGAAGACGGGCACACATCACATATACACACAATTAGTTTTGGGAACAGCACCGCATCGCTAGGAGAGGAGCACACATACACCATCAAGTACTGGGCACAGCACTACATCACCGGGAGAGGAACACACATACACACAACCAGTGCTGGGCATGGACCCGCATCACTGGGAGAGGGGCACACATACACACAACCAGTGCTGGGCATGGACCAGCATCACTGGGAGAGGGCCACACATACAAGCAACCAGTACTGAGCACAGCACTGCATCATCGGGAGAGGGGCACACATATACGCACCCAGTACTGGGCAGGGCACTTCATCACCGGGAGAGGAACACACATACACACAACCCGTACTGGACACGGCACTGCATCACTGGGAGAGGGGCACACATCACATATACACACACCCAACCAGTACTGGGCACAGCACCGCATCGCAAGGAGAGGGGCACAAATACACACAACACGTAATGGGCACAGCATTGAATCAATGGGAGAGGGGCACACATACATGCAACCAGTACTGGGCCCAGCCCTGCATCACCGGGAGAGGGGCACACATACACACAACCAGTACTGGGCACGGCACCGCATCACCGGGATAGGGGCACATATACACACAATCAGTACTGGGCACGGCCCTGCATCACCGGGAGAGGGGCACATATACACACAATCAGTACTGGGCACGGCACCGCATCACCGGGAGAGGGGCACATATACACACAATCAGTACTGGGCACGGCCCTGCATCACCGGGAGAGGGGCACATATACACACAATCAGTACTGGGCACGGCCCTGCATCACCGGGAGAGGGGCACATATACACACAATCAGTACTGGGCACGGCACCGTATCACCGGGAGAGGGGCACACATACACACAACCAGTACTGGGCCGGCCCTGCATCACCGGGAGAGGAGCACACATACATGCAACCAGTACTGGGCCCAGCCCTGCATCACCGGGAGAGGGGCACACATACACACAACCAGTACTGGGCACGGCACCGCATCACAATCGATGCACTGAAAACCCTGGAGGCAGGTGCACATACACGCACCCGTTCTCAGCACCGATGCGTGGAGGACCTGGAGGCAGGCTCACACACACACACACACACACCTTCTCAGCACCGAAGATCCTGGAGGCAGGGTCACACACATGCACCCCTTCTCAGCATTAATGCACTGAAGACCCTGGGGGCAGGCGCATACACACACATGCACCCCTTCCCAGCACTGAAGACCCTGGAGGCAGTGCGCACACACACACACCCCTTCACAGGACTGATGCATTGATGACCCTGGAGGTACGCGCACACACACACACAAATGAAGTACCATAGTACCAGCAGAGAAAGACATATACACACCTGCTATCAGCGACGGCTGCATGGGGTGAAAAGCCAAACACAGGACAGAGCTAGGAACATCCAGAACCACATCGGGGTGTTTCGGATTTAACCCCCTACGGTCCAGGTTCCAGGTACAAACAAATGATTTTTCAGTGCTCCAGTCCCCATCATCCAACCTGCGTAAAAGAGAGGCAGCCAAGTAAGAGCGGTTACTCAAAGAACACAATGATCTACCACAGATCTATCAGATGGAACAAAGCAGATCTTCCTGGTCAGTGCCACTGCTCTCCCCCGCGTAGCTCCACCGTTGAGGGACTGCCCTGAGCCCAGAGCTTCCGTGCCAGGTAGGTGTTCGAGGCCCTCCTCCACTCGCAGGCTCCTGCCCGCACCTCATCCCTGGTGGTCCAGTAGAAGAGCACTCTGCTCTTCTGCCGTCCCGCTCTGTTCTGTGTCCTCTGTGCCCGTCTTTCTCTTTTTGCTTTTTCTGTCTCTGTTCTCTCTGTTTTTGCTCCTTCTGTTTTTGCTCTCTCTCTATTCTGATCCTTTTTTGCCCTTCTCTCCCGCACTCCCCACGGCCCCTCCACCCCCAGCATGTCACTCCCACCTCCCAGCTGACTGCCCTCCCCCGACTCCTACTTAATGGTGGCGGCTGCGCCACTGGCGCGGCAAAGGCAAACCCATCTGCGCCCGTCCGTGACCAGACCACGACCAGCGCCAGGGACCCTGGTCCCCCGACCTGCTCACCAAAATAGGACTAAAGCAACTCTTTTCCACCCCCACTCACACAGCAGGACACACACTCAACCCAGTCTTCGCAGGAGGAAACCGCGTCTTCTTCAGCCACACCTCGGAACTGCCCTGGATGGACCACCACTGCATCCACTTCTCCTTTAGAAAACCCACTGCACACAAGCACGCTCGCTGCCTCCCGCGCAGAAGATGGAACAAAGTCACGAAAGAACACCTCACCAGCGCTCCATTCACAACGAGGCCAGACGCCAACACCGCGGCAAGCAACCTCCACCGATGGATCACCAACTGTGCCGACACACTCACCCCCCTCCAGAAAGCTACAGGATGACACAACAAGAAAGCAAGCTGGTTCACCACGGCACTCCAAGAATCCAAGCGCTCCAGCCGACGACTTGAAAAGACATGGAGAAACAGCAAAACCCCTGAAACACGCACCGCCTACAGAACAGTCACCACAGCACACAACCAACTCATCAAATCCACAAAGAATAACTCCCGCCATGACAGAATCCTTTCCAACGCCCACAACTCCAAAGAACTCTTCTCCATCATACAGGAATTTGCCAAACCCGACAGTGAAACAGATGTCCCACCCTCCCAAGACCTCTGCAACAGACTCAGCTCCTTCCTTCACCTCAAGATCAAGACGCTTTACGACAACTTCGACGATCAAGACCTCTGCACTGCCTCAACTCCCACCCCCAGCAACACCACCCAACAGACCCTACTCACCTGGACCCTGCTCACGACGGAAGGTACCTTAAAGACCATGAAGAGCATCCACTCCGGAGCATCCTCAGACCCCTGTCTGCCCCATATCTTCCAGAAGGCAGCCACAGCCATTGCACTTGAGCTACGTCGAATGATCAACTGCTCCCTCAAGACCACATTCCCCGATGACTGGAAGCACGTCGAAGTCCACCCCCTCTTGAAGAAACCCTCCGCAGACCCAACGGACCTCAAGAACCTCAGGCCCATCTCTCTGCTTCCATTCGCAGCCAAGGTCATCGAAAAGGCCGTCAGCATCCAGCTAGCACACTTCATCGAAGACAACAACGTCCTAGACATCTCCCAATCCGGATTCCGCAGTAACCACAGCACCGAGACCACCCTCCTCACCGCCACTAACGACATACGCGCCCTCATTGACCAGGGCCAAATGGCAGCCCTCATCCTCCTAGACCTATCGGCAGCCTTCGACACAGTCTCCCACCGCACACTAGCCACCAGACTCCACGACGCCGGCATCCGAGGAAAGGCCCTAGTCTGGATACGCTCATTCCTCACAGGCAGAACACAGAGTCAGACTCCCGCCCTACTTCTCAGAACCGACAGAGACCAGATGCGGAGTACCCCAGGGATCCTTCCTCAGCCCCACCGTCTTCAACATCTACATGGCCCCCCCTCGCAGCCATCGTCAGAAACCACGGGCTCAACATCGTCCCTTACGCCAATGACACCCAGCTCATCCTCTCCCTCACCAAGTAACCCAACATCACCAGGCACAACTTCCAGGAAGGGATGAAAGCCCTCTCAACCTGGATGAAGAACAGCTGCCTGAAACTCAACTCAGAGAAAACAGAAGTCCTCATCCTCAGCTCCACCCCCTCAGCTTGGGACGACACCTGGTGGCCCCCAGCCCTCGGAAACCCACCCACCCCTACAGACCATGCACGTATTGGACTCGCGTATCGCTCATGATGAACTGTCAGATAAACGCTGTCTCCTCAGCCTACTTCAACACCCTCTGCATACTTCGTAAAACATTCAAATGAAAAACGGTCACACGCCCTCATCACCAGCAAACTGGACTACGGCAACGCCCTCTATGCTGGAATCAACAAAATACTCCTCCGCAAGCTCCAGACTGTCCAGAACACCGCAGCCAGACTAATCTTCAACATCTGCCGGCACAACCACACCACCCAACACCTCCGCGATCTCCACTGGCTTCCCGTCAAAACAAGAACAACATTCAAGCTGCTCACGCATGCATACAAGGCCCTCCACAACACCGGACCACAATACCTCAACAACTGTCTCTCCTTCCACGCCCCCAAGAGAAACCTCCGTTCAGCCGACCTCTCCCTGGCCACTGTCCCACGCTTCTACAGGACCAGAGCGGGTGAAAGGTCCTTCTCCTACCTCTCAGCCAAGACCTGGAACGACCTCCCCCTCCACCTCTGGCAAAGCCCTTTCACTGCTCCAGTTCAGGAAAGACCTCAAGACCTGGCTCTTCAGATGACCCCAATGGAGTCGCACTCCCGCCCCCCCCCACTTCAGCGCCTTGAGACCCTAACGGGTGAATAGTGCGCTTACAAACCCCTGATTGATTGATTGACTGATTGAAAGGCATATATCGAGTGTAGGGGCACGCAGGCGTGGAGGTACATCTCCTTTGACCAGAGTACTTTAGGACAGGGTCCCTGCACTCAATCAGACGAAGCAATGGAGACAAAGGCGTATATTGGGTGTAGGGGCACGCAGGCGTGGAGGTACATCTCCTTTGACCAGAGTACTTTAGGACAGGGTCCCGGCACTCAATCAGACGAAGCAATGGAGACAAAGGCGTATATTGGGTGTAGGGGCACGCAGGCGTGGAGCTACATCGCCTCTGAACAGAGCACCTTAAGACAGGCTCCCTCCACCCTATCAGATGAAGCAATGGAGAAAAAGGTGTATATTGGGTGGAGGGGCACGCAGGTGAGGAGGTACACCTCAACAAAGCACTTTAGGACAGGCTCCCTCCACCCTATCAGATGAAGCAATGGAGATAAAAGCGTATATCGGGTGTAGGGGCACGCAGGCATGGAGTACATCTCCTCGGAACAAAGCATTTTAGGACAGGCTCGCTGCACCATATCCAATGGAGCAATGCAGGCAAAGGCGTATATCCAGTGAAGGGGCAGATGAGTAAGGTGCAGCATCGACTCTGAGCAGAGCAACCATATAGAAGTGAGGTACGGCACCAGGGCCGGACTGGGAACCAAAACCGGCCATGGCAAAGTGCTCGGCCGCCCCCCCTGGAGCTGTTTGCCAGGGCCAGTTTTGGCCGATTTTGTTACAGGGGCCGATATTGCAGCTATGCTGCAAAAACGGCCCTGTAACAAAAACGGCCCCCAGCCCTGGCGGCCCACCGGGGAAATGCCCGGTGCCCGCTACGGCCAGTCCAGCCCTGTACGGAACCAGAGGTCATATGAAGTGTGAGGAAATTGGGTGTATTATATGGTGTGGTTGTACATTCTCACAATGTAATACACTTACCAACCCCTTTAGGTCCAGTAGTTTTCATCTGTAAAACTCTCAGCACAACTCTGGGTAGTTGTGGCACTGAGCAGCACATATACAAAACCAATTTATATAAATATACTCTACCTTTAGACAACAAACGAAAAAGATCCACCGGAGTGTTCCAGAGATATAGAATTTAGAAGGTATAGAATATCGGGTTTTTTCAACTGCGAACAAGCATTGGCAAATTCAATGAATATGAGAGAAACATTTTCAACAAAAAGTTGGGCTAGTTGGAATGCGGTCACTTAGAGTCACTTTAGACAGCCAACTCCAGTAGGGAGCAAGTCAGGGGGACCAACAAGGTCCTCCGAGACAGTTACCTCAATAGGAGAAGAAGTCCTCAGTCAGTTCTAGGCACTAACATCCGTTGCAGGCCTTTCCTATGGTAGTTATTCTGATGCAAGGGATGAAAGATGCTGAAGATGCCAAAAAGGATGCTGTGGATGCGATGCAGTCAACGGGGGTCTTGCTTCAACTACTCCTCAGTCCAGGAAGGGGGTGAGGCAGTCGTGGTCACAGGGTTGACGGCCCTCAAAGTCCTCTCGGTGCTGGCCAAAGTCCAGTTGCCACTGGACTACTGGTCACAGGCCAATCCTTCATGGGTCGATAACATGTCAACTGGGGGCGGGGGGGTCTCAGCTGCACCTAGAGGACACTACCGGGCTCAGCGAACTCTGGTGCAACTTGGTGTGTGTGGTCCTGGTGCGGCATGGTGGCGGGTTGAAGACGTTGGGCTACCAACTTGCCCCAGCAGGCTTCTCAGCTGTGGTGTCCATGTGCTGTTAACAGAGGCCAGCTCACTGACCCTTAGCATCTCTTGACTTTGGCTGGGCTCTGGAGACAGCTTCTCCTCGAGCAGCACACAGCAGGCACAGTTCCTCTTCTTTGCTATTCAACAGGTTCAGCAGGTGCAGTCCATGTCGGTGCAGCCTCTCTTTGCTGGCTCCATGGTGCAGCAGTCAGTCCTTCTTCAAACCTTCTTCCAGTCCAGGTGAGATCTGAGTTTGGGGTGCCATACTTATGCTCAGAAAATGCCCCGGGGACAGGATTCAATTGGTAGCCAATGGGCTACCAGGTGCCCTCCTACCTGATGACCACTTCCTGCTAAGTGATGCACTATTCTGCCCACTCCCAATATGGCAGAACCCCACTCCTGGTGTGTGGAGCTCCCTAGCCCGACCCAGAGGAGTGGTTACCAAGGGGCATACACCCCCCTGGAAAACCGGTTTGGCAACTTTCTCAAGTACCAACCTGTCTGCCTGAACAATGGATCAGCCCCTCTCCCAAGTGTTATCCATGTGCCCTTCAAAGGTCATTTCTCTTTCTTTCTTTTGGGTCAACACCGGTGGGGCTTGCTGCAGGAGGGAGGAGACACCTTCCAGAGCAGGCCCCTCTTGGATCCTTTCCTGGGAGTCGCTAGCATGTCTCCCCAGGAGGGCAGAAAGCGGTCTCAGCTACAGGACCCCGTGTGCAGCCAGTTTGTGCACAGGGGACTGATGTGTGAGAAAGTGCCCTCTTTCTTGCATGGTATGCCCCCTCTTTTTGCTGAATTGCTGATGTGCTTTGACCGAGTGTGCCCTGGGCACCTGCTAATCAGGTACCCAGGGCCTATGTTCCTTCCCTAAAACTGCATTGAAGCCTAAACCCAATTGGCATCTCTGGCCACAGGTCAGCCCCTGGTAAATGGTACCACAGGTACCCAGGGCACTGTGACCAGAGAAGGCCTCTAAGGGCTGCAGCACTTATTGTGCCACCCTTAGAGGTCCTGTACCCTGACACTCACACACTGCCTTTGCAGTCTGCGTGTCTTGGTGCAGAACAAAGTGAAGAGTCGACATGGCACACATCCCTGTGTGCCATGCCCACAAAACCACGGCCCTGGCATAGATCAGTCACCCCTCTGGCAGGGTGCACTATACCAGAGGTGAGGGTACAGGTGCATGAGCCCTGTACCCCTACAGTGCCCAAGTCCATTCTTGGGCATTGTAAGTGCAGTGCTGCCATTAAGAGTATATGGTGCTGGGAGTTTGTCATTACGAACTCCACAACACCATAATGGCTGAACTGAAAACTGAGAAGTTTGGTATCAAACCTCTCAGCACATTAAACCCACAATGATGCCAGTGTGGGATTTAATGAAAAATGCACACAGAGGGCATCTTAGAGATGCCCCCTGAAACCTAACCTACCACTAGTGTCCAGGCTGAGTGGCTTCTTTCAGCTGCCACCACCAGACATGTTTCTGGACCCCTGGGTCGAGAGCTTGCTGCTCTCGGGGGGCCTGAAACAATGCACATCCTGGGACGAGGTGCCAAGCCTCCTCCCCCAGGATGGGCAGGGTTCATGAAGGAGAAGCTTCAAAGGCATGCCTCCTTTGTGAGCCTCTCCAGACCATTTGCTGCTTTCAGCAACTGGTCCCCACTGGTTCTACCCCCCACTTTGGGCGGGAGAACCGGCGGGAAAAACAAGTGAGGGAAAGAGGTTTGCCCACCTCTGCCAACTCCACCCCTCAGGTGGGGGAGGCGAGGTGAAGCACAACTGAGTCCCCGCCATCTTGTGGATGGGGGGACCTAGCCAACCAGGGACAGGCTCCTGCCCCCCTCCCACTGGAGGGTGGCACGATAAGGGGTGTACCCACCCCAGGGAAGGGACCCATTGGTCCCTGCCCTTTACCTACCTGTAACGCCCCTAAATCTAGTATTTAGGGGGCACCCTGAACCTTGCTTCCTCAGATCCAGCAACGACAAGAAGAAAAGAAGAAGAAGGACCGAACAGCCGTGCAGCCAGCTAACAAGAGGAAGACGCCCACTGACTTGGCCCCAGCCCTACAGTCTTGTCTCTTCTCGAACCTGCGAAATCCCGGTGTGTCCTGCAGCCAGCAATCTCAAAAACCCCGGAGGACTTGCCTGCCTTCACTTCCAAAGACTGCTTCTCCCGTGAACACCGGATTTGTTCAACAGCAACCTCTGGCAGCAGCCAGAGATCGCGAATCCAGCCCACTCTGCACCCGCCGAACCCGGCCCGAGCTCGAGTGGAAAAACACCACGAGGAGGTCACCCCGGCGATCCTGACCCGAGATCCGGCGACCCCTGACCTGCCTCAAGCCTCCAGCCGACGGCTGCAGTCTAAATCCAGAAGGCCCCCCTAACCGTGACCAGGAGCTGTAAAGAAGATCCGACCCCAGAAGGCACCCCTGCACCCGACGCCCCACGGCCTTGTGTGCCCAAACCGACGGTGCCTAACCAACCCTTAACTTCCCAACTTACCTCACCAAGTGGTGGTCGCACCCAGAAGTCCTTTGTCTCCCTGCCTGCAGTGCTTTTGCAAACTGGAGGTTCTCCATAGAAAACAGGGCGCCCGACGTCGAAACAGCACTCTGCACCCGGCCGCCCCAGTGCCGCTGAGGGTGCACCTTTTGTGCTACTTTGTTTCCCCATTTGCCCTGACCTAAACCCTAGGAGCTTTGCTCCCACAACCCAGTGGCCTGCTTGCCAGCAGCCACCAACCGGAGGCCCCCTATCCCCCACTGCAGTGGTTCCCAAACTTTTGACACCTAAGGACCCCTATTGAGTCACTACTGGAAGCCGAGGACCCCCAAGCAATTCGTACGATTTAAATTTCAAACATTAAAACAGTAATTCGAAAAAAATAAACACACGTGTGCACACCAAACAGATACCCAAATTACTAAAGCTTTTAGTATTTTATATTGAAAAAATGTGCAAAATCGAAACAATTTTAATAGGAAGGTTGGTGCTGCATCTCGGCGACTAACTTTTCAATATTTGGCTTTATTTTAGAGTGTGAGGCTCCTGCTCCTGACGGTGCCGGACTGGAACCCAAAGCAGCCCTGGCAAATGTTGTACGGTGCACACCAAGTGCAGTGAGTGAGCCTGGCCACTACAAAGCGGACTTTGAGGGGCTCTCCCACCAAGAAAATTTGGGAAAAAATGGTGCATTCTACAACACATTTGTAATTATATATTGAATTGTATTCGCTTTTAAAGCATAGTAAATGATGACCTTACTATGCACCAATACAACAATCTTTTTGGGGCTCTTCCATGAGTCCCTCACTATCATCCTCCAACAGTGCCTCTCTTCTTCCCATAGCACCTCTGTCAAATGTATTTCATTTGTTTTATAGCATCTCTCATACTAGTGTAGGGCGTCAGAGCACTTTACATCACACACATACAGAAGCAATGGGGTAGATTTACAAAAACGTTGCGCTATGCAGTGCAGCCCACCGCGAGGCTGCGCTGCGTTGCGCGACAGGGAGGGAGCAGGGGAACGCCATATTTTCAAAGCTATGGCTCTCTCCTCCCCTTTCCCTTGCGCCGGCGCTGATTTCAGCAGCCATGCACACACCTTAGCGCTAAGGTGTGCGCATGAGTGTAGCATAGGTTTTGTACAGGAAGGGTACCCTTCCTGTACAAAATACTATGCTAGACACGAGGAAAAGCTTTTCCCACTTTATATGCGTGCTGCACAGTGCAGCACGCATGCAAAGTCGGAAAAGGAAGGAGAAATGAAAGCATTTCTCCTTCCTTGTGCCTAGTTGAAAAGGGCGCAGTTTTCTCATGCTAAACCCAATCTACTGTTTTTAGTAAATTGGGTTTAGCGTGAGAAACCTTGGGTGGTTGCATGGGAACAAGTTTAGCGCTGGAAAGTAAATTACAAAAAAAAGATTTTGCGTCGTTTTGCGTCACTTTTGTGACGCAAACACGGCGCAAAAGCTTAGTAAATCTCCCCCAATGAATCATACGTGTGTAAATCAGTGCATAGAAAATTTTACATAGGGGAGCGGGGACTTCAAGGTGTAGGATTCACGTCATCCATACTGGTAAGCATTTTTTAAGAGGGCTTGATTTGGAGAAGCTCAAAATCTGGTTTCAGAACGTAACAAAGTGGTTAGCGTTGACTTTAATTTTAACAATTTAATTCTACTCAAACATACCTTTTTGGCAGCATCAGGATAAAGAAAGACTGCGAAAAAAGATGGCATACTAACTTGTACCATGCAGTTTGTATGCAGCTCTTTGACGGCAGTTCATAGCGGACTGTGCTAGATTATGATTGTAACTTATGAACTGCACAGTAACAAAAGAATCTCTGTGACAAAAGCAGTAACCCACTAAGCTATGCACATAAGATACTGTTTTATTAAAAATGCATGGTACATGTTCTTTGGAGCAGGCATATTAACCCTCTGCACTACCTACCATCTCTTTCCAGAAGGTACATTAATCACTCGAGTTATCTTGACACTTTTAGTGTTGTCCGAAAACTGCAGATTATACAAGGAACTTTACATTGCTTTTAAGACTGCTGCCTGCGGACCCCCTGGGAATGTGTCAGGGACCCCTGGGGGTCTGCGGACCCCAGTTTGGGAACCACTGCCCCACTGGATAACATTGGGCCTCAACACTCTGCACCCGGCCGCCCTAGTGCCGCTGAGGGTGTAACAAGCGTGCATCACTGACCCTGGGGGACCCCTGAGTCTAACTCCAGAACCTTAACTCCCACAATCGATAACTTACCTGTGAACCGATAACCTGTTTTTCTTCCATAGGATAACATTGACAATGTTCTTCCAAAAAGTTTCTAAGTGTGGAGTTTTGAAATCTAAAAATATTCTTTAAAAAGCGCACAAATAACCAAAACGCATTTACTTACCTGTTTGCAGGAAATGTCCCAGTGCTGAATCTAGGTATCCAGCACGGAGTTAGAAAAGTAACGTAAAAAGTAACTTACCTGTAATTTACTGAAAAAGTCTATTCATTTCAATGTACTGTATTTGCTAAGTATTGCAACCTACTGCATCCCCTGTAAATCAAACAAAGTACAATTTCTATTGCATTTTCAAACTGTTCTATATTCAGCAACTTATTACTGTAAAGTATTTCATGCTTACCTGTGCCAGGCTTGCTTGGTTCTAAAAATAAACAACAGTATATATTTTTTATACAAAAACAATTGGCCTAGAGTTCAGTTCTTGTGTGTGAATTCATTTGCTGACTGAGTGGGTACATCAAATGCTTAACACTGTCCTCTGATACTGCCTTACTGCTCGACCACTCTACCACTATTAGAGAGTAAGGTTCTATCTAACTTTAACCTCTGCCTACCTCTGGGGTCACCTGGACTCTATACACAATGTACCTCACTTTGGTGTAGTATATATAGAGCCAGTTTCCTACATGATGGCAACAAAGTGACAACAAAGTAGCAACTCTGCTAAAGTTGCACACTGCACTTGTTACATTAATTTCGACTGGAGAATCAAGTTGGGCTTAATGTAACGAGTAGTTTGATGCCTTGGAAGACTCACTTTAGTGCCATGGTTCCAGAATGAGCACAGCTGAGGGGTCAGCGCGGAACTCTGCACTCGCCATTTAAGCGACCAAGCTTTGCCGATTTTACCATCAGAGCATGTAAAAAACATGCTCTGCCCATGAGATATGTTGCAACCTGCCTTAGAACTCACTATGCCTGCCACAGGGGTGACTTACACATGAACTAGGTGAAAGTCTGGCTTTGCCATTGCTTTAAATGGCAAAGTCAGGCCAGCAGTTAAACTGCTCTTCCAGCCTGCAAATGGTGGGCTGGGAGTCTTGTTTTACTCGTGTCACACCCAAGGTGGCGCAACCAGAGCTGCAATCCCTGGGTGAGCCCTCTAAGTTACATGCTTTGGGTACCATTTACTAGAGACTTACATGTTGGCTAGCTGAGCCAATTGGGTAGAAGTCAATTTGACATATGTTTTACAGGTAAGGGCACAGGCACCAAGATCTGGTTATCAGGCCTCAGTGCACTCTCGAAAAGTAGCAGCATCAGTCCAAAACTTGGGGGGGGGGGGGGGGGCGACCATACTAAAAAGGCATTTCTCCTTACAGAAGCATCCACCAAACTTTTTGTAAATTGAAAGGAACCCCTATAACAATGGTACCTTTCAATGTACAGAGATGAGCGGTGGGCCGGCGGCCATCTCTAAATTTGGTGGGCGGTAGTTCATCAGGGTGGCGGAGGTAATGTACTCTGCCATCTTGACAGATGGAGTACCACCTGCTAAACCAGTTGCACCCTTCATAAATACACAAATTCCAGGGTTCTTCCCGCAGAGAACATATTTCTCCCAATCAATCAATCAAACAATCAGGGTTTTGTAAAGCCGGCTACTTACCCGTAAGGGTCTCAAGGCGCTGGGGGTGGGGGTCTGCTGGTCGGACTGGGTGGAGGATCATTCGAAGAGCCAGGTCTTCAGGTCTTTCCTGAATTGGGTCAGCAACGCGGATTGGCTGTGGTGCAGAGGCAGGGTGTTCCAGGTCTTGGCAGCGAGGTAGGAGAAGGATCTTCCTCTGGTTCTGATCTTGTGCATCCTGGAGACGGAGGCGAGGTGGGAGGATCGAAGTTGTCTGGCAGGTATGTGGAATGCGAGTTGGTGGTTCAGGTATGCTGGTCCTTCATTGTGGAGAGCTTTGCAGGCGTGAGTGAGGAGCTTGAAAGCGACTCTCTTGTTGACTGGGAGCCTGTGGAGTTGTTTGAGGTGTTGCATGATGTGGTTACGGCGGGGGATGTTGAGGACCGGTCTGGCTGCGGTGTTTTGGATGTTCTGTAGTTTCTTGAGCGGTTTCAGGGGGACACCGGCGTAGAGTGCATTGCCGTAGTCGAGTCTGCTGGTGATGAGTGCGTGGGTGACCGTCTTTCTGGATTCTGTGGAGATCCATCTGAATGTCTTTTGAAGCAGGCAGAGCATGTGGAAGCAGGCTGAGGAAAGCTGCGTTGATTTGGCGGTTCATAGTGAGTGATGAGTCCAGTATGATGTCAAGGTTGCGTGTGTGGTCCGTCGTGGTGGGAGAGATCCCAGAGCTGCTGGCCACAAGGAGTCTGAAGGGGTGGGTCCCAGGATGAGTACTTCGGTCTTGTTCGAGTTGAGCTTGAGGCAGCTGTCTGTCATCCAGCTAGCAACGGCCTTCATTCCACTGTGGAAGTTGGTTCTGGCGGTTATGGGTTCATTGGTGAGGGAGAGGATCAGCTGGGTGCCATCAGCGTAGGAGACGATGTTGAGTCCGTGGCTTCTGACGATGGCTGCGAGGGGGGCCATGTAGACTTTGAAGAGGGTGGGGCCCAGGGAGGAACCCTGGGGTACAACACAGCTGATCTCCGTGGGTCTGAATTGCTGGGTCCGGCCGGTGAGGAAGGAGTGGATCCAGTCCAAAGCCTTGTCACGGATGCCGGCGCCATGGAGTCTTGTGATTAGGGTGCGGTGGGAGACGGTGTTGAAAGCAGCCGAGAGGTCTAGTAGGTTGAGGGCTGCTGTCTCGCCCCGGACGAGGAGGGAGTGGATGTTGTGTGTGGCGGCGAGGAGTGCAGTCTCTGTGCTGTGGTTGCTTCGGAAGCTGGATTGGGAGGTGTCCAGGACGTGGTTCACTTGGATGAACTCGGAGAGTTGGGCGTTGATGGCCTTCTCTATGAACTTGGCTGGGAAGGGGAGGAGTGAGATCGGTCTGAAGTTCTTGAGGTCTGTCGGGTCTAAGGGTGGCTTCTTCAGCAGGAGGTTGATCTCTGCGTGTTTCCAGTCGTCGGGGAAGGTGGCGGTTTTGATGGAGCAATTGATGGCGCGACGAAGCTGGGGGGCGATGGCAGCGGCTGCTCTGTGGAAGATGTGGTACGGGCAGGGATCCGTCAGGGCACCTGCGTGGATGCTCTTCATGGTCTTGAGCATGGCCTCTGTTGTGAGCCGGGTCCAGCAGAGCACTGTCTGTTGGGGTGCGGCTTGGTTGTGTGCGATGGTGGTGGCCGGGTCTAGGGTGTTGAAGCAGTCGTAAATCATCCTGATCTTGTGGTGGAAGAAGGTGCAGAGTTTTTTGCAAAGGTCATGTGAGGGGGCATGTCTGATGTCTCGCTGTTGGGCCTGGCGAACTACTTGACGATGGCAAAGAGTTCTTTGCTATTGTGTGAGGTAGCATTGATTCTGTCTTGGAGGGCCGTTTTTTTTAGTGGTTTTCAGGAGGAGGTGGTGTGCGTTGATGGTGGATTTGAAGGTTGTGCGAGTTTCCGGGGTTTTGTTGGGCCTCCATCTCTTCTTGAGGCGCCTGCAGGTGTGTCTAGACTCGTGCAGGGCGGGAGTGAAAAAGCTGGACTTCTTGGAGTGTTGTTTGCCTGGTCTTTTCTTGAGGGGTGCCAGGGTGTCGGCGCAGTTGGAGATCCATCGGTGGAGGTTGCGTGCTGCGGTGTTGGCGTCCGTGGGCATCGTCGGAGTGGTTGCACTGAGGGAGTTGACGAGAAGTTCTTCGGTGGCCTTGATCCAGCTGCGGGGGGGGGGGGCGATGATGGCAGTGGTGTACGGTGGGCATGGTGAAGGCGAGATGTACACAATGACAGTCGATCAAGGAGAGTTCAGTGGTGTGGCTGTAGTTGATGTTCCCGCTGGCGGAGAAGACCGGGTCGAGCGTGTGTCCAGCTGTGTGGGTCGGTGTGGTGACCAGCTGCTTGAGTCTCCAAGCACCCAAGTAGCGTGCATCGGACCGAACTACTAATCAGACAGCTGGGTTCTTTTAACAGCAGCCTGGTTACTGTCTAGCAGAGTCAGAAGTGAAGATCTCTGCAGCAAAATAACAATCAACACCTCCTGTTTAGGTCACACGAACATAAGAGTTACATATAAGAACCACAGGCTGCCCGCACCGATTAATTTCTTTTTCAAATGTTGGAAACTTTTATCAGCTTGATGGTTATAAAAATCAGTCATGCTAGATTACCACATCAGCATTTCAACGCCTCCCATCATCGACCTGCTGTTCCAAAAGTGCCATGTTTTTGTCATTCATTCCACTGCTTCACTGAGATCCCCACAAGCAGAAGCTCAAGTAGCCCAGCTTCTCACCTGCCATAGGAGCAAGCGGCAACAGACCCTGTAGAATTCCAAGACACGCCAGTGATCTGCAGGCTCTGCTCGACTGCTTCTGGGAACTGCAGGCTCTGCAAACAAGAAACCTGAAAAAGAAAAAATTACATGTAAAGACTCATCTAAAAACAAGAGAATGTGCTTTTCAGAGACACTGTGAAACAAAGTAAAAAGCAGACACAAAAACAAGATAGTACCCCACACAGAGCATGAACCAGCAACCCAAACAATTAAAATAAATACACAAGGAGACAAGAAGATTATACACCTCACCTCAGGGTGTAGCTTTACCCATAAGAGGATTTACAGTGCATGGGCGGTTAACCTCTCAATCTCAGTTGGTAGCCTCAAGGGTACCTCGCTCTATCGGTCTAGCCTTTCTTTGTCTAGTCACTTTCACTTCCCTCCAGATACATTTTTGATCTCTTTTGGCTACTTAGTTTCCTGCGTCTTCACCGCCACCTTATCTTGTGTTCCGCCTTTTCACCCAAATGCTGGGTAAACTCTAGCTTAGCCACCTCTGCAATTCCCTCAGACATCCTCTACTCTAGGTATCATTCCCGCTCCACTTCATTAGTGTTTGTTTCCAATTTCAACCTCCCTGAAGCTCTTGTATGATATTCCCCCCTCTTTCTTTTCACAGTCATCAAACGTATGGTTCTTCGTCGCTCCCAAGTCAGCTATGCTATGCCTTTCCCACCACTGTTTCATTCTTCAAGTCTCCAAAACTTTGTTTAGAATCCCTTGTGGCTTTCACTCCATGTTTTTGTACGGACAGTTATTGAATCTTTATTTGTTTTTATTTGATGAGTTACTCATCATATGTTTCTGTTAGCTCACTGGAAGGGGGTGCCATTCACTCACATTGTACTGCTGCACAGTGTGCTCTCACTCCCTGGGTACAGTTGCACTTTATAAAAGATAACAGAAATAAATATTCATATGGACAGCCTGCCTCACCAACTCCATGGAAGCTCCATTTCTGGGCATCAAGCCTTGTCCACTCATTGTGTAAAGATACAACACCTCAGTTAACAGCCTATCGCCTTCAGTGGGTAGCCTCACCTGCCTGGGTATAAAGACTCATTCCTCAGTGGGGAGCCTCACCCATCTGGGTACAAAGACTCATCCCTCAGTGGGTAGCCTCACCCATCTGGGTATAAAGACTCATCCCTCAGTGGGTAGCCTCACCCACCTGGGTATAAAGACTCATCCCTCAGTGGGTAGCCTCACCCACCTGGGTATAAAGACTCATCCCTCTGTGGGTAGCCTCACCCACCTGGGTATAAAGACTCATCCCTCAGTGGGTAGCCTCACCCACCTTGGTATAAAGACTCATCCCTCTGTGGGTAGCCTCACCCACCTGGGTATAAAGACTCATCCCTCAGTGGGTAGCCTCACCCACCTGGGTATAAAAGACTCATCCCTCATTGGGTAGCCTCACCCACCTGGGTATAAAGACTCATCCCTCAGTGGGTAGCCTCCATCTCCTGGGTATGAAGACTTATTCCTCAGTGGGTAGCCTCACCCGCCTGAGTATACTCATCCCCTCAGTGGGTAAAGTCACCCACCTGGGTATAAAGACTCATCCCTCAGTGGGTAGCCTCTTTCTCCTGGGTACGAAGACTCATTCCTCAGTGGGGAGCCTCACCCATCTGGGTATAAAGACTCATCCCTCAGTGGGGAGCCTCACCCATCTGGGTATAAAGACTCATCCCTCAGTGGGTAGCCTCACTCACCTGGGTATAAAAGACTCATCCCTCATTGGGTAGCCTCACCCACCTGGGTATAAAGACTCATCCCTCAGTGGGTAGCCTCACCCACCTAGGTATAAAGACTCAGCCTCTTAGAGGGTAGCCTCACCCCCCTGGGTATAAAGACTCATCCCCTCAGTGGGTAGCCTCACCCACCTAGGTATAAAGACTCATCCTCTCAGCGGGTAGCCTCACCTGCCGGAGTATACTAATCCCCTCAGTGGGTAGCCTCACCCGCCTGGGTTTAAAGACTCATCCCTCATTGGGTAGCCTCACCCCCTGGGTATAAAGACTCATCCCTCTGTGGGTTACCTCACCCACCTGGGTTTAAAGACTCATCCCTCAGTGGGTAGCCTCACCCACCTGGGTATAAAGACTCATCCCTCAGTGGGTAGCCTCCATCTCCTGGGTATGAAGACTTATTCCTCAGTGGGTAGCCTCACCCACCTGGGTATAAAGACTCATGCCTCTGTGGGTAGCCTCACCCGCCTGAGTATACTCATCCCCTCAGTGGGTAAAGTCACCCACCTGGGTATAAAGACTCATCCCTCAGTGGGTAGCCTCCCCCACCTGGGTATAAAGACTCATCCCTCAGTGGGTAGCCTCACCCACCTGGGTATAAAGACTCATCCCTCAGTGGGTAGCCTCACCCACCTGTGTATAAAGACTCATCCTTCAGTGGGTAGCCTCTTTCTCCTGGGTACGAAGACTCATTCCTCAGTGGGTAGCCTCACCCCCTGGGTATAAAGACTCGTGTCTCTATGGGTAGCCTCACCCACCTGAGTATACTCATCCCCTCAGTGGGTAACGTCACCCACCTGGGTATAAAGACTCATCCCTCAGTGGGTAGCCTCACCCACCTAGGTATAAAGATCCAGCCTCTCAGTGGGTAGCGTGACCCACCTGGGTATAAAGACTCATCCCTCAGTGGGTAGCCTCACCCACCTAGGTATAAAGACTCAGCCTCTCAGTGGGTAGCGTGACCCACCTGGGTATAAAGACTCATTCCTCAGAGGGTAGCCTCACCCCCTGGGTATAAAGACTCATCCTCTCAGCGGGTAGCCTCACCTGCCTGAGTATACTAATCCCCTCAGTGGGTAGCCTCACCCGCCTGAGTTTAAAGACTCATCCCTCAGTGGGTAGCCTCACCCCCTGGGTATAAAGACTCATCCCTCTGTGGGTAGCCTCACCCACCTGGGTTTAAAGACTCATCCCTCAGTGGGTAGCCTCCATCTCCTGGGTATGAAGACTTATTCCTCAGTGGGTAGCCTCACCAACCTGGGTATAAAGACTCATGCCTCTGTGGGTAGCCTCACCCGCCTGAGTATACTCATCCCCTCAGTGGGTAAAGTCACCCACCTGGGTATAAAGACTCATCCCTCAGTGGGTAGCCTCACCCACCTGGGTATAAAGACTCATCCCTCAGTGGGTAGCCTCACCCACCTGTGTATAAAGACTCATCCTTCAGTGGGTAGCCTCTTTCTCCTGGGTACGAAGACTCATTCCTCAGTGGGGAGCCTCACCCATCTGGGTATAAAGACTCATCCCTCAGTGGGTAGCCTCACCCACCTGGGTATAAAGACTCATCCCTCAGTGGGTAGCCTCCCCCACCTGGGTATAAAGACTCATCCCTCAGTGGGTAGCCTCCCCCACCTGGGTATAAAGACTCATCCCTCAGTGGGTAGCCTCCTTCTCCTGGGTATGAAGACTCATTCCTCAGTGGGTAGCCTCACCCCCTGGGTATAAAGACTCATGTCTCTATGGGTAGCCTCACCCACCAGAGTATACTCATCCCCTCAGTGGGTAACGTCACCCACCTGGGTATAAAGACTCATCCCTCAGTGGGTAGCCTCACCCACCTAGGTATAAAGATCCAGCCTCTCAGTGGGTAGCGTGACCCACCTGGGTATAAAGACTCATTCCTCAGAGGGTAGCCTCACCCCCCTGGGTATAAAGACTCATCCTCTCAGCGGGTAGCCTCACCTGCCTGAGTATACTAATCCCCTCAGTGGGTAGCCTCACCCGCCTGAGTTTAAAGACATCCCTCAGTGGGTAGCCTCACCCCCTGGGTATAAAGACTCATCCCTCTGTGGGTAGCCTCACCCACCTGGGTTTAAAGACTCATCCCTCAGTGGGTAGCCTCACCCACCTGGGTATAAAGACTCATCCCTCAGTGGGTAGCCTCCCCCACCTGGGTATAAAGACTCATCCCTCAGTGGGTAGCCTCCCCCACCTGGGTATAAAGACTCATCCCTCAGTGGGTAGCCTCCTTCTCCTGGGTATGAAGACTCATTCCTCAGTGGGTAGCCTCACCAACCTGGGTATAAAGACTCATGCCTCTGTGGGTAGCCTCACCCGCCTGAGTATACTCATCCCCTCAGTGGGTAAAGTCACTGACCTGGGTATAAAGACTCATCCCTCAGTGGGTAGCCTCCCCCACCTGGGTATAAAGACTCATCCCTCTGTGGGTAGCCTCACCCACCTGGGTATAAAGACTCATCCCTCAATGGGTAGCTGTAGGAAGCTGGCTCTGTATATACTATACCAAAATGAGGTATAGTGTGCACAGAGTCCAGTGGAACCCCAAAGGTAGGCAGAGGTAAAAGTAGATAGCACCTTACTCTCTAGTTGTGGTAGTATGGGCGAGCAGTAAGGCTTTATCAGAGGGTAGTGTTAAGCATTTGTTGTACACACTCATTCAGGAAATGATTGCACACACTCAAAGACTGAACTTCAGACCAATTTGCTTTGTATGAAAATATTCTTTAATTATGTTTATTTCTTAGAACCAAGCAAGCCTGGCACAGGTAAGTGATTTATACTTTGCAGTAACAATACAGTTTGAATTGCAGTTGTATATATACTTTGGTTTGGTTACAGTAGAATTACTGGAAATGCAATACCTTGAAATATTGTACATATACTTTGTAATGACTTTTCAATAGCAGATCATGTATTTTACTTTGCAGATTACTTTTCTTACACGGTGTAGTATACCTGGATACTGCACTGGGACAATTCCTGTAAAAAGGTAAGTAAATGCGTTTTGGTTATTTGTACACAGTTGTATAGGCTATTATAGATTTTCCAACGCCACACTTAAAAACTTTTTCATAGAAAACAGTCAATGTTATCCTATGGGAGGAAATAGAGTTATCGGTTAACAGGTAAGTACTTTATTGTGGGAGGTGGTTTTCTGGGGTTAGACTCAGGGGTCCCCCAAGGTCAATGATGCACTCTTGTTGCACCCTCAGCGGCACTAGGGCGGTCGGGTGCAGAGTGCTGAGGCCCAATGTTATCCAATGGGGGATAGGGGGCCTCCGGTTGGTGGCTGCTGGCAAGCAGGCCACTGGGTTGTGGGAGCAAAGCTCCTAGGGTTAAGGTCAGGGCAAATGGGGAAACAAAGTAGCACAAAAGGTGCACCCTCAGCGGCACTGGGGCGGCCGGGTGCAGAGTGCTGAGGCCCAATGTTATCCAATAGGGAGCCTCCGGTTGGTGGCTGCCCAAGAGCAGGCCACAGGGTTGTGGGAGGAAAGCTCCTGGACTTTAGCTCAGGGCAAATGGGGGTTTAAGTTAGCACCAAAGGTGCACCCTCAGCGGCATTAGGGCGGCCATGTGCAGGGTGCTGTTTTGGCGTCGGGTGCCCTGTTACTTTCAGTAGGGATTCTCCAGTTTGCAAACACACTGCAGGCTCGGGGACGAAGGTCTTCTGGGAGCGACCACCACTTGGAGAGTTAAGTTGGGATGCTGGGGGTTGGCCGGACACCGTCGGTTGGGCCACCCTAGGCCATGGGCCGTCGGGTGCAGGGGTGTCTTTTAGGGTCGGATCTTCTTAACAGCTCCTGGTCGCGGTTGGGGGGACCCTCTGGATTGAGGCTGCAGGCGTTGGCTGGAGGCTTGAGGCAGGTCAGGGATCACTGGATCTCGGGTCAGGATCGCCGGGGAGACCTCCTCGTAGTGTTGGGCCACTCAGAGTCGGGTGCAGAGTGGTGCAGACTCGCAGATTTTGCCAGAGCTGGAGTCTGTGGGTGAACAAATCCGGTGTTCACGGGAGACAAAGTCTTTTCTTTGGAAGGCAGGGCAGGTCCTCAGAGTTCTTGAGGTTGCTGACTGCAGGACACACCGGAGTTTCGCTTCTGCAGGTTCGAGGTGATTAGATTTAGGGTCGTTACAGGTAAGTAAAGGTTGGGACCACTGGGTCCCTTCCTTGGGGTGGGTACACCCCCTATTATGCAACCCTCCAGTGGAAGGGGGCATATGCCTCACTCTGGTTGGCTGGGTCCCCCCATCTGCAAGATGGTGGGGACTGAGAGTTGTGCTTCACCTCCCCTTCCCCACCTGAGGGGTGGGGTTGGCAAAGGTGGGCACACCTCTCTTCCTCACTTGTTTTTCCCGCCAGTTCTCCCGCCCAAAGTGGGGGTCAGAACTGGTGGGGGCCAGTTTCTGGAAGCAGCAACAGGCTTGGGGAAGCTCACAAAGGCGGCAAGCCTTTGAAGCTTCCTCTTTGTGGACCCTGCCCATCCTGGGGGAGGAAGCTTGGCACCTCGTCCCAGGATGTGCATTGTTTCAGACCCCCGAGAGCAGCAGGCTCTCGACCCAGAGGTCTAGAAACATGTCTGGTGGTGGCAGCTGGTGAGCAGCCACTCAGCCTGGACACTAGTGTTTGGTCGTTTTTCAGGGGGCATCTCTAAGATGCCCTCTGTGCGCATTTTTCATTAAATCCCACACTGGCATCAGTGTGGGTTTAATGTGCTGAGAAATTTGATACCAGACTTCTCCGTTTTCAGTAAAGCCATTATGGTGCTGTGGAGTTCGTAATAACAAACTCCCAGCACCATATGCTCTTAATGGCAGCACTGCACTTACAATGTCTAAGAATTGGCTTAGACACTGTAGGGGTACAGGGCTCATGCATTGGTACCCTCACCACTGGTATAGTGAACCCAGCTAGAGGGGTGGCTGATCTATGCCAGGGCCGTGGTTTTGTGGGCATGGCACACAGGGATGTGTGCCATGTCGACTCTTCACTTTGTTCTGCACCAAGACACGCAGCCTGCAAAGGCAGTGTGTGAGTGTCAGGGTACAGGACCTCTAATGGTGGCACAATAAGTGCTGCAGCCCTTAGAGGCCTTCTCTGGTCACAGTGCCCTGGGTACCTGTGGTACCATTTACCAGGGGCTGACCTGTGGCCAGAGATGCCAATTGGGTTTTCTTTTTCAATGCAGTTTTAGGGAAAGAACAAAGGCCCTGGGTACCTGATTGGCACTCAGTCAAAGCACATCAGCAGTTCAGCAAAAAGTGGGGGCTACCATGCAGAAAAAGGGCACTTTCTCACAGTAGCCTCACCCCCATGGGTATAAAGACTAATCCCCTCAGTGGGTAGCCTCACCCCCCTGGGTATAAAGACTCATCCTCTCAGTGGGTGGCCTCAATCAGCTGGGTATAAATACCCACGCCTTTGTGGGTAGCCTCACCCGCCTGAGTATACTCATCCCCTCAGTGGGTAGCCTCACCCCCCTGGGTATAAAGACTCATCCCTCAGCAGGTAGCCTCAGCACCAGGATATATGAGTGGCCTCAATCAGCTGGGTATAAAGACTCATCCATCAGTGGGTAGCATCACCCCCTGGGTAAAAAGACTCATCCCTCAGCAGGTAGCCTCAGCACCAGGATATATGAGTGGCCTCAATCAGCTGGGTATAAAGACTCATCCATCAGTGGGTAGCATCACCCCCTGGGTAAAAAGACTCATCCCTCAGTGGGCAGCCTCAGCACCAGGATATATGAGTGGCCTCAATCAGCTGGGTATAAAGACTCATCCATCAGTGGGTAGCGTCACCCAGCTGGGTATAAAGACTGACTCCCGGTGGGTAACCTCACCCGCCCGAGTATAAAGCTTCATTCATCAGTGGGGGGTAAAGAATCATCCATCAGTTGGCAGTTTCACCCAGCCAGTGGGTAGCCTTACAAAGCTGTAACTGGTCTCCTGCTGAACTGGGTCTGCTCCAGTCACCGACACTGTGCTATGGTACCCTTCTTATATGGAAATTATATGCAGATTTTGGAACCAATTCTTTGGCACCCTGAAACTACTTTTTTGCTGCTGTTATGTGGATTTTTATAGCACATCATCACCAGTGAGGGTACCTGGCGCAGGGCAGGTGTGTGGGGCTAGCCTCGAGAGGACATACTCGAACAGCAAGGTCTTCAGCTTCTTGCAGAATTCAAGAAGAGATGAGGTGGCTCTAAAGTCATGTGGGAGGTCGTTCCACGCTCTAGGAGCTATGTATGATGTAACTTAGAGGAGTTGAGAGAGTAAAATATTTGAGGGCTTGGTGATATTTTTGGCAGATTCTGACATGCCCCGACACATCCTCTTGTGTATCCGTGGTTCATAAAGATGCCACCGGCACCAAAGTTTCAGGAGATAGCTGAAAACTCAAAGTTGCCCCAAAAGGATAACAACTTTTCACAGGAGAGAGCCATACAACTGTTTAAGATCATAGCTCTGCCACCGAATGTGCTAGAACATTCGGAGAACATACTGGGTTGGTTTGTTGTTCATTATTTCAGCTGTACTGCTTTACTTACTGTATAGAGACATTATTTCTAAAAGCAAAAGTCAAGACTTGATATAATGTTTCAGTGTAATAATGATAGATAAAAAAAAAATACAAAAAAGAAGATTACGGTAAAAAAGGTAGAGATAAACATATATGTCTCGGGAAAATACATAAATGTTGATTCAAACAGTAACATTTTTCATCAATACATTTGTGAATACTAATTAGACATGTTAAGCCTTAACTCAGTTACCCCCTTCTTAGCCATATCCTTCTTTTCCTTAATACCAGGTTGCCTTTTTATGGGGGAATATGCCCCAACCTTCCGTGCTACCCTTCTCCCACACCTTCATCTTACAGCATTACTTTTTCTTTCTTTTTCAATAACATTAGTAATCAAAATATGTTTATTGTTTGATTATTTAAAATCTTTACAATAAAAGTGCGGCATTAATGCTAATCATTTAAAATATCAATAAAACCGTGTGCTTTAAATAATCAACCATATGTTCCTTTTTTTGTACATCAATGAGAAGGCAAAATGATAAAATGAGTTGGTGAAAGATACATCGGAGAATGACGATGTGGACATGTGAAGAGTGCTTTGCTGGGACTGTCCAAGGAGATGTCTATTTCCTCAATCAAGGCGCGACTGTCCAGGGAGGTATCTGTGTCCTCAAACCAGAAGCGGTTGTCAGCGTGTTGGTTAGGGCAAGTTGGGCTGTTAGCCCCTGGCGATGTCTTTCTGCTTTTGTGAGTGCCTTTTCCACACCATGAATATACGTAACTATTCTAGCAATGGAACTTGCGTCTGATGAATTGAAGCAGGTCAGGATTGCTTCCCTGCAAGTGCGTACCCCTTGCTGTTTCCAATGGGGCGCAAATGTTTCTGGCGGATTCCTAGTGCAGTTGGCAAAGACAGATGGTGTAGACCAGGTTTTCGACTGCCAAGCAACATAGCCTGCAGGCCATGTCTCTTGCTATCCTCATCCAGGACTTGATAAATGGTAGCGACTGGAATCCCCCCAGTCGGCAAAACAAGAATTGTTTTTTTGTCTTGGGATTTAGGGCTTTCGCAAGGTACTGCTGAGGTCTCAGGAATGTGTAGCTATTCAGTATGACCCAGGCCTGTTGGCGTTTCGCTAGGGTTGCCCTATCCTCGAACGATGCTGATATTTTAGATGATTTCGATGACGCCTTTTTGAATTGATCTTGACTTGCTGAACTTAGCCACAATTCCTTCAGGCCTAGCAGTTCAATGGTGTCGTTAAAATATTTGTGAAAAGACGAGCGCGGCTTTTTAAAAATCTGCTCCCAAACATAGTAATTCATGGAATTAGGCTCCGTGTTTTTTTAGCTTATAGCAGAGAGCAGCAAAGGCTGCTCCCCTTGCGTGAGACCGCTTTATTAGCCCAAACTCAAGCCTGATTTGTGCTGGTGAAGTGCACTGGGGGAGATGAAAGATTCGCCTGTATATACGAATTAAGATTTTATCCAGGACCAAGATATCTCTGCCTCTCAGTGCTTCACACCCATAAGCTAGGGTTGGTATTATTTTTGCTTTGGCGGTTTCAAGAATCGGGGTGTAGGAGGGCCCTTTTAGATGCCTAAATAGCCCTGCCAGGCCTGCTGCGAGGGCCATCCCTTTCTTTTTGATCTCTTTATGAGACTTGAAAGTGCTGTCGCTATCGAAAGTGAGACCAAGATATTTGTAACTGTTTCAAATATTCTGCTCCCCCCAAGATATCAGCTGGTCTTCCCTCCGAGGGCATTTCTCCCCGATATCATTATTTTGGTTTTTTTACCATTTATTTTCATCCCGTTGGTCTCAGCGAATTCCTCCGTCGCTTTCATAAGTTGCTGCATCCCGACTCGTGTTCTGCTTAGTATCACCAGATCATCGGCATAAAGTATATTAGATAACTGAGCCGACCCTAGTTTCGGGGCATGTGAATTGGTGGAAGAAAGATGGGCGGAAGATCAGCAAGGAATAAATTAAATAGCAGCAGTGCTAAAACGCACCCTTGTTTAAGCCCTCTGGTTGTCGGAATGGCCCTTGAAAGATTGTCTCCGTTCCCCAGTTTGATCCTTACCCAAGTGTTGGTATATAGGGTTTCTATTGCTCTCAGGAGGTATGGTGGGGTTTGCCAGATCTTCAATTTTTCCCATAGCCTATTCCAGTCCGCTCGATCAAAAGCAGCCTGAAAGTCCATGTAGCAGAGTTAAAGGGGGAGCTTTGAGGCTCTAGAGTGGTCGAATATAAGCGAGAGGGCCATTATGTTTGTTATAGTCCCTGTTTTCCTAGTGAACCCTTTTTGGTTGTGGGGAATGACTGAGTTCGAATCGGCCCAGTCCCTGAGATGCTCAAGTAGGACTCCGGCGTAATATTTGGCCTCATTGTCAATCAGGGCTATTAGCCTATAGTTTCCTAGGTCGAGTTTGTTTCCTCCTTTAAAGAGTGGTGAGATGATAGAACCTCTCCAGGAGGGAGGAATAGATTTCCCATTTAAGTTGTAATTAAAAAGTGGCCACATTGCTTCTGCCCATTTTGCCGGGTTGGTTTTATAGATTGCTTGGGGGATCCCATTTGGCCCTGGAGCCCCGGTGTTCCGCCCCTTAGTTATCTGTCACTGCACCTCTTCAGGCTTGATTTTAGAGGTTTCTAGCTTGCCTAATACCCAATTCGGTGCCAGTCTGCAGTCCGGTCCTGTGTTATCTGGTCCGTTCTCGTGCCGGTTTGAATTTATGTCTACTTGAGGGTTAAAATGGGCTGATAGAAAAACAGCCCAGTGGGTTCTGATACGTTTGAGCCTAGCTTTCCATGGGTGGAATTTTTTAAGGAATTCACTGTGTGCCAGAAGTTCCTCTTGTTGTTGTGCTTGAGGTCCCAAATAAGTTCTGCCCAAAAAGTATCAATGTTTTCTCTTTTAATTGTGTATCAAAAATTGTGTATCGGGGGCGTGGCCGGGCAAGATGGCCGATCGGACGTAGTCCGTCTCGGCTCCCGGTCCGCGCACTGTTCCGGAGCTGATAGCTGCGGTTTACCGGCACCCAGAGCGCTGAAAATTGCTCCTGCGCCAAGCTGAAGTCGTGAGGAATACTCGGCGAGACCTCACCTGTTTCCGATGTAGCGGTGGCGGACCCAGCGCGAGCCTGTCGGTGCGCAACAGGCGCCTTTCAAAATGGCGGATGTCGTCTGGGGCTAATCGGAGTGACTGCGGGAGTTTAACGACGTGGAGCTGGGACCCCTACCTCCGGGTTTCGCTTTCTGCCGACAGAGGTGAGGCCAGCAGCTGTGGTGATTGCTGGGACGCCTATGACGACCTTCCCTGGAGCACACCTGATGCCACGGAGCTCTGCACAGCGCCTGCCTGACCTTGACATGGCGGCCGGTCTGTGAATCTCGGGCCGCATTTGACTTGCTAGATTGAGGCCCCACGTCCATTCGCTGCCGGGCGCTATCCTGGGGGGCACAATCATCTAGTGCTCGCTGTTACCATTGCGGCGAGATCGGAGGCGCCCCGCGAGCGACTTCGCCCAGTTGGTGCGCCCCTGTGCCTGCCCCTGCATCCACAAAATGGCGTCCACTCCGCCTTGAGGAGGGTGATGGCTCCAGAGCGGTGACTCGTGACGGTGGGACACACGGGTGCTGAGAGTACTGCCACCTTACAGCTGGACGGCTGGCACTGAATTCCGAACACAGCCCCTGCTGTGGGTCGGTGGCCTGTCCCTTCTCGCCGTGTGTGGCGTGGAACATTCCATCGGGCTTACGCCTTGCCTCTACTTCCCACGTGAGGAACGGCCTCTCGTCCAACACCACCAGCCACTCAAAAGGCCGATCTGTGCAACGTCTAGGGGTTCATCCGGTGCCACCTAGCACGCGTGTGGTCAGTGATCCTACCCGCTCCCCGCGGTTACCGGCGGCCCCTTCCAGTGCTCACCCTCCACTTAACGGATCCCTGCATTGGATATTGGTCCCTCCAACCACCAGCGCTACTGTGACAAAGGCCTCCTGGGCCAGTCCGTATGCCAACAAAGAAGGCATCGAATAGGGCTTCCACCAAGGTATCGGACTTCTTCGCATCATCAGATAAGCGCTGGACGCTTCGCGAAGACGCTGAACCAGCCAACATGGCCCTCACAAAGGCGGACCTCCTGACCATGTTTCAAGACTTCAAAACGGAACTACGAAACGACCTTGGTCAGGATATCAAAGCTTCCATGGAGCAGCTGAGGACGGATCTTACGGAGAGATTGACCTCCCTCCAGCAAGACGTGGACTCTGTGGGCACTAGGGTATTGGATCTGGAGGCGCAACATCAAGACCAGGAGAAGCTCTCCACTGAATTGCGTGAAGATGTCAGCGCCCTTCGGGACCAATTGCATCAGACACAGCTCAAGACAGAGGACCTAGAGAACAGGGCACGGAGGGAGAATCTACGTATCAGAGACTTGGAGGAGGGCGCGGAGGGGCCGGACTTGGGGGCCTTCATGGAGGGGCTCTTTGCGGAGGTTCTGGGTCCCCAATCCCTTAAAATTAAGCTGGACAGTGTCCATCGTGTCGGAAGCCTCCAGACAGGCGAGAAGAAGCGACCGCGAGACATATTGGCGAAATTCCACTCCTATAAAGTTAAGGAGGCGGTGCTCCTAGCAGCCAGGTCAAAGGGTTCCGTCTCCTTCCAGGACCACTCCTGCTCCATATATCAAGATTTGGCGCCGGCCACCCTAGCACGGAGACAGTTGTTCAGGCCCATCACCTCCAAACTACGAGATGACAAGATCAGATATAGGTGGACCTATCCGTTCGGACTCAGCTTCGAATTTAATAACAGACAGCGCCATATCACTGAATTAAAAGAGGGCCTGGAGCTTCTGGGTCTCGCCTCAGAGGAGAGTGGGCCCGCCCACAGTAGAGACCGGGAGCCTCTTCGGGGTCCTCCACTGCCGACGGCGTGGTCTGTGGGCTCGCGTAGGGGCCGCAGATGACTTTCCAGTGATCACATCATAGGTATGTACTGTTCATGCTTTATATCAGGCCTGAAACCCATAGCCTCGTGGAACCGCACTTTCAGACTTACCACAGATGGCAGTATCCTGGTGAAGCTGGCGACTTTGAGAGCGATCCGGGAGGGCTGACAGCGACTCACTTTCATACGCTCGTCTGAACTCTGGATACCCCTATGGCCCTGCCTCCCGGGTTCTTGTCTCACACTCATATTATGTTGCTAATGAACACAATCTGCCTTTATTATTAAGAATAATTACTTTATCTCTTCTCTCAAATTGGTTCTGGTTAAGTACCTACGTTCTGACCGCATAATGTCATTATCTTTGTCTTGCATCCGGAGGGGCGCGGACGGGGTCCTCGGACGTACCGTCCCCCCTGGTCCCTGTGGGCAAGATCTCCCCAGCCAGGGACAAGATGGCAGCTTTTTCGCCACACTTTTTGTTGTTGTTCATTTTGTTGTTTTTGGGGCTTGTGGGGTGGGAGTGGGAGGGTAATGGTGGCGGCTTTTTAACCTTTTTCGCTAGCGGGGTTTTCTCTTTGCCCTTGTTTATTCACAGGTGGGCTCCTTTGGGTTACAGGCATTGGTGGGGCTTCCCTGGGTCCTACACCGGGCTGGGCCACTTGGCATTTGCTACGAGATACTGTCTCACCCTTTAGGACGATGACGATTACCATTGGTTCTTGGAACGTTAAGGGGCTTAATTCCCCCCCAAAACGCCAAAAGGTATGGAAATATATTGCTGACCATCATCTCGACATAGTGGCTCTCCAAGAGACACATTTGGCCAGGTCAGAAGACACACGCTTTCGTCACAAACACTTCCCACTGATATACAGATTGTCGGCACTTACAAAACACAGAGGGGTGGCACTCATTTTTCACTCTTCCACAAAATTCCAATGTCCTCTCTGATAAAGATGGCCGCTGGATTATGGTCAAGGGGCGTCTGATGGGCAAACTGTGCACTTTCATAGTAGTATATGCACCTAATACTGGGCAAGCAGCGTTTTTGAACTCTTTAGTGGGAAGGATTCTGGACTTCGTGGAGGGACCAATGGTACTTCTGGGCGACTTTAATCTGACTTGGCAGGGAGATCTCGACAGCACTCACCCACACCGTTCAGACCTGGGCTCCTTCCCTATCGACAATAAACAACACCTCCATGACATGGGCTTATTGGACGTATGGCGGACGCTTCACCCCCACTCTCGTGATTACACTTTCTACTCCCACGTCCATCGCACGTATTCCCGACTCGACTATATTTTTATCAGCCAATCTCTGTTGGGCATGCTCCAGGAGGCTAAGATATTCCCCCTTTCAGTGTCAGATCATAGTCTCCTTTCCATTTGCCTGGCCTGGCACGGTAAGGTTTCATCCATCCCTAAATGGTATTTCCCACCTTCTCTCACGCGAGATAAAGAATCCTGCACCAAATTGAGGGAAACCATTACTGAGTTTTTTGACGTTAACAAACCTGAGGATACCTCGGAATATACCACCTGGGACACGTTTAAAGCGGTCTTCCGGGGACACTGTATTGCCCTCAACTCGGCACTAAACGCACAACGAGCTAGGGAAAGGGAGGCATTGGAAAAAGAATTAGCTTCTATTGAGCACACGCATAAACTGAACCCCACTAGAGACTCCCTCCGCAATCTGGCGGCTCTAAGGGGTAAACTCAAAGCTATTTACAATAATAGAGCTGAATTCACATTACTAAAACTCCGACGGGGGCGTGGCTTGCAGAGCCAAGATGGTGGACGCACTGTAAGAGTGCTCCTGGACCCCTCCGCCGTCCGCCCACAATCCTTACCGTGAACGAGTCATCGGAGTTTGTATACTGCTGCTGATACCTCACGGCACCATCGGCTGCACCCTGGGAGTGCGGGATCCCATACTTTGACCTCCTGCTGTGGTGTTCCGGCTGGCTGTGCCTCGCGCCCAAGATGGCGACTCCCGCACCCTGACTGCGGCTCTGGCTGATCTCCGGGAGTGCTCTGCCCTTCTTGCCCTCGTCTGCGGCGGTGCCCGGTTGAATCCGCCGTAGTGAGGGGACACCCGCCTTCCTCCTGGTTTGCTCGTCCCGGCTGGCGCGGGAGGCGGCGGACCAGGTATAGAGAGTCCCGGTGGCTTGCTGAGGGGACAGAGTCCTTCGCCTGCGTCCCGGCCTCCCCGGAGGCGCTGCCGCTGTATCGGCTGTCGTATCGGACGGCGGGGAGGCTGGAGGAAGGCGGACGCGGGCTTTGAGGCGGTGATTACTCCCACTGTCTCCTGAGTGCCCCCCCCCCCTGTCGGTGCGGGGTGGAGCGTCCTGGTGGGGCTGCGGCTCTCACCAGCGTCTCCTCATCTCCCGGTGGAGTGCTTGTGCCTTCGGCCGCCATATCGGGCGGCGGGGGGAGCTGGGGGACAGTACCTGTCGCCTCTCTACGACCCACATTCTGCACGCCTCGGGGGGCCTAGCGGCTGAGCGCTTGGGCGTTGGAGGTGGCCCCCCACGTGTGAATCAGCCCGGGAGGGAGTTGCTGGTCCGCGGCGGCGCCTGCCCTTTACTCACCGCCTCCTGGTCCCTCCTGTGGGGCCTACCTTCATATTTGGCCTTCGCCTGTGCTCTAATCCCTCCTGGCGATGTAACAGCAGGGCCAGCCATCACACTGGGCAGCGAGGACTGCGAGGCGGCGGCTGCCGCCCCCGGGGGGCAGCTGTGGATCCGGGGCTTGGTGGGTGAGCCCGGCAGCGGGGGTTCGGGGACGTATGTTGGGGGCCCCCCCCGTGCGTGTGGGAGGTCAGCTGGAGTGCAGACTGGCTTCGTGTGGCCCCATCAGCCTCTGGTCCGGCCGGAGTCCTTCCCTCCCACCTCATCTGGACTGCGCAAGAGTAGACTCGGTCCCCCCCGGGCCCTGCGCCTAATTTGTGGGACGTTACAGGACAAGCGGTGGTCCCGGGCCGGGGGTGGCTCCGGGGACGACCTCGGCCGCATAAATCGAGCGGCGGGGGGTCTCTTGGCTGGGCCGTTGTTCATTTGCTGGGCCCCGGCTCGCTATCATTATCTGAGCGCTGACCTGGAGCGTGGAGGGGGCTCTCCTGGTCCTGCCCCTTGCTTCGCCGCTGTTCTACCGCGGCCTGGGCCCCAAATCTCGCCTCATCTCTGCCCGGCTGCTGGCCCCTCTGCTCCTTCCTCATCCCGCACTTTGGAGCCGAGCTGAGCGGCAACGGATTTGGTTGTGCTTCTCCATCGTTCTGGCCATTTCTATTCCTTGAACTTGTCCCACTTGAAGGGGGCTGCTGCCCTCTGTTGAGGGGACCACTGGCGAAGAGGTTGGGAACCGGCGGCTTCCGGGGGTGGCACCATGGGGAGAACCGACAGGTCGGCGAAGGGCCCCACCACTCAAACTAAGATGGACTGTTTCACCACACCGGACGTCGGTGCGACTGGGGGCCCCACGGAGCAAGAACCTCCGCCGCCCACGGATTTGTCCACTATATTACAGGCAATCCACGCCTCGCAAACCTCAGTGGAGGGCAAGATCGCGGAAGTACGTGTGGACATGACCCTCATCCGACAGGACCTTCGTAATGCCACTGACCGGATCAAGGAGACTGAAACCCGAATCTCAACTGTAGAGGATGATGTCGAGCAACTCAAGGGACAAATGGCCCGTCTCCAGTCGCACGCCCAGGAGCTGCATCGCCGAGCGGAGGATGCGGAAAACAGGTCCCGGCGCAAAAACCTCCGCCTGATGGGATTTCCGGAGGGAGCGGAGCAGGGCCGCACGACGGACTTCTTGGACAAGTGGCTGCGATCGTGGGTCCCCGAGGGCTCTCTCTCCCCGTGGTTCGCGATTGAGCGGGCCCATAGATCCCTTGCCTCCAGGCCGCCACCGGGTGCACCTCCTCGCCCGGTCATAATGCGGATTCTAAATTTCAAAGACCGTGATGCCATCCTGTCTGAAGCCCGCAAACAGCAGCGGCTCCATTACGAGAACCACGTAATCATGATCTTCCCGGACTATACCCGTGAGGTCCAGGATCAGCGTCGATCCTTTGGTGAAGTGAAGCAAAAACTGAGGGCGCTCAACATTCAATATCGGCTCCTTTTCCCGGCACGTCTGAGAGTGGTGTACGCCAATAAAACCTTGTTTTTTGACTCTCCTACTGAGGCTTGGGCCTGGGCAACTGAAGAGCGCCCCTTGCGGACTGGCGACCAGATTTCGCCCCTAGGGGGGTGGGGCGAGCGGCGGAACTGTCCATCCTAGGCCTTTTGTCCCCCAGCCGCAGCGCAACCGCCCCCGCAGGCGCCGTGGGCCGAGACGGGCCCGTTCGGACTCCCCAACGGGCCGCTCCCAACAACCAGCGCTGTTCTCCGGGGAGTCTACGGCCGGGAGGCGCTCTGGCTCCTCCGGCCGCCTGGAGTGTGGCGGTGCTTCACCCCGGCCTTCTCGTCTTGATCTTCCAGATACTGACCTCTCACGTAGCCCGGTGCTCCTCAGAGACCCCGCCTGATCTTGTCCCTGCTTGCCGGGCCTGGCTCCGCAGCCGGGGACTGTGTTCTGACTTGTGCTTTCTTTTCCTCCGATGATCTCGTTTATGTACATCCTGTCATGAGGAGGGATCCTCCACGCTTCCCCAATCCCAAGCGTTCTAGTTTGGTCTAGTTTCATTTGTTCATTGTTGGGGCGACAGATGCTTCCGTTCCTGAAGTGTAGGGTGGGGGTGGGGAGGGGGAGTGGGGACCGTTGTCCCTTGGGGTTCTTTATCTAGTTTTGTTTCCATTATTTTTTAACTTTGTTACACCAACACTCACATTGCACCCGGATTTGCACCCAACGGAGTACACAGAGTTCCCTTTGGACACTACCCGGCGCCCTCGGGCGCCCCTCCTTGATATAGGCCCCCTGTCTGGGTCTCTAACGCTATGCCATCCCACCATGCCACCATGCCCGATACACCTCTATTAAGCGCTTCTCTATGCATCATGTCTTGGAATGTTAATGGCCTCCTGGATCGTTTCAAGCGTGTGGCTGTCTTGCGCTATGCGCAACGCCTTGGGGTGGACATATTGCTACTACAAGAGACACACTTGCTGGGTAACCACTGCCCCTTTCTGGCGCGCTATGGATACGACAGGGTGTGGCACTCTGGGTTCACTCGGGGTTCCCGTAGGGTGGCGATTTTGGCGAAGCGCTCCCTTCCCCTTGTCATTGTGCAGACAACCCTCGATGCCAAGGGTACATTTGTGGCCCTCAGCGGTACATTACACGGGAGCCCCATCAACCTTGTATCGCTCTATTCTCCCCCTTCCATGCTAACGGCGACACTAGCCAAATCCGCAGAGCTCCTGGCGTCCCTACCACTGGGTCCCACTTATCTTGGGGGTGATTTCAATGCGGTCTCCTCACCGGACCTTGATACGAACGGTCCCCCTTCCCCTAGTAGAGTCACGCAGGCGAAGCAGCTGAGGGCCTGGTCCGAGTCCCTGGGTCTGTGCGATGCTTGGCGTATATAGCAAAACCAAAGGGGATGATGGACGGAGTGTTGAACATTGCAAGCACTCACCTCACCCCCAGTCAACTGATCTGGGTTTAATCCATCATCATTCTTTAGCTCACTCCGCCACCCCAGTTCATCCCCTTTGGTATCGCTTTGTTCGCCCTAAGTTGGCAGGGTATGCCCAGACGTGGGTCCCTTGCTCACTTTGCAACTGGATTCAAGCTAGCCTGGCTGATGACGGCTGATTAGCCAGAAACCGGTCCCAGGATGCTTGTTTCCGGTCCAGGGAAGACATGGCTTGGCAATTCGGGCTGGACTGTTCCCATGAGGCACAGGGTCAGACTGATTTGCATATGGCCATGTCTGAACTGGGGTGGTGGAGTGAGCTAAAGAATGATGACGGATTAAACCCAGATCAGTTGACTGGGGGTGAGTGTTTGATTTGCTCAAACGCTCCGTCCATCATCCCCTTTGGTATCGCTTGGCGTATATGGCACCCACACTCTAAGCAGTTTACACACACTTCGGCAGCACACCACACGCAGGCACGTATTGACGCCATTTTCGTTCCATCAACAGATTGCCTTACGGTTCAGGATGTCGCCATCCTCCCACGGGGTATCTCGGATCACTCCCCAGTAACGATTCGCGCGGGCCCTCCTCCCGCCTTCATGAGGCAGACGTGGAGACTTAATGCCTGGTTTCTCCAGGACAGGGAATTCCGGAAGGTGGTGGGTCAGGAGCTCAAACAATACTTCCTCTCTAATGACGGATCTGTTTCCTCTCCGGGCGTTCTGTGGGAGGCGGGCAAGGCCACGATTAGGGGGATTGCTAAGGGTCAGCTTAAACGTCAGCGGCAAGCCCAAGTAGAACAAATTACCAGTCGGGAGGTGCAGGTTTTGCGCCTCGAGCGGGCCTCTATTCAGTCTCCAGACGCCCCCGATGCCAGACTTCTTGCCCGGATCCGAGCGGAAATCAAGCAGTTGTCGCTGGAGGCGGCCAAACTCCTCTGGCGTTCGTCGGTGGCCAGGGTGTGGTTGGGGCGACAAGAATGGTTCGCTCCTCCATCGCCTTGCCACATACCCGAGGACAAACCGCATCATTCCCGAGGTCATGGCGCAGGACGGTTCGTTGTGCCGTTCCCCAGAGGGGATGGCCCGTGCCTTTGCCTCCTATTACCAACAACTCTATGAGGCCAGACCCCCATCCCTTTCTCTCGCAGACATGTTGGAGGTCGGGGGTGACCTCCTTCCCAGTTTAGACCCAGTTAGCCAGAAAGACCTCGATCGCCCCATCACGCGTGAAGAGATAGAGGGAGCGATTGCCCTTGTCTCCTCCGGTAAGACACCGGGCCCAGACGGCCTCCCTCAAGAGTATTACATGCAGTATCGGGACGTTCTTACTCTACACCTGGCTGGGCTGTTTCAAGAGGCTGTTGGAAAGGGCTCCTTCCCGCGGGAGACAGATATGGCCACCATTGTGGTTCTCCCCAAGTCCCAGCCACCCTCAACGCGGTGTGCGGACTACCGCTCTATCTCCCTCATTAATACCGAGGTTAAATTGTTCGCCACGATCCTTGCCCAACGACTCAAACCCCATTTGGCCACGCTGGTCCACCCCGACCAATGCGGGTTCATGCCCTCACGTGGCACCAGGCACTGTCTCCGTAGACTGTAAGTCGCCTTGGCACATCGTCATCTTCTCACTCCATACCTCGCGATTCTTCTGGTGGATTTTGAAAAGGCCTTTGATTCGGTGGATTGGGGGTTTTTAGATGATGTCCTTGATAAGATGGGACTTGGTCCCCATTTTCGTGCCATGGTTAAGGTCCTTTACGCCTCTCCCCGCGCCCGTGTCCTGGTGAACGGGGTTCTGTCAGAGCCCTTCTCGGTTCGCAGGAGAACAAGACAAGGTTGTCCCCTGTCCCCCCTGCTTTTCGCCTTGGTGATGGAGCCCTTGGCTTCCATGATGCGATCGTGCGAGCATATGCAGGGATGGGAGTGGCCCAATACCGACCCAGACAAAATTGCACTTTACGCGGATGACGTCCTCATCTACTTGGCAGATCCCGCCCGGTCAGGCCCCCATTGCCTCCGCATTCTTAACTTCTTTGAACGGGCCTCGGGCCTCCGGCTGAACCCTGATAAGTCGGCCCTGGTTCCCCTCCACCTGTCCCGCGAATGTTTTGACTGGCAATCCAACATTCCTCTTCGCCGTCAAACCTTCAAATATTTGGGGATATGGATGACCTTGCTCCCTGAACTCAGCTGGGCCCTTAACGTTGCTCCCCTGGTGAAACGGGTTAAGGCGGACCTCCAGAGGTGGCAACCATTGCCCCTGAACCCCATGGGGAGGGTCGCCCTATTTAAAATGATGGTGCTCCCCCGCTTCCTCCATGTATTACAAAACACCGCTGTACTTTCCTAAGGCCTGGTTCCGGGAACTCGATAGCATAGCCAACAAGTTTTTATGGGGGAAAGGTAGGGCCCGATTGGCACTCAACGTCTGTAGGATCCCCTCGTTCGATGGGGGTTTGGGAATGACCCATCTCTATTTGTACTATCTGGCCACGCGGCTTCTCTCTATACATGATTGGTTCAACGAGGGTTGGTCTGACCCGGCCTACAGGCTCGAGGTTGGGGAATTGGGCTTCGCCAGGATTCAGGCTATGTGGTATGGGGCCCCTATTCCCTCACGCTTGCCGGAGGTAACGCGCTCTGTGTTGCTGGCCTGGCGGGCTGCATTGCGGCATAACAAATGGGCGCACACACTGACCCAATGTACACCTTTGTGGCAGGGGACCTGGCTCAAGGAAGTTAACACATTGCAGGGTTTCAGGGCCTGGGATCTCATAGGCATTTCACAGCTAGGCGATGTGTGGGTGGGGGATCACATGCGGTCCTTCGGTGACCTTCAAAGCAGACACTCCTTGCATCAGTCGCAATTCTACAGGTACTTGCAGTTGCGCCACGCCCTCCACGTCGCGACAGGTGAACGTCTTCCCGATCATAGCCCGCCAGAGGCTCAGATAATGCTAGGTGACCTGGGGAGGGGTGGCATCTCCCGTATTTATCGCACACTGATCAACAATGCCCCCACTTCCTTAGACCGACTGCGGGCTCAATGGGAGGGATGGGTGGGCACCTTGGATGAGGAGGATTGGCGTGACGCCCTTATGGCTCCTAGGACGGTCACTGCCTCTGCTAGATTGCGCTTGGTGCAACTATATTATTTACATGCTGCATATCTCACCCCGATGCGCCTGCACCGAGCCGGATTCAGCCCAACTTCCGCTTGTGCTAGATGTGGTCACGACCCCGCAGACTTTTTCCACATGGTGTGGGTATGCCCCTGCTTGGAGCGGTTCTGGGGGGAGATTGAGGAGGAACTCACCGAGGTTTTGGGCTGGGAGATCCCCCATGACCCAAAGCACGCGATCCTGGGCATCACTGATGGGCTGGATGGGTCTCGGAACGAAAAATAGTTTTATACTATGGCAATGGTGGTTACAAAAAGAGACATTGCAGCCTCCTGGAAGCTCCCCGAACCTCCGAGCGTTGGAGGACTGGGGTAGACTGGTGTGCCACGCAGGAGAAGGTTATGTATGAGGCTCGTGGATGTCCTAAGAAATACCGTAGGGTTTGGGGGAAATGGTTGGGGGAGGTGGTTTAGTCATAAAGGGAATGTCCAATTCTATGCTCACATGCTTTCACCAATGTTTGTAAACCAGGTGGTGCTAATTTCCTTTCTTAGTCCTAAAATGTCACTGCGTGAGGCTGTATGGTTGGTGTATTCTTTTGTATGTTGTCAATTCAATAAAACAAAATTTGTTTATCAAAAAAAAAAAAAACCTCCGACACCTCTCTTACTCCCAGGGTAATAAAATTGGCGCACACCTCGCCAGACAGCTAAAAGGCAGACGAGAGCGGGAATATATAGGAGGTATCCTCGGACCTACTGGGGAGACCACACATAACGATGAGGAAAAGTCCGCGATCTTTGGCTCTTTCTACCAAACTCTATACACCCGGGACCAATTAGATTCTGACGCACAACGCGAATATCTCCGAGCATTGCGCCTCCCCCAGGTCTCACCTGATTGGAATGCCACCCTGACTGCTCCCATTACCTCCGAAGAGGTAAACTTAGCCATACAAGCTCTTAAGCCCCGGAAGGCCCCAGGACCGGACGGATACACCGCTTTGTTTTATAGAACTTTTGCCCCTGACATCATCCCACATCTCACGCGACTGTTCAATAAAATGGCGCTTGAGGGAGAGACCACTGGGTCATTGTCCGAGGCTATGATCTCGGTTATACCTAAACCTGGGAAGGCCCCTCACCTTTGTGCCTCGTATCGGCCCATCGCCCTATTGAATCTTGATGCGAAACTTTACTCCTCCATTTTAGCTAAACGCCTGAATGATCTTCTGCCAGATCTCATACACCCAGACCAATCGGGGTTTATTAAGGGGCGGCAAACACACGATAACACCTGTCGCATTGTACACCTCATCGAGAAAGCTAACAGATGTCATATACCCGCGGTACTGGTAGGCCTGGATGCCGAAAAGGCCTTTGATAGGGTCGATTGGCCATTTTTATTTACTACCCTCACAAGCTTTGGGTTCGCCCCTAAATTTCTCACCATGATTCGGGCCAACTTTGTACAACCGCGATCCCGAGTGCAAGTCAATGGAGTAGCTTCACCCGCCTTTTTCCACTCTAGGAGGTACCCGACAGGGGTGCCCTCTTTCGCCCCTACTCTTTGCCTTGAGCATCGAACCCTTAGCGATGGCTATTAGGGCCAACCCCGACATTCACGGCATACCCTTTAGTGGAGACTCCCATAAAATCTCCCTCTTCGCGGACGACGTCCTCTTGTCGCTCTCCGACCCTGGCCAATCCCTCCCCTCTTTACAAACTGAACTGGAGCGCTTTGAGGGGTTGGCGGACTTCAAAATAAACCTCAGCAAGTCGTATATTCTTAACCTCACTCTCCCGCATGCGGAGGTGCACAGACTTCAACCCCTCACTCCCCTGCAATGGGTCACTTCCTCCATACAATATCTGGGTATCCAGTTAACGTCTAGGGTGGAGGGACTTTATGCGGCCAACTTTACCCCTAGTCTCATCCAGATCCAATCGGAACTCACAAGGTGGAAGCCTCTCTTTCTCTCCTGGCTTGGCCGAATACATGCTGTTAAGATGACACTCCTTCCGAAGCTTCTTTATTTATTCCAGGCCTTGCCGATAGAACCAGAGAAGGACTTTTTTCGCCGAGTTAAATCTATGCTCCTCCAGTTCTTTTGGCAAAAAGGACGCGCCCGCCTCTCATTCTCTTTATTGCGACGCTCTCGAACGGACGGCGGTGTGGGGCTCCCTGATATTCACTTGTATTATAAAGCGGCACAGCTGCGGGTTCTGACTGAGTGGTCCAAACGAGATTCCGACAAACATTGGTTACATATGGACCGTAGCGTTGCAGGGCGAACCATCTGGGATCTCGCTTGGCGTCCCAAAAAGATAGACCCCAGAATGTATACCTTAGTACTCCTACGCGTACTACCCTGAGGGTGTGGGATTCTGTTGCAGGGGATGACCGATGGACTACCTTCCCCTCACCGTTTACACCACTACACTTTAATCCTGCTTTCCCCCCAGGTCTGACCGAGGGACCCTTTGACACTTGGAGGAAGGGAGGCTGCCTCGCCCTGACGCATCTTTTTCATAACTATGATCCCCTGACCTTTGACAACTGCAAACGGGAATATGGATTAGATAACACAGAACGATTTCACCACACCCAACTACTGCATTGGGCTCTCTCCCCGACGATCCGTGATGCAGCCACCCGCCCACCTACTAGATTTGAATCCTTCCTCTCCAAAATCTCCACAATGAAAGGGCGATTTCATTCATCTATAACTTCTTACTCACCACCACCAACTCACCGCGTCCGCAATACATGACTATGTGGGAGGGGATCCTACAACGAGACGTGTCAGAAGAGGACTGGTCACATTTAAGGTCCGACATCACTAGATTCAACCACTCTGTGGACCTCCGGGAAGCCCATCTTAAGACCATGATGGACTGGTATCTCCACCCGTCTAGGCTCAAGCAGATTTTTCCCAACACTTCTGACCGATGCTGGAGAGGCTGCGGCCACCTGGGTGATTTCCAGCACATTTGGTGGGATTGCCCGACTATACGCCCCTTTTGGGCAGAAATCTTGGCACAGATTAAAGAAATGCTGGGTTACCCCATTCCAACCACTATGGCAGAGATCCTCTTGGGACTGAGAGACCCTTCCCTAGAACACCAGTCCCGCTCGGACAAGGCCATCATGTGGCTTTGTATAGGCGCGGCTAAAGTGACCCTAGCGGCCGCCTGGAAGCAGAGGGAGGCTCCAGCAATCTCCCTCTGGCACTCACGGCTATGGCAGTTACTCAGCCTGGAAAGAATGTCTGCTATTTTTCAGGATAATTACAAGAACTTTGAAATCAGATGGGGGCCATTAGTTACTTTCCTCTCCCGGGGGCTACCACTGGCTGTTTGCCCTCCTACTGTCCGGGCACTACACCTTTTTCAATTTTAATTTAATTGTCACTACGCCATGCCGTCATTAGTATTTTGATTTTGCCGCCACCACTGTTTGGGTGGGGGGTTTTGTTCTTTCTTCCGGGGAGTTCTTATTGTAAGACACTAGTACGCCTTATAAGATTCCCTCCGATTGGAACGGTTTGATAGAGCACCACCATAGAAAAACAACGAGACACCTAATTACGTTCTTTAGTTTATATGATGCTGGCGGGGGACTGCCCATACCCCTTCTTTATTAGCCGCTGTATCTTCATTTTAGCCTTCACTACAGATTTGGGATCCGGGCATTTTCTGAGTGATGAGTTTTTTACAAGCCTTCTATGTCTCGTTGATATTCCAACGCTCACTGCGTTGAGCGAATTATTGGTGCGAACTTATGATGTACTTTGGAAAAAAAGTTTAATAAACACATGTTTGACAAAAAATTGTGTATTTTTTAATTGCCCATATTGCACGCCTGAAGTCCTGTTTTGCTCTTTTCAGGGTGACACTGTAGTTCGTTTGAGGGATTGCGTTGGACTGCTCTCAAAGCCTTATTGTCTTCCCACTCTAGGTGTTTAAGTTTAGGCGACCAGTATAAGTTATGGCTGGATGATGGGGTGTGTCTAAGCCGCTTTGTTCCAATATTCACTTTGGTGGCGAACTGTTCTGTATAAGTGGTAGTAAATTCAACCCATTTATCCGTGGGTGAGCCTTTGAATTGATGCGATTTTTCCAGGTGGCCGGCTGCTTCGTGTTCCAGTCTTTCAATTGATTCCGCAGTCCACCCAATTCTTTTTCGGTTAATTAAATGTATGTTTCCGGCTACGTCTATTGAAGGCTGATTCTCGGTTAGTGACTTTGCCAGTACCAGCTCCTGAGGTAAGTGGTCGCTTTCCAGTCTTGAGCCCATTTTGTATGAGAGGGCTAGGTGTATTAGAGGGAAAGACACCGCTGTATGGTTTATTAATTAATTAGCTCCCACATTGAGAGTGAAACGAAAAGGCGGGGGGGGGGAGGATATCTCCATTGATGCAGCCATTTAGGGCAGCATTACTTACATTGGTCATTACTCTTACGCTAGCTCAAACCTTAAACTTAACATAAACTTAATCCCATCCATAACCTTTAACCTAGTTCTTATACTTGCCCTTACTCCAACCCTAACCATACCTTCCCTTACTTTAACCTTAACTCAATCACTAAAGTTGACCTAGCTCTTGCCACCCATAATTTTTATCACTACTCTAACCGTAATTCGTATGCTTCATCATTTCTCACACCATACCAACCTAAACCTAACTCTCTTTCCCCTAAGCCATACATTTTTTGTGGATTTTTCTACCTTTTTGTAGTTTTAGTTTCTACTTTCCGTTTCCACTTTATTACCATACCTTTTAATTCATTTCTTACCGCAAGCCATAATTACTCTTGCAACACTGTAAAGGATGTTCAAACTTGCTACACTCCCCTGAAGTAAGTCTGACTACCTCAGCTTTGATATCTGAAGAAAGTCAAGTGCTCAAAGGGAGTAAATTGGCTGACTGAATAGAATGCAATTGTATTGGTGGCGTTGGGACCCTAGTGGTCCTGGTAGTGACCACAACAGACATTGCTAAGTAACAACTGACTGCATCTGAACCCAGAGAGCAGGCTTAAGATGACATCTGTTGTTGGAGCTGCAGGAGACAGACAGATGCCAACAATGCAGCCAACGACCTCCACCAATGGATCGCCGACTGAGCCATCACGCTCTCCCCCCTCCAGAACTCTGACAGACAACTCAACACGAAAGCCACCTGGTTCACCAAGGACCGCCGAGAATCCAATCCCTCGTGCCGACAACTGGAGAAAGCCTGGAGAAACAGCAAAACCCCGGAAGCACGCACCGCCTACAGGGCCGCCACCATGGCACACCACCAACTCATCAGATCTATGAAGAGAAACTTCCTTCAGGACAGAATCCTCTCCAAATCCCACAATTCCAAGGAACTCTTCACCATCATACAATAATTCACTAGACCCCACAGTGAAACCACCAACGTCCCTCCCTCCCAGGACCTCTGCAGCAAACTCCGCTCCTTCTTCCACCACAAGATCAGGACACTCTACGACAAATTCGACGACCAAGACCAAGGCACCAACCCAACACCATCCACCAGCTACGCCACCCAGTCGACCCTCCACATCTGGACCCCTGTCACCACAAGAAGACACCGCAAAGACTATAAATAGCATCCACTCCGGAGCACCCACTGACCCCTGCCCACCACACATCTTCCACAGGGCCGCCTCAGCCATCACACCAGAACTACAACGGACAATCAACTGCGCCCTCGAAACAGGCACGTTCCCTGACGACTGGAAACCCGCCGAAGTCAAACCCCTCCTTAAGAAGCCCTCTGCAGACCTGACGGACCTCAAGAACTACAGGCCCATCTCTCTCCTCCACTTCCCCGCCAAAGTCATCGAGAAAATCGTCAACACCTAGCTAACGCACTTCATAGAAACTAACAACATCCTCAACTCATCTCAATCTGGATTCCGCAGCAACCAGAGCACCGAGACCGCCCTCCTAGCCGCCACCGACAACATCCACACCCTCCTCAATCAAGGCCACACTGCAGCCCTCATTCTAGTAGACCTCTCAGCAGCCTTTGACACCGTCTCCCACCGCACACTAGCCGCCAGACTCCATGACGCCGGCATACAGGGAACTGCTGCAGACTGGATTCGCTCTTTCCTCTCCGGCAGAACACAAAGACTAAGACTACCGGCCTTCCTCTGCGAACCCACAGAGATCAGATGCGGAGTACCCCAAGGATCCTCCCTCAGCCCCACACTGTTCAACATCTACATGGTCCCCCTTGTAACCATTGTCAGAAATCACGGACTCAGCATAGTATCCTACGCCGACGACACCCAGCTCAGCCTCTCCCTCACCAAGGAACCCAACATCACCAAGCACAGTTTCCAGGAAGGAATAAAGGACGTCGCATCCTGGAAGAGCAGCAGCTGCCTGAAGCTCAACTCAGACAAAATGGAAGTCCTCATCCTCGGAACCACACCTTGTGGCCCCCTGCCCTCGGAAACCCTCCCACCCCCAGGGACCACACCCGTAACCTCGGCATCATACTCGACTCCTCACCATGAACCGACAGATCAACGCAGTGTCCTCTACATGCTTCAACACCCTCTGCATACTCCGCAAGACCTTCAAATGGATCCCTCCCCCCCTCCCAGACTCCAGGAAGACCGTCACCCACACACTCATCACCATCAGGCTGGACTATGGAAACGCTCTCTATGCCGGAATTAACAGATCACTCCTTCACAAACTCCAGACCGTCCAGAACGCCACAGCCAGACTTGTCCTCAGCATCACAGGACACGACCACATCACCCAGCACCTCCGAGACCTCCAGTGGCTCCCTGTCGAAAAGAGTTACCCTCAAGCTGCTCTCACACGCCTTCAAAGCCCTACACAACACTGGACCCCAATACCTCAATGAAAGAATCTCCTTCCACGCCGCCAAGAGAAACCTCTGCTCTGCCGACCTAGCCCTTGCCGAAATCCAACGCATCCACAGAGCCAAAACGGGGGGCAGATCCTTCTCCTACATCGTGGCCAAGACCTGGCACGAACTCCCCCTCAGCATCAGACGAAGCCCTACACTTCAAGCCTTTAGAAAAGACCTCAAGACCTGGCTCTTCGCATGACCTGGGAGCTGCCCGGACCCCCTCCCCCCTAGCATCTTGAGACCCTTACGGGTGAGTAGTGTGCTCCATAAATCTCTGATTGATTGATTGATGGTGGTGGCCCTGCTATGAGCCTGCTGATAAGCATCACTATAAATGGAGGTGAACCCCACGAAGGTTTGTTTCTGCAGGGTTTGCATTACTTGCTGGGACCGTGTTCACTTTTATAGTATATCCATTTAAATCTTGCATTTCTAGTTATCAATCTGAAAAACCTATATATCCTCTTCCAGTTTGTATCCTCTAGTTTAGTATCTTCCCCACCTTTTTAGAACCATGACCCAATATTTACAACAACAAACATTCACGAACCACCTCCCTTTAATTGACAAGAGGCGGGCAATGTTTGAATGCAAGTAAAGCATTGTGTGGTCTAGCATGGTCATTTACAAACAGAACATTTTCCATTCAAATGGCTACTAAATTTGGAGAGATAACGTTTTATTGATAAAACTAAATAGCAAACACATGATAATGTGTAGAAATGGGGCTTTGGTGAATATTTCTTTGTGCATCCCTAAGTAAAGAGTCTTGATACGTTTTGATCCTATTAAAGTCTCTGTTTCCAGCACAATTCAAAGTTACAAACTCTCCTCGCCCCTTTCCTTTTTCCCTCCCTCACTATTCTTCCCTCCCCCCATGACCTTTCTAGAGGATTAACATGCCTCCCCGCAATCACCCCCTCGTGACACCGGATTCACCCATTACTAGACATGGCCCCAATTCATGGACCATCCTTTACCCCCCTAACCTCTCTAAAAATGCTAAGAAGAATTTTAAGCACAAATTATTAATACGTCACCAAGAAACCTTATTCGTCGATAACTACCTCAGTCTCACCTCCACGATAAAAACCAACTACATCTTCTACTCCAAACGACCCTCCAAATGGAAAAGTATCTTCCTTAACCACCTCCCCATCTTGAAATCTTGTAAAATCCCATATGGTCTGAAACGGTCTACCTCCCCTTCCCCTGCTTTTCAAGGCGAAATTGACATCTCTATTTTCAAATCTGGTAACATCCTCATTCAAGCCTCAGAAAAACACCTCACCATCTTTGAACACCATTACAGCACCTTATCTTATCTTCTATTGAAATCTCCCTCCAACCCTCCAGCCTCCCAATCGCATGTGGACCTTCCTCCCTCTCTCTCTCCTACTTCCATACCTCCTCTCACTGACACTTCAACTGCCTTAGATGTCTCCGAAGACCAGACGCACTATTTCCCTCCCACATCAATTACCGTCCCTCCTTCCGAGTCCCCTTCAGCCCCCCCTGCCACTCCAACTTTCCCTCCTCCTCTTGAGTTGTTACCTCCTTACTCTAATTCCCCCCTTTCATCTTCTCCTTCCTCCCGACTCCCTAAAGTCGATCTCCCCTCGGCCCAACTTCTGACTCCAATTCCTCCCTCCCTTAACTACCCTCCCCCCCCTTGACCAGGACGTCTGCCCTACTCACTCTCCGCACACACAATTACCTCCCCTTGACTCTCAACGGGCTCCAGTGAATCTCCTTTCTCTCCTCCCTCCCCTCCCTTCGTCCATCTACCGGAACACCCCTCTCCACCCCCCTCCTGGGCTCCCACCCCGCCCTCACCCCAGACCTTCCGCCATGACTATCTCAGAACTCTCTCCTCTCCCCACCGACCCCCCTGCCCCCGTCCCTCTCTCTCTTATAACACAGACACTTTTTAACATAGAACTCCATCTCGCTAACCTGTCGTTTGAACTCACTTCACTCAGGAAAGACGTCAATTCCCTCTCCGCTCTTAACCGCCCCAACCATTCTACTTCCCGGGGCTCTGTCCAAACCAACACCTCATTCCACCAACAACGGAAATCTACCCCCCTCGGTAACGATACAGATAGTACCTTCCATGCCCCAAGCCATCTTCCCTCTCCTGATATCGGTGTCCTCGGTCACTCTTTCCCCCATAACCCTCTGATTACTGTCCCTCCTGTCCCCCACGCATCCATCCCTGTGATCCTTGGAACTAACAGAATGCCAACCTCCCCAGCTTCTCCCAGGCTGCCTCCGCAACTTACCACTATCCATTCTATCCCCCCGCCCAAAACCAAACCTAAACCCCTTTCCTGCATGCTGGTAAACTGCCGCTCTGCTGCTTGTCATGCGATTGAAATATCGGAAACTATCCTTAGTGAAACCATTGACATCGCCTTTCTAACTGAAACTTGGCTCAATGATCACTCTTCTTCCATTCTTGACCTGCTCTCTCCCCCCCTGGCTACTCCATCCTCAGAAAAGATAGACCTGGCAGAATCGGATGTGGTCTTGCCATAATCTATAAAAACGAACTCCAACTCTCACTTGTGCAGAGCTCCGATCATTCTACTTTTGAATACCTCGGAGCGGAACTTCGAGTGCATGGCTCCCCGCCAATTCGCCTTCACAATATCTACCACCCCCCTTGTGACTCACTTCCCTTTGTAGAAGAACTATCCGATCTGCTTTCTCAATCCTCGCTTTCCAATTCTAAAAACCTCTTCCTTGGGGACTTTAACCTCCATTGGAACAAAAAAGATGATCCTATGGTTAACCTCCTTAGGGATCTACTTGACATTAATAACCTGGAACAACTCTGCCATTCGCCTACTCACACAAAAGGAGCCACTCTGGACGCTATCATTACAAGTACTGATTTGGCCTCCCTTTCCTCCATCGTACCCATTGACTGGTCTGACCATCACCTCATCCTTTTCACGATCTCTAACACGATGCTACCCCCTCCCCACAAAATCATCAAACAGAAGAAATTGACTAGAAATTTCCATCTTATTCCCCCGGGCAAACTTGAGACTAAAGTCAAAGCACAACTTCGACTTCCTCCTCTGTCCCAAAATGCTAATGACCTCACTGAGCACTTTAATAAATCCATCACGGTTGTCCTTGACCAAATTGCTCTAGCCAAACTTAAACTTCAGAAAAACACCTCCTCCAAATCCTGGTTTAATACAGATCTCAACAATGAGAGGCGCGCCCTTAGGTCGACTGAACGCATTTGGAGACAAAACCCTTCCCCCCCCAAATCTCGCCCTCCTCAGATCCGCCAGGTTCAATTACAAAAAGCATATCCTTAATACTAAGGCTACCTTCTTCCGCTCACAACTGGACCGGGCCAAAAATACACCCAGGGAACTATTCAGCATTATTAAAAACCAAACCACCTCTGCCCCCCCCCCCCTCCCCCTAGGTGACGGCCACTATCGTGAGATGTGAGGAAATTGCTAACTACTTCTCTGAAAAAATCTCCAAAATCGATCACTGCTTCGTCTTAACTCCCCTTCCACATTGCACACTACCCCCCCAAGATTTTTCCTCAAATCCTCCGGCCCTCTTAACTCTTCCTCATGACCCTTCATCTCTACCTCTAGTCGTTTCTCTTCCTGAATCCGACCCCACCAAACTTGAGAAAAAAAACAATGCTTTCTGGCATCACTTCCATCCAGTTACCGAGCTCGAAGTCCTCAACGTCATGGCCAGACTTAAACCATCCTCTCACACCAGAGACCCTCTCCCTGCCAACCTAGTCCAAGATTTAAAACACATCATTGCCCCTTTTTGGACCTCTATCATCAACTCCTCCTTTGCCACGGGGTATGTCCCTGTTTCCCTCCAACTTGGACAAATCACTCCCATCCTCAAAAATCCTGCTGCCAACCTTAATGACCTAAATAATCTTCAGCCTATCTCTAACCTTCCCCTTCTCTCTAAAGCCCTTGAAAAATGTGCCTTGCGCCAATTAGACTCACACATCGACACATTCAATCTATTGGACTTGTTGCAATCAGGTTTCAGAAAGGGCTGTAGTACGGAAACGGCCATGCTCAATATAATTGATGACATCCATCACTCCCTTGACAAGGGCGAATCCTCCCTTCTCATTCTCCTTTCTCTCTCGTCTGCTTTCGATACCGTGAACCACTCTACTTTACTTAACACTCTTAAAGATCGTTTTGGCCTCAACGGTTCAGTTCTCAAATGGTTCTCCTCCTTTCTCCAACACAGAACCCAGCAAATTAAAATTCACGACTGCCTTTCTAAACCAGTGCCTGTCTCGCTGGGTGTCCCCCAGGGCTCTATTCTCTTTCCCTCTCTTTTCAACCTCTTTATGGAACCCCTCACCCTTATTCTTAAGCATGCAGGAATCAAGTATCACCTCTACGCCGATGACACTCAACTTTATCATAAGATTCAATCCCGCTCTGACGTGCTACACCTCAATGACGCCTTGACTAAGATCCAAGCCTGGTTCCACTACAACCACCTCAAACTCAACCCAAAAAAAACTGAAATCATTCTTTTCGCCCCTAAAAACAGCTCTCTCACTATCCAATCCTGGATCTCGGACCTTACAGCTCTCAACTGCTCTCTCACCTTATCAAATTCAGTTAAATCCCTCGGAATTAACATTGACCAGAACCTTTCTCTTATCTCCCACATAAAGAACTCGGCCAAAAGCGCTCTCTTCACTCTCTATCACCTCAAGAAACTAAAACCCTTCATTCCTGCTGATGACTTTAGATCAGCTGTCCAATCGCTGGTCCTGTCTAAAATCGACTATGGCAACGCCATTCTCTCTGGTACACCTAAAGTCCACTTAGCCCCAATCAAATCGGTTCTTAACCTCGCTGCTAGGCTCATTACCGACCTCAATCGGTTCGATCACATCTCCCCTACCCTTAAAGCCCTCAATTGGCTTCCCATTGAAGGCAGATCTTCCTATAAGACCGCCTGCATTACGCACAAAGCCCTGCATCAACACACCCCGCCGTACCTCGCAGATAAACTCCTCAAAGCGGGCTGCTCTCGAACTCCGAGGAGCTCAAACACACTCGTTCTTGTCCCTCCTCTGTTAAACAAGAAATCCACTCAATCACACTCCTTCTCCGGAAATGCGCCTACCATCTGGAATGCTCTCCCTAAAGAACTTCGTTGCAACCCCTCCTACTTCAGCTTCAAAAAAGACCTCAAATTACACCTGGTTGGCAAATTTTGGGGTCCTTAACCCCTTCTCTGGGCTCATATCCCAACTCGGTTCCCTACTTGATAGGAGCCTCCCTTCAGTGCTCCCGACGCCCTCTCTCCACCCCCTTTTCTTCACTTCTTTCTTTTCTTCTCCCGCTTTCTCACTATTCCCTTTCTTAGGCTGATACACTTGATGTTTCCTTACCCCCCCCCTCACAGCCTCTCGCCATTCTTACATCCTGCCCACCTACTCTCTTTCCCCCCCTTCTCCACGACAATCCTCTCTTCTCTTGTCTTGCTGTTGAATATCGCAATTTGTTATTACCAGATCGTATTAATTGAGCTGTTACCTATTGTTTTAATTTGATTTGTATGCTACCTCATTGTATTTTTGCTATTTTTATATCTACCCATGTGACCCTTGTAAAGCGCTCGGATACCCTTGGGTCCAGCCAGCGCTATATAAAACCTTTAAAATAAATGTGCTTCATTTTTGCTTTCCTACCCGCTGACCGCATACGGTTCATTTACAGGTATTTCCATAGTGTTGTGTGTTACAAAAACATCCTACAGCTCTCGTCTCACACTCCCTGTGCGCCATCCAGCAGCATTGCACATAATTCACTTTAGAAACTCCTCTCACTTTGCAGCCCGAGAACAAAGAGTTAACACCAATCCGAAAGTTAAAAGAATAGTCAGCAGCTTGGTAGGAGAGACAGCTTGACACGTGACCAGATAGACATAGACGTTAAAGGCATATTTATTGCTTGGACTAAGGTGTTCCAGTGTGCAGCACACGTGTATTTATTTAAATGACTCTGTTATAGTTGAGCCTGCAATCATTGTGGTACTGGCCAGGCCCCCTTTGGGTATACAGAGTACCAAACATAGTAATTAAGTCGCTTTGTAATATCATCTGAAATCTGGGAGTGGCACCCCTCCCCCGCCCCTCCAACCAGGGTAATATCAAGGTTCTCCGCACTATTGGTGAACTCTTATTATCTCACAACAGTTGCTGAAGACCAGACTGAGGCCAAGGCCTGGTGCTGTCTGTTTTACTCCATCCCCTTGTGCTCTCTGCTGCAGGATGGCCTTGTTTTAGGGCCCGACTAATAAGTGATCCGCTGGCTCAGGATTGCTACCTGCTCTGGCTGCAGTGAGGAGTCTGGAGACTTTCCTTCCTATGACAAATTCTTGTGTTTGTCATTTTCTAAATCATTCTTTATCAACAAGCATTGTTCCTTCTGTCTTTAAGAATTCAACAAGAAGACTTTGTTCAGTCTCTTGTTGTGGCTGATCTCACTTCCGGGCACTGCAGCCATGTTTTTATGCCATGCTAATCTTGCTTAAAAGAAGTGCCCCTCTACCATGTTTCCAGACTCTCTTCACACCTTGGTTCCCGAGATGAGAAAGTGTTCCTTAACATGCTCACATTTGTGTCACATGTGTACTCCCCGTGTTCCAGATGTCAAGTGATTTCCCCTGAAATATGTTGAAGTTTTGCTTTTTGCCTAGTGTGCGCACTTATTTAAGGGATGCTGGGGCGACCCTGCCGAGTCCGTGAATTCACAGACACATGTTCTTTTTAATAAACCCCTTCAGCCTTCAATGAGCGTGGGTGCAGATTTTCTTTGAGAGTTTGGGTGTTGTTGTTGTTGACAGGATTTGTCGGCACTTGGTCAGGGGTGGGCAGTGGAGCTAGAGCGGACAACACCCAACAATCTGAGGCGCTATAAACAAGATGGAGGATTCCCCAGGGGGACCGAGCCGGAGGGGGGGGCAGGGTTTGACTCCCCCATCAGGTCAGGCGTGCTTCGAGGATGTGATGTTCAGTCTGATGTATTCCCCAGGGGGACCGAGCCGGAGGGGGGCCCAGAGGTCAGGCAGTGCTTAGGGTATGTAATGTTTAGTCTGAAGGATTCCCCAGGGGGACCGAGCCGAGGGGGGCCCAGGGTTTGACCCCCCCCCCCCCCATCAGGCCGTGCTTTGAGGATGTGATGTTTAGTCTGATGTATTCCCCAGGGGGACCGAGCCGGAGGGGGGCCTAGGGTTTGACTCTCCCCCCATCAGGTCAGGCCATGCTTGGAGGATGTGATGTTTAGTCTGATGTATTCCCCAGGGGGACCGAGCCGAGGGGGGCCCAGAGGTCAGGCCATGCTTGGAGGATGTGATGTTTAGTCTGATGTATTCCCCAGGGGGACCGAGCCGGAGGGGGGCCTAGGGTTTGACTCTCCCCCTCCCCCCCCATCAGGTCAGGCAGTGCTTCGAGGATGTGATGTTTAGTCTGAAGGATTCCCCAGGGGGACCGAGCCGAGGGGGGCCCAGGGTTTGACTCTCCCCCTCCCCCCCCATCAGGTCAGGCAGTGCTTCGAGGATGTGATGTTTAGTCTGAAGGATTCCCCAGGGGGGCCGAGCCGGAGGGGGGGCCCAGAGGTCAGGCAGTGCTTTGAGGATGTGATGTTTAGTCTGAAGGATTCCCCAGGGGGCCGAGCCGGAGGGGGGCACAGAGGTCAGGCCATGCTTCGAGGATGTGATGTTTAGTCTGAAGGATTCCCCAGGGGGCCGAGCCGGAGGGGGCCCAGAGGTCAGGCAGTGCTTCGAGGATGTGATGTTTAGTCTGATGTATTCCCCAGGGGGACCGAGCCGAGGGGGGCCCAGAGGTCAGGCCATGCTTGGAGGATGTGATGTTTAGTCTGATGTATTCCCCAGGGGGACCGAGCCGGAGGGGGCCTAGGGTTTGACTCTCCCCCTCCCCCCATCAGGTCAGGCAGTGCTTCGAGGATGTGATGTTTAGTCTGAAGGATTCCCCAGGGGGACCGAGCCGAGGGGGGCCCAGGGTTTGACTCTCCCCCTCCCCCCCCATCAGGTCAGGCAGTGCTTCGAGGATGTGATGTTTAGTCTGAAGGATTCCCCAGGGGGGCCGAGCCGGAGGGGGGGCCCAGAGGTCAGGCAGTGCTTTGAGGATGTGATGTTTAGTCTGAAGGATTCCCCAGGGGGGCCGAGCCGGAGGGGGGGCACAGAGGTCAGGCCATGCTTCGAGGATGTGATGTTTAGTCTGAAGGATTCCCCAGGGGGGCCGAGCCGGAGGGGGGGCCCAGAGGTCAGGCAGTGCTTCGAGGATGTGATGTTTAGTCTGAAGGATTCCCCAGGGGGGCCGAGCCGGAGGGGGGGCCCAGAGGTCAGGCCATGCTTCGAGGATGTGATGTTTAGTCTGAAGGATTCCCCAGGGGGACCGAGCCGGAGGGGGGCCTAGGGTTTGACTCTCCCCCCCTCCCACCATCAGGTCAGGCAGTGCTTCGAGGATGTGATGTTTAGTCTGCTTGTGTTCATCAACACTATCACAAGACAGGCAGTGCCCCGATGACACCACCAAGCACGGCTGACTTCAGCCCAGTTTACATGAACTCCAGGAGGAGCTGGATAATTCCACTTTGTTGGAATCTCCTGATTGAGTCCGGAGGGGGCCCCTCCACATACCTTGCAGGGGGGCCCTTTAGGTACGCCAGTGGGAGTTAGGGAATATAAAAAGGCCATTAGATGCTGAAATCAGACACCAATAAAGCGTTTGTTTTTGCACTGACCCTGTACCGGTTGGGAATGTGGAGAACGCCGCTGGCGGCGACAAAGCCATCGATTATTTCTCGATTAGAATCGACACAATGATGCAAGTAGTAAGCTGTATGAAACGAGTTATTGTGCCTTGATTTTAAAACATTTACGATGATGGATTGTAATGTATTTTTTTAGGAATGGCTGCGTCCATTAATATTATTTGTAAGCGTTATGGAGTGACGATTTGATGTTTTTGTTGTTTTATCAGTTTTTATGTGCTTTTATGGCCAGAGTGCCGAAATAAAGATTTTTTGACTTGATAAAGACTGAAAACAGAAACTGAAGGATATGAAAACCGAAATTATTGTCCGTGCAGATGACAAAAAGATGAACCCGTCTGGACAGTAACAGGGGAGGCCCGAGATATCATGGGTTAAAAGTGTGTTCGCCGTGTGTGCAGAAGAGGGAGGACAAGGAGGGACGAGGAGGGACAAGGAGGGACAAGGAGGGACGAGGCTTCCCAGCACAGTCCTAGCAGATGAATGTGTGACTAAAAGACGAGCACTGATCTCATCAACCTGGAACCTCTGCAAACCCCAAAAGTCTCTGAATGCAAGCCATTTAGTGTTCAGCCATGAAGAACTCTCCTCCCTCCCTCTGCCAGAACAGACAAGACTGTGCTTTTACACTCCTCTTTACCCTTCTAAAATACCACCTTAAGAGATGAGCTGTGCCACAAGGCTGGCAGGCTCCTAACCTGTACCCCTCGTTGTGAATGAGGGTGCAGTCAGAAATGAACATCTAAAGCAGAGCAGGCCGCAGCCAAAGGGATGTCGACCCATACATGGAAACAGCACCCGCAGGTATACTGAGGACAGGGTTAAAAGGCGGATCCAAAGTACTTACTGGAAAATTGTACCTTTGATATTGAGCGTTTGAGTAACCTTAAGAAATGCCTGAAGGGTCCGAAGTATAAATAGAGCCCATAACAGAGGGCGGCCTTTCTAAGAAGCTCTGAAACAGACAAAAGTCTAGAGTAAACGCCACCCATGAGGAACTGAGGTACCAAACAAGTCATGCGAGGAACAGGCTTGAGCATGAGAAGAAGAGGAAGGGGATTTGCTATATATTTTGATTTCTTTATTCCAGCAAGGGATGCTGGGGTGCATCATAGGGCATGTCCGGGGACAGAGGAACACCAGTCGGAAGCAGCAAACCTGACAGAAGTGAGCATGGTGACTGCAGCAAGAGATGACACTGAAGTTGTGAGGAAAAAGTGAGAAGCTCGCACAACACCCCATTTGCAACGCCAGAGGTAGACTTCCTCAGCAGTCCACCAATCAAAAGGATCAGTTGGGCTCGTAGTCTGGCGATCACTCGTGAGTGTCTAAGAAAGGTGCAGGGCAAAGAAACAGAAATGAAAGAAAACCCACAATCACTGCTTCTCTAAAAAAAACAAGGGAATTTGGAATCCACCGTGTTTGCAACATTGCTATTTTGATGACCAAAAACCTGGCAGAGAACCTTATTCTGTGCAAGATGTATGTGCTATTAATCCGGAGTGTTTCAGTATTTCATATATATCAGTGACTACCGCAGGTCAATGTGCCCAGCTAGTCGGTGTCTTTTTACTTTCACAATGTCTGTGGCCCCAATCATGAGGCCTCATCTTCCCTGGAGGTCTACAGAGTCACCTTCTGTCTTCCACAGGCTCTGAAGAAGGATCTGGAAAGCGTCTGCTTCCTAGAAGGAAGGATACTGGCTCAATATGTTGATGATCTATTGGTGGCTTCTAGTTCGCTGGGCAAATGCAAGGTTGATCCCCGGCACCTGCTCACTGCATGAAGAAAGAAGGGACACAGAGTGTCTAGAGTCTAGACAGAAATGCCAACTCTGTTTATCTCATGTTTGATATCTAGATCCGGTCATAATGGAAGGGGATCAACACCGGCCTGCAGATCAAACTAATCCTTAAGGCACCCCGACCCATTACTGTCTCCCAGGTACACACACTTTTGGGGATGGCAGGTTACTGCAGGCAGTGGGGTCTAGCTTCTGCTAATATTGTACAACCTTTGCAAGACTTTGTAAAAAAACAAGATACCCCTGGAGCTTTGCCGTGGCCAATGAGGGAGAACAAGCATTTGTGTCTCTAGAACAAATCTTGGCTTCTGCACCGGTCTTAGGCCTCCCCGAGTACGTCAAACCTTTCACGCAGTATTGCCAAGCAAGCATGGGATTCACTTCAGGTGTTTTGGCCCAGAATCATGGTGATAAAAAGAAAGCCGCCCTCTGCTCTTGATACCATTGCTGCTGCTGTGGTCATGTGTGGTGGTCAAAGCTGCCTATTTGGCTGAGGTATCTGAGACTACTGCACTGGGAGCCTCTCACTGTTGTTCTATATCGTACCGTTATGTAATTAGTATTTGTAAAACGCACGTATACCTATAGATGAACTGGCAACCTATCTCATTTCTTGAAAGTGTGTAAAACTAAGAAATTAAGAATGCATAATGAGCGCAAGGACTTTTTCCGCATACTGCACTACGCCAAGGCACCCCTTGCTCGCCATTTCGAAACTCTCACTGGTGAACAAATAAGTGCTCGTGGATATAAGCGAATTGTTCAAGGCAACCGTGTTTGTTCAAGTGGGGAAGTCTTGGCGCTATTTCATTGCTGCGTAGATCTGACTTTAGAGGTAGGTTTGCTAACAATTATTGGTTAAAGAGCCAGCTTTTTAGCGCTTTACGGAAAGGTAGGGTCTCCGGGATTATTTTAATGAGGGCAGGTAGCGCGGTCCAGTACTTAGCAGCATTGTGAACAAAACTCCTTCCACCCCAGGAGGCATGTCTCACAGTGGGGACTTTAATATTGTTAGCCTGTGTGAATCGCACGTGTCTGCTTGGGATGTACCACTTGAATCTTTTCTGGAGTCTTATGGGACCTGGGCCATGTAGCGCTTTGTGTGTGGAGTCTCATGGGACCTGGGCCATGTAGCGCTTTGTGTGTGAAGTCTTATGGGACCTGGGCCATGTAGCACTTTGTGTGTGGAGTCTTATGGGACCTGGGCAATGTAGCGCTTTGTGTGTGGAGTCTAATGGGACCTGGACCATGTAGCGCTTTGTGTGTGGAGTCTTATGGGACCTGGGCCATGTAGCGCTTTGTGTGTGGAGTCTTATGGGACCTGGGCCATGTAGCGCTTTGTGTGTGGAGTCTCATGGGACCTGGGCCATGTAGCGCTTTGTGTGTGGAGTCTTATGGGACCTGGGCCATGTAGCGCTTTGTGTGTGGAGTCTTATGGGACCTGGGCCATGTAGCGCTTTGTGTGTGGAGTCTTATGGGACCTGGGCCATGTAGCGCTTTGTGTGTGGAGTCTTATGGGACCTGGGCCATGTAGCACTTTGTGTGTGGAGTCTTATGGGACCTGGGCCATGTAGCGCTTTGTGTGTGGAGTCTTATGGGACCTGAGCCATGTAGCGCTTTGTGTGTGGAGTCTTATGGGACCTGGGCCATGTAGCGCTTTGTGGGCGATACACAATGCCTTGAATGTTATTCTCTTGCCAACTGGGAGCCAGTGTAAATCTTTATTGTACGATTATCTAAGATCATTTACAAAGAACAATCTGTATTGCGACATAAAATCAGAGGTCAAGTATAAAACTAGGTAATTAAAACCTATACGAAAGTCATTTATAATCTTATTAAGACTGCATTAAAAACATAATTTTTAGAGCCCAAACGAAATTGACAGCTTATGTGTATGCAACATAAAACAAAGATCAAGATTATGGAATCAACGTAGGACAATATAAAAGGCCCCACATGTGGAGCCCAAGCGAGACTGGCAGCATTAGAATGTGGAAGGGCCAAGTATTGTATAATACGGCCGGGCGTTTTAAGCCATAGACAGACATGCATAGGGCTGTAAAGTGCATGGACGTGCATAGACTAATTGCAGTAGATTACTCCAGTGTTACACTGTGGCACTCAACATTTTGCATCATGGCCAGGTGTACATGAGACTCTAAAGTACGCAGACATGCATAGACAAACAAGCATTTGCAATGCAATAGGTCTCGCATTTACGCGAGTATAAGCTATTGGCACTGTAAATAATGCATTTTATTTAAGTTTTAAAAACGAAAACAAAAATAAAAGGCATTGTTATTTGCAAGGTGAATAGCTCAAACTCGCGTAAATGCGAGACCTATTGCATTGCTCGCCAGAGCGGAGGAGGGGCCCCTTATTGTCAAACAAGCGTCACTTCCAACATAGTCCAGACGACCCGCTCTCCCACTTACTATTAAAAATATAGATTAATAGCTCTTTATTTCAAATCCCATTTCTTTCAAAAATCGTTTTTAACAATACCGAACTTACATTACGAATGGAACTGTAAAGTAAGTACGTCCATGTCTAAATGAGATCTTCCAAATAATGTGTTTTCTATTCAGAAATGTGTTAGGTTGTACTTTTAACATTTTTCACCAGATGGTGCGCCTGTGTTCTGGGTTATTTCCTGTTTACAGAATGAATTTCCGCAGTTTGAGCACCTGTCTCAGTACACCCCCAAGCCACAGAAGATGAACTGGCAACCTATCTCATTTCTTGAAAGTGTGTAAAACTAAGAAATTAAGAATGCATAATGAGCGCAAGGACTTTTTCCGCATACTGCACTACGCCAAGGCACCCCTTGCTCGCCATTTCGAAACTCTCACTGGTGAACAAATAAGTGCTCGTGGATATAAGCGAATTGTTCAAGGCAACAGTGTTTGTTCAAGTGGGGAAGTTGTGGTTAGAACACAGGTCTCCCTGTTCCACAGTTTTCCATGTTGTGGTCAAGTCAAAGGCATCGCTGCGCTTCACAAGTGAGTGAAAACCGCGCATCAAGCAGCATATAAAACAGGGCATTACATTCAGCTCAGGCTGGATAAGAAGAGAATTCAAGGCCTTCCTGTCAGGCTTATCTTAAGGATTTTGGGGGTCCATTGTTACGAACAACTGTACGTTTCATTTTCTGCGATTTCAAAGCTGCATAATAACAAACACTACTGAACGTTAAACTTTCAGAAACTGGGACGGGAGGGGGGAATTGCATGTTGTACATAAGCGAATTCCATAAACGTGCTGCTGCGCCTTAAAAGCATAGATTCCATGAGGGTTCAAACTTATTTCGCTTTCTGCAAATTTGCTTAGCATTTTTAAAAACTCAGCGAGTTGGACTACTGCATCCTGACATCTTCTTAAGGAAACGAAGCACTCCCGGCGCGGCTAATGGCATCGTAGCCCAGCGGCTCGCTGGAAGTAGTGAAAAGAAAACTCCGCGGGCGAGACCCTGTGAGAAAGTGCCCTCTTTCTGCATGGTAACCCCACTTTTTGCTGAATTGCTGATGTACTTTGACTGAATGTGCCATGGGCTCCTGCCGATCAGGTACCCAGGGCCTATGTTCTTTCCCTAAAACTGCATTGAAACCGAAACCCAATTGGCATCTCTGGCCAGAGGTCAACCCCTGGTAAATGGTTTCACAGGTACCCAGGGCACTGTGACCAGAGAAGGCCTCTAAGGGCTGCAGCACTTATTGTGCCACCCTTAGAGGTCCTGTACCTTTACACACACACACTGCCTTTGCTAGCTGCGTGTCTTGGTGCAGAACAAAGTGAAGAGTCGACATGGCACACATCCCTGTGTGCCATGCCCACAAACCACTGCCCTGGCATACATCAGTCACCCCTCTAGCTGGGTGCCCTATGCCAGTGGTGAGGGTACAGGTGCATGAGCCCTGTACCCCTACAGTGCCCAAGTCCATTCCTGGGCACTGTAAGTGCAGTGCTGCCATTAAGAGTATATGGTGCTGGGAGTTTGTCATTACGAACTCCACAGCACCACGATGGCTACACTGAAAACTGGGAAGTTTGGTATCAAACTTCTCAGCACATTAAACCCACACTGATGCCAGTGTGGGATTTAATGTAAAATGCACAACAGAGGGCATCTTAGAGATGCCCCCTGAAACTCGACCAACTTCTAGTGACCCGACTGAGTGGCTGCTTAGGCTGCCACTAACAGACATGTTTCTGGACCCCTGGGTCGAGAGCCTGCTGCTCTCGGAGGCCTGAAACAATGCACATACTGGGACGAGGTGCCAAGCCTCCTCCCCCAGGAAGGGCAGGGTTCACGAAGGGGGAGCTTCAAAGGCATGCCGCCTTTGTGAGCCTCCCCAGACCATTTGCTGCTTTCAGCAACTGGTCCCCACTGGTTCTACCCCCCACTTTGGGCGGGAGAACCAGCGGGAAAAACAAGTGAGGGAAAGAGGTGTGCCCACCTCTGCCAACTTCACCCCTCAGGTGGGGGGGGGCGAAGTAAAGCACAACTCTGAGTCCCCGCCATCTTGAGGATGGGGGGACCCAACCAACCAGGGACAGGCTCCTGCCCCCCTCCCACTGGAGGGTGGCACGATAGAGGGTATACCCACCCCAGGGAAGGGACCCATTGGTCCCTGCCCTTTACCTACCTGTAAGGCCCCTAAATCTAGTATTTAGGGGGCACCCTGAACCTTGCTTCCTCAGATCCAGAAACGACAAGAAGAAAAGAAGAAGAAGGACCGAACAGCCGTGCAGCCAGCTAACAAGAGGAAGACGCCCACTGACTTGGCCCCAGCCCTACAGGCCTGTCTCCCTCGAACCTGCTTCTGCGAAATCCCGGTGTGTCCTGCAGCCAGCAACCTCAAGAACCCCGGAGGACCTGCCTGCCTTCACTTCCAAAGACTGCTTCTCCCGTGAACACCGGATTTGTTCAACTGCAACCTCTGGCAGCAGCAGGAGACCGCGAATCCAGCCCACTCTGCACCCGCCGAACCCGGCCCGAGCTGGAGTGGAAAAACACCACGAGGAGGTCACCCCGGCGATCCTGACCCGAGATCCGGCGACCCCTGACCTGCCTCAAGCCTCCAGCCTAAATCCAGAAGGTCCCCCTGACCGCAACCCAGAGCTGGTAAGAAGATCCGACCCCAAAAGGCACCCCTGCACCCGACGCCCCACGGCCTTGTTTTCCCAAACCAACGGTGCCTAACCAACCCTTAACTTCCCAACTTACCTCTCGAAGTGGTGGTCGCACCCAGAAGTCCTTCGTCTCCCTGCCTGCAGTGCTTTTGCAAACCGGAGGTTCTCCATAGAAAATAACAGGGCACCCAACGTCGAAACAGCACTCTGCACCCAGCCGCCCCAGTGCTGCTGAGGGTGCACCTTTTGTGCTACTTTGTTTCCCCATTTGCCCTGACCTAAACCCTAGGAGCTTTGCTCTCACAGCCGTGTGGCCTGCTTGCTAGCAGCCACCAACCGGAGGCCCCCTATCCCCCATTGGATAACATTGGGCCTCAACACTCTGCACCCGGCCGCCCGAGTGCCGCTGAGGGTACAACAAGAGTGCATCACTGACCCTGGGGGACCCCTGAGTCTAACCCCAGAACCTTAACTCCCACAGTCGATAACTTACCTGTGAAAAGATAACCGGTTTTTCCTCCATAGGATAACATTGACAATTTCCTTCCAAAAAGTTTCTAAGTGTGGAGTTTTGAAATCTAAAAATATTCTTTAAAAATCGCACGAATAACCAAAACGTATTTACTTACCTGTTTGCAGGAAATGTATCAGTGCTGAATCTAGGTATCCAGCACGGAGTTAGAAAAGTAGCGTAAAAAGTACCTTACCTGTAATTTACTGAAAAAGACTAATCATTTCAATGTACTGTATTTGCTAAGTATTGCAACCTACTGCATCCCCTGTAAATCAAACAAAGTACAATTCCTATTGCATTTTCAAACTGTTCTACAATCAGCAACTTATTACTGTAAAGTATTTAATGCTTACCTGTGCCAGGCTTGCTTGGTTCTAAAAATAAAACAACATTATATTTTTTTATACAAAAACAATTGGCCTAGAGTTCAGTTCTTGAGTGTGTGAATTCATTTGCTGACTGAGTGTGTACATCAAATGCTTAACACTGTCCTCCGATACTGCCTTACTGCTCGACCACTCTACCACAAATAGAGAGTAAGGTTCTATCTAACTTTAACCTCTGCCTACCGCTGGGGTCACCTGGACTCTATACACACTATACCTCATTTTGGTGTAGTATATATAGAGCCAGTTTCCTACATTGGTGGATCAGCGGTGGGATACACAACTTGCATTTGTTGGACTACTTGGTTACCACCGGATCACACGACAGAACTCGTAAATTGCCTTTAGAATTTTGATTTTTTCCAAATTGGCATTTTTACAAAACTACTAAAAGTCTTGTTAGGGCCTTGCTTAAGTCCCTTTAGAATTTTAGAAAATAAAAAGTCACTGTAGTCAAGGGTAGAGGGGTTAGAACTTTTTTGTTAGAATGTCTCAAAAACAGAACCCAGCTATTAGTGAAGATAACCATAATGACATACAGGACATGGTTGAGGAGCTTGACCTCACCCCTTCCCTTCACTTGTCTTTCAAGGAAGTAAGGTCCTTATGTAAACTTAAAAATATACCAACGGGCCCTCATCCAACCAAACAAAAGCTCCAGGAGCTGTTGGCTGAGTATTCAAAGGCCCACCCCTCTGAAAAAGGTGATGACCAGTCAGAGGGAGAAGGAGGTGAGGAGGATGGAGAAAGGTGCCCACCTCCACCACTTCCTAGGGAAGAAAGGAACCCTGTTCCCTTACTTCCAAGAATCAACCCATGGGGACCTAGAGGCCACACAGGTGACTCAGGTTCTGGTGAAGGCATTGAGGACAGCCTCAATGACTGGATCTAGAGTCCAGACTCCTGGCTCTAGAGAGAAAGAAAGGAGATGGGATTAGCACCCATCAATGGTGGCAGCAATCAAAATAATAAGGATAAAGAGCAATCTTATGATCCTAAAATCCCCAAAGGGGTTGTCCCTAAATTTGAGGAGGGTGATGACATCACTAAATGGTTCACAGCCTTTGAGAGGGCTTGTGATATGAGCAAGGTGAAGAAACCTCTCTGGGGGCACTCCTGTGGGAACTGTTCTCTGGTAACTGCAGAGACAGACTCCTGACCCTTTCTGGGCCAGATGCTGGGTCTTATGACCTCATGAAGAGAACTCTGATTGAGGGATATGGACTCACAACTGAGGAGTACAGAATTAGATTCAGGGGGGCTCACAAAACCCAAAACCAGTCCTGGATTGATTTTGTAGACTACTCAGTAAAGACACTAGGTGGTTGGTTAACTGGACACAATGTGCATGACTTTACTGGAATTTACAACTTGTTTATGAAGGAATATATTTTAAGTAATTGCACGAATGAAAAGTTACATCAGCATTTGGTAGACCTAGGTCTAATTTCTCCCAAAGAATTGGGAAAGAAGGCAGACCACTGGGTCAAGACTAGAGTGACTAAGACAACCACTGGGGGTGACCAAAAGAAAGGGGTTACAAAACTCCCCAGGGGAAAGGTGGTGAGAATCCCCAAGATAAAAAGTCTTAGTCTTCTAAAGGGCCCCAAAAATCTGCACAGGGGGGTGGGTCCCAAAACGCTTACGAATCTGGTCCTAGATACAGGGGGAAGAACTTTGATCCTGCAAAGGCCTGGTGTAACAACTGTAAGAAGTTGGGACACTTAACTGGAGACAATGCTTGCCCTAGCAAAAAGGCCCCTACTCCTACAGCTACAGCTACTCCTGGTGTAGCAAGTCTCCAGATGGGATCAACAGTGTGCCCAGAGCAAATCAGGTTGCACACTGAAGCAGTTCTAGTTTCAGAGGGGAAGTTGAGTTTGCCACTGTAGCTGTGTGGCCACCCAACTTAAAGAAGTACTTACAATACCCTTGGATTAATGGAACTAGGATAGAGGCTCTGAGGGATACAGGTGCCAGTGTCACTATGGTGAAAGACACACTGGTTTCCCCTGAGCAATACTTGATTGGGCGTACTTACCCAGTCACCAATGCTGACAGTGTTACCACTAACCATGCAATGGCTATGGTGACATTAGACTGAGGTGGGGGTGGGGGGTTACTGGCCTGAAACAGGTAGTGGTCTCTCCAAAGCTACCAGCTGCATGTCTGCTTGGCAATGACCTGGAAACCTCAGCCTGGGCTGAGGTTGAACTAAAAACCTATGCAGCAATGCTGGATATCCCTGAATTGGTGTGTGTAAAAATAAAGAGCACAGAGCAAAAGGCAGGGTGAAAAAGAAGTGTTGGAGCCTGAAAGTATGGCCCAACCTTCCAAGAGAAAAGGTAAGAAGACTGGGGAACCAGCTTCTATTCAGCAAAAGGATCAGGACCCCTCTCCTCAGGGAGAGGACTTGGACACCCCAGAGGGAACTGAGCCTATGGAGCTTGACCCTTACCAGGTTGAACTCTTGGGCCCAGGGGGATCTTCTAGAGAAGAGCTGTGCCAGGGGCAGCAGGACTGTCCCACTCTTGAAAGCCTGAGGCAGCAAGCTGTTTCAGAAGCAAAGGGAGATGTCAGTGGTACCCACAGAGCTTATTGGGAAGAGGGATTACTGTACACTGAGGCAAGAGACCCCAAACCTGGAGCCACCAGGAGAGTGGTAGTGCCACAGAGGTACAGGGAGTTCCTCCTAACTTTAGCTCATGACATCCCCCTAGCTGGACATCTGGGCCAAACCAAGACTTGGGAAAGGCTAGTTAGCCACTTTTACTGGCCCCAGATGCACCAAAAAGTGAAGGAGTTTGACAGCTCCTGTGTTACCTGTCAAGCCAGTGGCAAGACAGGTGGCCTCCCAAAGGCCCCCCTGGTACCACGGCCTGTGGTGGGGGTTCCCTTTGAAAGGGTAGGTGTGGACATAGTGGGTCCACTTGGACCTCCCACAGCATCAGGGAACAAATTCATTCTAGTGGTAGTGGATCATTCCACTAGGTATCCTGGGGCAATTCCCCTTAGGACTACTACAGCTTCTGCAGTAGCCAAGGCCCTCATTGGTGTCTTCACCAGGGTAGGGTTTCCTAAGGAGGTGGTTTCAGACAGAGGTTACAACTTCATGTCTGCTTACCTGACCCACATGTGGAAGGAGTGTGGGGTGCAGTACAAGTTTACTACACCCTATCACCCACAAACCAATGGCCTTGTTGAGAGATTCAACAAGACATTGAAAGGCATGATTATGGGACTCCCTGAAAAACTCAAAAGGAGATGGGATGTCCTCTTACCATGCCTGCTTTTCGCTTACAGAGAAGTGCCACAGACGGGAGAAGGGTTTTCCCCCTTTGAACTTCTGTTTGGCCATCCTGTGAGGGGACCACTCTGTCTTGTAAAAGAGGGTTGGGAGAAGCCTCTCCAAGAACCCAAACAAGATATTGTGGACTATGTGCTTGGCCTAAGGTCCAGAATGTCTGAGTACATGGAAAAGGCATCCAAAAATCTTGAGGGCACCCAGGAGCTTCAGAAGCACTGGTATGACCAAAAAGTTGCACTGGTTGAATTTCAACCTGGTCAAAAGGTGTGGGTTTTGGAGCCAGTGGCACCAAGGGCACTCCAGGACAGATGGAGTGGCCCTTACCCTATCCTAGAAAAAAAGAGTGAGGTCACCTACTTGGTTGACCTGGGCACAAGCAGGACACCCAAAAGGGTTATCCATGTGAACCGCCTAAAGCTCTACAATGACAGGGCTGACATCACCATGCTGATGGTGACTGATGAGGAACAGGAAGCAGAGAGTGAACCTCTCCCTGACCTCCTCTCATACAGCCCAAAAGAAGGGTCAGTAGATGGAGTTGTCTTTTCAGACACCCTCTCTGCCCAACAGCAGACTTGCAACAGTATGCTAAGCTCTTTTCCTTGTCCCCTGGTCTGACAAACTGGTGAACCCATGATGTGGACACTGGTGACAGTGCACCTGTCAAAAACAAAATCTATCGACAGTCAGACCAAGTCAAGGAAAGCATCAGAGCTGAAGTCAGCAAGATGCTGGAGTTAGTGGTTATTGAACCCTCTGAGAGCCCCTGGGCCAGCCCAGTGGTTCTAGTCCCCAAACCTCATCCACAGGGTGGAAAGAGAGAAATTAGGTTCTCTGTGGACTATAGAGGGCTCAACTCTGTCACCAAGACAGATGCTCACCCTATCCCAAGAGCAGATGACTTGATAGACAAATTGGGTGCAGACAAATTTCTAAGTACCTTTGACTTAACTGCATGGTACTGGCAAATTGGCATGGCCCCTGGAGCAAAAGAGAAAACAGCATTTTCCACACCTGATGGGCATTATCAGTTCACTGTTATGCCCTTTGGTTTAAAGAATTCCCCTGCCACCTTCCAGAGTTGGTGAATCAAGTCCTTGCTGGGTTGGAGTCCTTTAGTGCAGCTTATCTAGATGATATTGCTGTCTTTAGTTCCACCTGGCAGGATCACCTGATCCACCTTGGGAAGGTTTTAAAAGCCCTGCAAACTGCAGGCCTAACTATCAAGGCATCCAAATGCCAGATAGGGCAGGGAACTGTGGTGTACTTGGGCCACCTTGTTGGTGGAGGCCAGGTACAGCCCTTACAGCCCAAGATCCAGGCTATCCTGGACTGGGCAGCTCCATCCACCCAGACCCAAGTCAGGGCATTCCTTGGCTTGGCTGGGTACTACAGGAGGTTTGTGAAGGGATATGGGTCCATTGTGACTACCCTCACAGAACTCACCTCCAAGAAAATGCCCAAGAAGGTAAACTGGACAGTTAGTTGCCAAAAGGCTTTTGACACCCTGAAAGAAGCAATGTGCTCAGCACCAATTCTGAAGGTTCCAGATTATGCCAAGCAGTTCATAGTGCAGACTGATGCCTCTGAGCTAGGGATAGGAGCGGTCCTATCCCAGACCAATGATGAAGGCCAAGACCAACCTGTTGCTTTCATAAGCAGAAGGCTTCTCCCCAGAGAGCAGCGTTGGAGTGCCATTGAGAGGGAGGCCTTTGCTGTGGTTTGGTCCCTGAAGAAGTTGAGACCATACTTGTTTGGTACTCACTTCCTAGTTCAAACTGATCACAGACCTCTCAGATGGCTAATGCAAATGAAGGGAGAAAATCCTAAACTGTTGAGGTGGTCCATCTCCCTACAGGGAATGGACTCTGAAGTGGAACACAGACCTGGGACTGCCAATGCAGATGGACTTTCCAGGTTCTTCCACTTAGATAATGAAGACTCTCTAGGGAAAGGTTAGTCTCATCATCTTTCATTTGGGGGGGGGGGGGGCGGTTGTGTGAGAAAGTCCCCTCTTTCTGCATGGTATGCCCCCACTTTTTGCTGAATTGCTGATGTTCTTTGACTGAGTGTGCCCTGGGCTCCTGCTAATCAGGTGCCCAGGGCCTATGTTTCCTTCCCTAAAATTGCATTGCAGCCTAAACCCAATTGGCATCTCTGGCCACAGGTCAGCCCCTGGTAAATGGTACCACAGGTACCTAGGGCACTGTGACCAGAGAAGGCCTCTAAGGGCTGCAGCACTTATTGTGCCACCCTTAGAGGTCCTGTACCCTGACACTCACACACTGCCTTTGCAGGCTGCATGTCTTGGTGCAGAACAAAGTGAAGAGTCGACATGGCACACATCCCTGTGTGCCATGCCCACAAAACCACTGCCCTGGCATAGATCAGTCACTCCTCTAGCAGGGTGCACTATGCCAGTGGTGAGGGTACAGGTGCATGAGCCCTGTACCCCTACAGTGCCCAAGTCCATTCTTGGGCATTGTAAGTGCAGTGCTGCCATTAAGAGTATATAGTGCGGGAGTTTGTCATTACGAACTCCACAACACTGAAAACTGGGAAGTTTGGTATCAAACTTCTCAGCACATTAAACCCAGACTGATGCCAGTGTGGGATTTAATGTAAAATGCACAACAGAGGGCATGTTAGAGATGCCCCCTGAAACTCGACCAACTTCTAGTCACCCGACTGAGTGGCTGCTTAGGCTGCCACCAACAGACATGTTTCTGGACCCTTGGGTCGAGAGCCTGCTGCTCTCGGGGGCCTGAAACAATGCACATCCTGGGACGAGGTGCCAAGCCTCCTCTCACCTGATGGGCAGGGTTCACGAAAGGGAAGCTTCAAAGGCATGCCGCCTTTGTAAGTAAGTCCGTTTTTATATAGCGCAGCTACTCACCCTTACGGGTCTCAAGGGGCTGGGGGCCGTGTGGAAATTAAGTGAACTATTGCCCAGAGTCACATGGTGCTGAGCTGAGCTGCCGCCGGAGCCGGGGATCGAACCGTGAACCCTGTGCTCCGAAGTCAGCTGCCCTGGCCGCTGCACCACAGACCATTTGCTGCTTCAAAGGCATGCCGCCTTTGTGAGCCTCCCCAGAACATTTGCTGCTTTCAGCAACTGGTCCCCACTGGTTCTACCCCCCACTATGGCGGGAGAACCGGCGGGAAAAACAAGTGAGGGAAAGAGGTGTGCCCACCTCTGCGAACTCCACCCCTCAGGTGGGGGAGGCGAGGTGAAGCACAACTCTGAGCCCCCGCCATCTTGAGGATGGGGGACCCAACCAATCAGGGACAGGCTCCTGCCCCCCTCCCACTGGAGGGTGGCACGATAGGGGGTGTACCCACCCCAGGGAAGGGACCCATTGGTCCCTGCCCTTTACCTAACTGTAACGCCCCTAAATCTAGTATTTAGGGGGCACCCTGAACCTTGCTTCCTCAGATCCAGAAACGACAAGAAGAAAAGAAGAAGAAGGACCGAACAGCCGTGCAGCCAGCTAACAAGAGGAAGACGCCCACTGACTTTGCCCCAGCCCTACAGGCCTGTCTCCCCTCGAACCTGCTCCTGCGAAATCCCGGTGTGTGCTGCAGCCAGCAACCTCAAAAACCCCGGAGGACCTGCCTGCCTTCACTTCCAAAGACTGCTTCTCCCGTGAACACCGGATTTGTTCAACTGCAACCTCTGGCAGCAGCCGGAGACCGCGAATCCAGCCCACTCTGCACCCGCCGAACCCGGCCCGAGCTTGAGTGGAAAAACACCACGAGGAGGTCACCCCGGCGATCCTGACCCGAGATCCGGCGACCCCTGACCTGCCTCAAGCCTCCAGCCGACGCATGCAGCCTAAATCCAGAAGGTCCCCCTGACCGCGACCCGGAGCTGGTAAGAAGATCCGACCCCAAAAGGCACCGCTGCACCCGATGCCCCACAGCCTTGTTTGCCCAAACCAACGGTGCCTAACCAACCCTTAACTTCCCAACTTACCTCTCGAAGTGGTGGTCGCACCCAGAAGTCCTTCGTCTCCCTGCCTGCAGTGCTTTTGCAAACCAGAGGTTCTCCATAGAAAATAACAGGGCACCCGACGTCGAAACAGCACTCTGCACCCGGCCGCCCCAGTGCTGCTGAGGGTGCACCTTTTGTGCTACTTTGTTTCCCCATTTGCCCTGACCTAAACCCTAGGAGCTTTGCTCCCACAACCCAGTGGCCTGCTTGCCAGCAGCCACCAACTGGAGGCCCCCTATACCCCATTGGATAACATTGGGCCTCAACACTCTGCACCCGGCCGCCCGAGTGCCGCTGAGGGTACAACAAGAGTGCATCACTGACCCTGGGGGACCACTGAGTCTAACCCCAGAACCTTAACTCCCACAGTCGATAACTTACCTGTGAACCGATAACCTGTTTTTCCTCCATAGGATAACATAGAAACTTTTTGGAAGAAAATTGTCAAAGTGTGGAGTTTTGAAATCTAAAAATATTCTTTAAAAATCGCACGAATAACCAAAACGTATTTACTTACCTGTTTGCAGGAAATGTCCCAGTGCTGAATCTAGGTATCCAGCACGGAGTTAGAAAAGTAGCGTAAAAAGTACCTTACCTGTAATTTACTGAAAAAGACTAATCATTTCAATGTACTGTATTTGCTAAGTATTGCAACCTACTGCATCCCCTGTAAATCAAACAAAGTACAATTCCTATTGCATTTTCAAACTGTTCTACAATCAGCAACTTATTACTGTAAAGTATTTAATGCTTACCTGTGCCAGGCTTGCTTGGTTCTAAAAATAAAACAACATTATATTTTTTATACAAAAACAATTGGCCTAGAGTTCAGTTCTTGAGTGTGTGAATTCATTTGCTGACTGAGTGTGTACAACAAATGCTTTACACTGTCCTCTGATACTGCCTTACTGCTCGACCACTCTACCACAAATAGAGAGTAAGGTTCTATCTAACTTTAACCTCTGCCTACCGCTGGGGTCACCTGGACTCTATACACACTATACCTCATTTTGGTGTAGTATATATATAGCCAGTTTCCTACATTGGTGGATCAGCGGTGGGATACACAACTTGCATTTGTTGGACTACTTGGTTACCACCTGATCACACGACAGAACTCGTAAATTGCCTTTAGAATTCAGATTTTTTCCAATTGGCATTTTTACAAAACTACTAAAAGTCTTGTTAGGGCCTTGCTTAAGTCCCTTTAGAATTTTAGAAAATTAAAAGTCACTGTAGTCAAGGGTAGAGGGGTTAGAACTTTTTTGTTAGAATGTCTCAAAAACAGAACCCAGCTATTAGTGAAGATAACCATAATGACATACAGGACATGGTTGAGGAGCTTGACCTCACCCCTTACCTTCACTTGTCTTTCAAGGAAGTAAGGTCCTTATGTAAAATTAAAAATATACCAACGGGCCCTCATCCAACCAAACAAAAGCTCCAGGAGCTGTTGGCTGAGTATTCAAAGGCCCACCCCTCTGAAAAAGGTGATGACCAAGCAGAGGAGGAAAGGAGGTGAGGAGGATGGAGAAAGTTGCCCACCTCCACCACTTCCTAGGGAAGAAAGGAACCCTGTTCCCTTACTTCCAAGAATCAACCCATGGAGACCTAGAGGCCACACAGGTGACTCAGGTTCTGGTGAAGGCATTGAGGACAGCCTCAATGAGGAGGACAGCCTTTTAGCAAGGCTGGCCAAAAGACTGGATCTAGAGTCCAGACTCCTGGCTCTAGAGAGAAAGAAAGAAAGGAGATGGGATTAGCACCCATCAATGGTGGCAGCAATCAAAATAATGAGGATAAAGAGCAATCTTATGATCCTAAAATCCCCAAAGGGGTTGTCCCTAAATTTGAGGAGGGTGATGACATCACTAAATGGTTCACAGCCTTTGAGAGGGCTTGTGATATGAGCAAGGTGAAGAAACCTCTCTGGGGGCACTCCTGTGGGAACTGTTCTCTGGTAACTGCAGAGACAGACTCCTGACCCTTTCTGGGGCAGATGCTGGGTCTTATGACCTCATGAAGAGAACTCTGATTGAGGGATCTGGACTCACAACTGAGGAGTACAGAATTAGATTCAGGGGGGCTCACAAAACCCAAAACCAGTCCTGGATTGATTTTGTAGACTACTCAGTAAAGACACTAGGTGGTTGGTTAACTGGACACAATGTGCATGACTTTACTGGAATTTACAACTTGTTTATGAAGGAAAATATTTTAAGTAATTGCACGAATGAAAAGTTACATCAGCATTTGGTAGACCTAGGTCTAATTTCTCCCAAAGAATTGGGAAAGAAGGCAGACCACTGGGTCAAGAATAGAGTGACTAAAACAACCACTGGGGGTGACCAAAAGAAAGGGGTTACAAAACTCCCCAGGGGAAAGGTGGTGAGAATCCCCAAGATAAAAAGTCTGAGTCTTCTAAAGGGCCCCAAAAATCTGCACAGGGGGGTGGGTCCCAAAACTCTTACGAATCTGGTCCTAGATACAGGGGGAAGAACTTTGATCCTGCAAAGGCCTGGTGTAACAACTGTAAGAAGTTGGGACACTTAACTGGAGACAATGCTTGCCCTAGCAAAAAGGCCCCTACTCCTACAGCTACTCCTGGTGTAGCAAGTCTCCAGATGGGATCAACAGTGTGCCCAGAGCAAATCAGGTTGCACACTGAAGCAGTTCTAGTTTCAGAGGGGGAAGTTGAGTTTGCCACTGTAGCTGTGTGGCCACCCAACTTAAAGAAGTACTTACAATACCCTTGGATTACTGGAACTAGGATAGAGGCTCTGAGGGATACAGGTGCCAGTGTCACTATGGTGAAAGACACACTGGTTTCCCCTGAGCAATACTTGATTGGGCGTGCTTACCCAGTCACCAATGCTGACAGTGTTACCACTAACCATGCAATGCCTATCAATCAATCAATCAATCATGTCACTTATAAAGCGCACTACATACCCGCGAGGGTCTCAAGGCGCTGGGGGAAGAGGGGGTGGTGCTGCTACTGATCGAAGAGCCAGGTCTTGAGGAGTCTTCTGAAGGCCAGTAGGTCTTGGGTCTGTCGGAGGTTGGTGGGGAGGGTGTTCCAGGTCTTGGCGGCGAGGTGGGAGAAGGATCTGCCGCCGGCGGTCGTTTTCCGGATGCGGGGGACTGTGGCGAGGGCGAGGCTGGTCGAGCGGAGCTGGCGGGTGGGGGTGTAGAAGCTGAGTCGTCTGTTGAGGTAGGCTGGTCCGGAGTTGTGGAGTGCTTTGTGTGCGTGGGTGAGGAGCTTGAAGGTTATCCTCTTGTTGACAGGGAGCCAGTGCAGGTCTCTCAGGTGGGGTGTGATGTGGCTGCGTCGGGGGATGTCGAGGATAAGACGTGCAGAGGCGTTCTGGATGCGTTGCAGCCGTCTCAGGAGCTTAGCCGTCGTTCCTGCGTAGAGGGCGTTTCCGTAGTCCAGCCTGCTGGTGACGAGGGCCTGGGTGACTGTTTTTCTTGTTTCGGTGGGGATCCACTTGAAGATCCTGCGGAGCATTCGGAGGATGTTGAAGCGGAAACGGCGTTGATGAGGAAACGGCGTTGACCTGCTTAGTCATGGAGAGGGTGGGGTCGAGGATGACCCCTAGGTTGCGTACGTGGTCGGTGGGTGGCGGGGCTGTTCCCAGTGATGTTGGCCACCAGGAGTCGTCCCAGGCTGAAGGGTTGGAACCAAGGATGAGGACCTCCGTCTTGTCAGAGTTCAGCTTCAGGCGGCTGGTCCTCATCCATTCGGCGACGGCCTTCATTCCTTCGTGGAGGTGGGCTTTGGCGGTGTGAGGGTCTTTGGTGAGGGAGAGGATCAGCTGGGTGTCGTCGGCGTAGGAGATTATGTTGAGGTTGTGCTGTCGGGCGACGTGGGCGAGGGGTGCCATGTAGATGTTGAACAGCGTTGGGCCGAGGGAGGAGCTAAGGGAGGAGCCTATGGTGACATTAGACTGAGGTGGGGGTGGGGGGTTACTGGCCTGAAACAGGTAGTGGTCTCTCCAAAGCTACCAGCTGCATGTCTGCTTGGCAATGACCTGGAAACCTCAGCCTGGGCTGAGGTTGAACTAAAAACCCATGCAGCAATGCTGGATATCCCTGAATTGGTGTGTGTAAAAACAAAGAGCACAGAGCAAAAGGCAGGGTGAAAAAGAAGTGTTGGAGCCTGAAAGTATGGCCCAACCTTCCAAGAGAAAAGGTAAGAAGACTGGGGAACCAGCTTCTATTCAGCAAAAGGATCAGGACCCCTCTCCTCAGGGAGAGGACTTGGACACCCCAGAGGGAACTGAGCCTATGGAGCTTGACCCTTACCAGGTTGAACTCTTGGGCCCAGGGGGATCTTCTAGAGAAGAGCTGTGCCAGGGGCAGCAGGACTGTCCCACTCTTGAAAGCCTGAGGCAGCAAGCTGTTTCAGAAGCAAAGGGAGATGTCAGTGGTACCCACAGAGCTTATTGGGAAGAGGGATTACTGTACACTGAGGCAAGAGACCCCAAACCTGGAGCCACCAGGAGAGTGGTAGTGCCACAGAGGTACAGGGAGTTCCTCCTAACTTTAGCTCATGACATCCCCCTAGCTGGACATCTTGGCCACACCAAGACTTGGGAAAGGCTAGTTAGCCACTTTTACTGGCCCCAGATGCACCAAAAGGTGAAGGAGTTTGACAGCTCCTGTGTTACCTGTCAAGCCAGTGGCAAGACAGGTGGCCACCCAAAGGCCCCCCTGGTACCACTGCCTGTGGTGGGTGTTCCCTTTGAAAGGGTAGGTGTGGACATAGTGGGTCCACTTGAACCTCCCACAGCATCAGGGAACAAATTCATTCTAGTGGTAGTGGATCATTCCACTAGGTATCCTGGGGCAATTCCCCTTAGGACTACTACAGCTCCTGCAGTAGCCAAGGCCCTCATTGGTGTCTTCACCAGAGTAGGGTTTCCTAAGGAGGTGGTTTCAGACAGAGGTTCCAACTTCATGTCTGCTTACCTAAAACAGATGTGGAAAGAGTGTGCAGTGCAGTACAAGTTTACTACACCCTATCACCCACAAACCAATGGCCTTGTTGAGAGATTCAACAAGACATTGAAAGGCATGATTATGGGACTCCCTGAAAAACTCAAAAGGAGATGGGATGTCCTCTTACCATGCCTGCTTTTCGCTTACAGAGAAGTGCCACAGACGGGAGTAGGGTTTTCCCCCTTTGAACTTCTGTTTGGCCATCCTGTGAGGGGACCACTCTGTCTTGTAAAAGAGGGTTGGGAGAAGCCTCTCCAAGAACCCAAACAAGATATTGTGGACTATGTGCTTGGCCTAAGGTCCAGAATGTCTGAGTACATGGAAAAGGCATCCAAAATCTTGAGGGCACCCAGGAGCTTCAGAAGCACTGGTATGACCAAAAAGTTGCACTGGTTGAATTTCAACCTGGGCAAAAGGTGTGGGTTTTGGAGCCAGTGGCATCAAGGGCACTCCAGGACAGATGGAGTGGCCCTTACCCTATCCTAGAAAAAAAGAGTGAGGTCACCTACTTGGTTGACCTGGGCACAAGCAGGACACCCAAAAGGGTTATCCATGTGAACCGCCTAAAGCTCTACAATGACAGGGCTGACATCACCATGCTGATGGTGACTGATGAGGAACAGGAAGCCGAGAGTGAACCTCTCCCTGATCTCCTCTCCCACAGCCCAAAAGATGGGTCAGTAGATGGAGTTGTCTTTTCAGACACCCTCACTGCCCAACAGCAGACTGACTGCAAGCAAGTCTTGCAGCAGTATGCTGGGCTCTTTTCCTTGACCCCTGGTCTGACAAACTGGTGTACCCATGATGTGGACACTGGTGACAGTGCACCTGTCAAAAACAAGATCTATCGTCAGTCAGACCAAGTCAAGGAAAGCATCAGAGCTGAAGTCAGCAAGATGCTGGAGTTAGTGGTTATTGAGCCCTCTGAGAGCCCCTGGGCTAGCCCAGTGGTTCTGGTCCCCAAACCTCACCCACAGGATGGAAAGAGAGAAATTAGGTTCTCTGTGGACTATAGAGGGCTCAACTCTGTCACCAAGACAGATGCTCACCCTATCCCAAGAGCAGATGACTTGATAGACAAATTGGGTGCAGACAAATTTCTAAGTACCTTTGACTTAACTGCATGGTACTGGCAAATTGGCATGGCCCCTGGAGCAAAAGAGAAAACAGCATTTTCCACACCTGATGGGCATTATCAGTTCACTGTTATGCCCTTTGGTTTAAAGAATTCCCCTGCCACCTTCCAGTGTTGGTGAATCAAGTCCTTGCTGGGTTGGAGTCCTTTAGTGCAGCTTATCTAGATGATATTGCTTTCTTTAGTTCCACCTGGCAGGATCACCTGATCCACCTTGGGAAGGTTTTAAAAGCCCTGCAAACTGCAGGCCTAACTATCAAGGCATCCAAATGCCAGATAGGGCAGGGAACTGTGGTGTACTTGGGCCACCTTGTTGGTGGAGGCCAGGTACAGCCCTTACAGCCCAAGATCCATGCCATCCTGGACTGGGCAGCTCCATCCACCCAGACCCAAGTCAGGGCATTCCTTGGCTTGACTGGGTACTACAGGAGGTTTGTGAAGGGATATGGGTCCATTGTGACTGCCCTCACAGAACTCACCTCCAAGAAAATGCCCAAGAAGGTAAACTGGACAGTTAGTTGCCAAAAGGCTTTTGACACCCTGAAAGAAGCAATGTGCTCAGCACCAATTCTGAAGGTTCCAGATTATGCCAAGCAGTTCATAGTGCAGACTGATGCCTCTGAGCTAGGGATAGGAGCGGTCCTATCCCAGACCAATGATGAAGGCCAAGACCAACCTGTTGCTTTCATAAGCAGGTGGCTTCTCCCCAGAGAGCAGCGTTGGAGTGCCATTGAGAGGGAGGCCTTTGCTGTGGTTTGGTCCCTGAAGAAGTTGAGACCATACTTGTTTGGTACTCACTTCCTAGTTCAAACTGATCACAGACCTCTCAGATGGCTAATGCAAATGAAGGGAGAAAATCCTAAACTGTTGAGGTGGTCCAGCTCCCTACAGGGAATGGACTCTGAAGTGGAACACAGACCTGGGACTGCCAATGCAGATGGACTTTCCAGGTTCTTCCACTTAGATAATGAAGACTCTCTAGGGAAAGGTTAGTATCATCATCTTTCATTGGGGGGGGGGGGGGGAGGAGTTGTGTGAGAAAGTGCCCTCTTTCTGCTTGGTATGCCCCCACTTTTTGCTGAATTGCTGATGTTCTTTGACGGAGTGTGCCCTGGGCTCCTGCTAATCAGGTGCCCAGGGCCTATGTTCCTTCCCTAAAATTGCATTGCAGCCTAAACCCAATTGGCATCTCTGGCCACAGATCAGCCCCTGGTAAATGGTACCACAGGTACCTAGGGCACTGTGACCAGAGAAGGCCTCTAAGGGCTGCAGCACTTATTGTGCCACCCTTAGAGGTCCTGTACCCTGACACTCACACACTGCCTTTGCAGGCTGCATGTCTTGGTGCAGAACAAAGTGAAGAGTCGACATGGCACACATCCCTGTGTGCCATGCCCACAAAACCACTCCCTGGCATACCTCAGTCACCCCTCTAGCTGGGTGCACTATGCCAGTGGTGAGGGTACAGGTGCATGAGCCCTGTACCCCTACAGTGCCCAAGTCCATTCTTGGGCATTGTAAGTGCAGTGCTGCCATTAAGAGTATATAGTGCGGGAGTTTGTCATTACGAACTCCACAACACTGAAAACTGGGAAGTTTGGTATCAAACTTCTCAGCACATTAAACCCAGACTGATGCCAGTGTGGGATTTAATGTAAAATGCACAACAGAGGGCATGTTAGAGATGCCCCCTGAAACTCGACCAACTTCTAGTGACCCGACTGAGTGGCTGCTTAGGCTGCCACCAACAGACATGTTTCTGGACCCTTGGGTCGAGAGCCTGCTGCTCTCGGGGGCGTGAAACAATGCACATCCTGGGACGAGGTGCCAAGCCTCCTCTCACCTGATGGGCAGGGTTCACGAAAGGGAAGCTTCAAAGGCATGCCGCCTTTGTGAGCCTCCCCAGAACATTTGCTGCTTTCAGCCACTGGTCCCCACTGGTTCTACCCCCCACTTTGGGCGGGTGAACCGGCGGGAAAAACAATTGAGGGAAAGAGGTGTGCCCACCTCTGCGAACTCCACCCCTCAGGTGGGGGAGGCGAGGTGAAGCACAACTCTGAGCCCCCGCCATCTTGAGGATGGGGGGACCCAACCAATCGGGGACAGGCTCCTGCCCCCCTCCCACTGGAGGGTGGCACGATAGGGGGTGTACCCACCCCAGGGAAGGCACCCATTGGTCCCTGCCCTTTACCTAACTGTAACGCCCCTAAATCTAGTATTTAGGGGGCACCCTGAACCTTGCTTCCTCAGATCCAGAAACGACAAGAAGAAAAGAAGAAGAAGGACCGAACAGCCGTGCAGCCAGCTAACAAGAGGAAGACGCCCACTGACTTTGCCCCAGCCCTACAGGCCTGTCTCCCCTCGAACCTGCTCCTGCGAAATCCCGGTGTGTGCTGCAGCCAGCAACCTCAAAAACCCCGGAGGACCTGCCTGCCTTCACTTCCAAAGACTGCTTCTCCCGTGAACACCGGATTTGTTCAACTGCAACCTCTGGCAGCAGCCGGAGACCGCGAATCCAGCCCACTCTGCACCCGCCGAACCCGGCCCGAGCTGGAGTGGAAAAACACCACGAGGAGGTCACCCCGGCGATCCTGACCCGAGATCCGGCGACCCCTGACCTGCCTCAAGCCTCCAGCCGACCAATGCAGCCTAAATCCAGAAGGTCCCCCTGACCGCGACCCGGAGCTGGTAAGAAGATCCGACCCCAAAAGGCACCCCTGCACCAGACGCCCCACGGCCTTGTTTGCCCAAACCAACGGTGCCTAACCAACCCTTAACTTCCCAACTTACCTCTCGAAGTGGTGGTCGCACCCAGAAGTCATTCGTCTCCCTGCCTGCAGTGCTTTTGCAAACCGGAGGTTCTCCATAGAAAATAACAGGGCACCCGACGTCGAAACAGCACTCTGCACCCAGCCGCCCCAGTGCTGCTGAGGGTGCACCTTTTGTGCTACTTTGTTTCCCCATTTGCCCTGACCTAAACCCTAGGAGCTTTGTTCCCACAGCCGTGTGGCCTGTTTGCCAGCAGCCACCAACCGGAGGCCCCCATCCCCCATTGGATAACATTGGGCCTCAACACTCTGCACCCGGCCGCCCGAGTGCCGCTGAGGGTACAACAAGAGTGCATCACTGACCCTGGGGGACCACTGAGTCTAACCCCAGAACCTTAACTCCCACAGTCGATAACTTACCTGTGAACCGATAACCTGTTTTTACTCCATAGGATAACATTGACAATTTTCTTCCAAAAAGTTTCTAAGTGTGGAGTTTTGAAATCTAAAAATATTCTTTAAAAATCGCACGAATAACCAAAACATATTTACTTACCTGTTTGCAGGAAATGTCCCAGTGCAGAATCTAGGTATCCAGCACGGAGTTAGAAAAGTAACGTAAAAAGTACCTTACCTGTAATTTACTGAAAAAGCCTAATCATTTCAATGTACTGTATTTGCTAAGTATTGCAACCTACTGCATCCCCTGTAAATAAAACAAAGTACAATTCCTATTGCATTTTCAAACTTTTCTACAATCAGCAACTTATTACTGTAAAGTATTTAATGCTTACCTGTGCCAGGCTTGCTTGGTTCTAAAAATAAAACAGTATATTTTTTTATACAAAAACAATTGGCCTAGAGTTCAGTTCTTGAGTGTGTGAATTCATTTGCTGACTGAGTGTGTACATCAAATGCTTAACACTGTCCTCTGATACTGCCTTACTGCTCGACCACTCTACCACAAATAGAGAGTAAGGTTCTATCTAACTTTAACCTCTGCCTACCTCTGGGGTCACCTGGACTCTATACACAGTATACCTCATTTTGGTGTAGTATATATAGAGCCAGTTTCCTACAGACCCCCCTGCGGTTCTTGTGGCAGAATGAAGGCGGGAAAGAAGCTAATGCAGGGTCATAAGTGGGGACATCTCACAAACAAGCAAAAGCGAAAGAGCGGCGCCTTGCGTGTAACCCAACACGCGAGGAATGCAGCTGCCTCCCCTGCGCGCCGCTGCTCGCTCCCGAGAGCAAAACGCAGTGGGAGTGAACATTTGAAGAAGAGGTGGGACATGCGTCCACCTCTGGCCATTTGCGTGCTTTCATTACTAAAAGACACAAGCAAAGGCCAATCAGATGTGTGGGAGGAGTCTGACCCACACGGAGAAGTTTGGAGTGATTACATGAAGCCTCCCATAGAGCAGCGCATGCGCGCTGCGCTAGGCTCGACCTAAAAAACGAGAAGTGCTGAAACATCCAAGGAGCCGTAAAGTGCAGAGTGTGTACCTGCAACCATAGGCTTCCATGATCCTAAAGTGCAGGATTAATGCATAAATACATGTGGTGCCAAATCATATGCAGGGTCCCTCCCGAAATGATATACAATAAAGTGCTGAATCCTAAAGTGCAAGAAAAATGCATATATCTGTGCGACGCCCGTTCCTGCAGGAGACCCCACCAGAGGGAGTGTGCAAAAGGTACATAAGGCACAAGATACAAAGTCAGACCCACGCACAGGTCCCTTGAAGTGCAAGCTTCATGCGTGGGGATGTGCGCTTCCAGGTCCTAAAGTGCAAGATGTGTGTGTGAAACCATTCAGTGCCAATTCACGTAAGGTAGCCCCCAGGAAAATGTTTCTACAACAATGGACGTTCAGCAGCGTGTGCTTTGCTGTCTTTTTCCTTCAATTCATGCGACATTCGTAAAATCCTACCTGCTTCTGCGTAAAACTTGTCAATTCGTGCAAGGTCCATTGACACCGCAGTTGTATAGATGTTGGGGCCTCTTTGCAAGTTCTCGTGCCATTTTTCAGAAACATCGTTCTGAGGTATAATCGCCTCTGATGTAACAAGGCTAAGCAGCAGCAGACAATGTGCTTGGCTGATTGTGTGTGGTATTGGCACAAGCAACATTCCTTTTTTACTGGCGATGTGTTTTTCCAGTGGCCCCTATAATCCCATATTGGAAGCGCTAGGAGTCTGGTCCTGAGAATGTTCGTAAGGCTTGCCTTCCCAAACCTGCCTTCAAGTATGGTTGGCACACTGTGACTTCGTGTGAGTGGGCGAGGCCCCCTGGACCGGGGATGTTTTTGATCCGTTTGAGGTCCTGGTCCCTTGAAAGGCACTTGCCCTGTACATTTAGCAATCTTTTTAGGCTGGCCATTGTTAGAGGTGTATCAGTTATCATTTCTAAGTGCAGGCAGAGTGTCTCATTGGCCCTTGACAGGTACCTGGCCCAACAACTTATTATCCTGGAATATTTCTTTTAATGTTTCCCTAATTGTGCCTGGTCCCGCATTTGTCACCCGATGGTGGAATTTGACTGTCTTTTTTTACATTCGGTGTCCATAGTTGAGATATTAAATTCCAACTGGATCAGTGTGTGCCGTGTTGCATTTAGGTAATTGAATAACTTTCTGTATGGAGCTATATGCAGACGCTGCAATTTTTCAGTTAGCAGTCCTGGAAAAGCAAGATGCCCATAGCTTATTGCTGGTATTAGTTTTGCCCACAGGACTCATCGAATGCCCTCTGCAGAATTGCTTTGGAGCTTGTGGTGTAGTTTACATAGTGCATGTGTGACCTTAGCCGCCTTGAGTTCCAGCACCTTGGCCTGCAGGGTTGGTCTGCCAGTATCTGAGAATTGTATGCCGAGGTAGTTATATTTGTTGGCTGTGGCTAAACTTAATGGGCCAAGTTGCCATTCCAGCAGTTGCTTTTTAGTTTTTTGGCCAAATACCAGAACCTTTGTTTTTGTGGCGTTAACTTGGAGGAAGTTCTCGGAGTTATAAAGAATTAATATTTCCATTGGCCTCTTCATATCAATTTTGGTTTGGTCCAGTAATACCAGATCATCCGCGTACTGCATGATGGAGAGTCTGAGGTGGCTAGTTCGGGGGGGAAAGATTCCAGTTTTCAATAGTGCCTCGCCTAAGTCAGCGGTGTATAAATTAAACAGAGTGGGAGCAATCACGCAGCCCTGTTTTAACCCTTTGTTCCTATAGATCTTAGTGGTTGCATGTGTCTGCGTGAGCTTGGTGCGGCCCATGTGCCAGTGTGAAGTGTCATAATGGCCACCAGGAGCTTCCTCTGGATGCCCCACTTTGCGAGTTTTGCCCAAAGTATGTTACGGTCAATGCCCTTAATGGCATCGCTGTAGTCAACTAAACAAGCGTAAAGTGGTGGTGATGTGGCCTCTGTGGCCCTGGTTGCCAGATATGACAAGGCAATAGCATTATCCATAGTGGATGAGTTGGGCCGAAATACCGTCTGATATTGGGGTATGGTGTGATTTTCATTTATCCAGGCCTCTAGCTCTGTCAAGAGCATTTTCGCAAATGCCTTACCGTCAACGTCCAGCAGGGCGATCAGCCTGTAGTTCTCTGGGCTGGAGGCTTCTCCCTTTTTAGGTCGAGCCTGGGCAGCACATGCTCTGCTCTGCGAGGCATGCTGAATTCAGGTATGGACTTGAAGCTCTGCCCACTCTCCACCCATATTTTTCATTGGCTTGTGTCATTGTTCTTTGGAAACTGTGGCTTTTCATTGGTCAATAGGCTTAGTAGTCCCTACTTAGTACAGCCTTGTCTCATTTTCTAACCTCCCATGAGGACACCCCGTTACACTTGTTGTTACTCGGTAGGCTTTAATTACAGCCTCCGAGCACTATTTGCTTAAATGGTTTTCTCCTGCCAGCTGTTTCAGGCAATGCGCGCTCGCTTCCATCGCTTTTTAAAAAAAAAAAATAGTACAGCAAGCCACGCTCATACAGTGGCGGCCGTGCCTTCGGTTTATATGGGCACCCAACGTGGCTGCATGTTTTTTCATTTTTTTATTAACTTTTGTTTTTAAAACTGCCCCATGCCCCATTTTCACTTTAATGGCGGCCGCGCCCCTTTCCTTAGACGAGCCGCGTCCAAGGAAAGGGGCGGGCCGCCATTAAAGTGAAACCGCGGCATGGGGCGCTTTTCCAAAAAAAGCATTTGTCTGTCAAGTTGACAAATACTTTTTTGGGAAAAGCGCCCCATACCGCGCTTTCACTTTAATAGTGGCCGCGCCCCTTTCTTTAGGCACGGCTCGTCTAAGGAAAGGGGCGCAGACGACATTAAAGTGAAAGCGCCGCATGGGTGCTTTTACAAACAAGCATTTGCAATGCAATAGGTCTCACAAGAGTTCCATTAATGCGAGACCTATCGCATTGCAAATGCTTGTCATAAATAGGGTGCCGGATGGAGCTTTTCCATGAGTCTGGTACTGCTGGTGTATTGTAACATTGGTTGAACAGACTGTGCATGTGGGAAGCCCAGAATTCCCGACCCTCAATGAAAATGCTACCCGGCAGACTGTTGGGTCCAGGCACCCGGTCCTTTTGAATGCCTGTCAGAATGATTAGGGATTCCCTTTCGGTGATGATTGTATGTTCTTCCTCCTGATCGTCAGGGTAGCTACCCACTGTCTCCATGTTAGTGTCTGAGATTTTGTTTGAATCAACAGAGCTTTGTTGCATGGGCTACCCATTCATTGGCGGATATGGCGTTCTCTGTATGGGTTCCACCACTGAGGCAGTTAACGTAGCCCCAAAGTTCCCTTGACTTGTTGGGCGCTAACAGGGAGTATATAGGTTTCCATTTCTCCTCTATGTGTGTTTGTTTCAGCTGCCAAGTGATTTTTTTAATGTGATTTTCCGATTTCTTTCAGGTTGTTTTTTCGTCGGTGCGCACCTCTCTCTTCTGTGCTGCAGCTCTGCCTGGCGGCACCTCTTTATGCTCTCTTTGAATGCTTTGTTATCAAGAAGAAAGATGGGCCTTTTTCCTATAGGTTTGCCTTTGTGGTTGCATTGCTTTTATACACACAGGGCTTTAAATAGCAAATCTATTTTCTTTGGCCAGCTTTTCTAAATGCCAGATGTTTGTATGCCCTACTTCCACCGTTGGTATCAAGCCCGGAAAACAAAACCCCATTTAATTCTTTTTATTGCCGACTCACCATTTGTAGGAAGTGTTTGACCAGCTGGGAGATATTCCTCATGCATTGTAGCACTTACAGTCACCAAAATCGATAATGGGTGGTGGTCACTTGTAGAGGTGTGTTGTACTTTGTATATTACCCAACTCCTTAGTAGTTCCTTGCTCAGGAGCATATAATCCAGCGTGGAGATGTTTTAAAAGTGGTCTGTGGTTTACTATTCCTCAGCCCTGTTTGATTCGCAGACCCCAGTTCCAAATCATTGATACAAGCTTCCATGATGTTCCGCCCACTCGCCCCTCGGTTTTGCTCGTGGCAGCACAGATTTCTCATATTAAAGTCTCCAGTCACAATGCACTCATGCCCCTGGTGCTTGCAGAGCTATACTTTGATGTTTTTGCCTTCTTTTTCGGATTGACATAGAGGTTGATTACTGCGATTGTAGTTTGTGTTCCGTCTATTCCTATTCCTTTTACGTTACAGATCTGAACATCGTGTGAGTGCGTGAGCCATTCCTTGACACGTACTTGCAGATTTAGTTTTATAAAGATGGGAAGCCCGCCAATGGGTCTTCCAAAAAGGTTCTTCTTATGAGCCAATGTGTGGATTGCCTGGAAGCCTTTCATAGGGCTAGGTGTTGTCAACCAGGTTTCCTGTAAACATAAAATGTCACCTGTTTGTAGGAGTTCTGTGGCTTCTTTATTTGCTACTGCAGTTTTGAACTCTGCCACATTCCAGCTTATTAGTCTAATCCTGGATCTTATCATCTGCTCCTTTATTTCCCCAGTGAGGGGAATTTGGTCTCCCCTTGGTGTGCGATGGTGCTGGTGTCCAGGCACAGTCTGGCATTTTCTTATGCTAGGAGTTTGGCCTCCCATCGATGTGCAGTACTGTCAATATCCAGGCCCAGTCTTCTGGTGCCCTAGAATTTTGCACTGCTCTTGCCTCTGTACAATGTTCGACTCCGCCACTCATTGAGAGCTGGATTGTGATGTTATTTTCACAGGGCTGTATTGAAAGTGGTTTGGTGCCCCTTAGTACACATTTCGAGAGTTGTTGTACCCCTTGATCTTGTAGTCTCTGCAACAATACATAAGGATACTTCTCCATTGCACAGTTGTCTATGCGTATACCTCATTCCTTGAGTAGATCTTTTTCTGCCATAATGTTTTGGGAACCTGCCCTGCTTGTCCGCTCCATCAGAGTTGCCTCTCTTTGGCTAATCCAGGTGTAAATCTTGAAGTGCACCGATGCGGAGTGAGACGATGTTAAGTAGGCCAGTGGAGGTATGCTGGTCAAGAGGTATAAAATATTTGACCGATTTAAAATGTCACATGAGCCTCTTGTTTTGAATTCAGGGGTGAACATCAAAGTGGATAGTGTACTTGCTTTCAATTGTTCTTCCATTTCTCTATTGCCGTTCTGATGTGCCTGTCCGCCATCCGTGATTTTTGGGCCAAAGGTCCCATATGACATTTATTTGAGCATGGCGCGACTTGTACTTTTTCATCCAACCTAGTACTAGTATGTTGCTTGTCTATCTGGACCCTCTGATCAATAGGCGAGGTCTTCCTCGCTGCTGTTGGTTGCAGGGTGTCTATATTTTGGCCTTCACATTGCGTCTCCATTAGCAGTAGTTGTTACTTTGCTGTGTAGGTGACCCTTTCTGGTGCCAACAGCAGATTTCCCAGCAGCTCGCACAGTTGCATTCCTGCTAGTCCGTTTGCTGCTGTTTGAACTGCCAAGCTTCTACTTGTCTTAGGTAGCACCTTTGTCTTTTCACGGGGCTGCAAGCTTTCTTGCCATTTAGGCACGTTTTTGATGTTGGTGTTCACTACCTCCGAATAGGTTCTTTCCTGGGGGTTGAATGCTGTATGTAAGGGAGCTTATATGGTAATTTCCTTATTTGGGCCTTCTGATTTTTGCACATTTGTGCTGATGGTTCTACTTTCTTCCTAGCTGTTTTTCGCCAGGGTTACTTCTTCAGGAGTTCTGGGTCTTGCTTGGAAGATGGAGTAATTCCCTGGGCCCTTAAGGATGCTGTCTGTTCCAGTCTCGACTAGATTGGACTCTGGATTTGTGTCTAATGTTGGTCTCGCGAATTTGTTTGGTGTGAGGGTCATACGGTTTTTTCTTTTGGAGGTTTTCAATGATTTTCGCAGCTTTTTCTTTTGTCGTCTGGAGAGCTGCCCTGCAATACTTGCTGTCATTTCTTTTGGGCCTTTTATTTTGCTTAGGTGTCCCTCTTCCATGCTTATTGAGGGACTGCCACTTTTGCCCGGTGGCAAGCTGCTGGTTAGTTCTATAATGCCAAACGTTTTTCCTGTTTCCGTTATTGCGTTTTTGGCTCCGGAGGGCGGATCATCGTTTTCAATCGTTTTCCTGGTTTGTATGTTGTTTATCGAGGCTTCCCTAGATTGGTTTATTAGGGTGATAGCAGGTCTGGCAGTGTGGTTAGCTTTTCAACGATGGCTTCGCATGTGTTACTTGCGGAACTTGCGGTTGCTCCCAAGCCTTTTTCTTTAATGACCCAACCGTCAACTTTGGCATTTAGCATATCTACCTTTTTAGGTCGAGCCTCGAGTAGCGCGCAAGCGCTGCTCTGCGAGACTTTAAGCGAGGGGCTTTTGAAAGCTGACCACACGCTCGTGCACAATGGCCTTTTCCGTGCGGTTACCCGCAAGCAAAAGGCCATGGTGCACGAGCGTGTGGTCACGCCTGCTGCTCGCAAGCGCGCGCACCACTCGCGTGCTTGTTTTTTAAATCCGATCACCCTAAAACCAACACAAAACTTGTCAGCGAAGAAAAAGGCACTATCCTTTTTAAAAATCCAAATCTATTGGCTTTGCCACGGGACGTTACTCTGACACAGGGAAGGTCGGTTCGGTTACAGACAGTACGCTGTCCTGTCGAGCGAAATTACATTGGTAAACATTTTTGTAGTGAACGATGCAGCCATCTTGGATCTGAACACTTCCTGATCCTGGAGGGGCGTGGCCTTCCTGGCTCGGGAAGATCAGCTGTGCTGCTGCTGTCAGTAAACACCCGTCTGTATCGCAGCAATCATGATTTCGTTGTGCCCGATCGTTGTTTTTTTTCTGCTTTGCTTGGCGCTCTACCCGTCTGGTCCCACCGCTTCCATGGTGGGAGGCTATAGTAGTGCGAACACCAACGACACCAAGGTGCTGAAGATGGCAACCTTCGCCACTGCCGAGTTAAACAAGCGTAGCAACAACCTTTTCACGTACGGACTGATGGAAGTGCTTGAAGCACAAAAACAGGTGAGAGGGACAAGTTGAAGAAACTGGGATGTGGCATAGTAGAGGGGGCGAGCAGTAACACAAGAGAGACACAGGAGAAAGGAAAAGGGCATAGCAGAGAGTATATAGTTCAAGCCAGGATAACGACCGGGTAGAGAAGAGCAGACGAAGGAGCAGTCCTGAACAAGCATTGGCATAGCCAATAGGTCTCGCCTTTGGGACCTTATAAGTATTTAGTTATGCAGCACAATATCCTTACTGCAACAACATTAACTGTTGCATGGCTAAACACTTATAAGGTCCCAAAGGCGAGACCTATTGGCTATGCCAATGCTTGTTATCGATTGTCAGGACGCTTTGTGCCAGCATATGTATTAATTCCACTTGTATTTTTATCATTTGTGGGATTGCCTTGACAGCTGTCAGTAAGGACGAATTTTTTGTGTTTAAAATGTGGTCCGGTCTCTCCTTATAAAAGGGATCTGGGCTTCGAGAGCAGTATCCAGGATTTAAGCCCCTTGTTGCTCTTTTAAATTCATCCACCCTTTGTTGAAAGTCACTGTGTTACCGATGGTGTTTGTTCAATTGATTGATGCCTGGAGCCTTCCTTCATTCCTAAAGCGTTGGGCTCTGTATTTAGGGTGCTGGGAGCACTGAGTTGTTGTGCTTGAGCCCTTTCCAGGTTTATTCATTGGAGTGGAGCAGTTCTGTTTAATTTTCCAATCAAATGAATTTGTGGAGTCATCAAAGGTGGCATATTGCTGGTTGTTTGGGTGATGAACGAGGGCCTCTAATTCAAATACATTCCTTTTTTGGGTGGTTCCTGGGTTTATTTGACCCTGCATTTTGCCACGGATTTCGCCTTCATTTATAGTTGACGAGATCTCAGTGAACTCCGATTGCTCCGTTTGTTTCTCTGGCATGCTGTGGTTAGACAAATTGTCGAAGGGGTTTTGGGGACTGTTGCTGTCCACTGCCGTGTCTGCAAGTCTCACCATCTCTGCAATTAGTGATTCTACGAAGCGGTGGCGAACTATACAGTCTGTACTATTGGCAGGTGACTCTCTCAGCGTCATTACTTCTTGGCCAGCTGGAGATGAGCCTGTATTGGTTTCTGCCGATCCCCCAGTTTCCCCCACGCAGTCCCCTAATGTTTCCGCCTTCAGTCTTGTGAAGTACTAATGTATTGGGATGCTTGGATGCTTTTTATGGCCAATTATGGGTCTGGCCCGTTCGGCCCCTGGGGCAGTCCTGGCCTTCTCCTCCATCTGCTGCTGTGGTCTGGCTCCTTTCTGTGATGTTATGGGGCTGAGCCCCCATCATACGTCGGCCGGGCATACTTTTCTGCCCTCTTTGCGGCCCCCCTTGTGGTCCTGTCCTTTTTTCTTCGATTCGTGATTCCATTGGGAATGCTCTTCTGCCCGCTCTCCCCGCTATTCTAGAAACAACGCTGTTCCTGCGTCCCTTAAAGACCCTACGTGAGTGTTGCCAGTTGGTATAATATGCAGAAGCCTAATGTCTGATTGTGCGCACACGCTCTGTTGGCCTTGATTGCATGATTTGCTTAATTTGTGTATCTGTGGGTGACTGCGCAATCTGTGCCGCCAAGGGCATTGGGCCCATTGGCGAGCGAGTGGCTTTTCTTGCTGGGTTGTGACATATGGGCCTTGTTGCTACCCCTTTTCAAGGCCCCTTATTCCTAATACTAGTTCCAGCACGGGTGGCTTTTTACCAGGATGTGTTTTTGCTGCCTCAGTTTTATGGCAGTTTGTTGAGGTCATTGGAATTGATCAGGTGCCCCGTATCGATTGGTTGTACCAGCGCCGTGTTTTAAGCTGTGCCAGTTGTTGTATCTGTGCTGACGCTAAGTCCAGTCCACGCGTGAGCGCTTCCAGTCCCAGTGCTGTAACACAAGCCACACCGATCTAATGCCGGCCGCCCCTGCCAGGAGGTCACAGCCTAATACCAGGTGCCAATTGCTCACAGCGTGTTCTTCTGCAGTTCTTTGTGGTTGCTGCGCTACTCAAACTTCTCTATTCACCTCGACAACTCCCTTGTTATGGTCAGTCCGCTTTTATTGACTTTAACCTCTTCACCTAGTGGCTGCCTCTTATGACGTGTTATGCTGCTCTATGCATAGGCTATAGGCTGCAGACTACCTGAAGTTGGGCCTAGAGAGGTAATTAGGACTGTGGCTAAACTGTGGTTGTAGGGCTGTGTGACTGACATGGGGTGGCTGGGGTTGACTTGGCGTAAAGCCCCTGCTTCAGCTCCCTCTCCGTCTATGACAGCTTAGCTGTAAGGAAGTAAGGCTGGTACTGAGGTGGTGATTAGGTCATGGGCATCAGCCCCTTATCGCCACCTCAGCTGCAGCTGTTAAAGTCCTGGACTGAAGCAGTGTGGGTCGTAGCAGGGCTGAGTTGCGGGTTTGTTGTGAGCGTTGGAGCAGAGCAAAAAAGCGGAGGGTGCCGTGAGCTGAAGCTTGCCCCAGCTCACTGCTCCCAGTTGCTCCGTGCGTTTCCACGTGGCCCCCAGCACTCCTGCATGTCCTTGGCTCTTACGACCCCCGGCAGCAGCTTCCGAGCCTCTGTGTCCCTCCACTCCGCTGTTGCGCACCACCCACTAGCCTCCGGTCTCTCTAGCACAGTGCAACTTGCGGAGTGCTGTTTTTGTGGATTGGAATTTGGGGATGCCCATACGAGCAGCAGTGTTTTGTAGCACCTGTAGTTTGGTGAGAAATTGCTTTTGGATATTGAGAAAAGAGACCATTGCAGTAATCTAGTCTAGTCATAACCAGCGCTGTCATGACTGTTTTTTGTAATGTCTCTGGAAGATGGGGTAGAATTTTCTTGACTGTTTTAATTGTAAAGAAGATTGATGCTGTGATAGCTTTTATTTGGTCACCATATGTCAGTTATGATCTACAAGCACTCCCAGATTTCTGACTTTCTTTGCGGGTTTGGAAAGATCACCCAGTTCTTGTGGCCACCAGCTTGGGGACCAGAAGGATTTGTCTCTGCCAAACAGAATAACTCAAATTTAGTTTGAGACAATTTGAGCTCATCCATTCGCTTGCAGCCAGCATACAGTTGCTGAAACAGGAATGGATGTTTTCCTCATTACCAGTTGGAGAGGCGACAATTTGAGTGTCGTAAGAAGTCAGTGAGAAGCCAAATGATTGGAGTAATTCCACCAGAGGTGTCACATAGATATTGAATAAAGTGGGAGTTAGTGATGACCCTTGGGGAACGCTGCAAGGGAAAAAGAAGGAGTCTGATTTGAATCCTCCTGTAGATACGGATTGTTCCCTTTCGTTGAGAAATGATTTCAGAAGAATCAGGGCTTTTCCTTCCATTCCTATCTCTGCAAGGCGTTTGATCAAGACATCATGATTCACCGTGTTGAATGCTGCTGAGAGATCCAACAGAATCAAGGCAGCCTTACCTCCTTTGCCTAAGGTTGATCTAATTTCTTCTGTGGCCACAATCAGCACAGTTTCTGTGCTATGGCCGCTTCTGAAGCCGAATTGGGAAAAACTGAGGAGCTCCTTATTGTTGATAAAGGTAGATCATTGTTGATTCATTCGTGTGGGATCCTTGAAATTGGTCTATTATTATTTGGATCAAGATTAGCTTTCTTTAGTAATGGTAAGATGGATACCTTCTTCCGTTGTTTTGTGTCTTAGACATAGTGTTACAGATGGTTGTCAGTTGAGTCGCAATTACACCCGTGGCTTTTTGTTTAGAAAGGCTGGAGGGCATGGATCATGGGCTGAGCCTGGTTTTGAAGCATTTATTAGTTTGACTACTTGGTTGTTGCCAAGAGAGACGAATTTGGAAATTGATGTGGATTCGAGGACTTCAGGGTTGGTAGCATTGTTACTCACCACTAAAACTGTGCACCTTTCTAAGTCAAGACTGTAAAAATATTTAATACGGTTACTGCCTGCACCTCATACAACACAATAGCTAGCCTCATAACTGTATCCTCATGACAGACCACCCGATGAAACCTCACTTCGATCTGTGACACTAGTACCAAACTGCGATCTTGTGTATTATGTTGCCATCAAGAAACTATGCCGCAAAACTTAGTGGAATTTCAAATCTGCAATGTTTCAATAGAAAAGAGATGCCTCGAAAAGCAGAACAAGCAAGAGCAACAGGAAATGGGCTTTAAAATGTGAGATTCTATTTCCCGGGCTGTCCTAGATGTCAGACTGGACCACCTGGATCGTTCCAGTCCACCCCTCCCCCAAGGAACTTACAGTTTATGTACAAAATGGGGTCTGCATACTAATCATGTGTGTTAACCAAGCGCTTTTCCTCATACACAAATTCATGTATATACATGTATGTTTCGTGACCCCTCGCTCTTTGAAAAGAACCTTGTCTCACATATGTACCCTTACTGATTTATATCAAAGGTATTCTTGAGTCTAGTGGCTGCAGCGTTGAGGGGCGAGATGACCAAGGTTTAGGATAGACTGTTTCCATGAGGAACAGGGACAGTACTGAACTTCTTTTAGCCTGAAATTTATAAAACATATTTTGACAACGGATTCTGAAGGAACCTTTGTCTCTTTCTTTACTAGGGAAGCGCTGGAAAATCTAAAAATAGGATGAGCATCAGTTACACATGGAGGTTTGGGCGACGGTGCCAGAAGAGGTTTTATGATCTAAGCAGACTACATGCTGGATCTCAAAGAGAATATGTGATGTAAAGACAGTGTCGGCTGGCACGGATTGGGGATGGCGTGGCAGGGGGAAGGGGGAAAGAAAAAAAAAATGTACGTCCTCACCGAGTCTCTCCTCGTTGTCCCTCATCTTCGTCCCTCCGCTCTGGCCGGAACAGAAAGCACCCAGGCTCCCCTAAGCCAATCACAACACAGCAATACAGCGTTGTGATTGGTCTGAGTGCCGTGGTTCGGCGCTCAGCAAGGGAATGGGAGCCTGGGCATGTTCTTCACCCAGGCTGTAATGCAATCTGGGTGGAGAACATGCAAAGTGCACATGACTGCTTGGCTGGCCCGAGACGGCCAGGCAACAATTAATGTGCACTTTCCACAGTGCCCACCACTCCTCCCCCTGCTCTAAGAGTAGAGCAGCCCTGCCCGCTGCTGTAGCAGGAACAAATAAAATGAAAATAACAGCGAGTTATTATTTTATTTTTCCTTTATTCCACTGCTGAAAGCAGTGGGGCAACGCTCCTCCGTCTTAGCGGAGGAGCCGCTACTGTGTAAAGAATACTTCAAGAAGGCAGCTGACGTTACATGCATGGATGGGGCTCTAGGCTGAGCTTAATGAGCTGTTAATAGTTGGGTTGGACATCAAAAAGTAAATCAGAAACATGTACCGGGGATATAATCGCAAAGAAGTTTACACCATGTCCCTTCCCCCATTTAAGTGAGAAGCAAAGTTGAAGCAAGAGCTGCATAAAAAATAAAATAGGAATTATTAAACAGGTGTTAAAATACAAAGTACTAAGAAAGAGAGAACAATCTGGAAGGATACAGCACAGCTTGTATGGTCCAGACCATGCTTGTAGTACCAAACCTTTGCTCAGGAGTCTGGAAAAGAGCTACAAAAATAGGTGTCATCTATAAACCATTGGAAGTGTACGTTTTCTAAAGCTATATGTTGAATCCGAGTAGAATTTTTAAGGCAATGGGCCAACTGAAATAGAAAGACCAGTTCTAAACCTATGAAAAGGTTTGCTTACTTATCAGCACTGTGCAAAAGAATTCAGAATATTCATGTAGATTCACCCGATCCAACAGAGAAAACGGCTGTAGGGCTGCCCCATTCAGCTTTGTCCAAATTAGAAGAATCACTTTGAAACCTTAAGTGATCCTGCATCAAACTATTAAAGTGAAGTTCTTTGCAATAGAACAAAATTCCAGAGTATTTACATATGTAATAACCAGCACTGCACGTGTCGTAAGACCTGGATTACAGGTGGCGCTCAGTAGCTTACCGTTAGGGTCTGTTCTGACCAATTCACATCAAATCCATCAAAAGCATGACTTTTCCAGTTCTTGTCCAGCTCCCGGATGACATCTTCCTCCACCCGCTGAAGAAACTCTGCTAAGCCTGGGTGGTGGCATAGTGGTCCTGGGTGGAGGTCCAGCTTCGGGCAAACGCTCGTTTCAGTCTGAGTGCCAATGTTTCGGCCATGAGGTCCCTGTATAGCTGCATCGATTCTAGAGATGGGGGCTGTCTGGCAGCTTTTCTGGAATCATAGAAAAGAAAGAAACAAACTGAGCATGGAGGGATTACATTTTATGATTTTGATGGAAGAGTGTTCATAAAACTGGTAACCTTCACTTAGAGCGAAGTTTGGTACATTACAGGCTATCAGTTGAGTTTGCTTTTAGCAAGTTTAAAAGCATGAGCAGGGACTCAACGCAGTAAAATGAAACATTAGTTGATGATATTACCAAATGTGACACCTTGGCCTGGTGCGTTAATACTTAGGGTGAGACCATATGCGTGAGGAAATCCCACTACTGAACAACTGTTTTCAGGTTTTTCGATGGGTGTGATAAACTGGGGCGTAGCCAAGTCAGTGATATTTGGGGGTTGGGAATCTCAAATTTCCTAATTTAAAAAGCAGTGCCGCAGCGTGGAGGGGTGAGATGACCAAGGTTTGGGATGGACCGTTTTCCAGTACTGAACTGCATTAGGTGGGCCTCTGTCTAGAGTATCACACTGGCGAAAAACAATGGGTTGAAATGCTACCCCAAGTGATTGCCACTGTTAGACTATTTGCAAGCACTCCTACCATTTATGGGTGTGTGACTGCTAGTAGTATGCCCGGAAACTTGTGACGGGCGCAGCTTTCCAAGCCTACAACTGTCAATGTTTGTGAATTCCAAAATGTGTTACATTTGCCCCCATTCAAGGAGTATTTCTATGGGGGCAAATGTACTACTATTTTGGTATGCCAGTCCAAAAATTTACCAAGTTAGAACCTCTTAGTGAAATGAGAATAACAAAAAAACAACAACACAGGCATAGCTGACATGACTCGGGGATCTCAGGCCCTACTAGCAAACCAAAAATGCATTTGGGGGGGGGTAGGGTGTCACATCCCAAACGCCCACCACTGAAGCTATACCCCTGCTGTCCCACCTTGGCCTGGTAGTTCTCCCTGGGAACTCATGAGAGAGTTGTGTACAACACAAAGGCCAGGAGTCCCTGCCCTGGTATCACATATTTTAAATGTATTTTCACTGCACACACTCTTAATTGTCTCTGCTACAAGAATCCTTAATGGTAAAGTTGTCAAATTGATCCCTGTGGGCAGGGCTTGATTTTTCTAGCCCTCGTATTTCACTAATGAAATTATCAAGTGACCAACAGCCTCATATAGTAAGCCCGAGCCACAAATAGGGGAGGGTGCGCCAGCAATTAATAGGGTGAGCCAAGCAATGAAAACTGTTTGGCCACTATAATGTGTAACAAACAATGTAAAAATATGATACAATTTCTTCAAAAGTGCATTTGTTTAACATGCAGAAGCAATTCACCTTCATAAATCAGATAATATCACTTCATAGACAGACAGTTATTAAAAATGATAGTGTTTGGAAACATTTGTGGCTCGCCCGACAATGCCATTATTGAACTAAGAGGCAAGTCAGTAGTCACATAAACTATAAACATGGCCTAGATTCTTATTATAGAAGGAGCAAAATTATAGTCTTATAGTCTAATAAATTAAACATAAAAGGTGCTTGTACAGCCCACATCCGGAACTCAATTACTTTAAAGTGTGCTCATGGGTTATAATAAATAAAAAGGAGGGTCAGTGAAATAAAATATTTGTCTAGGATCAAACAATTTGGACAAGCAGGGAAGCAGTATTGGTTCCAGGTTATCTTGTTCCACATTTTGTCATTCGGCCACTAAATGGGTATCTTTCTCTCTCTGTCTCTCACTCGCTCTCTCCCACTGTCACTGTTTTGTATTTTATTCTTGGCTTAAGATAAGAAAAACCGATACAGAGATAGCAGACTCGACTCAGGGCCCCCATACCCAACTACCAAGTCAAAAATGCATTTATTTGGGGACTGCCACACCCCAAATACTCCCCATAAGCTACACCCTTTGTGATAAAGGTGCATTTCCGTAAGAGCTAAAGGATTGTTTCGCAATAAGTGGGTGCTATGAGATTTCACCCAACAACATAACGTGGAGTGAAATATTTTAACCTAGGGACGTCCAACAGCAGTCGAAAATGACCAGATTTAGGCAGGTTTTCAGGACATCCTACACATTTTTTTCAAATAATGAATCTAAGTAGAGTCCAAATTCACCGTCAATAGTTATCTGCCAAATCTGACAAGGATGCACCCATTCTGGACCTAAGTAGGACACACCCTGCTATGTCGGCCTCTTACAACGTACTACTACTGCCTTATCTGCAATCATTGATTGTGAGGTGGTTAATAACCTTATGTTAGTATCTCTGAACCTGGTGCAAGCACCTCTCCATGATTAGGCTGCAATATAGCACCTCATTTACCGAATCACTCTGCAGCTCTTGAGACTTCCTCCAGAGAGAATCGATGTGCGTCCCCTCCAGGACCTCATCCACAAATGACATGTCTCTGCTCCTACGAGTGCCTTGCTTCTTGCAACCCGGAGCACCCTGTTCTTTCACCTAAGGATGCTCCCGAGGTCGTTCTTGCGCCCAATGATAGTCCTGACCTCTGCACCAAAGGAGATCACAGGTGCTGCACCCAAGGAGACCACAGGTGCTGCACCCAAGGAGACCACAGGTGCTGCACCCAAGGATGGCCTTGACAGCTGCGCCCAGGAGACTGAAGGCCTTGCACCCACAGATAGTCTTGACGTCTTCTTCACGGGAGCACCCTGCTCTTGCGACCCAGGATGGTTTTGACCTTGGCTCTCGGGATCCTCCAGGTCTTGTACGAAAGGAGTCTGCGGGTCTTGGCCCAAGAATGGTCTGATCGCTACACCAAGGAGACTGCAGGCCTAGTACCCAAGGATGATGTTGACCTCTTCAGCCAGGAGCCTAGGGTGTTCCACTCAAGGATGGCCTTGACCTTTGCACCCAGGGGCCTCCTGGTATGACCCCCAAGGATGGGCTTGATCCTGCACACAGGAGCCTCCAGGTCTTGCACTGCCCTTGCACCACGGGGATCCTGACCTGTGCCAGCGGTTGGGGTGTTACTCTCTGCACCCGAAGAGGCACTCAAAGCTGCTCCTGCCGTCTGCACCTGGCTGGTTCCTGCTCTCTACCCATTGATGGCTCCTGCTGTACCCCTCAAGCGTCCTTCCCAGGACCCCTCTGAACCCCACTCTTGTGGGCTACTCCTATGGGTGACCTCTGACCCCCGCTCTCGTGGGCTCCTCCTGTGGGTGACCTCTGACCCCCCCTCTCGTGGGCTACTCCTATGGGTGACCTCTGACCCCCCTCTCGTGGGCTACTCCTATGGGTGACCTCTGACCCCCCCCTCCCCTCTCGTGGGCTACTCCTATGGGTGACCTCTGACCCCCGCTCTCGTGGGCTCCTCCTGTGTATGCCCTCTAACCCTTCCCTTGTGGTCTCCTCCTGTGGGTGACCTCTGACCCCCGCTCTCGTGGGCTCCTCATGTGGGTGCCCTCTAACCCTTCCCTTGTGGTCTCCTCCTGTGGGTGACCTCTGACCCCCGCTCTCGTGGGCTCCTCCTGTGGGTGCCCTCTAACCCTTCCCTTGTGGTCTCCTCCTGTGGGTGACCTCTGACCCCCGCTCTCGTGGGCTCCTCCTGTGGGTGCCCTCTGACCCCCCCTCTCGTGGGCTCCTCCTGTGGGTGACCTCTGACCCCCGCTCTCGTGGGCTCCTCCTGTGGGTGCCCTCTGACCCCCCCTCTCGTGGGCTCCTCCTGTGGGTGACCTCTGACCCCCGCTCTCGTGGGCTCCTCCTGTGGGTGCCCTCTGACCCTTTCCACGTAGGCTCCTCCTCTGGTGCCCTCTGACCCTTTCCTCGTGGGCTCCTCCTCTGGTGACCTCTGACCCCTCGGTGGCACCGAGACACCCCCGCTTCAAGGCTCCAAGGTGCCTGGCGCGGACGCCAGAGACGAGACCCTTAGCAACGCGTCCACACCACGTGACTCCTACGTCAAACAGGCAAGCGCGTTCTGTCTATTGGGCGCCTTCCCATTCAAAGACCCGCCCCTAGCAACGACGTAGACACACGTCGGCCGTGTGACGTAACAGGCGCGACGAGCCGGGGGACTTCTGAGGGGAGCGGAAGATCTGCTGAGGGGCGGGAAGGAGCGTTGCAAGAAGGGAGGCGGGAAGGAGTGGGGCAAGGAGGGAGGCAAGAAGGGAGGCGGGAAGGAGCTGGGCAAGAAGGGAGGCAAGAAGGGAGGCGGGAAGGAGCGGGGCAAGAAGGGAGGAGTGGGGCAAGAAGGGAGGCGGGAAGGAGCGTTGCAAGAAGGGAGGAGTGGGGCAGGAGGAGGCAGAAGGGAGGCGGGAAGGAGCGGGGCAAGAAGGGAGGCGGGAAGGAGCGGGGCAAGAAGGGAGGAGTGGGGCAAGAAGGGAGGCAAGAAGGGAGGCGGGAAGGAGCGGGGCAAGAAGGGAGGAGTGGGGCAAGAAGGGAGGCGGGAAGGAGCGGGGCAAGAAGGGAGGAGCGGGGCAAGGAGGGAGGCAAGAAGGGAGGCGGGAAGGAGCGGGGCAAGAAGGGAGGAGCGGGGCAAGGAGGGAGGCAAGAAGGGAGGCGGGAAGGAGCTGGGCAAGAAGGGAGGCAAGAAGGGAGGCGGGAAGGAGTGGGGCAAGGAGGGAGGCAAGAAGGGAGGCGGGAAGGAGCTGGGCAAGAAGGGAGGCAAGAAGGGAGGCGGGAAGGAGCGGGGCAAGAAGGGAGGAGTGGGGCAAGAAGGGAGGCGGGAAGGAGCGTTGCAAGAAGGGAGGAGTGGGGCAAGGAGGGAGGCAAGAAGGGAGGCGGGAAGGAGCGGGGCAAGAAGGAGGCGGGAAGGAGCGGGGCAAGAAGGGAGGAGTGGGGCAAGAAGGGAGGCAAGAAGGGAGGCGGGAAGGAGCGGGGCAAGAAGGGAGGAGTGGGGCAAGAAGGGAGGCGGGGAAGGAGCGGGGCAAGAAGGGAGGAGCGGGGCAAGGAGGGAGGCAAGAAGGGAGGCGGGAAGGAGCGGGGCAAGAAGGGAGGAGCGGGGCAAGGAGGGAGGCAAGAAGGGAGGCGGGGAAGGAGCGGGGCAAGAAGGGAGGAGTGGGGCAAGGAGGGAGGCGGGAAGGAGTGGGGCAAGGAGGGAGGCGGGAAGGAGCGGGGCAAGAAGGGAGGAGGAAGGCGGGAAGGAGTGGGGCAAGGAGGGAGGCGGGAAGGAGCGGGGCAAGGAGGGAGGCGGGAAGGAGCGGGGCAAGAAGGAGGGAGGGAAGGAGTGGGGCAAGAAGGGAGGAGTGGGGCAAGGAGGGAGGCGGGAAGGAGTGGGGCAAGAAGGGAGGAGGGAGCAGACCGGGTGGGGGGGGAGGAAGGAGTGGGGCACAAAGGGAGCGGATGACGACGACAAAGGAGTGGGGCAAGAAGGGAGGAGTGGGGCAAGGAGGGAGGCGGGAAGGAGTGGGGCAAGAAGGGAGGAGGGAGCAGACCGGGGGGGGGGGTGGAAGGAAGGAGTGGGGCACAAAGGGAGCGGACGACGACGACAAAGGAGTGGGGCAAGAAGGGAGGAGTGGGGCAAGGAGGGAGGCGGGAAGGAGTGGGGCAAGAAGGGAGGAGGGAGCAGACCGGGGGGGGGGAAGGAGGGAGTGGGGCACAAAGGGAGCGGACGACGACGACAAAGGAGTGGGGCAAGGAGGGAGGCGGGAAGGAGTGGGGTAAGAAGGGAGGAGTGGGGCAAGGAGGGAGGCGGGAAGGAGTGGGGCAAGGAGGGAGGCGGGAAGGAGTGGTGCTAGAAGGGAGGAGGGAGCAGACCGGGGGGGGAAGGAAGGAGTGGGGCACAAAGGGAGCGGACGACGACGACAAAGGAGTGGGGCAAGGAGGGAGGCGGGAAGGAGTGGGGTAAGGAGGGAGGCGGGAAGGAGTGGGGCAAGAAGGGGGGAAGGAAGGAGTGGGGCACAAAGGGAGCGAACTTGGGGGGACGATGACGAAGGAGTGGGGCACTCGGGGGGGGGGGGGCGAAGGAGTGGGGCAAGAAGGGAGGAGGGAGCAGACCGGGGGGAGGGGAGGAAGGAAGGAGTGGGGCACAAAGGGAGCGGACTGGGGGGGAAGGAGTGGGGTGGAAAGGGAGCAGACTTGGGGGCTTGGGACGGAGTGGGGTACTTGGGAGCAGACTTGGGGGGGAAGGAGTGGGGCGGAAAGGGAGCGGACTTGGGGGTTGGGACGGAGTGGGGAGCAGACTTGGGGGGGTGGGGGGAGGAGTGAGGCAGAAGGGGAAGGAAGGAGTGGGGCACAAAGGGAGTGGACTGGGGGGGGGGGTGGGAGTGGGGCACAAGGGGAGCAGGCTTGTTACACTGTGGCTGTTGGAGCATACTGAGACTGTCATGTCTCTCATCTGTACTGTTCCAGCACTCAGACGATGCTCTAGAAGACCTCTGAAGCCACTTCAGTGTTTGTGGCCAAAATGAATAGGTTAAGGTATAATCATTTCGCATTGTAGTTGAGAACTCGAGTCATTGGCATGTTCACTGGGAATTAAAATCACACTTCTCATCACAGGGGGACTAGTCCCTGTTTCTGAATAATAGTGGTAGAGACCCTTACCCAGGAAGATTTGAGCCCAGAAGCAGTGACAGATTTTGCCATTCATAAACCTGAACTGTAATTGTGCTCTGGGGAAGTGTGATCAGGGAATCTACTAGTAAATGTGCATCTTGTGGCAGACATGACCAGGATTGTTCGCAAACCTGCTGTTATGTACAGTGGACACCAGGCCCACAGAGACTGCAACACCAGCAGTCTCTGATTCATGGCAATTGCATTTGTCCCTTGGTGAAAATGTATGTAGAACATCTCTTTAAAATCCACATTGAGGGGGGTGTAGCCAAGATGGAGGTGGCGTAGCAGCGATGCATCCAGCTCCCCCGGTGCTGCAGCCGCCCTGCCGGAATCAGCGAGGTGGGCTGACTAGCGTGGGTGCCTGCTGGGGGCACGATCACTGTGGCGTGAGACTGTAACAGGGATCGCCGTAGCCCCGAGTCGAGGACGCAAGATGGTGGATCACAACCCGGCCTGAAAGGGAAGGCAAAGGCAGCGGCTGGAGTCGCTGAGCAGACCCCTGACTCGGCGAGGGACCGTGGGCAGAGTGCGGAACTCCGGTGCAGCAGGTGAACAGGAGCGAAGGGGGTCGGCTCCCGCTGGGACCAGCAGTGCCCCCGGTGTGCGATCGCTGAGCCTGGACCGGTGGGCTACATAGAGGCCGCCTCGGAAGCGAGGAGGCCTGTTCTGGCTTGCGGAGGAGGCGGGGAGCACTGGTAAATTGGTGCCATGACGATCGGACAGGGAGGCCGGCCTGGATGCTTGATCCACTCTGGAGCAGCGAGGTCAGTCTTCCGGAGAGGTGAAGGGCTCAGAAGGCGCGCTAACCACCCAGGGCCCCCCTAGTGACACAGGAAGGCGGTGTTTGTTGGAGCCGCTTGGGCCTCCCGTGCCCATTTGTGAGACCCAGCTGCTGGAACTGAGAGACTGGACCGAGGAGCTGTGCTGCCGTCTGGATGATTTAGAAAACAGATCTAGATGCTCCAATATCAGAATCAAGGGGGTTCTACTTCAGGCAGATGCGGGGAGACTGGAGGACCTAGTGGTGCAGCTCTTTAAGCAGGTGGCACCAGAGTTACGAGATAAAGACATTACTCTAGACCGCACCCACGGGGCTGGGCACGGAGCCGGGATGGCCGTAGGACATTCTCACCTGTCTCCACTCCTACACACAAAAGGAGAAGATCATGGCGGCGACACGCGACATGCCTGTTATATCTTTTGAGGGGATGCAGGTTGGATTCTTCCAGGACCTTTCTCCACTTACCCTCCAAAGACGCAGGGCTTTGCGGCCGGCCACTACCTTTCTGAGGGAGAAGGGAGTTCGCTATAAGTGGGGCCACCCTTTTCGGCTGACCTTCATATGTATTGCAAAAATTTACTATTAGGAAATGGCAAAATGAAACCTACGTACATGTGGCCCTTAGTTTCAAGATGCTCCTTGGAGTCAAAGTTCGCCCTTTAAAAATATTAATGGTTTTAATCCTATCCATTGACTTTACAATGGAATTATTTACTTTGTCAATGGCTCTGCCAAATATCTATCTTGGACCTGGCGCTCGCGGATAAACAATTGACACATTTGCTATAGCCTGATGTGCATTTTTAATCTCCATTGTCGCTGCTGAGAATGACCTGGGTGTCTAGATAGTTTGAGCTTGGAACATGTGATGAGAGGGTTATGCTAAGTTGATCATTGAGGGTGTTAGCCTCCTTGTAAAACCGCTCATTTTGTCGTTGTCCTTCCAAAGTCCCTTTGTTTGACCTACAACACTCTGTAGGAGGAACCCATTTTTGTAGTCGATGTTACCACTGCAAAGTTTATGATTATCACTGCTGCATTAGAGAAGGTCAAAGGGTGTGAGTCCTTTGTGTCCGTCCCAGAGCATGCAAGGTTTACTGGGCCCCAGCTGTGGTGGTTTAGGCCTTTTACCTCGGTTGTCCTTAGGCTTGTCTGCCACGGTCCTGTGAACTGCACACCAAGTACATCCCTTAAGCATTTGACCCTCAGTGCTGTAGTAGTAAATTTATGACCAATGCATCAGCAGGGAGGGAAGGACATGATTGTGGGCGCTCACAAACTTACAAGGCTAAGCACCTCCTGTAACATGCGCTTCCCACCCTGTACATGCAATCTACTACTGTGGATGTCTCCACAGTTGTGGAGGAAAATCCACACGAGTAAATTCATTCGCATTAACTATGAATCCTATGGAAATTCCTGACATCTGTAAATCCAGGTTTTTCACTAAACGTAAGTCTACAGCCGAAAATACCTTTGTGAATCAGCCCGCAGTTTTCTCCGTGTCTGCAGCAAAGGAAGGGAATCTTCTTCCACAAGTATTTCATGCAAAGTTGAGACTGATTCATTTCAAATGTTCCTCAAATCTTTTCTTTTGAACTGAGATCTACTTCTTGTGATGTTTTATTTGCACAATTTGTATCTTTTTACCAACGAGGGCCAACATTCCTGATTCCTTCAACCCACCCAATTTCTATATTTTACTGTTATCTGTTGATTATGTGTCGCACATAGAGCGGCAAGAAGCCTCATAGATGCAGTGCTAAATAAATGCAAATAACCCAACTTGCTTCTGCTCTACAGTGGTTCTACTGCATCTGAATAGATCTATTGCTGATCACTCATACCCTGGTACCTATTGCCCAGCATCTCAGCTTCCCTTATTTTCCAAGATATTGAACAACTGGTCTTAGTGTGGAGAACACTGCGTTAGTTTCCATTTAGAACACTTTGTTTTTTATGTTTGCCCAGCTTTCACTCCTTTCATCTCTTTAATAGAAAATATGAAGTTCTCCATCTCACGCGCGAATGCTGATATTCATGGTAGCCTCCAGTGTAGGCAGGCCTGTTACTTTAGCTCTCCAGTGTGGACTGACATGGTGCTTACATTTTGTTTATGTCAGCAGGTTGCTTCCTATGTGTGCTGTCATTACAGTTTGGTACCTTCCTTAATGTAAATGTGTGGAGAAAGCTTACGTGTTTTAGGCCATAAAAGTTTAGTCTAAAGAGATAACAGCGTCTCCTAACCTGTTTTATTTTTTTTACTTTTGATCAAATCCGTGGTCAAAACCCTATAAAAACCCCGGGATTTGACCATTGATTGGGGGAGGTCCTCGCTCTAGAGATTATCGCCAGAGGTCATGATGGATTGCTGATCCAGGTCCACTCTCAATCGGAGCGTTAGCTGCGAAAGCTGAGAGCTGTGCTGGGACTCTTGTCCTTCATCGAGGCATGCTTACTTCCCTCTCTCAGCACAACTCCGATAAAAAACTACCAGACGTATGTAGTGCGATCCATCTTAGAAACTCGACCGGCAAGGATGCTACTCATTAGATTAGCTAACAAAATTATTGTAGCTTCAGAAATAGCAGTAGGGTATAGGATGGTGTGCAACTCGCTAAAATGCTAGAGATGTTCCTATTTTTCTCATTCACATTTACAATATTAACTGCTCTCTAATTCTCTTTATGTGTGGTTAGCGTTCATATTTTATGCACGAGATTAAGACTTCCAAAATAAACATTTTAAAACTAAATGTCTCGGTTTCTCAGTACAACAATTGAGTGGGTTGTTCACAAGAGGAAAGAATTGTTTAGATTTCCCCTGTATCCCTGAATTTGTTGACAGGGACTGCTGATAGTAACCTGAAAACACTGCCTGAGCAAAGATAGCTTTTTTGGGCTAGTGTTAAGACTGAGGTCAACCAGGATGTTCTTACTCAGCGTAGGTGTGCTGAACCAAATCCTTGCACCTGTGGGTTAGAAAGACTACCCCTGCAGTTCTGGAGAAATTCCAGAATTCGTATCATTAGCCGCCTCACACTTCATCTTTCCTTCAGTGATCTTCTTACCCTGCTAAAGCCTCGCTTCCATATTCTGCAGTGCAGGTAAACTGCGCTGTAACATATCCAACTTTAGCACCTTTGACCAATCAACTTTTTCCATTCTCTGACTTCTGGACCTACCTACAACTTGACAGTCGAGCACCCTACCCTCCTCTCATTTCACTAGCCCTTACTGTCCTGGCACACAGCTGTCTCACCTTATGCCTCTCTGTTAGTTCTTTGTTGCTCAAACACAATCTACAGATTTATCTGGCTTGAAATATTCTGTAAATGCAAATAAATCATGTAAATAAAAAACTCATAAATAAAAAGGGGAACATCATATGAAAAATGGCTTTATTCTTCCAGCAAGCGGATAAAGAACGGTATTCACATAGTTAAGATGAAACTTGTTATTGCAGACCTTCAGACCCTACCAGCAACGTTAAAACTTTCATAGTGGGCCTCACACAAAAGGGCTTAGTACTGGGCTTCGGGAGCAAAAATGGGTATGGATTTCTGAATAAAGACCATACGCAAATCCCAGTGTTATACACCCTTCCAAAGATGCACAAAAGTTTACAAAGCTCTCCAGGAGGCCAATAGTGTTGTGATGTGGTTTTATCCTTGAACCCATGTGCCAATATAGATGGTTTCTTAAAACCCGTGGGTACCCTAGACTAAGTCCTACATAAGGGCTAGCATGCATTTCATAAAAATGATGGAGGGGAACGATTTGATGATAATACTGATTGGTTGGTGACAATGGACATCCAGTCCTTAAACACCAATATTCCCCAAGGGGAAGCCATGAGGGTAATTGCAGATGTTTTGGCCTCATGTGAGCATCCGGTACAGGTACCCAGTTGCTTTTTATTGGCGCTTACTGACAGCAGTTGGAAAGAATTATTTTCAGTCTGACATAAACCTCGTTCTGGCTGATATTGAGGAGAACCATGTGTTTGTCTCACACAATCTCTTTTTACAAAGCATAAGATATTGTGTAAGATATCGATGATGTAGTCCTCATTTGGAGAGGAAGGGAGGTCGGATTATGTCATTTCCATACATGGCTCAATACCTGTTCCAGTGATATTCAGTTCACTATGATTCATGATAAGACAGCAGTTTCATTTATACTTCTGTGGGTGAGAACAGAGGACAAATCGGATATACACATCGCTCTACAGAAAACCGACCGAGAGAAACTCCCTACTACAATATACCAGTAATCATCCGAGGAGCTTGAGAGATTATCTACCTTTTGGCCAATTCTTGCATATTCGCAGAAATTGTACCAAAAGGTCAGATTACTTTATGGAATCTGATAGCTTAATTGAGAGGTTAATTAAGAGGGGCTAACCTAAACAGCTAGGAAAACAAGAAAGAAAGAGGGCTTGGTATAACCCGAGAGAACTACTAGAATCCTGACAATGGGATAGCGATCTTGATCAAATTATCTCTGCGAGTAAATTATGTCCTTTAAGTAATTAAATGAAAAAGATGGTACTAAAGCATCGGACTTTGGTTGCAGACCGCATACCCAGTAAGGTACCTCCGATGTTCTCTTTTAAGATGGGTACCAACTTGAAAGGTACATTGGTGAGAGCCACCTTACCCCCTCTACCAAAATCGAATTTGAACTCACATTGGGGTTTAGCTCCTCTTGTGGGTCATTTCAAATGTGGGCAATGTGTAGCATGTGCAATTCTGTATTAATACAAAGGTATTGTCACACAGAATGTTTAAAATCAACCTGGATACATTCACTAATTGTACTACACAAGATGTTATCTATGGTGTTTGGTGCCCTTGTGACCTGATATTTAAAGGTCAGACAACCCAGAAACTTAAGAGCAGGATCTTGCAACATCAGAACCAGATGAATTGTGGAGTTGTAGAGAACAAGGTAATTATTCAGCTGTTCCTGGTGACCCGCCTCGCCGTAGTACAGAGATGATCATTGAAATATTGATTGGCACAAACGTATGTTCCCTTGATTGTAACTAGACTAGACTTCCTGTTGAGCTCCTTGTAGGCTTACTCGACCTTCTCTGGAATCATAGTGGGGATTTCATGTGGCGCCGATGGATATGTACCGCCCGTTGTGGGTTTGCTTGACACATAGATCTTGTGAGGCAAATGATTGTTTCATCCTGTGCCAATAACAAAACTTAAATAAAGTTGTTCAAGAAAACAAACAGCAGCAGTGCCAAGAGATCACTCTGCCTGCGCAGCGCTGGGAGCTAGATGTCTCACTCTGGTCGCCACCATACCAACGACTGGAACACATACTGGTGTACGCACGCCACCTTCCTCCAGAGATTCCAACTGAACATACATGTGCACTTAACAGCCACAGACAACATGAGGTCTTGGTAAGGGAGACATCCACGCGGCACACACACTGCCGCATTCCCCAATAGAGTCCGCCACTTGGGGAGAAGACTGTAGACACCGAGCAGCCGATGGGACATCTTTCATCCAGGCCACAACAAAGCACCTTCAGTGAAGCTCTCAACATGCTATTATCACAAATTGAGAGGTACCCTATTGTGCGTAGGGGACAGGGTGCACTGCAATTTCAACAAAAGAATATCCCCTACTAAACAGAATCTATTTCTAGTCACTCCAATCATGCATCACTAGCAGGCTCTCATTTACTCTCTATTCTCAACAGACTGAACTCAAATATATGCTAAAAATGTCTGATATTTATTATGTTAATTCAAAATACATGTACAGAAAAACACTTAAAAACAGTTAAAAAGAATATTGCTAAAACATCATATAGTGGAATCCCATTTTGCACATGATCTCCTCTGCCCACTTCTTTTTACATTAATATACTGGTTCGATATAATCTGAGGAACATACAGACCAGTTGATCTTCTTTGTAAAGAGGTCTATGATTTTCACCAAGTGCAAATAAGCAGAAAGAGATAAAACCTATTACAGCAAATAATCACAAGTGCTATTCAAGAATTATACAATAAAAAGTTGTCTACACTGCGTTTCGGTGGATGAAAATCGATATACCACCTTCTTCAGGACTCTTAGATAATGACAACATTCATCTATAAAAAATGTACATGAAACATAGTTACATATCACATATATCTCCATGTCATATTTACATATACAGAGTTCAGTGAACTGCGTTACCATTCACACAGATATATTATCCCATTCAACCCAAGATACTCTTTCCCAGAGCAGAGCCTTTTCCGCACTGCTCCCACAACTCTGGAACCAGTTGCCCGACCACCTGCGCAAAGAACCGGCTCTCCTCCCATTCAGGAAACAACTTAAAACGCTCCTGTTTAGGGAAGCACTGGATAATGTTTAACCACACCACACTGTTGGGCCATACATCTGCCCACGTCCTCTGGCTATTCCCCTTAAAGCGCTTAGAGACCTGCCGGTGATTAGCGCTATATAAATATCAAAATTAACATTAACAATTAACATTAACATTTAAAATGAGTTATCACTAGATTGCATCGTAGTTCTAGTTATTCTAAGGATTTTTTAAAAACTAAAATCCCTTTTTTTTTTAAAACACATAAAAAAATCAAGTTATCTCTAAAAACGGGGGTAAATTACTGTTTGGTATGATTGTCCAGGTTCAGCATTTAATACATTTCATGCTTCTTAATAGTTGTTCAATCTATAGCAGAAAACCCTTATTTTTAATGTTCTGTTTCTTTATTTTTTATAAAATTGCATAATTTCTGACAAATGCTGGTTTCATCTTAACTCCTAATTAGTCTTTATGGCATAAACCACAGGTATATATATGAATAAATCCCTCTGTAATCAGCAGGGCCTGTAAAATTTAAAGTTTGACGATTCAAATCAAAAAGGCTAGTGTCCTCTCATTTATTATATGAATACCCTTCTTATTCTTATTACTCGATATGGTGTTCACCTTAAATTAAAAGAACCTTTTCCACTTATTTCGTTTTGATGTGGACAATAATATAAGGTCACTAGGAACGCAATTGCGTTGCAAAAACCGCCACTTATCTTAATTTTCTTGGTCAGTTCCACCCTTTAGTAATCTAAGGAAATAAGCAAAGTCCATATGTGATTTAATATTCCAAAAGGGACTGTCCATTTATAACAATATTAGATTCATACTATTAAAAGTATCATTACAGTGTACAAGTTTTGCTTAGTAGGGATAAAATAAGGCGTATTTACCACTTCTTCCTCTTTTTAATGCTCTATCACCCATCTCTGATACAGGGATCAGGTGCAAAAATTCGTCACACTGGCCTTATTTTTATCATACAAATATTAGCTTTTGTTATTTTAACCCGTCTTGAGAAGAAAACATTCCCATAGGTTCTTATTCTCAAAATTATTTTAGTCAGGGACAGGATATTCATAAGACATTATCAATGTACCTATGAACACATTGCCTGTGAGGTTACTTAGTTATTTATAAAAGCCCTCATCTATGTTTACCAAATATCCCCGTTTTCAGTCATCTGATGCAAACCTAGTTTCCCAAGGAACTCACGAGATATAATAAAATCCACAAAAGTATTGGTTCGTTGTAAAATGAACTCAAGTTTAAATGAGCATTCCGTCCCCCGGTAATTTCTTAGAAACTTAGCAACTCACCGTGGGTGTTTCTCTAAAAGCGAACATCTGTTCTCGCTTCCGTCTTGCAGGCGAATGAAACAGAGTCACACTCTTCATGCTCCTTTTATACACGCTGGAGCTCGAGTCACGTGTAATCAACGGTTTCTCTATTAAGATACGGTGAAGCTTTATTTACAAACGCCTGATACAAAAGGTGAACTCTATTTAGATGCAATAAAGTTTTGTTTACACAGGCCGTATATAAAGAATGGCTATGGCGTGGTTTAAATGAAATACATTTTTTTATAAACAACGCTACATGGGCTAAAAAGTCCCATTCCAATGTATTGCTCCAGTTGTCGCCCTATTTTTTTAGAAAGCTTTATTGATATATATCCTCAACCCCTATGGCTATGGCGTGGTTTAAATGAAATAAAACTTTATATCAACAACAATACATGGCCTAAAAGTCCCATTCCAATGTATTGCTACAGTTGCCACCCTATTTTTTAGAAAGCTTTATTGATATATATATCCTCAACCCCTAACCGAATAACAAACAGCACATCTGGGGGTATTATATTATATTCAAACAATACATTTATATAAATCTAAAGATGTTTTATTTACGCACCAAATGTTATAATTATAAACAATAAAAAGCAGGTGTTGTCACCCCATTTGGTGAGCAATTAAATAGAATTGTATATTACACCACAGAATATTATATGGTGGCAGTAAACTTCTGTAAATATAAAAATATTACATTTGCACATCTAATTCATGTCAAAGTACAGATATTGTTGCCCCGATTGCTGGATAATTAAGACAGAATTACATATGTAGTTCATACCATTATTTCCAATACCCCTACTCATTGTTCAGTGTTATCCTAATTATAATGGGCCATCTTAGTTACTGCTTCTATAATATTAGCCTTTCCCACTCTTCCCTATTATTTAAACCTGATCTAAATGTATCAAATTTACTCATATAGAATTGTTCTCTTCTTTTTCTTTTTATGTCTATGTCGCCTCCTCTGATTGAGCATGTAATGGCTTCTAAGATTGCCCCTTTAATATCTTTCATAGTATGTTTATTCTAGTAGCGATGGTCGAGCAATCCAAGGATTCCCCGGAGAGAGGTAGACACAGGAGTGTGAACAAAGGCTCACAACTCAAAACATTCAATAGCAGCAATAAATGATTGTGCAGACAAGTACCTGCTTTTATGAAAAAAGGAGAATTAATATATGAACACAAAGTAAAAAAAACAGCAGATTTACAAGAGCTTATCGCCTCCAGAACATCACTTGTTTTTAACATTTGGGTGGCAATGACCCCCTCACCTTATTAACAAGGCGGTGTTAAGCTACTTAATGTGGCTTAATGCCACCTTGTAAATAATGCCCCTACTCACTCAGCACTTAGCGTGAAAGGGGCATCTAATGGGTGTTGCAGTGGGCATTCCGCCACAATACCCATTGCTTTTTTACACTGCCCCCTATTTACAAAGCTGGCATAAATATTAAACTGGCTCAACGAGGAGAAATTATTAATTTCTCCTCGTGTTTGCTGTTTCTATGTGTGCTGCAGAATTGCTGTTTCTATGTGTGCTGCATTCTGCAGCACACATAGAAAGAGCAAATCACCATTAGTGATTGTTCATGTACAGGAAGGTGTCCCTTCCTGCACATAAACAATCATCAGATAATAATGAGTTGCAACTTCTATATGTGCTGCATTCTGCAGCACACATAGAAGTTACAAATCACCATTAGTGATTGCTTAGGTGCAGAAAGGAACACCTTCTTGCACATGAACAATCATTCCCTGCAACGCAGGCACGCTTGCACTATGGTGCAAGGGGTCCTGCATTGGCGCTAGGCAGCTAAATCTAGCCCCAGCGCTGGGGGAAACTCAGCGGTATTATTGTAAATATGGCTCATCCCTACGTTTTCAGAATGTTGGAGCGCATCATTACCAATTGTGGCATAACACCGTGCTCCGCCAGGTCCCAGTAATATGGCAGATTCCAGACCACCGCAATGCTCCTCTTTTTCCGGAAATTCAGCATGTGAAGCTAGGGAGGAGAAAAAACAGGAAAACAAGAAGTGGTGGGAGGAAACAGAAAATACAAGGATGGAAACCCACAGTCAGAACAGGAACAAGGGGCCCCCTATTGAGGACAGAAAGTCATTAAATCTTGCAAATAATAAATCTGTCTGATAGGATTCTGAATGAGACAGAGCTCATGTTGTTACAGTGAGGACTTACGTTCTGTCCAGATATGAGTTGTGATGTAACTGAATTAGAGATTGACCTGTACAAAGGAGAATTACGTTGAAAAGTTATTTTGCTATTGACGAAAAACATGTCATAACAGAACATAGACAAATAAAAAGATCTGATCTGACAATCTCTTATGTTTATGATGTACATACACTGTTATCGCTTTCAAATGATGTAGTTGTCGACACTGATGATCTACCCGCTATGCTTGATATCCAGATGTATTACAACTGCACCAGTGGTTTATCTGTACCATCTAAATTTGTACCACCGGGTAATCAATTTGCAGCGATTGACCTTTTTGCTAAAGAAGCCATGGAAGAAATACATAAAATAGAGGACGATAAGCCAAAGAGAGCGGCACATTTGAACAAACAAGCTTATTGGACTCTAGCTGAAAAATGTGCTACAAACAAATCTTGGTTCAGATAATTCTATTGTCATAATAGAGGCGTACAAAGGGGGGAATATCGTGATCACGCGGAGAGAGGATTATAACAATGAAATAAGGAGGCAGTTGAGTGATACCAAATGCTATAAGAAATTGTCAACCAATCCTATGTGGGAGGCAGACAGACACATTACAGACAGATTGTTTTCATGGAAAGAGATAGGGCTCCTGGAAGGGAGTGAATTCACATAGCTCAATGTTACAAAACGAGGTTCCCTTTCATATATATCTACTGAAAATACATAAATCTAAACAACATCCCCCAGGCAGGCCAATCATCTAACCTCAAAGATTACAACCTTAGAGCAGTGGTCATGGAAGCCAAATTTATCAACCAAGGCTATCCTAGAAGACTGGTCCGCGAAGCATACAAAAGGGCCTGTTTTTATGATAGAGACCATTTGTTACAGACTTCTTGCTCTGCAGGAGATTTAAAACTGGTCTGCCTAATCAGACATTCTGTCTTCAATGAAAAGATACGCCAAATCATAAATGCTCAGTGGCATATTCTCAATGCCAACAGTGAACAAAGTGCCATTTTACTGCGTCCTATGTTTGTGCACAGGCACAACAAGAACCTAAGGGATCTTGTTGTACAATCTAGGATGATGACCAGCACTCCCTTCATACAAAAAACAATTGATGGACAAAATGCAGTTATGGGCAACCATAAATGTTCCCACTGTAAAGCATGTGAGGGGGCTATAGTCACTAAAACCTATACGAACAATACTAAACAGATAAGTCTAAAGTCATTTACTAACTGTAAGACTAAAAACATTATATATCTGCTGCTATGCTCATGTGAGTTACGATATGTAGGGGAGACGTCGCGCTCTTTCTCGACGCGTCTGACAGAACACCGTTCGGCCATTCAGACAAAAAAAAAATCTGCTCCTTTGGTTAAACATTTCATGGAGTTGGGCCACACTCCTGAGGACATCAGATGGATAATTCTGGAAAAAATCAACAATGGGATTGGCACTGACATGGATGAAATTAGGAAGCGTAGAGAAGTGTATTGGATCTTTGTACTTGACACCTGTTCCCATGGATTAAATTTAGAAATACCATGGGACCAAGCGATCCATTATAATAGTGGATAGTTTTCTTTGCATGTATTCTCTGAATATAAGACACCATACTAGTATTTTTAACATCTAATCTAGTAACTATTTGGACCTTGGGTTTCTCACTTTTTACTTTTGGCTTAACATCTGGGACTTGATCCCAGTCTTTGTATATCTGTTGGGTTAGCCATCCATTGTTGGGCCTCTCATTCTTGGCTTCTCATCTTATTATTTATTTATTTAGAAGTTTTATATAGCGCTGGCCAGACCCGAGGGTATCAGAGCACTTTACAACAGTCATATTGCAAAAGACCAAAAATACAAGTAACAAAAATACAGTGAAAGTATCAATACAAGTAACAAAAATACAGTGAAAGTATCAAGCATGGACGGTGGGTTTCAGCGGGTTAAGTAACCAGGGGCAATGAAGACTTGTGCCTTCGCCGGGTGTCATAGTCTAATGTCGCGCTCCCATCCAGAGAGTAATGTCATCGGCGCTTCTGCGGCTCATGTCCCTTCGCTAGGGACCGATCTAGGCAAAGATTTTGGAGCTGTCCTTTGAATTTTGCGAAGGAAGGGATAGTTCTGATGTGGGGGGGAATAGCGTTCCAGATTTTAGGCGCGTTGCCCGCGAAGGACCGGGCCGCAGTTTTTTGTTTGCGTGCTTTCAGCAGGATGAGTAGTAGATTGTTCGAGCTCCGGAGGGTTCTGGTCTGACCGGCTTTTTTGAGTTTGGAGGCCAGGTATTCAGGTTTGCCTGTGTGAAGGGCTTTGTGGGTGAGGCAGGCTGTTCTGAAACTGGCACGCAGTTCAACTGGGAGCCATTTTAGTTCTCTGAGTGCGTGTGAGATATGGTCGAATTTCTTCACTCCTGTGACCATTCTAGCTGCTGCATTTAGAGTTGTTTTGAGGGGAGTAAGGTGTGCCTTTGATGTGCCTGAGAGGGCTGCGATCCCATAGTCTAATCTAGATAACACCAGTGATTGGGTGGCTTGTTTAAGGTCCTTGGATGGGATGAAAGGCTTTATTTTGTTCAGTAGCTTCAGATTGAGGAAGGCGCTCTTGGTGGAGTTCTTAATGTGTTTGGTCATGTTCAGTTTCGGGTCTAAAGTGATGCCTAGTGATTTTACAGAGTCCGCCAGGGTGATGTTTCCGTTGAGTGCATCGATCGCATTTAGCCATTCCGTAATTTGTGGATTCTCTTCTTTGTTTGAGATGAGGAGTATTTCAGTCTTGTCTTGATTAAGTTTTAGGTGGTTGCTTGACAGCCAGTGTTGGACTTCTCTAAGCGTGTCGTTGAGTCTCTGAATGTCATCAATGGAGGTGGTTTCCAGATAGATCTGTGTGTCGTCAGCATACAGGTGGAAGGGGATGTTGGCTCTTCTGAGTAGGGTTGTGAGTGGTTCCATGTAAATGTTGAAAAGTTGCGGGGAGAGCACTGAGCCTTGGGGGACTCCCCTGCTGACATGGTGTAGGTCGGACGCAAAGTTTTTGATTTTTATTCTTTGGGTGCGGTTGTGAAGGAAGGAGGAGAACCATTGTAAGACCACCTCATCTAGACCTGCCCTTTCTTGAAGCACACTGATGAGGAGTTCGTGGTTGACCGTGTCGAAAGCTGCCGATAGGTCTAGGAGAATGAGAAGGCAGCATTTGTCCGCATCCAGTGATTTGTGGATGTCATCAATGACGTTGAGGATCGCGGTTTCCGTGCTGCAGCCCTTTCTAAAACCCGATTGGTGGGCATCGAGGAGGTTGATGCTATCCAGGTGCTGAGTTAGTTGCAGGAGCACGCATCTTTCTAAGGTTTTGGATAGAAGAGGTAAGTTAGAAACTGGTCTGAAATTATTCAGATCTTTTGTGTCTAGGCCTGTTTTTTTTAGCAGTGGCGTGACTTGCCTGACTTTGAGGCAGTCAGGGACGACTCCGGATCTCAGGGAGCTGTTTATGATCTTGCACCAGAGCGGGGCAAGGGAGAGTTTAAGCTTTTTGGTCAGTTGTGGAGGAAGAGGATCTAGAGCGTGTGAGGAGGGCTTGGATGTGGAGATCAGGTTGGCTATCTCAGCTTCCTGTATAGGGATGAAAGATTTCCAGGATTTTGAAGGGGGCTTGGATGTGAAGTCCTTGGTCCCAGGCGAGATGTTCTTGCCGAGGGGATTGATGTTGATGTCCAGTGAGAGCTCGATCTTGTTGATCTTGTCCTCAAAGAAGTTTGCGAAGTTGTCACAGAGCTCTTTGGAAGCTTGCACTGAGGAGGTAGCGGGCTTGGAGGTTTGTTGTTTAATGATGTTAAAGAGCTCCCTGGGCCTGTTTTTTGCGTTATCCAGCGCGGTGCAGAAAAATGAGGTTTTTTCGTTCTGGATGTGTTTTTTATACTTCCAGCGAGCTGCTTTAAGTTGCTCGCGGAGGATGTCTGAAGGGTTGCTTCTCCATAGTCTCTCTGTGGCTCTTAGTTGTCTCGTTTCGGAGTTGATGTCAGTGTTAAACCATGATCTCGATGGAGTGCTCCTGGTTTTTTTTTATTTCAGGGGGACTACTTGATCCAGAATGGACGTCATATTTGAGATGTAATGCGAGGTGAGTTCGGTTGCGGAGAGGTGATCAGAGGAGCTGGGGAGGAGCGAGCGTATCCTTTCCTCTAGGTCCGTTAGGGGAATCTGCGTTAGATTTCTGGACCATTTGGGGGGGGTCTTGCGGGGGGGCTGGAGTAGAGCCTTTTGGTTGATATGGAATAGGATGTTGTGGTGGTCGGACCAGTCCACGGGGAGGACGTGGTCGATCGTAACTGTGTCATTTTGAGAGATAATAGCATCTAAGGTTGCTCCTTTATTGTGCGTTTCTTCTGAGCAGAATTGGGTCAGATTGTTGTCCTGAAGAAGATTGTTAAGGGTTAGAATTAGCGGATTGTTTGCCTCATTCCAACGTAGGTTGAGGTCACCGAGAATTAGGTTGTTTGAGTCACCGAGTGCGCAGTGAGTAATCAGATCAGACAAGTGTTCCCCGAATGCGGAAGTGTTGCCTGGGGGATGATATAGAAGATGGCAGAGAATTGCTCTGTTGTCGTTTGTCTTGATGTTGGCGGTAAGACATTCCATGGTGCTGTAATTGAAGGTATCCATTTCTACAATGGCAATGTTGTTCTTATGTATGATTGCCTCCACCTCTTTGGTCTTTTCTGTCCTTGTTGATGATAGTGAAGCCTGGGGGCACCAACATATCTAGGCTTGGTGAGGAGAACTCGTTTAGCCAAGTCTTGGTGATGAACGCGATGTCTATGTCATGGGAGAGGATGGTTTCTGCTAGCTCTGTTGCATGTTTGGAGGCTGATCTACAGTTTATGAGCATGCAGTTGGTAGTGGCCTCCTCTTTGGTGTGTTTCTTTACGGGGGGCCCTGGGTATGGAAGTGAGGAGGGCCGGGGGTCTTGGTGAATTCTAGGTGCGGTGATTCTGAGTTGCCCTAGGAATTTACGTTGTGTATTATTTCCCTGCCTAGAGGAACTCCCTATTAGTAGCAGGGGGCCCTTTTCATTTACGCTCAGGCCAATCATCTCCAGCATAGGCAGTCTAACAGAACATCTCTCAGAATACATCGATTCCTTTCTCAAACCGTTAGTGGTTAATTTACCCTCATACACCCGGGACTGTACGGGTGTTCTAACTACACTTCAGGCTGTAGTATGGTGCTCAACTTTGAGTTTTGCAACACTGGATGTAGTAGGGCTCTGGCGTGTGAAAAAAACTCAGGCAACTAATAATGACGCAAAATAAGAGGCACATCCTAAGACAGATGGAGAGACAGCAAAGCGCATCAATTAGAAAAAAAATCATTATTTATTATTATGATAAAATGAAGATATCAATTTACCTATAATATATTCTTTTCACACAGATACATAATCTTTACATATTATTTTCCAAAAATATGATGAATTCCTCAGTCATACTCTCACGGCCTCACACATTCCTACATTTGCACATCTCTCTTACACACTAATGAGAACAGCAATAATTATGATTATATATTATACAGCAGACTGATTATTACACAGTTGTGGCCAAACCAATATAAATATTGTTCATTATTCCACGCGCATTTCGGCTACAAAATAAACAATCCAGTATAATATCTGTGAATAATAAAAACAATGTTTTATCCTAGTATGTGCCTCAGAAACTTAAAGATATTTCATGAAAAAATGATAAGTTGAAAATCGGTTTTGAGACCAAAATGTATATATTTAATGTGGTCTTATGTTCCATGCAATGGGTGATGTACAGTCATCTTAATAATCAAACCATAACAAACTCCACGAGGAGGATTCTCTACCTATTCAGTTTGAGTAATGCAGAGTGTCAATGATGTAACCAAGGCAGGTCAATGCAAAGAATAAGAAACACAAGTGAACCAGAAATGTAATAGGAAAGTATCAAAAAAGGTTTATTTAATAGGTATGCTGATTAAATATATAATATCACAATAAGTCAAAAAAAAGGGACAAAAGCACATCCCACCAGCCTCTCATGCAAACTTCAAACATACCAGTTCATATATACACATTCTCACACATCTAGTCCATATAATCCATTCATACACCACAAAAAAACAATGATATGAAATGACAAATAAAGTGTCTCATATGTCTAGAACCAAATACATAAAAATATATACATCAGGACTATTTGGTTAACAGAGTCAACGTCCAGAGTATGTCCACGGTGGAATTGAATACATATAATCCAGGAAAAAGACTGTCTAGTGTCTCATGTTATTCCAGCAATTGGAATCCTGCGCCGACTCGCGTTTCAGTGTTTGCCCGATGTTGGGCTTCACCTTCCTCAGGGCATCCAAATTAGAGACACAAAAAGAAAGACGGTGGGGTGTGCCTAAAGGAGACAGGATATAGATGAAATCTCAATAAAGTTATTCATATAATGATGCTATTAGAATAGGGACATATTGAAGGATAATACACAATCCAATCAAGTAATCATTACTTAATGAGGTTCACCAAGCACTGAAGAAAAACATACAATTTAATGAAAACAGGGGGGGGGGGAAGAAAACTAAAACATTAATTACACACAAACATAAATGAACACCTAAATAACATTCTAATAAAATCACAGACATGAGAAAAAATAAACACAAATAATACTAGTCGTTTTACAAAGCATATGAGCTAGGGAATACAGCAAAAGAAAATAATTGGAAATTTCAATAAGTTTCTAGAGTATTCAATAGATATAATGACCAGCCTGATCTCAATACATAAGTAATCAATTTCCGAAAACACACAGTGGTTACAAGCAATCAATAAGTATATGTTACCTAAATGTAGAAAAACCAGAAAAAGAAAAACAAAGAATACAAAGGAAGATGCATGTCGAGGAGCCACAGAGTTGGCAAGAATATGGAAGACAAATGTAGAAAAAAACAAATAACAAATGATTTACCTGATATTCAAAGAGTATTCCAATTGTGCGAAGAATGAATATATTAAGTAGTTTAAAAGAACATGTAGGCCTGACCGTGGGCACATCAAACTAAAGAGAAGAAAAAGAAACAATGGCAAAGCAAATGATTAACATAAGCCCAAGAATACAAGAAAAATAGAGAATAGACCTGCAAGATGCAGAAAGCAGCCCGATAGAATAAAAGCAAGAAACATCTAGATAAGGATCACACAAGGGCATGGGCTCATAAAAGGAATTAAAAGAAACTAATCCAGACATGCTAGCAAAGGTCACAATATGGCAGCCTAATGTGACAACCGGGTGTTTAGTGGAATCAATATATAGACAGCCAAAGAAAGTACAGAAGGTCTGTCCAAAGAAAAAAATGCTTACCGATATTCTGAGTATGTAACAGGCCAGCACACAAAACTAGTTCAGAATATAGAAAAGGGAGACGGGATCTAAATGGTAAAAGGAAAAACACGGAACGAATTCAGGGACTCAGTTTAAACAAACCGCACTAAAAGCAATTAAGTCCGAGTGATCAACCGAACAGGTTCTTACCTATAAAACTCTGTAGAAGGCAGGCCAAACAGGGCAAGGCTACTTAGCATATACATGGAATCGAATCATCCCATGATGAAAAGGGGCCAATAAAAATAGGGTGTAGATAATGACAAACGGTTCGTGAAGTCCAGCTGTATACAACAAAGAAACGGAAAATTGAAAATACTACTTCAGCGATCGAGGGGCATAGAAAAACAGCAGACAGAGACTCTTACCAGGGATTGCCGGTACGTGATAAAAGCTGACAATGAAGTGGCCGTGCAAACTGAAGAGCTCCAGGGGCTGAAAAGAAGCAAAGTGGTCACCGGATTTAAATGTGCTGATGCTGGCCAAGGGAACCAATCGGGGAGATGAAACACAGTCATATGATAAAAAGGAATATCAGGTGATAAGAATAAACGAAAAGGTAGATCCCTAGAGGCGTGGCCAGAGGCTGAGTTATACGGAGCTGTCGAAATCGACAGAGAAACTCAGGAATAGGTTAAGAAAACGCCCAGTTTAACAAAGAGGAAATCGGAATGGCTCGGTCGGAAAGGAATCCGGCTGGCACGTTCCGATTCGGTCGGAAGGGCTCCGACCATCGTTCGGTTCCCTTCCGGCCAAAATCGGAATCGGCCCCTGTGTGTATAAAAAATACAAAACACACTGTAAGTGACAAGTTTGAGTTAGCAAGGCTTCCTACACATTGAACAGTTATCTCAATAGCCATTACCTTGCGGCGGTCTACACTCCGCTTGAATGAGTGCGGTAGTTCTCTAGCTCCTGGCCTAACTTGGCTTATTTGCGTACGGGGCCATTGGTGAGGTGTTCCAGCATGAGCAATACGCACAGGCCCGTAAATGAACGGAGATGACGCAGGTCAGCATGGAACTGGAAGGGTACTGGCTCCGGAAATGCTCCATATTTCTTTACGTGGCGCGATGATGTCACACGCAAGAATATTTGCATGTGTGTATATCGATCGGGGCAGGCGCCATCTTAGAGTGGTCTCCAAAGAATAAAGATACCCTATAGATTATGGTAAATATATGTAGAACGGAGAAATTTGATATATATCACAATTCTCCTGATATCCAAAACCATAATAAGCTATAAAAAAAATGCGGAAGATAAAGTCCCAAGAATGTTCTACCTTTCAAAGTATGGTGCAATACATAGGCCTTGAAGATCGTTAATTACGTACCTCTAGTACACAAACAATGATGTAGGGGAACTAATGATTACAGAGGGTCTAGATCAGCAAGGTATTATACAGGCGCCATAGCACCCAGATAAGGGTTACCTATGTAGAGATAACCGGATATACCTAACTTAAAAATATATACTACTTTAGATAACAGTACTTCCAAGTATGTAAGATAAGACCTAGAGTTACTGTGGCATGTGTTCGTAAGCATTCGCTCTTATAATCGGACGGATTGTGGATGAAATAGTCCTACAGCGATACCCTCGGGAAAGAGGGTCTCAGGGCCCGTTCAAATAGTCCAAGGACAATGTATAGCCAGGCCTAAGGAGAGGTTGTGCGCAGATTGGCTATGAAGAAGGCAATATAAAAAAAGAAAGGGTGAAATTGGACAGTAAGTCTGCAAATATCTCATATGCCTGTACATATGGGATATCAAGAGACGCATTAAGCTGTGACCTAGATAGGGTATCCCAGGAATTAACCCTGAATCAGGTGTTATATCGTATCGCCTGGTCCAAGGGGATATCATTGTTCAACCCTTGCTTGAAAGTATTGAGGGAGAAAATCCAGAAAACCTCTCTACGTTTACAAATCTCATCACTATTGATGCCAGATCTGGCTTCCACCTTCTCCAATATGATCCCTCTTATGTCTTCCAATGTATGGTCATGATCTAAGTAATGTTTAACCAAAGGTGCTGCCAGTTTTCTGGTACGTATAGCTGACCTGTTTTCGGTAAGTCTAGTACAGAATGACCGCGAAGTTTCACCAACATGGCCCATTTGGCATGGTCAGATTAGTAGATATATCGCATTTTTAGTTTTGCAGTTGGTAAAAGTTTTTAGATTGCACTCATATCCATTAAAACTAAATTTTGCAGTTTCCAAAGCGGTATCACATGCTTTGCATGATGTGCATATGAAATTGCCTGTTATGGGGTTAGTACCATCAATAGGTTTTTGGACAAAACCTTTTTGTGGTGTCATTCTAGATTGTACTATGTAGTCCTTTAAGTTCTTATTTCTCCTATGGGCAAACATGGTTCTTGGTATCTGTTGGTCTTTTTTGCTCTTTCCGTGTTGAGAATCTGCCAGTTTGCACAGATAATTTGACATATGTTTTCGTTGATTACTGAATGTCTTGATACGAATACCAACTTGGGAGCATCTTTAGATTGTTGTGTATGTAACAGGTGTTGACGGTCATAATACCATGCTCTTTTGTACGAGTCACGCACCAGTCGTCTGGGGTAGCCTCTAGAGATGAATTTTTCCCTCATGTCTAGAGCTCGGCGATCATAATCTAGAATGTTGGTGCGGGTACGGCGTAGCCTAAGGAATTGTCCAAAGGGTATGCTATGTTTCTGTGACTGTGGATGAAAGCTGTTGAAATGCAAGAGTGTTTCATGCTGTTAGTTTTACATATAGATCTACCATTAACTGTCCCTCATGATGTTTTATGGTGATGTCCAGAAATTCAACCTGTTCTGAACTGGTGCTAGATGTAAAATGCAAATTGTCATTGCATAGATTTATGCACGATATAAACTGGGCGAGACAGTCAGGATGGCCTGTCCATATACAGAAAATATCGTCAATATATATACTCCATGTGGTGACTGATTCAAAACGGAGCAACTTCGTTGTAAATAAAGGTGTTTTCAAATTTTGCCATAAAAATGTTAGCTACAGTTGGGGCACAGGATGCCCCCATGCTAACGCCTTTAATTTGTTTAACTAGCTGGCCATTAAACTCGAAGGTGTTTTCTTCAAGAACAATTTTGAGACATTTGATGATAAAAGTGGTTGAACAGTTAACTTGAAATTCTTCGATGAACCAATATACCGCCTCAATAGCTCCTTGCTGAAGGATATTACTGTACAATGCCTCAATATCTAACATGACTAATGTCTCACTCACTGAATTATATCTAAGACCTTCTACGATGTTTATGATGTCGCTAGTATCCTGCACATATGATGGAATCCTGGGGACATATGGCCGCAACATGGAGTCGATATATTTGGATATAGGTTCTGTGATGGAGCCAATCGTGGTAACAATGGGATGATAGGGGGATTTCACTATTTTTTATGAATTTTGGGGACCCATATATGCTGGCCATCCTTGGATGTTTAGTGTTCAGAAATTCATATTCTTTTTGGCAAATGAGATCATCTCATAATGCTCTAGAAGTGAGGCGTTCAATTTTAGTCTTGACTCTAGGGGTATGATAATTAGTCACAGGCATATAGCAAGCTGCATCTTGTAATAGTTTCATCTTGGACACATAGGTGGTAGTGTCCATAACAACGATCCAGCCCACTTTGTCGCAGTTTTTTATAGTGATAGACTTATCCTGTTTTAGTTCCATTAGGGCTGCGAATACATATTGGTCTAGATCATGGGTACTCACAAACTTTCTCTCGGGGGCCAAATTTACAGTGTGGTTTGTGGCCGAGGGCCGCACCGGTGGGGGCGGGGTCAGTGGGGGAGGGGGGCGGGGCTAGAGCAAAAAAAAATACTATGACATGAGGTTGAACACAGGCCCCTGCAGCGGACGCCTTCGTCCACTGAGCCACCAGACCCGGCATACACACATCTCTCTCTCTATCTAACTCTCTCTCTCTCGCTCTGTCTCCCTCCCTCTCTCTATCTCTCCCTCCCTCTCTCTCTCTTTCCGTCTCCCTCTCTCTCCATCTCTCTCCCTCTCTCTCCCTCTCTCTCTCCCTCCCTCCCTCTCTGTCTCACTCACTCTGTTTGTTTCTGTCTCTCCCTCCATCTCTCTCTGTCTCCCTCCCTCTCTCTGTCTCCCTCTCTCTCTCTCTCTCTCTGTCTCTGTCTCCCTCCCTTTCCCTCCCTTTGTCTCCCTCCGTCTGTCTCCCTCCGTCTGTCTCCCTTCCTCTGCCTCCCTCCCTCTGCCTCCCTCCCTCTGCCTCCCTCCCTCTGTCTGTCTCCCTCCCTCTGTCTGTCTCCCTTCCTCTGTCTCCCTTCCTCTGTCTCCCTTCCTCTGTCTCCCTTCCTCTGTCTCCCTTCCTCTGTCTCCCTCCCTCTGCCTCCCTCCCTCTGCCTCCCTCCCTCTGCCTCCCTCCCTCTGTCTCCCTCCCTCTGTCTCCCTCCCTCTGTCTCCCTCCATCTGTCTCCCTCCATCTGTCTACCTCTATCTGTCTACCTCTATCTGTCTACCTCTATCTGTCTACCTCTATCTGTCTCCCTCTATCTGTCTCCCTCTACCTGTCTCCCTCTACCTGTCTCCCTCTGCCTGTCTCCCTCTGCCTGTCTCCCTCTGCCTGTCTCCCTCTGTCTGTCTCCCTCTGTCTGTCTCCCTCTGTCTGTCTCCCTCTGTCTGTCTCCCTCCCTCTGTCTGTCTTCCTCCCTCTGTCTGTCTCCCTCCCTCTGGCTCCCTCCCTCTGGCTCCCTCCCTCTGTCTCCCTCCGTCTGTTTCCCTCCATCTGTCTCCCTCTACCTGTCTCCCTCTATCTGTCTCCCTCTATCTGTCTCCCTCTGTCTGTCTCCCTCCCTCTGTCTCCCTCCCTCTGTCTGTCTCCCTCCCTCTGTCTGTCTCCCTCTCCCTCTGTCTCCCCCGACTCCCTCCCTCTGTCTCCCCCCGACTCCCTCCCTCTGTCTCCCCCGACTCCCTCCCTCTGTCTCCCCCGACTCCCTCCCTCTGTCTCCCCCCGACTCCCTCCCTCTGTCTCCCTCCCTCCCTCTCTGTCTCCCTCTATCTGTCTCCCTCTCTCTGTCTCCCTCTCTCTGTCTCCCTCTCTGTCTCCCTCTCCCTCCGTCTCCCTCCCTCTGTCTCCCCCAACTCCCTCCCTCTGTCTCCCCCGACTCCCTCCCTCTGTCTCCCCCGACTCCCTCCCTCTGTCTCCCCCCGACTCCCTTCCTCTGTCTCCCCCGACTCCCTTCCTCTGTCTGTCTCCCTTCCTCTGTCTCCCTTCCTCTGCCTCCCTCCCTCTGCCTCCCTCCCTCTGCCTCCCTCCCTCTGTCTCCCTCCCTCTGTCTCCCTCCCTCTGTCTCTCCTCTGTCTCCCTCCTCTGTCTCCCTCCCTCTGTCTCCCTCCCTCTGTCTCCCTCCCTCTGTCTCCCTCCATCTGTCTCCCTCTATCTGTCTACCTCTATCTGTCTCCCTCTATCTGTCTCCCTCTATCTGTCTCCCTCTGTGTGTCTCCCTCTGTGTGTCTCCCTCTGTCTGTCTCCCTCTGTCTGTCTCCCTCCCTCTGTCTGTCTCCCTCCCTCTGTCTGTCTCCCTCCCTCTGTCTGTCTCCCTCCCTCTGTCTGTCTCCCTCCCTCTGTCTGTCTCCCTCCCTCTGTCTCCCTCCACCCGTCTCCCTCCATCTGTCTCCCTCCATCTGTCTCCCTCCATCTGTCTCCCTCCATCTGTCTCCCTCTACCTGTCTCCCTCTACCTGTCTCCCTCTATCTGTCTCCCTCTATCTGTCTCCCTCTGTCTGTCTCCCTCCCTCTGTCTGTCTCCCTCCCTCTGTCTGTCTCCCTCCCTCCGTCTGTCTCCCTCCCTCCGTCTGTCTCCCTCCCTCCGTCTGTCTCCCTCTGTCTGTCTCCCTCCCTCCGTCTGTCTGTCTCCCTCTGTCTGTCTGTCTCCCTCTGTCTGTCTGTCTCCCTCTGTCTGTCTGTCTCCCTCTGTCTGTCTGTCTCCCTCCCTCTGTCTCCCTCTGTCTGTCTCCCTCTCCCTCTGTCTCCCCCGACTCCCTCCCTCTGTCTCCCCCCGACTCCCTCCCTCTGTCTCCCCCCGACTCCCTCCCTCTGTCTCCCCCGACTCCCTCCCTCTGTCTCCCCCGACTCCCTCCCTCTGTCTCCCCCGACTCCCTCCTTCTGTCTCCCCCCGACTCCCTCCCTCTGTCTCCCCCGACTCCCTCCCTCTGTCTCCCTCCCTCCCTCTCTGTCTCCCTCTATCTGTCTCCCTCTCTCTGTCTCCCTCTCTCTGTCTCCCTCTCTGTCTCCCTCTCCCTCCGTCTCCCTCCCTCTCCCTCTGTCTCCCTCCCTCTCCCTCCCTCCCTCTCCCTCTGTCTGTCTGTCTCCCTCCCTCTCCCTCCCTCCCCCTCTCTGTCTCCCTCTCTCTCTCCCTCTGTCTCCCTCTGTCTGTCTCCCTCTGTCTGTCTCCCTGTCTGTCTCCCTCCCTGTCTGTCTCCCTCCCTGTCTGTCTGTCTCCCTCTCTGTCTGTCTCCCTCTCTGTCTGTCTCCCTCTCTGTCTGTCTCCCTCTCTGTCTGTCTCCCTCTCTGTCTGTCTCCCTCTCCCTCTCTCTCGTCTCCCTCTCTTTCTGTCTCCCTCTCTATCTGTCTCCCTCTCTATCTGTCTGTCTCCCTCTGTCTGTCTCCCTCTGTCTCCCTCCCTCTCCCTCTGTCTCCCTCCCTCTCCCTCTGTCTGTCTCCCTCTGTCTCCCTCCCTCTCCCTCTGTCTCCCTCCCTCTTCCTCTCTGTCTCCCTCTCTGTCTCCCTCTCTGTCTCCCTCTCTCTCCCTCTCTCTCCCTGTCTCCCTCTCCCTCTCTCTCTGTCTCCCTCTCTCTCTGTCTCCCTCTCCCTCTCTCTCTGTCTCCCTCTCTCTCTGTCTCCCTCTCTCTCTGTCTCCCTCTCTCTCTGTCTCCCTCTCTCTCTGTCTGTCTCTCTCTCTCCCTCTCTCTCGGTCTGTCTCCCTCTGTCTCTCTCTCTCGGTCTGTCTCCCTAAAATCTAAATCTAAATCCGTATTTGTAAAGCGCGAACTACTCACCCTTAGGGGTCTCAAGGCGCTGGGGGCCGTTGTGGAAATTAAGTGAGCTATTGCCCAGAGTCACACGGTGCTGAGCTGAGCTGCCGCCGGAGCCGGGGATCGAACCGTGAACCCTGTGCTCCGAAGTCAGCTGCCCTGGCCGCTGCACCACACCTCTCCACTGTCCCTCTGTCTCTCTCTCTCTCGGTCTGTCTCCCTCTCTCTCCCTCTCTGTCTCCCTCTCTCTCCCTCTGTCTCTGTCTCCCTCTGTCTCCCTCCCTCTGTCACCCTCTCTCTGTCACCCTCTCTCTGTCACCCTCTCTCACCTCACCCCGCGTGTGTGTCAGCCGGGGCTGAGACAGCTTCCTGGGAACACACACAGCCGCACCCGAGTACTTCACAGGTCTTTAAAATACCATTCACTTGTTAATGAGGCTTTGTTGTATTTTACCTCTTCGTAGCGCCCCTGCATCTCCACCCCGAGTGGAGATGCAGGGGCGCTACGAAGAGGTAAAATACAACAAAGCCTCATTAACTAAGTGAATGGTCTTTTAAAGAATCGCCCGGCCCCCATAGAGCAGAGTCTCTCAGAGTCCGCGCTGCGGTGTTTGCTGACACTTTAAAAAAAAAAAAACAGGTACGATGTCTGCAAGGTCCGCGGGCCGCCAAGGAAGGCTTGCCGGGCCGCTGGCGGCCCGCGGGCCGTACTATGAGTACCCGTGGTCTAGATTATATGGAGTTTTAGGGAAGAAACGTGTGGCCGTTTTGAGACGTTTGTATACCACCTGTTCAAAGATAGCAACGTCCGGCCCTATACATGTAGTAGGGCTCTATACATGCATTGAAAATGAGTTGGGCCAAAAAGCATTAAGGTACTTTCTGTTCAAAAGGAATGATGGCCTTATGGAACATTCAAAAATACTCCTTTAAATGAGTGATTTGATACTTAGAAATAATTTCTTCCTTTTGAAAAGGGAATGGTTTCATCAGATTCAAGGTACAGCCATGGGTTCCAGGTTTTCTCCCACTTACGCCAACCTCTTTATGGGGTGGCTTGAGAGGGAACATGCCTGGTGTCCCATTGCGGGCAAATGGATGGGTCATATAATATTCTGGGGTTGTTTTATAGACGACATCTTGATTATCTGGAGAGGTACCAATTCAAGTTTAAAAGAGTATATGGATTATATAAATGATAATAGCCTTAATGTGAGTTTCAAATTGGGGCTGATTCCGATTCGGGCCGGAAAACTCTCCGACCGAGCCGGACCCGGAGAGATTTCCGACCGAATCGGACTCTGGCAGTCCGACCGAACGAGTATGATGCGCACGCATGCTATCGGACTCGATTCGGTCGGACTCCCATTGAAGTCAATGGGAGCCGGTCGTACAACGCGTACCAGGGCTCCCATTGACTGAATGGGTGCGAGGCGAACGAGGGCGCCCCCTACAGCGGGTTCGCGTCGATGCAGTTCGTGCCGCACACGCACAGGTAGGGGGGACCCATGGGTCCCCCCTGTGTGCGAGTCGCATGGCTATGCGTACAGGGGGGTCCGACACGGACCCCCAAAGTCCGGCTCCGACAGCTGTTTCGAGCCGGACGGTGCGGGTCGGTCGGACTGCTCAAGGCGCGCATCGTACTTGCCCGGCCGGGGAACGTCTCCATCGCGCGGTGCGAGTCGAGTCCGAGCGAGTCGGTCGGTGTGGTTCGGACCCGTGAACGAGTCGGTCGGCGATTTCGCGTGCGCTCGCATCGTACTCGCTCGGCCGGACGCGCGTTCGAATCGGTCGGAAAAGAGGGCTCCGAATCGGATCCGGTTAAGCCGAATCCGATTCGGTGCGCTACCGGCCGAGATCGGAATCGGCCCCTATGTGTCATAACACCAACAAGATTGATTTTCTGCAAATGTATGTCTCGAAGAACAGCATACACAGCTAATTGTTCTGAAAAGAGACCGCCACGAATAATATACTTAGGGCGGATAGTGCACATCCTACCTTGGTGATCACTGGTATTCCATATGGCGAAATGATGAGAATCCTATCCTGAGAAATTGCAGTAATGATGAGGACTTCACTGAATGTTTAGATGACCTTAAAAGCAGATGCAGGGTTTGGTGTTACCCAGAACACGTCATAAAAAAGGCAGAAACAAGAATTAAGGACATTAAGACACTCTGGTGGAAAAACCCAAAATGGAATCAAAAGATCGGTTGGTTTTTATATCAACTTATAGCCAGGAGCACAATCGAATATATAAAATCATCCGCAAAAACTGGGATCTGTTAAAAGGTGTACCTGGTTTAACTAATGTGATTACAGACAAACCTATTGTAACATACAGGAAAGGCCGGACCATCAGAAATAAAATAATGAGAAATTATTTAGAGCCTGCAAAAAGCAGAGATACAGGTCTGAATTGGTTGCCCCAACAGCCGAAAGTTTTTTTTACATGTGGTTCATGTGTCCTATGTAACTATGGACTTAATAAACTCAAAGAATTTAACTATAACACGCAGAAAACATACCATATAAACCAATTTATCAATTGCAACAGTTGCTATGTGATCTATGCCATCATATGTAACTGTACAATGGTTTATATTGGCAGCACTAAGAGAGCTTTGAAACTACTGTTTCAAGAACTTCATAGAGCTATAATAAACAGGGATGAGAGGTAACCAACGGCACAGTATGTTATTGAACACCATCCGAACGAGGTAGAGTTTAAGTTTCACAGAATTCAAAGAATAGAGAAATATCCGAGGGGGGAGACATGGAACTGAAATTGAGACAGGAAGAAGCAAAGTGGATCAGTAGATTAAGAACTGTAGAGATGGGTCTTAACTGAGAAAATGAGTTACATCAATTTCTATAACTATATAATGACCTCTGTCATGAGTGTTAACAGAAGTGTTTGAAGATTATTTACAGCTAATCATAGATATTAGACCATCCGAACAATACATTCTTGTTAGACATTTGATGATGTAATTGAAGCATCGGTGCACCTAATGGCTATATAGAAGCACCTTAGATATAGAGATGTACAAAACGTAATCGTATTAAAATGTAACTTCAGGCGTTAGACATGTTCCTTGTAATGGCAGTTTTTTGAGTTGGGGCCCTTTCCAAATTGCTCAATGTACATCAGATTGGTCTTGTCCTTATGAGCCATAACTATAGATTCTTATGCGTATTAATTGTACATAGCCACACATCCCAATGACTGGATGTTTTTAAGGCATGGATGTATGGGGGAGTACTCGGCAACACAAGGGTAGTCCTGGCTTGTGATGATAGTCAGGTTACTTTTGCGTACAGCTTTGAAGCATTATTACTGTGGCTTTTTAGTGTAGGGGTCTACACTAATATCTCGAGCATTCATGCAGGATCTATGCCGCATACCATCGGCCATTGTTTTTCTATATTTTTTTCGCAATTGAGACTTATCCACATATTTACCCTTCACCTTCTTATTGGTTAATAAGGGAGGAACTGGAAATGAAACAAACGTTTGTTACGAGGATATTGAGGGGGAGTTACGGCGTTGGTATGGATGAGTTTGACGGCATAATCAGATCACGTTGTTCTTGAGCATGCCTTTGAGGCATGATCTTTGTAGCCTTTCAGTGTAGGGGTCGACACTAATATCTTGAGCTTTCACACATGTTTAATGTCTCATACCGTCGTCCATTGTTTTGCTATTTTGCCCTCGTAATAGAAACTTATTTACAGATCCTCCGTTCACCTTGTTATTGGTCAACAAGGCAAGAGCCAAAAATGAATCAAATGTATGTTACGAGGATATCGAGGTGCAGTGATGGCGTGGTTATGGAGGAGTGCACGGGCATAATTGGGTCAAGTTTTCTTTGCGCAATGCACTTGAGGCAAGGTCATTGTAGCTTTATGGTTTTGTGCTTTACAGTAATATCTCGAGCATTCCAGCATGAATAATGGCGCACATCACTCCCGTTTGTTTTGCTATTTTTCTTCACAATAGAAACCTATTCACAGATCTACTCTTCTTGTTTTTGGTCAACAAGGGAAGAACCAGAAATGAAATGAACATATGTTACGAGAATATTGAGTGGAAATTAAGGCCTATCCGATTATTTTTTAAATATATTTTTTATTGGTTTTGTAAGTCATAAACAACAAGGTACAAACTCGAGCCATCTATTACATCAATTCTAACTATTATCTTCCAACAGCGCTTTGGCTCTCCCTCCCTCCACTCCCTCTCCACCCCCCACTCCCTCTCCACCCCCCTCCCCAGCCCGGGTCTCAGAGTGTTCGGTTCTAATGTTATTCATTGGTGTTTGTGGTGTCAGGTTGCGTGTATCGTCTCAGGGCAGGGTGTACCCCCCCATTTCCACCTCTATTGTAGTCCCCACAACCCTGACCAATCATTCCGGCTCAGTCACAACCATTCTCAGTATTCATGGAATTATGAGCTGTGGTGGCAGTGCATCCGGGGGCGTCAACAATTCTGTGAGCATCGCCGTCCATGCTCTCATGTCATCTTCCAATTTTAAATCTCTTCGCATCAGTCTCATATGGCATCCCTCTGCAGTAACCCATTCCGCCATGTCCTTTAACCAATCGCTCACCTTCGGGCTCCTTGGAGACAGCCATCCCATCGCAATTCTACGCTTAGCTAGTATTAGTCCCAGCATAAGAAACTTCCTGCTCAGCTTTTTCTTTTTCCGGAATGGGACCCGTCCCAAGAGGCATTGTGCAATCTCTCGGGGCACCTCCCAGCCTGTAGCCAGTCAGAGACTTCGAATAATGGCCCACCAGAAACCCTCAAGCTTCGAGCAGTTCCATATCAAGTGCAGAAAATCCGCCTCCTTGTCCCCGCACCTTGGGCAATTCGCCCACCTCTCAGGGTATATGTTCTTTAACCTCTTAGGTTTTAAATAGGCCTGGTGAACTATATATTATTGTACTAACTTAAATCACACATTCGTAGATGTGGATTTAACCCCTTCATGAATTAGTTCCCAGCATTGTGTATCTAGGGTCTCCGTTAGTTGTGACTCCCATTTGTCCTGTACAGTAAGCACCGTCGACGGAGCATCCTCCCGCAAAGCTCTATAAAGGTGCGAGATCAGCCTCCCTCCTCCAGCCATTGATAACATTGTTTCCAGCGTTCGCGAGGCCACAGGTGCTTCCGGAAATGCCGGTCAGATCTCTCTTGCTGTAGCTGCCACCTTGGCGTATTGTAAATGCTGCCCCTGTCCCAGCTGGAACGCCTCGGCGGCTTCCTCTCTAGTGATGAACTGGTTTTAGGATAAAGATCCCCCAGTACTTCACATCCCCCCTCTCTCCACCTACGCAGTGACATGCTATTGCCTAAGGCCCTGAATGGGCGTAGGGACCAGAAGTTGACTTCTGATGCAAATGGGGCCCTCTTCAGCACTGTTTTGACCGTCCTTTCCCACGCTCCACTAACCATACGGACCGTATAAGGCAGCCATGTAGGCGCCCTCGATCCCAACATTAGAATCTCCGGCAGGGAATATTCTCTGCACAGACCCTCCAGCAGCCTACGCTCCCAGTTATCATTCCCATCCAGCCAATATACAGCATGCTGCAGTTGCGAGGCCAGGAAATAATATTCCAGGCCCCGAACCTCCAAGCCGCCCCTGCTCCATGTACGTTTTAGTGTTGCCAAGCTAACTCTTCGTCTCCCAGTGCCCCATAGCAATTCTATTATCAATTTATCCAGTACCTTGAAGACCCTCCTTGGTATATCAAATAGTGTCCCTTGGAAGAAATAGGGACATCTAGGGAGTATGACCATTTTGGTTAATGCGATCTTACCCATCAATGAAAGGTTAAGCGTGTTCCAGAATTTTATATTCTTCCGTAGCCCATCAATAACTCTGTCTAAGTTCGCTTCTTCAAAATCACGCACCGTGTGTATGATCCTGATCCCCAGATACCGGACCACCCCTGACTCCCTTGGTAGTCCCAACATAGGTAAGTCAGTGACCGGCTTTCCCACCAGTGTCCCCAGCGGGAACAGCTTTGATTTATTGTGATTAACGTGCAGTCCAGTAAGCCTGCCAAATTCAGATTGATTGTTCAACATGATCGGTACAGAATGGCTGGGGTGCCGTAGATATATCAATGCATCGTCTGCGTAAAGGAGACCAAATGGGCGTTCTCCCCCACCCGGATGCCCCAATCCTTCAGATTCGTCCTTAGGCGGCAGGCCAGGGGCTCCATGGCCATCGCAAACAGCAGTGGCTACAAGGGGCACCCCTGCCGTGTCCCCCTGCTAAGACCAAAACTTTGTGACACTGTTTTACCGATTCGGACTCTAGCCGAAGGGCTATTATACAACAGCTGCACCCATTTAATATCAGTGTCTCCAATACCTGCTTTATGGAGGACCTCCCAGAGATAGTCCCACCACACAGAGTCGAATGCTTGTTCGATATCCAGGAATGCTAGTGCATATGAATCGTGTTACAAGGTTGGGGAGTGTATTATCAACGATAACCAACGCAGATTTTGTATTGTGTTCCTATTCGGGATGAATCCACATTGATCAACTGCGGCAACTGTGGTAAAAGTCTCATAGCCAGGACCTTACTTAGAATTTTCAGATCCACATTTAGCATGGATAGGGGTCGGTACGATGAAGCCTCATAACTATCCTTATCTGGTTTAGGGATCATCACTATCAATGCATCTCTCTTTGACCCAGGTAGTAGCCCCCCTTAAACGCCTCATTGTATGTTTCCAGCAGTTTTTCAGCTAAGACCTCCTGCCTAGTGAGATAAAATTCAACTGGCAAGCCATCTCCTCCGGGAGTCTTCCCAGTCCGCATCGTTTTTATTGCCGCCTCTATCTCGTGCCTCATCAAAGGGGCGTCCAGAGTATCTCTACCCTCCTCGTCTAGACTTGGCATGTTTATTGTATCCAGGTAGGCTCATATCTCAGCCACAGTTGCAAGGGCTGGGGCCGTATAAACACTTTCAGATGTGTCGCAAACACTTCCACTATATCTTGTTGCGTGTCTACCCTCTTGCCCTTTCCATCACGGAGTCCCACTATTGGAGCCCCACTCCTCTCTGCCCTAATGAGCGTAGCCAGCATACGGCTCGCCCTGTCCCCTTCCCTGTGCAGTCTTTTCCTATAATTAGAGCGCTCAAATTTGTCAAGTATGTCCCATGTATCCATGAGCTCCTTCCTGCAATCTTGCCAGGGCTGTATACTAAGCGGTGTCTTAATCTCCCGCTCCAAAATGGACATTCGTTTTCTAGGCTATCCAGCTGTCTATTGAGTTGCTGCCTAACACCGTGTGTGTCATTTTTAGGCATACCCCCCGTAGGACCACCTTCATAGCATCCCACTCAACCGTCCGGGACGAAGCACTACCCCAATTATTACTAAAATATTCATCCAGTGCCCGGGAAACCTCTGACACAAATACCTGGTCCATCAGTGCTTCTGCATTTAGTCTCCAGAGGGGGACCTCAGGAGGCTGCATCCGCATTCGGAGTGAAACAAGCAGGGGGGAATGGTCTGAAATGTAACGAGCCAGGTACTCCACGCCCACCACCCACTGTAGAGCAACGTCGGACACCAGACAGTAATCAATGTGGCTATTCGTACCTTCAGCTGGGACATGACAGGAGTACTGCCGGCTATATGGATGCCGTAATCTCCAAACATCGTGGAGTCCCGCGTCCCTCATCAATTCTCGCAGTGCCTCTGTCATTACAGGTTTAGTGTCAGCTCTTGGGGGGTAGCGATCCAGCATCCCATCTAACACACAATTCAAGTCCCCAGGCACAACCACAGCCGCTCGCATATGTTCCACTAAAATATTCAGGATACTCCCATAAAATGATTGATCATCTGCGTTGGGCGCATAAACATTCAGCATGCATATCTTTCGAGCATCCAGTGTGCCCACCACCAGTATGTACCGACCTTCAGGGTCTATCTTGGTCTCCTTCACTACGAAAGGAGTCCCGGGCGCCACCCAAATCATGACGCCCCTCGCATAGCTTGAGTATGTCGTCGCAAAGACCAGACCACGCCATCTGCGGCGGAGTGCAGAGAGGCAAGGGCCCCATGTATGAGTCTCTTGTAAGAAAGCCACTGAAACCCCATATCGGCACAGATAGGAGTGGACTCTGTCTTTTAATTACCTGACCCAATGCTCTGACATTCCACGTCATCCATTTCCAAACAACTGTCATTCCTCATGTAATGTCAAGGCTATCATTCCACAGGGGGTCCCTCACGCCACCGTGCCACGTTGTCCCACACCACATCCACCTTTGTAGAGTTACCCTCAACCTCCTTGACACTCCTGTTGACCCGAGTCATCCCAGTCCCCTTATACCAAAAACAAGCCCCAACTGTTGGGCCAATCCCCCCTCCCTCAGGCAGTGAGTCCAAACTGGGTAGCCCTCAGCAACTAGGCCCCTTTCTAGAACCCGCCGCCACATCCCCCCAAGGAGACAACGGTCTCCTTACCAACCTTTGCTCGTAGCAAGGAGCCCAACATCCCACCAGATGCGAGGCCTAAACACTCAGCCTGCTCGGTAGGACCGTAGCCCACCATGAGGCCTCCGCCAATCTACTCTTTACAGCATCTTGCCTACATACACATATCATTCTAGGTGTACCCACATTTCAGAGCCTACCTACAATCCTGGCTCCACATTGATACATAGCGTTTATATCATATTTTACAAACATTATCAATAGCAGCACAAAGACAACGCCATTTCTTCCAGCAATACAGTACTTGAAGTAGAGGAGAGGAAACCTGGTCCACCACAGGACGCTACTCAATCTGCATCCCCTTTACCCCGTCCCTTAGGTTTCATTGAGGGTATCACTGGTTTCAGCGTATCCGGAACGCAGTCAGAGTCAGCCAAAGTGCCGTCCGGGCAAACAAAAATTCTGCCAGCACCGCTGGTGTTGGAGTCCAGCAGGGAATCCACTGAGCGCCTCCGTGCGCTTTGGCCTGACAGTCCCTTGTCAGGATTTCTGAAGGCAAGAACTCTACAATCTGTGCCACAGTTCAGGAACAGTCGCGATTCAACACTAAAGCAGGAAGAACCATTGCATGAAGCGAGGCATGGAGATTAAGAAACTCCAAGATGGCCGGACTTCCAAACAAGTTAGGGTTCTAGTCTTTTCCCCTGCCTCGAGATTCTATTTGAAGCGCTCCGATTAGAACCCCCGCAACTTCACCTGAGTTCTTGAAGGAGAAGCATCTCGTAACGCCATCTCCGAGGTAGTTAGTCAGGGTAGTATCTTCCGGCCATCCCGTCAGCCTCAGTCCCGTCCTATTCCGGAGTTTGCGCACTGTTGTGTCTTCTGCTGAAGCGCTACACCGCAGCCTCAGTCTCATCTTTTCTCGGAGTCTGCGCACTCTCCGTGAACGGCTTTTCAGTCAAGTTAGCGTCTCTTCGTGTGCATGCGCAGACAAGAAATTCCTACCCAAAGAGAGCAGTATCGAGTCTCTGAAGAATTCGTCGCTACAGAGGAGACCAGCGTCCAAGCTTAAGGAAGCTAAGTACAATTTTGATTCTAAGAGTATGAGCCATTGTTGCAACGTGGTATTTTGGGTTAAAAAATAAACAAAGTGTTATTTATGGAACTGTAAATATTTAGAAGTGTAGAGAGGAAATCCATAACAAGTCTTACCTGATGTAAAGAGTCTTGAAGTTCTCTTCTCCCTGTGAAGAAAGAAAAAACAAGGGTCAAGAAGAATCTACTCAGAAGGTTTATTTAAGCCTAAATAGTTAGAAGAGGAGCTAACAGCCTAGGTCAATTAGGTATGTTACTTGACTTAAATAAATATATATATATATATATACATATATATATATATATTTAACAGATGTATATATTTGGAGTAGTAGAAATGTATTAATGTGTTTTTTAGTTTTCTAGAACTCCATGGTCCAAGGCAGAACAGTACGCTGAGGAGAAAATTGAGGGTATAGAAAACTGATGACCAGATGCAGTCTCTTCTTGTAGTTTGTTATTTTATCCACTCCCCTTCCCCTTCCCCATTCGGATATACTTCTAGGCGCTATTCAAAAAAGAGCGTTGGGGGGTGTTTCCCAGAGGGGGCATTGGGAAATATCTTCTGTTACTGCGCAAGTATAAGGTGCCGACGCTCTGACACCCTGACTCCTACGTAATCTATTCTGAGTGGTACGAACCTGTGCCACCCCTAGGGAATCCAGCCAATTCTCCGCTTCCGATGGAGTCGTGAAAAAATATGCTTTCCCCTTATGCTGAATGCGAAGCTTTGCTGGGTATAAGAGGCTATAATGCATGTCATGTCACTCTGAGGCGTTTCTTCGTCTCCCAATATTCATTTCGCAAGTTTTGCACTTTACATGTGTAATCAGGGAATATCATTATAGCTTGTCCGTTGAACCTGGCCGCTCCGTGAACTCTGGTGTGCTGCAATATCACATTGCGGTCTCTAAAGTTGAACAAATGCGCTATGATGGCGCGTGGTGGTGCTCCCGGTCTAGGCGGCCGGGCAATCGCGCTATGCGCACTTTCAATTGTGAAACATTTTGAGAATCCTTTAGGGCGCAGCGTGGTCGTGATCCAGTCCTCCAGGAAAAGCTCTACTAACTGTCCCTCTGCCCTTTCCGGAAAGCTCAACAGATGGATGTTATTCCACCTGGTGCGCCCCTCAGCATCCTCGACCCATGCCTCCAGTAGGGTCGACTGCGCTCGCAACTCCAATACTTCTTTCCGCAGGGTGGTCACCTCAGACTGCAGGGTCTTAACACCTTGTTCAGTCTCCGTCACTCTATCCGAGATTTTCCGAACGTCAGCCGTAAGAGCCCCATCTCGAGCGCCACTGTGTCTATCCTGGCTAAGATCATCTCTCTGGATCCCTTGATTTCCGCCAGCAGTTCTGCCATAGTGGGAGGGGTCTGTTCCCCCTCTGTCGCCTATGGTGCCTGACCACCCACTGCTCCATCAGACTGCAGCGGCATTGTGTAAATGTCTATTTTGTTGGTCTGTACCACCTTAGCTCCCTTATCTTTAGCCATCCTCACTTTGGCCCCACCGCCCACGTCCAGCACCAGGTCCAGAGTTCGTGTATGCCACTGATGACACTGTGGAACTCAGCGGCGGACAGCTATTCCGCTTCTCGCAGTTCACCCTCTTAACTGGGACTCTGCCCTTAGGTCTCCGATCCTCAAATCCAGTAGATTGCACTTCCACTAGCAAAAGGGGGGAAGGTCATCTGTCCCGGTCTACTGTGCCATGTTGTAATGCGCCCTCTACCAGAGCACTAATGCCGCGACTGTGGAGGGGTGTCCGACCCCCCCGGCCCCCCCCAGGTCCCGGGTCCTCACTGCCGGATTTAGTTCTGCCTCCCAGGAGATGCCCGCTCTCTCGGCCGCCTTCCAATCGTCTGCTCCCTTAGCAAGCAATCCAATCCGCAGCTAGTATTAGCAGCCTCCTCCGGAGTTTCGCTCCGAGTCCGATGGTGCGCAGCACTCCTGCGTTGCGGTGCCCCAGTTTGCTGGTGCGAGGCAGATCTCCACAGTCTGTCCTCTCCTGCAGGGATTCGAGGCACGCCCCCGGCCGCGCTGTATTTCCTCCTGCTCCTCACCGGGGCAGTCCGGCCCGCTCGGGTCTTCTCCGCACTTCCGCTCACTCAGCACTACTGTGGCAGCGACGACAGCGAGCAGCCAGTCTTCAGCAGGGGCCGCCTCCTCTCGATATTCGCTTGGGTGTCCCCAGCTCCCTTCACTCACCCAGGGTGACACGCCTGCAGCTCCGGCGAGCAGTCCCCACTATCGGCCGCACTGGTCTCACAGGCCGCTGCAGTCCAAGCTCCGCCATCACCTCCCCAGCAGGCCAGCCGCTCCCATTACGGAACACGCTGCCCGCAAATCACTCGGATCTTCAGCGTATCATGCAGGTAATGCTGGTTTATGTCGTAACAGCTCTATTTTGTTGTTGATGCCAAAGGATTATGCAGGATTAATTTACAGATCGGCGGGAGCTCTGAGGGAACACATCTAGGCAGCCATCTTGCCTGGCCACGCCCATCCGATTTGTTTTATTACAACGCTCATCTCTGAGGCACGATCACTGTCACTTGGAAAGTTGAATTTCATACCAATTATTTTGCCTTTAATGGACATTTTATATCGCATTGTTTTGCTATCTGTCGATCTTTTTATTGTTTCAGCAAGATTTCGCTTGGTATTATTCATGCCGCCAGCTTAAGAATATGGCCTTCTAATAGGTGGAAAGATGGAACGGACCAGAGAGGGAACCCATGTAAGAAAATCACAGCCAATGTAGGTCGTCGATGTGTATGTAATTCACAGGACGTCCGGTTGGTTGAAGCAGATGGTAGACCTGAGAGGGAGCTTTTCGTTTAATATCATTCTTTCATTAATTGGTGATCTTCATCTGCATTTTTTCTACGAAGACACACGTAGCCAGAAAGGGTTATGTTGTATTCCGCTTTAGGGGTCCGTATATAGGTTTTCCTGAATCATGTCCTTATATAGGCACAATTTGCCTTGCCCTTATATAGGCATAGAATCCCTGTCCTTATTTAGGCATTAACCGTGCACTCCAAATACAGGCATGGTCACCGACATCCGTCCACCCTAACGTCACAACGAGTTCTTAGAAACCAGACCCTTAAGCTTCGTGAGTTCCCCTAGCACAGGACTATTGATTTCTCCAAGAACTCATCTATTATGTATGAACCAGTATACCTTAAGGGTTCATTCCTGACGTCTTCCTATGTCCGACTTCACGTCAATGCTAACATTCCTCGACACCTACCAGGTATAAATATACCTTCCCTTGCCCAAGCAAGTTAGAGGAGACCTCGACTTCAGAGGAGCCCGTATCCCGGCCTGACGCACTGAGAAGACGCTGTCATTCCTGCACGCAGACGAATCCAGCTTCCAGTGTTCTGACTCCCTTCGCGGGGTGTTAGAGTTCCAAGATCCGGCAGGAGATTCCCACCTCTCTCATTCTCAAGGTATGGAGCTGACTAGATCCTAGAGGGACTCTTGGCATACTAGACTTAACCTACTCTTAGTCTACCATACTAGCAGAATACTCCACCTACTTCTACTCTTCCCTACACCTAGTCTAGGTTAGGTACATTGGGGTAGAACTAGCTTAGAGACGCATCGTTTGAGTACTCGCATTTTTAGCTCATGTTATTTATGTACGTGAATATATGCTAAAAGATAATGCTAGCGCAGTATTATTTATTTCTACTGCTCACGCTGTACATTATTTATCTTGCATACTGTCTTGTGATCATAACAGCACATATCTCTTACACGAGAAACAAGACTGTTCAATAAAACCCTTTTTATTGAAATGTCCGTCTTCCCTTTCTGTGTAACTCTGCAGAAACTAAGCATGCACGATTGAATGAGTGAAACTGTTATCTATTGTTTCCACGATTCTGAGATATGTTCCGCTTCTAAAGGGAAACAAAGTTGTCATGTTTTTCGATTGCCAGAAACTACTCCCTTCTTGTTCTCAAGGAGTTTCTAGTGGCCTCTGAGCTAGCTGGCACAGGTAATTAAGTTTAATATAATCGATAGGGACATACCGACCTTAGTCCTATGTCAAACCTATAGGTTATATTATTCCAATGCGCAGAGCCTATTAGAGAAATAGGAACTACACTACATGGCGCCCAACGGTTTGGTAAGGCAGTAATTTAACGCTAGATACTGAGTAACTCATTCGTGCTTTTCTCAGAGACCTCTACTCACATACTCCATAAGACGTCCGGAGTGGGTAGGGTTAAAATATCCGCCATAACTAAATAGGGAAGCACCCTATAAATTAGTTGTTTGGTTTGTTCAACGTTGAAGGATACAGTGTTCCAAAATATTGTGCACCTTATCTTTTTGTTTCCTTGAAACTTGTTCTACATTTTTCAAAAAACAAAATGCCTGACTCCGACAACGGTGACGTTGCGGGTCAACCAGCTTTAACAGCTTATAACATTACAGGTTTAAATGAAACCGAGGAGGGTGTTATAGACATCCATCCAAACTTAAGAAGAGCCATCACTCTAAAACTTATAAAACACGGCCTACCACCAAGAGGAGGTAGAGCAGTTTTTGTGATAGAGGCACACAAATCCTTTCAGACAGAGGTATTGTATTCATGGGTCATATTTCCTGAATCAAATTCAGTAACAAAAATGTTTCACTTCTACAAAGAAGATGAACCACCAGAGGAATATATTCCTTTCGAGGATATTGAAATTCCACTAACATACAAGGAGCATCAGCTCTGGTTTAAAGATGCCCTAAAACATCACAAAAACATTACCAGGCTTGGTCCACTAGGTAGACCAGGAGCAACATGGCCGATTCTAGCCGGCTACACACCTCATCCTGACCTCGAAATAATGTCAGATGAGGAACTACTTACTCAACTTACAGAGTTAATAAAAATCTACAGGCAACTAGTCCAATATGTCATGCGGACTCTCACAGTCCAACCACCATTGACACTTCCAACTCAAATTCCTCAACAGGGGAATACATTAAAAATTACACCACAGACTCTATACGCAGTCATGGGTAAAATGCCCACAAAACGTGAGCAAATTCCGTTTTGGATAGCTCAAAAAATTACTCAAATCGAAGCAGTATTTCCAAATACTAGCCCGTATGAGAAACACAGAATCCTAACCATCTGTTTACCGATGGGGATCACACCACAACTGGAAGACTGCACCACTTGGGGCTCAGTCTTTGCTGCCATCTATACTAAAACACATGGTGTTCCGTCAATTGCAGTAATACCAGATGTCCTGAAACAAATTCAAAACGAATACGGGGCAGAGCCTGCTCTAAATTTAGGTATGAAATTACTGAAAAATTTCGACCAGGTCTCAACAATAATATTATCTAATATTAAAGGGAGGCAGCAGCAGTGGCGATCCGCCAACGATTAAGGGAATTCGATGTTATAGAGCATCAAACTGAGCTACCCAGAATAATAGAACAATCTTATGCAGAATTAGGCAGAGATAGTTTGGGTGGAAGACCAGTGAAGCCAAAACTATCTGAAAGTCCTGAGAAGGACTCTATTAAACAAACTCCTACATCTTCTAAAAAGAAGTGGGAAACTAATAAACATAATTCAGAGAAACGTTCTCAATCCCGAGGTAGGTCTCCTCAAAAGGAGCCCTCTGAAAGGAGGTATAACCTCAGGAATAGGGATAATTTGAAAAAGCCTGACAGGTATCAAGATCCTGATACACGTTCCTCTCGTACCTTTCAGATCTCGTCACAGACATCGGAAAGAAAAGGACGGTCAGAACATAGAGAAGAACGCGTGAAATCGAAAGACGACAAACACGTTCTGAAAAACAAATCCAAACCTCAATTCTCTAAGAAGAAGGTAGCAGGTCTGAAGGTCAGACATGCCGAGGATACTGAGAACACAACTCAGGAACGGAGAATGGGCTCAGACAATGCTGGACAGTGCGGCAGAAGTCACAATAGCTCACCAGAACCTGAAGGAACTTCTGGAGATAGTGGACTTGAATGAGTACATTACAGTTGAGACTGTAGACACCAGGGTTAGTACTCCACAAAAGTTATATGAAATAACACTCCGGATGGAGGGAGACAAACCCAGACAGGTGAAAGCACTCTTTTGGGAAAAACTTTCAAGGGGCTATGACATACTTCTAGCAGAAAAAGACTGGCCACCACAATTTGTCAGGGAGTGCCCACATGGCGAGGACATTATTATGCCTGCCTTCTCCAACCATATTCCAATTCATCTAAAATATACTTATGCCAGGAAATGGGCAGTGGCCCAGGCCCCAGCATTATACAAAAATCATGTAGGATGGGATGAGGATTCACCTCACCATAAAATACATCTGAAAAATGAACCTACTGCACAAAGGCAGTATCCAATAAAGCAAGAAGCTAAAAAACAGGTCAGGGAGATCTTAGATCAACTTGAATACCAGGGGTGATTGAAACATGCACCTCTTCAATGAACAATCCTTTGTTTCCTGTCTCCAAACCAGACAATACCTATAGTCTAGTTTTGGATTACAGACACTTAAACACTTGTTCTAAAACATTTGCAGTGCAAAATGCACATAGTACAGCATTAATGAATAACATTGTGCGTAAAAAATACAAAACCACATTAGACATCTCAAATGGTTTCTTTTGTCAAAACATAGCACATGGAAGCAGGTACTTAACAGCTTTCTCAATAATGGGGACCCAGCGTCAATTTTGTCAACTCCCACAAGGGTTCAAGAACAGCCTGGGGTTATTCTCAGCGAGAGTAACGGAGTTACTACAAATTTATGACAATGAGGCATTGTCATATGTCGATGACATCTATCTGACAGACGATGACCTAGATAGGCACTTGAACAGGGTGAGTACCATTATACTGGGCTTCGCCTCTGAGGGCTACAAGTTCAACTTTAAAAAGTCCAGAATTGCCCATCTCAATGTCCTGTTTCTAGGATATGAGCTTTCAAGTGAAGGCAAGAGCTTGGCAGCCAACTTTTTAGAAAGGTGTGCGCTGCTCCAACCTCCAAAGACGCTGAAAAATTTACAATCCATCCTGGGTTTCCTAAATTTTGGAAGAACTTACATTCTAAATTACGCAGAAAGGGTTAAACCTCTCTACGCATTAATCAAACCCGATTTTTCCATCAAAAATTGGACTCAAGAACACACAGAAATCTTGCGTTCACTCCAGGCTAACATGTTAGCAACAAATCACTTACAAACACGCGTAAGTCAACGCAATTTAGTGATCCGAATAATTTCGGGTCAATGCGGATTCACCTACTTAACATTTAATGAGGGTGAAAAAGTACCAATTGCATACAAATCACACTTGTATACACAAGCAGAAATGCGCTTCACTTCAGCAGAAAAAATTCTGACAGCAGTTCAAACCGCTGTAGCAAAAGAAAGAGCTCTAGCCCAAGGGAAACGCATTATTGTCGTAACTCCCAGTTCCGGCCTTAGAGGCAGTAACTAAAGCGAGCATTCCAAATGCTAAAGCATTACATCCTAGATGGATACAATGGGTTAATTCTCTTGCTGCAACAGATGTTGAATATGTTTTTGATCCTGATCTAAAAACACAAGCATTCCTGCAATATGAACATGAATGTCCACTGCCCACTGAGATTCTGCCTCTCGATCAGTACGAATTCATAATTTACACTGACGGATCCGCACAACCCGCAACAGGGAGTAAGCAAGCTTACAGTGCAGCGTGCGCAATCGTTAAAGGTCGCATGCGCGATGGCAAATTCAGACCTATGGTCACAAAAACCCAATCTCTAGGAGATTGCACAGCTCAGCGAGCTGAACTACAAGCATTCAAACTGGCACTTGAAAGTACAGATCGAGAATTCCCCACACTAATAGTGTGCGATTCTTTCTACTGTGTGCAGTCGTATAATGAATATATACAAACTTGGCTTGAAAACGGGTTCAAAGATGCAAAAGGTGGCACAATAAAGCATAAAACGCTTTGGGAACAAGTAGTTTAGTTAAAAAGCGAACTACCAAAGGCTCACGTGATCCATACACTGAGTCATCAACGTGATGGCGTTCGCGTTGCAGGGAATTCATTGGCTGACGAAGCCGCAAAGGGGGCTGTTCAGACGGCTTCCGTAGCTGCGATCACTCGTTCAAAAACGAAAATAGACAGTGAGATAATGTTGGCTGTCAATGCTACGAGCAAAGGCAGTGGTGCAGCGTTACCAAAAACGTTTCCACTCAAGTACTCTTATGTAATTGATGCGAACAACGTTCCTTTTGCTCGAATCCCTGGAGTGGGGGATAGGGTAATTCCAAACATGGAACGTAGAGCAGCTTTGATTTATGAAACACATTTGGGGGAGGGTCTGTCACATCAAGGGATCTCTAAAACAATATTGACATTAAAAGAGATGTACTGGTGGCCTGGGATGAATACAGAAATACACATATTCATCAATAACTGCTTAGACTGTAAATTAAAGCGAGAAAGCCACCAGACACCATGCTACGAATGTAGCCTCCCAGCACAGACACCATTGTTAGACAGCATTAGACTATCTATGCGCAGGCGTCCATCTGGACAAATGCAATCCCACAAATACTGTATCAAGGTTCATATGGATATGGCCTCAGCGCTCGGCTGACGCTCGAACTGTTATAAAAGATTTGCGAGTCTTTATCGGCACATACGCAATAGGCACGCTACATTCTGACCAGGGCCCTGCGTTTAGCTCTCGAGCCTACAAAGAAGCCATGGCCAGTCTGGGCGTTGCATTGCGGTACTCCTCTCCGTTTCATCCTGAGGGAAATTCTGTTGTGGAAAGGAAAAACCGGGACATAAAGCAGTCTATAACAGCTAGGGTATTAGGTACGGGTGATGGGTGGGTCAAACATCTTTATGGGGTCTAACGCTCATTAAACAACTTGCCAAGAAGTTCTCTAGGGGGGGTCACTCCATATGAGGTCCTATTTGGGACAAGAATGTGGGTGCCTGATCTGGAATGCAAAGGCACAGTGGTGGAAAATAAACCTTTTGATATCAAAGATCGTTTGGCTGTTTTACAGGACTTAAACGAATCAAGAACGAAACAAAGCAACGTATTCCTGCAGCCAACCACCACTGGGGAAAAACCGGCAGTCCCAGCAAGGCCTGTCTGGATTCCAAAAGTTGGGGATCTAGTCAGAGAGAAGATTGCGGACAAGAAGGAATTTGGACCTTCATACAGACACCAGTACCTGTCCTAGCCGTACACGGAACAAGAACAGTACTTCTGCCGCCCCTTGCTGGAAAAAAGGAGAAAAGATTTGTGTCCATCGACCTCATCAAACCACAGTATGTGGCCAATACTGAATAGTAGGCCTCGTGGACTCCGACCTAGTAGCAGACACACTCCTCTCGCTACTATCCAAGAGGTTCAGACTGAAAGACTGATAACCATCGAGACTTCAGCAGTAACAGATGAAGGACTGAGCAACAATGCTATGGAACTCATCCCTCTTGAAACACAAGTAACAGTTCGTCCAAATACACCTGTCTACACCAATGTAACAAGTGATCAACTGGTTCCAGCGATTTCTACAAATCCTGATGCAATTCCAACAATTGACAGAACTGCTTCTGGCTATTTCATTAACTTTGATACGTTTTCCGAGGATCCGAGTGAGCCTGAGACGTCGCCAGCATCAAAAACTTTTAAACAGCAAGTACAAGACTTTTTGGATTTTTTGAAAAAGTCTTATCTAGTTTCACCATGGGTTATTTCTGGAATATTTTTCTTCCTGCTGTGGCTAGCTTTGGTTATGACTATGAGCGTGCTTATAAATGGGAGATACATCCATTTGGACATTGAAAGAAAAGAAGTGAACTTACTTTTGAAACCTCACAAATCATCCCATCGTGAAACAAGACACTTGTCTGCAGTGAACATCACAGCCATTCCTAAACAGGATGGTATAATGTGGGACAAAACAGATTTTGATATCTTTGGCCCGACGGAACATTTGAACATTCCACATTTATTTAAAATTTCACTAAGTGATTTTGTTTCTTCCAGTACCTTTTCAGATGATTGGGACTTTGAAACTGTGAATAATATAATGTTTGACCTAGAAAACTCTGCTGCATTTTCTAATAATGAATATTTAGAGGGTTCATCAGACTATGAACAGCTGTATTGCTATAACCACTATGGTCATCATTTTTTGCAGAAATCTGCAACACCTAGAAATGTGTTTATGTTTAACCAATGGGAGCATTGTCCTACACCACCAAAAGGTAGTTCAAAAACATTTGCTAAAAAGTTTCCATATTTTTCAGGATACAATACATCTGATCCAGAAACATTTTACTATAAAAATGTAAACAAAACAGGACTGAAAATTATGTTAACTAATACAAAACAGATTTACTCTGCAACATTTATTGCCCAACTGTCTAGACAGGGTTTCGACTTATGGAAAGACACAATAGACACAACATCTGTCTCGGGTACTAAAGATTGGCAAGTGCAGGGGATAGAAGCTTTATTTAGAGCCTGTATCATCCCTCAGCAAATAATGTTTTTGAATGACACGGTCCAACAAACGTCTTGCCTTGGGTTAGCCAAGATCAAAGACATGAAAAATCCTTCTGTACCAACACCTGGAAGTGATAACAATACACAGGCAGCGGTTACAGTTGACACCATACTACAACTCAACAGAACAAATCCTGATTGGAGAAAATGGTTGATCTGGCCCACAGACACAAACAACTGTCAAGACAGATTCCTGAATAAAACACAGGGGTTTTTTATTCACAGGCCAGACCCACGATACGTCCAAAGACAGCATCCGGGGGTAGTAACAACATACAGTGTAGGAAAATTATGCCTCGATTGGCTGCATAAATCTACACTTAAGGATGTGAAACAACACTTATCTTTACTTAAAGAAGACGCAGACCTTAGGGAATTCTTGCTTGGACCAAGAAAACCGCGTCAAAAACGTTTCATATATGCCGGCATCTATGCTGCTTATAATGAAGCATGGAAGGTGTCACAGATGGAGGCCGCAGAACGAATACGTAAACTTGATTGTATTAACTTAGAGAAAACTCTCTCTGTGGTCGACAATGGGTTAACAACTTTGTCCTCCAGAATTTATTCATTGGACAGTATTGTATCCTCTGCTATCGACATACTGGAACAAGATTTAGCCATGTTACAGCAAGGCCAATCTCAGTTACGTTCTATTATGTTATTAAGCTGGACGCTGCAATCTTTGCGTGCGGGCTATGTGCCATGGCGTTTTATCAACACGACGGCTCTGTTTGCAGAATACAATCTAACTAATAAACAGATCGTACTGGCACAAAGGGGAGCGAAGTATACAGTACTGAGCATTGAAAAACTTGAAAAATTACCATTCACAGTGGCAGAAAAACCAGCTACAGAATGGCTTATTCATGGCAAAATTAGTCTACCTGTGACTACTTTTCAGTTTCAGTATTGCCTTAAACAGATGCAAGCAGGCAAATATGAAAGGTTGGGTAAAGAATACATTAAGACATCCTGGAATTTACCTTACACCTATAGATGTTGGAGTGGGGATCGTGAAGTGTTTCTAAGCGGTACACACTGTGAAAGTGCACTAAGCGGTTCACTGATTTGTCAGGACATTTCTTTACACGGGGCTTGTAATGGTTCTGTGGCAAACTTGTCCTGCCACCAGCAGGGTACCCCAGCTGCTGTGATTAATCCAACGTTTGGACAACTTTCTGATGGAAGTTACCTCATGTTGAATGATCAGAGCTGCTGTGGCATGTTGCCAGGCATCCCATATCTAGTAACGGTCAACTCCAGGGTCACTTGCTGTATGCAAGTATTGTTTGCCCCAATAGACACATTCAGGGAGTTGCCTTTATGGCCTTCGTTGAATGTCTCTTTTATTCGATTTGATACTTTAAGCAGAATGAAAGCCATGCTTATACAACAATCAGTGCCTTTGACCTCGGCCAAAGAAACCTATGATCTACAAGTTGCAAGGACTTCGGCTGAGATACAAGCTTTAATTCGTACAAACTGCCCTATACATTTCGTAGAAATGATAGGACGTATCTTTAACATGTTAGATACAAGCGGAATTGTACATGTATTTAAGACCATCTGTTCTGGACTCTTAGCACCTTTCCAGGCTGTCCTCGGAATAATCCCAAACTTCGCACATTCGGTGTTTGGTGGTGTGCCATTAATTTTAGCACTTGTTGCAGGAATTCTGTTTCTATTCCTCCTACTACGCTATGGCAAGCCTCTTCGCCAACATCACTCCGAGCGATGTGGAGAGAGCCCTCCTTGAACGGAAATGCCGTGAGCGAATAGTACAGCTTTTGGGCATGCCTCGTCTACGGGAACTTAATACGACGTGGTTCCTGTCATTTAGACCAATCTGGCAAGATTGCATCTTACCTGTTCTACGCTGCCTGTTTTGCGGTGAAGAATGCATGCTAGACACCTGTCTAACACTCCCATCAGTCATGCCAACGGATATCGATACTCTGCTGGACCCGATAACGGCCCATACTGTGGGTTGTCCCCAAAGGCTTCCAATCCTGATGGCGGCATTCATTGAGATCTCACAGACGCTTCCGGCTGCTGCTGAGGTACGAGATGGATCAACGGGCACACAGGTAACAACGGACGCGAACATTGCATCTTCTGCTGAAGGCGATGTTTCTCATCTCTGTGCAATTAACATTCTGAACCAGGTGTTCCAAATGTCACCGACTTCGGTGGATGATATTTTGGCTACGGAAATAGATGATCTAATGTTTACGCCAGACCCCTACACTGACTTTGATTTGGCTCACAGTGTACCAGGGCAACAATGAAATTTGGCCTTCATATTTTTCAAACTTGGAACTTTTCCCAGAATTGAACTTTTTTCTTTTTTAAATTTTTGAAAGGACATGGCAAAGTGAACAATCTGCTTACAGTAGAACTAGTCTTATAAAACGGACTTCTTTGAATACTTCCAGGGACACATTGTCACCTTACTTGTCTACCATTTCATTTACTTCCATGATATGCAAATGGCTTTGATTGTAAGAACTTATCGACCATTTCATCATATGTATATATTACTGTTTCATTTACGTTGCATTCCACTTCTGTTATATGCTTAGAATGGATACAATGCTTAAAATGTACAGTACCTCTTGCATTTCAACAGTTTTTGAGCTTCTTTTAAAAATGCTTTTAGAAATGTTTTTAGCAATATGTGGTACTCAATTTTATGTTTAGCATTTTAAAAATGTTTAGCATTTAGTCTTATCGTTCAATAGAAGATGGAGTGGGTGTTGTATTCCGCTTTAGGGGTCCGTATATAGGTTTTCCTGAATCATGTCCTTATATAGGCACAATTCGCCTTGCCCTTATATAGGCATAGAATCCCTGTCCTTATTTAGGCATTAACCCTGCACTCCAAATACAGGCATGGTCACCGACATCCATCCACCCTAACGTCACAACGAGTTCTTAGAAACCAGACCCTTAAGCTTCGGGAGTTCCCCTAGCACAGGACTATTGATTTCTCCAACAACTCAACTATTATGTATGAACCAGTATACCTTAAGGGTTCATTCCTGACGTCTTCCTATGTCCGACTTCACGTCAATGCTAACATTCCTCGACACCTACCAGGTATAAATATACCTTCCCTTGCCCAAGCAAGTTAGAGGAGACCTCAACTTCAGAGGAGCCCGTATCCCGGCCTGACGCACTGAGAAGACGCTGTCATTCCTGCACGCAGACGAATCCAGCTTCCAGTATTCTGACTCCCTTCGCGGGGTGTTAGAGTTCCAAGATCCGGCAGGAGATTCCCACCTCTCCCATTCTCAAGGTATGGAGCTGACTAGATCCTAGAGGGACTCTTGGCATACTAGACTTAAAAATACTCTTAGTCTACCATACTAGAGAATACTCCACCTACTTCTACCTTTCCCTACACCTAGACTAGGTTAGGTACACTGGGGTAGAACTAGCTTAGAGACGCATCGTATGAGTACCCGCATTCTTAGCTCATGTTATTTATGTACGTGAATATATGCTAAAAGATAATGCTAGCGCAGTATTATTTATTTCTACTGCTCACGCTGTACATTATTTATCTTGCATACTGTCTTGTGATTATAACAGCACATATCTCTTACATGAGAAACAAGACTGTTCAATAAAACCCTTTTTATTGAAACGCCCGTCTTCCCTTTCTGTGTAACTCTGCAGAAACTAAGCATGCACGATTGAATGAGTGAAACTGTTATCTATTGTTTCCACGATTCTGAGATATGTTCCGCTTCTAAAGGGAAACAAAGTTGTCATGTTTTTCGGTTGCCAGAAACTACTCCCTTCTTGTTCTCAAGGAGTTTCTAGTGGCCTCTGAGCTAGCTGGCACAGGTAATTAAGTTTATTATAATCGATAGGGACATACCGACCTTAGTCCTATGTCAAACCTATAGGTTATATTATTCCAATGCGCAGAGCCTATTAGGGAAATAGGAACTACACTACAGTTAGTATAAGTTGCGTTTGCATCACAGATTTAGATTGGTTGGGCGTTTGCATAAATTCCATGAGCTAGGGACAATCCTGAATCGAGGCCATTTGCTTGTGAATCAGAGGATCAACACAGACGAAGTAGGTCAGTACTCAGTGGACTCTCTCGTTACGTGGGTAATAATATGGAATGATGGTCTTTTAACTATTGTGTGGTAATAGCAGAAATAATTTTAACAATTCATATTTTGTGTAGAATTAGAATTAGTTGTATTGGTTAAAATATGAAAAAGTGTAGAATTAATGACTATTTATATAATAATAACTGCATTGAGAGAAGGGGTTGAGTTATTTTTCCTAAGAAATCTTTTTGACAATTACCATGGATTTTTATTTTGTAAAAATCTTCAAAATATATACAAACATTTGTTTGGAGTATCTTTATTTGATTGAAATTATATTTGTTTTGTATGGATGGCCTATAGGCTATTTACAAGATATTTTAGATGTCTGAAATATGTATATTCATTGAGGGACTGCTGCCTTTTTATAAGAAATTCATTTAACTCCCCATTAATGCGATGCTATGACACTACTCACATTTATCCATATAATTGTAGATGAAACAGGGGGTACTACAACACCCAAAACACATGTATGAACTTTTCCGAACACATGTTCTCTTGTCAAATCCTGACACTGTGAGAAATGCGGATTTGAGGAATTATCCAAGTGAGTGTCTCCTTTTCCTTAACGTATGTTATGTTGAGCAAATAGGTCTGTGACAACACTGAGCAATTGGGAGACTAGGTTATTAACAAGGAACCTGTCAAGATAGACATCAAATCTTTTGATTGCGTATAACATTTCTGTTTTAAAGGTGTATAGGGGCAGGGAGTCTTGTGAAGTGTGTTTTAGAGTTGGGATAAATGAATGAGAGTTGAAAAGTATTGTGTATTTTGAGTAATTGTAAGATAATACTATGTTTGTTTATATGTGTCACAGCCCTGATGAAGTCCTAAGGGACGAAACGCGTTGACGGGGCTGATGTACAATTGTAAAATTGTACATTCAATAAATTGGATTTAAACTCACGCACAAGACACCTGAAGATTCCAATTGTTCTTTGATTATGGACATATGTTTATACAGAATTCCATAGAACTTTTCTTAATGCTCCTAATTGAGCTAGATTCATGATACACTGCATGCTCCTTTTATTGTGTTGCTTGTGACTTCTAAACAGTGTGGTCACAAAAAGTTGAGCATAGACAAGATATATAATATCAGAATGTTACATTGATACATGATATCTAATGACCCACACTGCTATTGCTTAGTTTCTATGGGTTTAAATACCTTCAGTTACTCCTGGGTAAAACAAAACATTGAAAACAAGGATTGGGAAAGCCAACCAGTCTTGCATAGGAGAACTATTTGCTTTGCCAATGTTTTTTAGCTGTGTCATACAGCAGTTCGGATGCTGTGCAGCATTGCTAAAAGTTAGAGAAAAGAAGTGCTATGAAGTGGCCAGTGCTGGCAGTATCATATTCCTTTTTTTGCTGGCAGGACGGCAGCAAGCAACAAACAATACGCAAAAAGCAACTCAGGACTGGAGCAAGCTAAAGACAACACGGGATGGGGTAAGCAACAAAACCTACAGGATGGAGGCAAGCAACAAACAATGCGGAGTGGAGGCAAGCAACAAACAACATGAGATGGAGGCAAGCAGCAAACAATGCAGGATGTGGTAACCTACAGGCAACGAGGAATGGGGGCAAGAAACAAACAACATGGGACGGAGGTAAGCAACAAACAACGCAAGTTGGATGCAAGCAACAAACAACACGAGATGGAGGAAGCAACAAACGCAGGCTGGGGGCAGGCAACAAACACAAGGAGTGGGGCAAGCAACAAACAACACGAGATGGAGGAAGCAACAAACGCAGGCTGGGGGCAGGCAACAAACACAAGGAGTGGGGCAAGCAACAAACAACATGGGACAGAAAGTAACAAACAACATGGGAAAGGGCAAGTAACATACAACTCTGGACTGGGGCAAGCTACATACAACACGGGACGGGGCAAGCAAGGCAGAATGGCGGCACTCTACAAACAACGCAGGATGGGTGCAAGAAACAAACAACATGGGATGGGGCAAACAATGCGGGATGAATGCAAGCAACAAACAATGTGGGACGGAGGTAAGCAACAAACAATGCGGGGCGATGGCAAACAACAAAAAACGCAGGACAGGGTCAAGCAACAAGAAACGTGGGCTGGGGCAAGTAACAAGCAACTCAGGACTGGGGCAAGCTACATACAACACAGGATTGGGCAAGCAACAAACAACACAGGATCAAGGCAAGCAACAAACAACACGGGCGGGGCAATTAACAGCTCAGGACTGGGGCAAGCAACATGCAACACATGATGGGACAAGTTACAAACAATGTGTGAAAGGGACAAACAACACGAGACAGGATGGCAATCAACAAATAACATGGGACAAACACAAGCAACAAAACAGAGCGTGAAGGGGGCAGGCAACAAACAATCTGTGATTGGAGGGCTAGTAATAAATGATGCGGGGCACAGGGGCAAGCAACAATATGGGATGCAAGGCCACAGAACAACGTGGTGCACAAAGAAGGGTGGGTTTTGGGCACAAACAACAAGACGGAGCGAAATGGAGGGTGGGTCGGGGCTAGCAAAAACACAGAGCACAGTAGAGGGTGGGTGAAATGACAAGCAATAACATAGAGAACAATGGTTAAGCAACAATTCCAAGCGGGATGGTGAGGGTTGGTGGGTGGGTGCAAGGAACAACACAGAGCGGATGGGGAAGGTGGGTACAGCAAATGAACAACACAAAGTAAAACGGGGGTAAGTAACAGAGCACAAAGGAGGTAGGAGGCAGAGCACATGAGGGAGACATCCTGCAAACACATGCACTCTCATGGAGTGTTTCAAAGAAAAGAAAAATATAGCTCATAAAGCGAAAGCAGTAGAAGGACGCAAGTACTATGGCCAAGCTCCAGGGAAGGGACAAACACACAAAGAGGAAGTTAAGGCTGCAAGATTTTAACCAAAGAGAAGCAAGGAAATGCAAATGACAATGAAGCCAGTCAATGGGAAGCAGTGGGTAGGCTCTAAGCCCATTGTCAGCTACAAAAATGCTTCACAAGCGATAGCACGCTCTGTCTCAAGCAAGACCTAAAATAAGTGCTTTGAAGCAGCCAGTGCTAGCTACATCATAGCACTATTTTATTTTTAGCCATGTGCTCCCCCAAGGCAATACGGAGGAAGGGAGAGAAGGAAAGGTGAGAAGGGATGAGGAGCACACAGACAACAGAGTGTGGACTCCTCTCTTGACACTCAGTGCCCCCTCCTGTCACTCCCTGCCCCTCTCCTGACACTCCCTGCTCCTCTCCTGATACTCCCTACCCCTCTCCTAACACTCTGTTCCTCTTCAATACTCCCTGCCCCTCTCTCTCCTGACACTCCCTAGTCCTCTCCCGATACTCCCTGTCCTTCTCCTGATACCGATGCTCCTCTCCTGACACCCATGCTCCTCTCCTGACACTCCCTGCCCTTCTCCCGACACTCCCTAGTCCTCGCCTGATACTCCCTGTTCTTCTCCTGACACCGATGCCCCTCTCTTGACACTCCCTGCTCCTCTCCTAACACTCCCAGCCCCTCTGACCTCCCCTGCTCATTTCCTAAAACTCGCTGCCCCTCTTCTGGCACTCCCTGCCCATCCGAACACTCTCTGCTCCTCTTGTAACACTCACTGCCCCTCCGAACACTCTCTACTCCCAGTGGCGGCTGGTGGAATTTGAAACTGGTGGGGCGTATGCAGAACGAATCAACGTATGCAAGCGAGCGCAGTGAGCGAGCCCGACGGCAATAAGGGGGGCTTGGGGGGGGTTCTCCCCCGTGAAGACATTTTTTTTAAATTGGCATCTTTTTGGTGCGATTTTCAGCACTATTTCTGTGATAAATGGACTAAAAATTCAGTTCTTCTAGGCAGTCATAAAAGAAAACTCATACATTATTTCAGAGAATTTCTGGGTTGCCAAGCAAGTCTGACTTCTGAAGGGGGCTAGGGTACTAAGCAAGACTGCTTTGGCTCTACCCTTTCCAATAGAAAACACTAGTTAGCGATGTGAACAAGTTCAATGGACAAACCTGGGGTCTAGGGAGAGTCCCTCTCCTGAGAAAGAAATTTAAAAAAGATTGGCAAATGGTGCATTTTAAAGCAAATGAATGCAGCGATAAAGCAAGGCTTATTAAGCAGTGGGAATGTATAGTCTTGAAATATTAAACACTTTTAAAACTGCCCTGTGTCTTCTTGCATTAATTTGTTCAACAGTTACTGTAATATGTAAATTGTTCTGCATGACAACTTTAGCCCTTTAAAATGTATGCTTGCCCAGTGTCTTGCACTGCATGCAGCATTAACTTTGGAAAAATATGCTCTAACCAGACTTCGGGAAGCACCCACAGCTGCTGGCTGTAACCAGTCATATAGAAATATGTGCAGACAGGTCTTTAAGTGAGATGAAAAAAGTGGGTGCTCCCTATAAAGGAACATGCCAAATACATTTCTGTGATTCCCATAGTGTGCCATCAGACCGGTATTTTGGTTTCTCTCTGAGATGTAATTTTATCCAGATAAATGGCACAGCAACTGACATACGCCTAAAGCCTGTCAGTATGATTGGCTTTGTCACTGGGTGTTAGCTGTTTAAGATAAATGATAAACAACAATGATTTCTTATAAATAATTAACATTGAAAATGTTTAAATTCTGAAATAGTGAGTCTGTGAATTAAATAGCATTGAGGCCTCTGGAAGGAGTTTTGGCCTTCAATTATGTGTGCTTTATGTTAGATATGTATCCTCTTTTTCTCTGCATATCTTGTCCATCTGCACATCTTCAATCACCTCTCTTTCCTCTTCAGCATTCTCTTTTCCCTCTTCCCTGAATGCCCTTCCTCGCATCTCTGTCACTTCACCGCCCCCAACATGCACTGCACTCCCTCAAATTTAAGCACTTTAATTTCTCTTACTTTTGCCTTGCAAATATTTTGACATCTGTGTACCCCCTTCACACACACATCCACAGAATTTCAGTTGCAAATGGAATACATAAACATTGTTCTGTGTGCTCTGCAGAGAGGCCAACCCACTGACACGCACTTTGTTTGGCTTCAGCCTTAGCGCCTGCACGCTCAATCAAAGCCCCTCATAAACACCTGGCATGGCTCAAGCCTCAAAGTATGCACAGAAAATAATTACAGATAAACAACACTGGAGGAAACGAGCGATCCGGATCCCTTATCTCCCCCATGCTTCCTCCCCCAGGGAGCAGCAGATGAACAGACACAACTTCCGTTAGCTAATCCAATCTTGGGACCCTCGCATGTCACGTGACCTACCACTATCAGACACACTCGCTGTGAAGTGAATAATGCGGGGAGATGGGGTAGAGTCCTGTGCCTAACCTGCAGATCTAATGTTCGACACAATGCCACGGAATTACATAACAGGACAACATAGTCTCGTGGGTTTATGTGCGCGCTGCACATGTTTGGGTGTAACCAGGGGGTCACAGGTTCGCTCAAGGTCAATAACTTAGGTAAAACGGAGTTGGGCATTAATGCCGCCTGTTACTTGAGCGTCAAGAGACCATTCAGTGATTTGCATTTTATAAATATTTATTATAGTGTAGGGTGAGACAAAGATCTCGTGTTGGCTTCTATGACTATGAACCCACGTGTTGTTGTTTTCGATACAACCAACACTCTGTGTCATGGTGAGGCACACAAAATTAAAATTAACCTCCCCTGCCGTGAGCAGCACCGCATAAATATCCCCATAGTCAACCACAGCAAGTTATCTGCCTCCTCCCTGCATCAAGGCACGAGCAGCAGGTGGGAATATGCAAATATTCACTGGAGAACACCCCGCATCCCCAAAATCAAAGCCAGTGGTTGCAAGGCTAGGGCTTTACGCGGCTCTTTCTCCTTATTATTCAGCCTGGCTTGGCCATCACAGAGAAGTGACTGCCAGGTGCTAAATAACAGATGGTGCAGTGAATCTGGGAAATGCTAGGGGGGAATACATTCTACCGAAATACAGCTAGTCCTGTTTAAACTATATGTAAATGGCCATGTGTGCTGTGAGTATTAACTTCCCGAGTGAACTTGGATCGCAAACTCGAGAGCTTGATGTCATATAGCCACGACCATACACACATGAAGCCGCCAACGAGCGAGACATGTTGCTATATATACACCCCGTGCAAGCCTGAACCGTTCTGTTACATCTGATCCTACATATGGCAAGCTGAAACAAAGATTCTTATGACTAAGCTGTCGCGGTCGATGGACTAGATGGCACTGCCAGTGCAAAACACCTGCGTGACAATAGCAGGCAACAAGGATGAAAAGGAGGAATGAGCGGAATCCGTTGGGGTCAGACACCTAGGATAGCGCCAGCCAGCGGCGGCCTTCTGACCCAGCACTTCATTCTTTTGCAAATCAGGCATTGGACACAACACTCTTGGAATAGTAGCTCCTAGAAGGAAAGTAAGGCCTTCGCGCTAGCTTGGCGCCAGATAGAGGCCCACAGACTCCCCACCTCACCTGCTTCCCACAGTTTTCATTTAACTCCTCTCGGGTGTAAGTTACTATCACCGCTGAGCGGCCAGGGGGCGAGGGGGGGTGAGGCATTCCTCCTACAACCGAGTCTAGCCATCCTACTGAGCCAGGGTAGGGGTTCAGACTGAGCTCGGGCCCGTGTGACCCAGGCTCACACGGCTCTGCTAGTTTTTGTCCTAATCCGCACCGGCGCGAAATAAGTAAATTCGGTAAAAGCATTAACACCCCCTATCCCCCCCCCATCATCATGAACCCGTTCTCAAGTCTTTCAGCGCTGGGCAGCGACGCCCCTGTCTTAGGGATGCTGGGTCCGGGCAGCGGGCGCATTACCTACCGCTGGGGCACTTACACGTTTTGGAGAGGAGGCGACCTAACACCCAGCCCATTGCTCCAGAGGCGCTTCCTGCCCGACAGGAAGATCCCCTCTGCAGCTCCCCTACCTGCTCTCCGCCTAGGTAAACGTGGTTCTGCTGGTGGTGCGCGATGCAAGGATCGAGCTTCAGCGCAGAGCATCAAAGGCGCTGTTAACGTAAACAGCGCGCATCCCCCAGGAACCCACGGTACAGACCACGGGGGGGGGGGGGGAGTGCCATCAAAACCGGGACAGCAGCACAGGGCTCATCGGTGAATACAGCATAGTGCACTAGCGTGTCACTCACACGAAAACACAGCAAAAAAACCCTCTAAATTCGACATGTTTTGTATTTAGACAAACAGGGTGCAAAATAACCTATTAGTAGCCCCTAACAGTCAGGTGGGGAGGGGTCGCGGGGGGGGGGTGGGGGCCAGGCCAGGGCAGGGAGTTTTAAAATAAAATAAAAATAAAAAACTTACCTGAAGAGTGACCGGTCCGCGCCGCCTCTGCTCCGGGGTCCGTTGGCGCCTACAAGAACAGCCGCGTCACTGCTGCTGGCAAACCCTCTCAGCCAATCCTGGCGCTGCTCCAGCAGCGCCAGGATTGGCTTAGCAGGGCTGCTCACCGCCCGCCTGCCCATTAGGAGACCGAGGTTTGAGCCTTTGCTCAACCCTCGCTCTCCTAATGCGCAGCCGCAGCCTGAGCAGACACTAGTGCGCATGACTGGGCAGGTCGGAAAAATTCGCCGACCTTCACCAGTCATGCGCACTTGTGCTGCTGCCTGCCCCTGGTCTGACAATGCATGTCAGTCAACATGACGCTGGACCGCCCACCCCCTTCAGGCTCTGAAGGGGGTGGGCGGTCCGACGTCATGCTGACTGACATGATTGTCAGTTCTCTCTCGGCGTCTCTGAACTTAAGTAAACTGAGAGTTTACTTAAGTTCAGAGACGCCGATGGAGCTGCGGGCGCAGGCGGCTTGTGGGGCAACGCCCCAGCGCCCTAATGGACGCACTGCCACTGTTGCTCCTCTTGTAACACTCCCAACCCTTCTAACACTCCCCAGTCCTCTCCTGACACTCCCTGCCCTTCTCCTGACACTCCCTGCCCCTCTCCTAACACTCCCTAGTCCTCTCCAGACACTCCCTGCCCCTCTCTGCTCCTTTCTTGACATTCACTGCCCCTCTACTGACACTCCCTGCTCCATCTCTGACATGCCCTACCTCTCTCCTAACACTCCCTAGTCCTCTCCAGACACTCACTGCCCCTCCCCTGACACTCCCTGCCCCTCTCCTAACACTCCCTGCCTCTCTCCTAACACTCCCTAGTCCTCTCCAGACACTCCCTGCCCCTCCCCTGACACTCCCTACCTCTCTCCTAACACTCCCTAGTCCTCTCCAGACACTCACTGCCCCTCCCCTGACACTCCCTGCCCCTCTCCTAACACTCCCTGCCCCTCTCCAGACACTCACTGCCCCTTGTCATATGGCCTCCACTTTCTCAGCCGGAACTGTACGTTTGTTGGACAACGAGAACTTCTGGATGGAGCCAGACTGATTCCAAGCACCCCCTGAGGATATGTCGTCCTGTAGTCCTGCTAGCTCACAGTGCAACCGTAAGTACCCTGTGATGGGATTTACGTGCGCCCCAATATGTTGTTTGAACACCAGGACCCTGGGGTAATGGAGAAGCGAGTGGTCAGAGTTCTGGGGGTGAACAATGGGATGACCAATCCCGTTAAAGCAAGAGGAGGCGGGTTTAATGGTGGCACAGACCCGGAGAAGAAGGAGCGGAGAGTTTGGCACAGAGGAGGAGCAGGTTATCGTATGAGATCGACGACTGGAGCCGACAACCCCTGAGGACAACTCTAGGAGTGAAGGTATCGCCTGAGCACATATGGAAGCCAAGAGGTCAGCAAAGGAAATATCTGGCAGGAGACACACCGACACATCGAGGTGACATCCACAGCCACTCAGGAAGAGACGGAGGAGTTTTCCGGGGAGAGGTGCTTTGGACGTGGCTGCCGTAGCTCTGGAGTAGAGCTGTGGCCACAGACAAGTGCCTGAGAGGGGTTCAGGGACCACGGGGTGGTGGGAGATGTTGCAGGAGGTTTTGGCTTTTAGGCGAAGCAATCTTGCTTAGAGAAATGTTTGACCTTATATTGCTACTATGGGTCTTGTATGTTTTGTACAACGGTAGGAGGGGGGGGGGGGGTCACTGGCATAGCACACTCGTGATCTCTGGGTGTGAACATTTGCCTCCTAAGTGTAAAGCACAAAACAGTCACCCTGTGGTGTGGTCTCGGGACTCAAACGGAGGGCTAATAAGGGACGTTAAACCTTTTTAAATATATAATTCCAAAATATCATGGGTTGACGCTGGCGATTGATGTGAGCATCAGTTTCACGAAGAGGTCTGTTGGAATCTATCAGTATGCGACAACAAGTCGTTTAATAACGTAATAGGGTATTGAGCAACAAGGAGGCAGAGCATTCATGGCCCATATTTCTTTTCCAATTCGGATTATTTAACTGAAGGATTCTGGGCCTGCAGGAATGGACTTGGTTTAGACTGCAGCATATATCAAATATTTGATAAAGGTGAGCACTGTCTATAGGCGCCATACAATGTAGGGAGCTTTGCCTTGTGGGACAAAGGCAGTAAACATGCATGATAAAGTGAGGTATACTTATACAGCTCCTCATGTGTCTTTTATTCAGGTCGATAATACCAGATACCGGGAGCAGGATTAATCATCTATAACCCCCTAAACAGAAACCCTTATCTTGGGGTCTTCATCAATTTTAAGGTGAGACGATGTGCACTTTTTCTTAATATAAAGTGTTTTGGCCCCTGTAATAGGAGGGGGCGGGGTATGATTGTTGTGAAAATGCTGTCGAAATAGAGGGTATTTGTGAGGATTAACTAAACAGTAGTGTGTTTTAATTCATGATACAATGCGCTGTGAAAAGATGTTACTATGTACACTAAGGTGAAAATAACTCTTTAGACGGATATTTGGTATGTCTGCTCTGTTTTTTATATATAGGTGTTTAAAAAGAATATACATTTATGTATAATGGTTGTATTTTTTGTTTTAGATATATCAATAACCGAGAGTGTGTATACATTCAGTCTTGATAAAGATGGTCTAAATCAGGCGTGATCGAAACGCGTCGACGCCCGCATACCATAAATCCATCACAATGTGATGTTACTCCAGATGTTAATGGATTGTAACACATCAGGGTCCATCTTGAAGATTCATTAGATGGATATGGTGTATTATGACAAAGAGTAGTGTCTTCTTACTTTTACTCTCGCAAAGTCTTGGTATTGCATAATTGTGGTTTAAGTTGTTGTTCTGATTTTGCCGTTAGTATATACAATGTATTGTACATGAACTGTTTTTAAACTCGTATAATAATCTTTTTAATACATTGTTTTTATAAATGTGCAATAACGTCTTATGTGTTAACACACTGTTTCTTTGGTTAGTAGCAATAATCCTCAATTTGTTTGCAAGTGGTTTGGAGTGACTGAGTTGATAAGGGGTGTTCAAGTAATTTCCAAAGGACATTCTTTTGCTGTTTCAGGACTCAAATCTGGCCAGTACCAACTGAATTACTAAGCCCTAGTAACAAAACACTTTTGCAATAAAATTCATGATACCAACACCTCTGTAGGCGTGTCTCATTCATTCTCCTGGAGTCAGAAGTGGGATTAGTCATAATGAATGAATTCTTTATTGCTTGATTAACAAAAATCATTGCAATTAAAACTTTAAAACAGAACAATATAAAAGAGACACTATTCCAGTTTCTTTAGACAATGAGCGCCTGTACAAAAGAATGTATCTATGGTAACATGCCGTACCGGAACATTGAAACCACTTGTAAGCTTCTTTTATAACAAACGCAATAAAATCAATTAACAAATTATAGTTGCACTCAGGAATGTACGATAAAAAGCAATTAACCTTGTATAACATTGTGCAAATATGCTATAAGACACATATGAACACAAACTGTATCACTACATTTCAAAGTGCAAGTGAGCGGTAAGGTGACTCTGTATATTATAAAAACCTATTATCTAAGGTTATCCTAATGCATAGAATTTTATACGCAATGAGTTCCATTGTGCAAATAAACTGTGAAAGTGCATCAGTGTTTTCATAATTTCTATTGTTACTAGTTAGCATAGCAGAATAGGCACTAAATCGTACAGAATGTCAGCGACCATAACAACCTCAATGGTTCATAATTCATTAAGGTAACCCTTAAATAGCAGATAGCAGTAATTTTTCAGCAATAGCTAAAAACTCTGTCAATTGACATATCAGTGTCAATTTGTCAATTGACATAGCAGTGGAATCGACTCACCCGATAGACATAAAATAAGGGCCTGACGAGCCGATCTTACCCCAACCTTAAGAAATAAGGGTTTTAAAAGTGTGCGGCGTATTTTGAGCAGTTTAGGACACACACACACTATGTGCAATAGGGTTTCACGTGGCCACCCACACAGTCTGCAGTTAGTACTTGGCCATTGCTGAATCCAGGTCGGTGTACCCTCCTTAGTTGGGTTTATACTCAATCTAATTTTTTGAAATATATTTTGTATTTGGGCCGAGAAATAGGCATTCAGGTATGGCTGGAGTCGCAGCGACTGAGGTGAATTAATCACAAACCACGCGTGTGTTTTTGCCGCTAGAGCTGATTAATCTGCATTAAGGGAGTTGACTTGATTTAAAAAAAAAAAAATGTTTAATTGGGCATTGTCAATTCGGTGAGCCCTATCAGCAGACCAACACTCTGAAGGCAAGATGCAATGACGGATCTCCAGGTAGCGGTAAAGGCAGATTTGATTATTTCAAGCCAACAGATGTTCGCTAAGGAAACAGGGTCAGATGAAAACAAAGAGTACATGCGTTTCAAAAATGACCCTTGCGGCACCGTAGACTGTCTTCGGAGGCCAAACTCCAGTCTTATTTCTGCTTGGCCCACTGACCTGGGGATCCCAAATATTGTTTTATAAGCTTTGATTACTAATAGATCCAATAGTTTTGCCTCTTTCCCCCTTGTTGATAGGCGAGCCATATGTAATAGTTGGCTGTAGCTTTGCTCTCATAACTTTAAGAAGATGATCATATGATTGGCATCTTAATGATTTTTAAAGACATTTAAAGGCATGGATTAGGGTTACAGTTTTTGCCCTTAAATCTTTAAAATGATTTTTAAACAAAACTCTATTATCAAATAAAATGCCTAGATATTTATTTGTTTTTTCCACTTCAATTGGCCCTCCTCTGGCCCTCCATGAGTTGATTTTGCCGGGCCGATTTTCATGATTTTAGTTTTTTGACATTCAGTTCCAAGCCATTCGTTAAGATATAATCATCAAAAGCAGTTATCAATCTTTGTAGACCTATCGGAGTTTGGCTCAGCAGAATAGTATCGTCTGCATATTGTAAATTGCTAAGTTGCACCTCACCTAATTTTGGGGGATGGGTTTTAACAGATTCTAGGTGCTGGAGAAGGTCTGACAGAAATAGATTAAATAGGCAAGGAGCACGGACGAAACCTTGCTTTAGGCCATTATAGGTTTTAATTTTTTGTGATAAGGTACCACCATCATCTAGCTTGACCTGGACCCAAGTTTTGGTGTAAAGAAGAATTATAGCATCTAGCAAATTCCGTGGGATGGCCCAGCCAACCAGTTTTTTTTCCATAATAAGGCTTGAGGAACTGAATCAAAGGCTGCCTTTAGATCTATAAAAGCAATATATAGATTTTGTTTTATTAAAACTGCCCGTTCTGCTAATAAAGTGAGGGCCAGCAGGTTGGTAATGGTAGATTGGCCCTTACGAAAACCTGTTTGATTGAGTGGAATAATACCATGCTGTGCTGCCCAATTTTCCAGGTCAATCAATAAACGTGAGGCAAAGACCTTAGCGTTGACATAAGTTAAGGCGATTAACCGATAATTAGCAGGGTTGACAACTGGGCCGCTTTTATAGATGGGCTGCAAGATGCTACCTTGCCATGATACAGGGGCAATTTTCGATGCCACGTGAACCCTGGGGTCAACACATCGGCCCACATATCGATATTGGCACGGAATAAGGCATTAGGAAGCCCATTAGGGCCAGGAGCACTATTTGACCGAAGGTGGCGTAAGAGATTGGCTATTTCATTAATGCTTATACGATCCAGATCATTCTTCAAATCAGGGCTGCTGACCTGCTCTATATATGACTCACTAGATTTCACAATATTATGTGTATGGACCAAGTCATTACCCAGGCTCACTCACTATCTCTGTATTTGGCTAGTTACCAAGGAGATACGGAACAGATGGATAGTGGAGGGAGACCCATCCATATCCTATTGGACCTCTCTACAGCATTTGATACTGTGAACCACCGAGTATTCACACAGAGGCTGAAGGAGATAGGAATTGAAGGGATGGCTCTAACCCTACTTACCTCGTTTCTTGCCTCTAGGGAACAGAGGTTGTGCTGGGGCAACATGACATCAGAGGCGTTCTCCCTCCCGTGTGGAGTCCCGCAAGGATCAGCCCCATCGAAGACCCTGTTTAACATATACGTGATTCCTCTGGCTAAACTGATCAAAGCACATGGTTTCTCTCTGTCTCTTACGCCGACGACACTCAGATACTAATATCTATATCTTCGAGTGTAGAAACTGTGGCGGAGAGGTTTCACAACTGTCTGAAACACATTATTGGGTGGATGCATCTGAATTCCCTCAAACTAAATACTGATAAAACAGAGGCTGTGGAGTTCGGAAAGGGACCATCAATCTGGAATCAGTTATGGTGGCCAGCGGAGGCTGGGCGGTGTACTGAACCGACCGGTAAGGTTAGAAACTTAGGAGTCATGTTTGAATTTTGCAGGCCAGTGCAATCTCCTGACCTCTACATGTTTCTTCCTCCTAAAGGTACTGCGTAAAATTCTTCCATTTGTCCCCCAAGATCTTAGGAAAACTGTGGTGGTCGCATTGATTCTTTCTAGAATCGATTACTGCAACGCGCTCTTCCGTGGAGTGGACAAACGCCAACTACTAAAGCTGCAGTCTCCTCGGAATGCCGCAGCACGGGTGCTACTCAACATCCTGAAATACCATTCTATTGCCAACAGTATTAGGGAGCTCCACTGGCTCCCAGTCCAGCAACGTATTGAATTTAAAGCTCTGTGTCTAGTACACAAAGCACTATATGGAGCGGGTTCGTTGGACTTACAGAGACTCTTTTTATGGCACTTTCCGCGGAGAGACCTTAGGTCAGCCAATAAAGGAGTAGTTCAGGTCCCAAAAATTCAAAGAGCCAGATGGGACGGAAGAAGCCTCTCCTATCGGACAGCCAAGCTCTGGAATTCGCTGCCGGTCGCAATTAGGCTACAACCAAACAGACTCCTGTTCAGAAAAATGCTCAAGACCTGGCTATTTCCATCTAAGTCAATTTAAGCAGTCTGTTCTGCAACAGTTCCTGTGACACGTTACATTTAACGCCAAGATACCTCGGCATTCGTGCACTCTACAAATGCATTACTTACTTACTTAATTTTGTCACCATTATCACACAGGTCTTGTTTATTCACAACTAGATCGCCCACGCCATACAAGTTGGTAATAAAATTTACCCATTCAACTTCCATAATATTAATACTGTAAGCCCTGTTGTCTCCCTTTTCAATTTCGTTAATTATTTCCCAAAACATTTTTACGCTATTTTGTCTAAAGGCATGAGGTAATCTGTGCCATAGCCCTGACTGGTAACATGATTCAGCCAACCACACTTCTCATCTATAAGATCTCTTTAGAGCCGTCATTTTATCCTTATATACATAGTAAGATTGCTGGTATCTATGAGAGAAGGCATCCCGTACAGCTCTATTGAGTGATCGTTTTAATTTAAATAGCTGAAATGTGTACCATTTATTTGAGGAGATTGATGCTAGATTTATTTTCTTTCTATTTCGTACTAGAAATTTTCCCACCAGGGATGATGTAATATAATTCCATTTATCGATCATTGAACCTACCCCCACATGGCACTGGTCGCTATTCTTTATTATTGCTTCAGCAGCCTGTATTATTTCTTCATGTTTATCCGAATGCCATACCAGTCTCTTCAGATTGTATGAAGAATGCACCGTATTGAGAAGCTCATTAGATCTAGGATTGCAGCTAATTGGCATTTGTAGTATAAGTGTCTGAGGATTGTGGTCACTCTCGAGTCGAGGGGCCACCATATATTCGACCAATTTTGGGCTTAAATTTTCTGAAACAAAGGTGTAAACAATAATTGAGCCATGCTTAGATAGTTTAAAAGATGGAACTGGCCTAGATTTGCTCAAAGATTTTACTTTTAACAGGGTTAACCCAAGCTGGTACATATTGTCACAACACTCCTTTGCGATACCATTACTCTTTCCGTTTAAAGCGGCCAGATGTAAATTAAAGTCGCCAGAAATTATAAAACCAGCATCTGGGTGCCAAATTATTAATGAGCTTAAGATATCTTGTAGTATATACAGCTGGGTCACCTTATTTTTTCTCACACTTGGATAGACATTAAGGGTCAGATTTACAAGAAACTAACGCAGCGCCGTGCCGCAAGTCATATTGCTGCGCAGCGCTGCGTTAGTTTCGAAGCACAGGGATGCAACATATTTACAACAATATGTTGCATCTCTGTGCTTCCCCCGCGCTGGCGCACGAACTGCTGCTATGCGCCAAAGCAGGCACCCTTGCACCATGGCACAAGGAGGCCTGCGTCACGGGGATGATTGTTTATTTGCAGGAAGGGTTCCCTTCCTGCACATAAACAATCAGAAATGGCGTTTTACAACTTCTATGTGTGCTGCATTAGCACACATAGAACTTGCAAAACGTCCTTGTTTTAATGATTGTTTATGTGCAGGAAGGGGGGAGACATCCTTTACCACGCAACTTTTACAACGCGATGCGTTACAACGACTTGCGCTGGATGGCGCTCTAACCTAAGGAATAGTGTGATTTACTATTCCAACACCTTCTCTACTGTACGTAGATTGGAGTTGGAATAGTAAATCATACTATTCCTAAGTCCAGCGCCCTCCAGCGCAAGTCGTTGTAACGAGCGCGATGTAAAATACTGCGTTGTAAATGTATGCGTAGTAACGTCATACATTCGCAGGAAGGGACACCTTCCTGTACATAAACAATCACCAGAGGTGATTTCCTCTTTCCATGTGTGCTGCAGAATGCAGCACGCATAAAAAGAGGCAAAAACGAGGAGAAATGAATACATTTCTCCTCACTGCGCCTCCCCTGGGGAGGCGTAGCATTCAGACGCATTTCCAGATTTACGATTTCTTATAAATCTGGAAATGTGTCTGGTTCCATGGGTGTTGCCTGGGAACACCCACAGCAACACCCATGGAATGCCCCTTTCACGCAAAGTGCTGTGTGTAAAGGGGCCGTATTTACAAGGACAGGAAAAGTCACGCAGGGTGGCTTTTCCTGCCCTTGTAAATATGGAACAGCAAAATGCGCTGCTGGTGCGTCACAAAAAGTGACACAAGGGGCTTATAAATCTGCCCCTAAATATTATCATCTTATGGCAATTGTACTGTAATCAAAGGCATACTAACCACTCCAACTGCAAGTCAACTACTACAGTTATATTAGTTCAGGCGCAATATAACATGAAAGTCCGCACTTTGCACAGCCTAGTTTATTAGTACGTACTGCCGGGAGGTTGATCTCATTGAACCCAAGCAATGGCGTTGCTTGTTCTCTCCATGTTTCTTGGAATAATAAAATTGCAAAAGAATTTAAAAATAAGATAGTATCTGGACCGGCTAATAAATGGGTCAGCCCATGCACATTCCCAGTTGCGAAGTTCAATTCCCGTCTCCTGGAGGGACATTTGCGAGGGTTGCTGGAAGCCAAGACCAGTCCTCCAGTTGCATTTTGTCACAAGTACGCACTCCTTTTAGAGTATTAGTAATTAGGAGACCTGTATTGCAAGGTGATTTATGCGATGGGCCAGTCGCACCTCAAAGTAGTGCATTTTACTTTTTACTTTCAATCTTATTTCTTTCTTTTTCCCCTTTTGGGGCTAATGCCTCTAAAATAGAGGGATACTTTAAGGGGGGTGCAATTATTAACCTCAATGCCACATTCCATAAAATAAGAACTTGAATCTAGAATTGTATTCACTATTTCATTAGTAGTCCAAGCTGTTATGCTGGACTCACTGGATGAATTAAAATGTATTTGTTTAAACTGAATGGAAAGAAGATCAGTAGTTTTAATAAATGATAGATCAGGGATGGTTGAAATAAGTTTTAGGATTAAGCTTCAATTAAGACTATCGTGAATGCCCCTGGATTCATATAAAGGATGAAAAACTAATTTCGCACTGTTCGAAGTTTTGTTTTCTGGCATAACCCTTAGAGAAATTGTTGAGCCTGGTTTGCTATCATTGGCTAAATAATTAATTTGATGTTCTGCAAAGAGCGGTGACCTCTGGGTGATACAGGGCTTTATCATGTGGGCGCGGCAGGCCCCATGCATGGTCTTAATGACATGATCTTGAGGCAAGGGCGGAGCCTCATTATGTACTATTGATTCAGTCTTAGATTGCGGACTACAGAATATTTCTCTACTAACGTTTCCGAGGCTCTGCTTACTCCCACTCCAAATCGGAAACCTACTGTCTTGCTTAACCGCAGCTTCATTTTTAAAGCAGACTATATCAGAAGCCACCGTATCGGCACAGTCGAACACTCTTTTTTACTACCCCTTAAAGGGTGCTGTGCCTCGCTCCTCAATTCGGGGTTCATATAATTTGTTTTATAAATACATTTCAGAGGGGGGTTCTGCTCACTTATGGTTACAATCCTGGCCTTGAGATTTCTGACTAGCCGGTTTAAAAATAGGGTAGCAGTCCCTAGGTTTGGCCACTGAGACCACTGTGACGACGGTTTTCTTGGTTTTATTCCAGGCCTTACGCAACCTTTTCCTGGCCCTTTTTGTCAATGGGGGACCCACTAAAACTATCACCTGAACCAGTGGAATTGGCAACCTGGCTTATCTCTATATTAACTTTTCTTTGCAAAATTGGGCTTTCATCTTTTGCAGTAGCGGAACTCAAACATACTTCTGGCTTCCCAACATCCCCCGCTGATGTCCTAGTTATATCAGGGCCGGAAAAAAGTTACACGGGAACCCTACTCACAACGGAACCAGGGTGCATGTGTTATAAGCAGAAACAGTGGTTCCTGTGGAATAATACTGGGAATGATAATAAATATTATGCACAATGGGGATGAAGGGTCTCTTCAGCACCTAACGATATAGGGACAGCTGAAAGGATGAAGGCCTGTCATCGTGATGTGTGCGCACCACGGGAAGTGAAGAGTGATAACAAAAAAACTCACATGGGACCCAGCCGGGCGCCCAGTGAGGGGAAGGGGAGAGATGACAGACGAGCTAAACTGCAACTCGGTGCAGCCGCTGGAGCAATCGTTCGTACGCTCTGGATGTGCGTATTGTACGGCCTGGCCTCACAGTGGTATTCCTTATTCAATATGGTGAAGGGGGTGTTATAACTTTTGGGAGGATGATGTGGAAAGGTCACGACAATCCGTGTCCCTGACTTCTACTGGATACAAGTCTAAATCAAGCCACAGCGCGTGCCTCCGCTACGCGCTGAAACAGGACCGCTTTCGTCTTCGTCCCTCGTTGTCTGGTCCTGTTTCATCGCGTATCGTTAGGTCCTGAAGAGACCCTTCATCCCCACAAGGGTCGAAACGCCGTCGACGAAAATAAAGCGAACCATCCTTATCACAGATTTCGTTGGATGATCGACTTTAATACTACTTTGGAAACCCTTTATAATTGTCACAATTTGGTCACAAAGTGTTGTAGGTTCCATGTTCACTGGGGACACAATGCACAGTTCATTTTTGTAATTATTTCTCATATGTATCTATATAAAAGTTATTTTTGTCTACATCTCAACACTGAGTCGTGTAAGGTTCTTCTCTTTTTGATATCACCATAACCCAATTGTTCATTGCGATTGTGCATAATATTTATTATCATTCCCAGTATTATTCCACAGGAACCACTGTTTCTGCTAGTTATATCTGGGGGCACATCTTGCTGAGTCTGTTGGAACTTTGTGCTCACACTTGCTACTCCTAATCCTAGTTCGTTAGGGCGAATAAGGGATTGTTCTAAGTTTGGTTGCACAGATAGTTTCTTAACTTCTTCAATAAGACACCCTACTATGGTCGGGAGATCAAATACTTTCTCTAAAACATGTGCAATTGATTAATTGGTTGTTGACATCGGTCTGGGCTCTTACCACCAGGTTGGTAAAACTGTGTAATTTTGTATCTATACCCGCCACATAAACTGCTAAAGTATTTAATAGTTCCACCTGTATGTCGAGCTTATTGGAGTGAAAATGTAACGCTGTCGTTATTGCATCCATTGTATTTAACAAATTTCGCCACACCCCATTGTTTTTTATTTATTTTTTTAAACTTTATTTTTCATTTTTTAATTGTTAAAAAAAACAATCAACATTACAGCATACAATAAATCATTGGTATTTTGTGCATAACCCCAAGACTGAAAAGGACACCGTTCCAAATTAAGGCTGTGGCATACTTGACAATGAGAAATACATTATAGGCATCATCAAAATTCACTATAAACAATGGGGGGGACAATCATTGCACTTGAACCCATCAGAGTCCTCCCCATCCCGGTCATCCCCTTCATCTGAACCGGTCCCGCTAAGCTCTGTATCACCATGATCACCCCCCTCCGTCCCTGAGTTAAAGGCCAAGTTACACAGCTCACGCTATTCCATGAGATCTGCCTGTAGATTATCATCCTTGCAAGTTAATTTCATGTGTGTTTCTTCAGCTAGGGTCCAGTCCCTAACATCTCGCATGTAGGTATATCCATGCTTCTCTGCCCCATCCAATTTATAGCTATTCTACCTCGGGCCAGAACCACCATGAGTTGCACCAACTTGTATGGTATTTTTCGTTTTTTAGGTTTGCATACATGGGCTAGCAAACATTGGATTGGCTCTTCTCGTATGGGAAGACCCGTGCTTGTTCGCACCTTTTCCACCACCTGTGTCCAGAACTGCCGCCTCTCAGGGCACGCCCACGCCAGATGCAGAAAATCTGCCTCCTCTGCGTCACACCTGGGGCACCTACCAACATTGTTTTGTGAGATGCGTCGTAGCTTTGCCGGGGTAATGTAGGTGCAGTGTAGGAAGTTATAATGGATCAATTTAAACCTGGTGTTACAGGAGACGGTGTGTGTAAGGTCGCAGATAGCAGTCCAACTACTGTCTTCTATTTGCATATTCAAGTCCCTTTCCCATGCTGCTCGTGACGACGGGGGCTGGACCACCCAATCCCGTCTCATGGCCTTGAATAGGAGCGATATCAGTGTGCGGCCAGAACCACAGGTAAGGTTCAAATCTAGGGTAATTGTTGGCTGCGGAATGTCTGGATATTGAGGCAAGGTATTTTTCACTATGTCCTGGATCCCCCTGTACCACAGGAAGAGACCCTGCCCAAGCGCAAAGCTCTCACAGGTTTGTTCGTACGTTAGGAACGTCTCATTTGGGTAGAGATCCGCGAGGACCTCACAACCGCCCTCCCTCGATGCTTGAAAGGACATATGGGCATTCATGTCTCTGAGTGGAGCCAGTATCCAAATGGGTAGCTCTCTATGGAAGGGCGCATGCTTCAGCACCTTTTCTACAAATTGTTGCCAAATAGTCGCAGTTTGACGCACCAGGTAGGGCAGGTCCCCCTCCACTGCCCTCCCTCTCATCAGCGCTGCTGGGAGGGCCCCTGGGTCTACTCGGCCCGCTAGGAGACGCTTTTCCCAGTTGTCCCCTTCCTCAAACCAGCGGGACGCATGTTGGAGCTGAGCCGCAAAGTAGTATAAGTCAAAGTGAGGGGCCTCTAGTCCGCCTTCTTCATGTCTACGTGTCAAAGTGGTGAGAGCTACTCTGCTACGCTGACCGGCGCACAGTTGCGAAATAAGAATTGTATTGAGCTGTTTAAAGATTTGTTGCGGAACTGGGGAAGGTGAGTTCTGGAGTGCATATAGGCACCTTGGTAGCATCACCATTTTGACCACTGCGAGTCTACCCATCAGGGACAACGGTAACAGGTTCCAGAAAGTCACTGAGTGTCTGAGGGCCATCAGGACCCTATCCAGGGTTAGGGCTATTAACTGGGCGTTGTCCAGAGCAATCTGGATCCCTAGGTACCGGAAGTGAACTCGTTCCCACCTGAGTTCCAGGCCTGGAAGGCCTTCTAAGGGGCTGGCGGCCAGTCCCGCCAAGGGGAAGATGAGCGATTTGTCTCGGATGAGTCGCAGACCAGAGACCTCCCCAAAGCGCTCCAGGTGATACAAAAGTTTGGGTCCATCACTCGGGGTATGTAAGGTAAAAAAGAGCATCGTCCGCATACAGTGAAACAATATGGGTCGTGTCTCCTACCCTGATACCCCACTGTGCCATCTCATCTCTTATCCGCACCGCCAAGGGCTCAATGGCTGGGGCGAAGAGGACAGGCAAAAGCGGGCACCCCTGACGGGTGCCTCGCCCTAGAGTCCATTCCCCGGAGCGGGCCCCTCCCAGTCTCACCCGCGCCCTAGGCTCTGTGTACAGTATTTTGACCCAGCAGCAAAACCGGGGTCCAAACCACACAGTTTGGAGAACCTGTAGGAGGTATCCTCAGTCTATCGTGTCGAACACCTTTGCTAGGTCTATCGACACGAGGACCATCTCCTCCTCATGGTATTTCACTTCCTGCATGGCATAGGATAGGATAGGATATATGTTTGTAGAGCGCTCGATTGCCGTGGCGTCTTGGCGCTAGTGTATGTAGAAAGGAAGTATGGCCTGTGTTACCGAAGGACTGTATGGTAGTGAACAGCCATGTTTTGAAGTCCTTCCTAAAGAGCTGCCGATTAGGTTGGAATTTCATAGCCATAGGCATTTTGTTCCATAGCTTTGCCGCACAGTTCGATATAGTTCTGCCACCCCATCTTGCCCGTCTGATCTGCATTAGGCGACGTAAGTTCATCGCAGTGTTGCTGCCTGGGATAAAGCCACATTGGTCCTCGTGCATGAGGCGTGGCATCTGAGGTCCCAAGCGAGAAGCAAGGAGCTTGCATAGTATTTTCTCGTCCGTATTGATCATGGTGATTGGGCGATAGAAGGAGGGTTCGCAGCTGTCCCCACCTGGCTTCAGGACCATGCATATTTCCCCCTGTCTCATGGTAGGGGGGAGGACTCCTTTATCAAAGGCCTCCTGATATACCTGCAAGAGAGGGTGGGTCAGCGTTTCAGCGTATGCTCTGTAAAATTCGGGAGGAATCCATCACCCCCGGAGATTTAGAAGCCGGGAGCATTAGTAGGGCTGCCCGTATTTCATCCGCAGTGAGCGGGGACACGAGATCTTCTATGGCTTGTGCAGGGAGCTTCGTTAGATGCATGCTTTGTAAATATAAAGCATAGGAATCCGCGCATATCGTTGGGTCCGCGGAATAAATGGTCTGAAGATGGCTCTGCAGCTCTTGTAAGATAGCAGCTCTGGCATGTACGACTGCCCCATTGGGGGCCCGTAGCACCACTATTGGGTCCGGGGTTTGTTCTCTGCGGAGGTTCCAGGCCAGTAGGCAGCCCGACTTGTCTCCCTCCCTGTGTAGGCGTTGTCGGTACTGACTAAGTGTATATTTGTCGAGCCAGTCCCAAATGTCGCTAATGCGTGTCCGGATTTCCAATTCTCGGGCCGTGCCATCGGGGTCAACTCGGTCCTGGGTCTGCTCATGGGCTAAGGCCGTTTCCTCTATCCCTAACTATCGGTGCAGTTAACCACTAACCCCATAGGTCAAGCTTAAGCAGGCCCCTCTTTCCACTGCCTTTAAAACCTCACATTTTGTAGCTCTGGTCATGTTCGCCCCCTCCCAGTTAATTGTCATGTAGTTCTTCTATTCCCCCACTATATGCTTCCTGCCAATTACATCTTCCAGTATGTCCGAGTGCATACGCCACACTCTTGGAAGGTGCTCGTGGTAACCCCAACGGACTGTACAAGCAACCGGAGAGTGGTCATAAAGGAATTGAGCCTGATGGGTCACTTCCACATCTAAGTCAACATCTGAGGTCACAACTAGGACTCTATCGAGCATGTGTACAGCCTCTGAGTGGGGTTTCTAATCCTCCATATGTCCTGAGCGTCTAGGTTCCCCATTACCTCCCTGAGTCTCTCTGTCATCGGGGCTTCGTATCCCAACGAGGGGGGTGCCTATCCAACTCCGGATCCAGAACACAGTTAAAATCCACCACCCAAAGAATCGGGGCGCCCAAATCTGACGTCAGCACCTCTTGAAGGGATTGGTAGAAGTCTGGGTCGTCCACATTCGGGGCGTATATATTTAATATGACTATGGCTCGGCCATCTATCTTAGCTCTCAGCAGTATGAATCTACCATTGATGTCGGCCTCCATGTAAGTCAGTGAAAACGGTGTCCCTGGTGCCACCCACACAAGTACACCCCTAGCATATGTAGAGTATGATGAGTGGAATATCTGTCCCCCTCCACTCCCTCACCAGCCTCTGGGCACCGGTGTCATCTAGGTGAGTTTCCTGGAGGCAAGCCACGGATACGCTGTGCCTTCGTAGAAATGTGAGAACCCTATAGCATTTCGTGCAAGTGCCAAGCGCCATTATGTTCCAGCTCATTGTCATGATAGTGTTCTGTGCCTATGCCCCTTAGCCCCGTACCGTACAGAGCCTGCCTCACCATTCCAAGCTGTAAAACACATATGTAAACATGTAACATGAACAAATCCCAACGTCCCCCTCCCCCTCCCACAGCATCCCCTTCAATCCAAACGAGGCCATGCAACTTCCCCAAAGGATATGGCCTCCCGGCCAAACCCGACCAATAGTTCAAGATATTCCAACTTGGAGGTGCCTCATTACGTGGAGCCTATGCGCTCGAGGGCTCTAGCCCCCCAGTGTTTCTGTGAAATCCAATATCCCTATCTGGAATGCAAACCAACATAAGTTCTTCCCCTCCCCAGAGAGGTACCCCCCGGCCGTTGTGTATGTACTTGTCTAGCCCCTCAAATTTAAGACCCCGCAACATGAGAGTTCAAATTTTCACTCAGAGTCCTGCAAGGCCCGGTCTGTATCCAGGATTGTTTCAGGAATCACTTCTTCTGAGGGGTTTAATGTCGCTGGAGCAGGGGCCGACTCCGATCCCTGCCCCACAGACGGCGATGGGGAGACTCCCGTTACCTGGGCCTCCACCTGCATGGTTCCATCCTCAGCCACTGTGATTCTCTGTGAACTCGGATGGTCATTATCCACAGATCGTTTCCTGCAGCGAGCACCCCTCGCCCTGCTGGGTGTACGAGTTCCCCATCTGCCTCGATTCCTCGCCGTTCTCGGACCTCATCAGGGGTTTCGAAGAAGTAGGCCTTCCCCTGCGTGATCACCTTCAGCTTGGCTGGGTAGAGTAGCATGTACTGCATATGCAGTTCCCTAAGCTTCTGCTTGACACAGAGGAAAGTCTTTCGTTGCTCCTAGACCTGTCTAGTATAATCAGGATATATAGACACTTTACTGTTGTCGTAGCATAGGTCTGGGGCTTCCCTAGCTGCTCGTAGAATGCAGTCTCTATCTTGGTAGTTCTTGATTTTTGCAATTATTACCCTTGGGGGAGCCCCCGGGGGTGGGGGTGGGGGGACCAGGGCCCTGTGCGCCCTCTCCACCACGAACATATTCGAGAGGCCTCTGGGGCAGAGTCTGTCTCGTATCCACTGTTTGTGAGAAAGTGCCTTCTTTCTGCATGGTTGCCCCCACTTTTTGCTGAACTGCTGATGTACTTTGACTGAATGTGCCCTGGGCTCCTGCCGATCAGGTACCCAGGGCCTATGTTCTTTCCCTAAAACTGCATTGAAACCAAAACCCAATTGGCATCCTTGGCCACAGGTCAGCCCTTGGTAAATGGTACCACAGGTACCCAGGGCACTGTGACCAGAGAAGGCCTCTAAGGGCTGCAGCACTTATTGTGCCACCCTTAGAGGTCCTGTACCCTTACACACACACACTGCCTTTGCTGGCTGCGTGTCTTGGTGCAGAACAAAGTGAAGAGTTGACATGGCACACATCCTTGTGTGCCATGCCTACAATCCACTGCCCTGGCATAGATCAGTCACCCCTCTAGCTGGGTGCACTATACCAGTGGTGAGGGTACAGGTGCATGAGCCCTGTACCTGTACAGTGTCTAAGCCCATTCTTAGACACTGTAAGTGCAGTGCTGCCATTAAGAGTATGTGGTGCTGGGAGTTTGTCATTATGAACACCACAGCACCATAATGGTTACACTGAAAACTGAGAAGTTTGGTATCAAACTTCTCAGCACATTAAACCCACACTGATGCCAGTGTGGGATTTAATGAAAAATGCACACAGAGGGCATCTTAAAGATGCCCCCTGAAAAACGACCTACCACTAGTGTCCAGGCTGAGTGGCTGCTTTCAGCTGGTGACCAGACATGTTTCTGGACCCCTGGGTCGAGAGCCTGCTGCTCTCGGCGGCCTGAAACAATGCACATCCTGGGACGAGGTGCTAAGCCTCCTCCCCCAGGATGGGCAGAGTCCACGAAGGGGAAGCTGCCTTTGTGAGCTTCCCCAGGCCACTTGCTGCTTTCAGCAACTGGTCCCCACTGGTTTTGACCCCCACTTTGGGCAGGAGAACCGGCGGGAAAAACAAGTGAGGAAGAGAGGTGTGCCCACCTCTGCCTACTCCACCCCTCAGGTGGGGGAGACGAGGTGAAGCACAACTCTCAGTCCCCGCCATCTTGTAGATGGGGGACCCAGCCAATCAGAGTGAGGCATATGCCCCCCTCCCACTGGAGGGTGGCATAATAGGGGGTGTACCCACCCCAAGGAAAGGACCCATTGGGCTCAACCTTTACTTACCTGTAACACCTCTAAATCTAGTATTTAGGGGGCACCCCAAACCTTGCCTCCTCAGACAAGAACCGACTACAAGAAAAGAAGAAGGACCGAACAGCCGTGCCGAAGCTAACAAGAGGAGGACGCCTACAGACTTGGCCCCAGCCCTACCGGCCTGTCCCCACCTCGAACCTGCAGAAGCGAAACTCCGGTGTGTCCTGCAGCCAGCAACCTCAAGAAACACTGAGGACCTGCCCTACCTTCCCAACCAAAGACTTTGTCTCCCGTGAACACCGGATTTGTTCACCCCACAGACTCCAGCTCCGGCAAGATCCAGGAGTCTGCACCACTCTGCACCCTACGCCCACGACTCGAGTTCGAGTGGCCCAACACCACAAGGAGGTCTCCCCGGTGATCCAGAACCGAGCTCCAGTGATCCCTGACCTGCCTCAAGCCTCCAGCCGAAGCCTGCAGCCTAAATCCCGAAGGTCCCCCCAACCTCGACCAGGAGCTGGTAAGAAGATCCGACCCTAAAAGGCACCCCTGCACCCCACGCCCCAGGGCCTTGGGTGGCCCAACCGATGGTGCCTAACCAACCCCCAGCATCCCAACTTACCTCTCCAAGTGGTGGTCGCACCCAGAAGACCTTCGTCCCCGAGCCTGCAGCGTGTTTGTAAACCAGAGTCTCCCCACTGAAAGCTACAGGGCGCCCGACACCAAAACAGCACTCTGCACCCGTGCCGCTGAGGGTGCGCCTTTTGTGCTGGCTTGAACCCCCATTTGCCCTGAGCCTAAGTCCAGGAGCTTTGCTCCCACAACCTTGAGGCCTGCTCGTAAGCAACCACCAACCGGAGGCCCCCTATCCCCCTTTGGATAACATCGGGCCTCAGCACTCTGCACCCGGCCGCCCTAGTGCCGCTGAGGGTCTAACAAGAGTGCATCCTTGACCCTGGGGGACCCCTGAGTCTACCCCCAGAATACCAACTCCCACAACCGAATACTTACCTTTGAACCTATAACCCTATTTTCCTCCATAGGATAACATTGACAGTTTTTCTGTGAAAAGTTTCTAAGTGTGAAGTTGGAAAATCTATGAAACCCTTTAAAACTGTAACTAAATAACAAAAACGCTTTTACTTCCCTGTTTACAGGAAATGTCCCAGTGCAGTATCCAGGTGTACTGCACTGTGTAAGAAAAGTAATCTGTAAAGTAATCTACTTGACATTCCACTAAAAAGCATATACAAAGTATATGTACAGTATTTCAAAAGCATTGCATTTCTAGTAGCTCTACTGTGATAAAATCAAAGTGCATATACAATTGCAATTCAAACTGTTTACAAACTGCATTACTACTGTAAAGTATTTATTGCTATACGTGCCAGGCTTGCTTGGTTCTTGAAAATAAAATAACTAAAAGAATATTTTTATACAAAACCAATTGGTCTGAAGTTCAGTCTTTGAGTGTGTGAATTCATTTGCTGATTGAGTGTGTACAACAAATGCTTAACACTGTCCTCTGATAAAGCCTTACTGCTCGCCCACACTACCACAAATAGAGAGTAAGGTGCTATCTAATTTTACCTCTGCCTACCTCTCGGGTTCCACTGGACTCTGTGCACACTATACCTCACTTTGGTATAGTATATCCAGAGCCAGCTTCTTACAGTGTTCCAAAAAGGATTCTGTCTTGCCTTCTTCGGCCCTCTCAGGTATTCCCAGGACCCTGATATTGCTTCGGCGGGCACGACCCTCCGCCTCCTCAGCCCTGCGCTCCAGTGCTCCTGTAGAGTTAGACAACTGTGTCACCTGTAGTTTTAGCGAGGCTACCTCTCCTTTTAGCTGTGTAATGTCCCCTTCAGCCACTGAGACTTTATCAGCCACTTTACGCAAATCCGCTCTCAGCAGGTTCACATCGATCGAGACCGTTTTAATCTGCTTCTCCAGCGCGGTACGAGACCCCTGGATGGCCGCAAGGAGCTCCGCGCGGGAGGGTTCTCCAGCAGTGTCGCTTTCACCCTCGGGGCCCGTCTGTCTGGTGATGCGCTGGGTAGGTAGGTGCTGGGTGGTATATTGGGTGATAGTGTTGGGAGCGGAGTGCGGGCCGACTTATCCTTGCCCATCGCTGCATCGGTAGCCCGGCCCCTGAACATGCAACGTTCAGTCGGTAGTGCCGGACCAGTCCCAGCCGTCCCCACCAGGAGTCCGCCTCAACTGTGGGGTAAAGAGCACCTACCCACTGGATGTCCTGGATAAAAAATCACTCACCGGCCCGGCCTGGGATCCCCGCTTGTGTCTCTCCTGTCAGCATGCAATCCTCGCCGCTGTTCTCTCGGTCCCGCCCGGGGAGGCCTCACCCTCCCGTGGCCAAGCCAGCAAAGAGGTGGGGAACAGCAGCAGGTTCTTCCCCTCTTCCTCCTTCCTGCTCCTTTGCCGGTATTCCCCAGGGGCAGGGACTCGCAGGAGTGTGAGTGTCCAGATGGGGCCTATCGTAGTAGGGAGGCCTTCCAGAACCCAGGACACTCGCCCAGCAGTCTCCGGCCGGGCCGTAGAATGCGGACACACGAAGGATCCCTCAGCAGCCCCTCAGGGGCAGAATATCTCTGTCAATTGTTGCACTGGCTCACCTCGATAGGTTGCATGGGGCCTCCCCCGCCACGCGGCTCCTCTTCACTTTGGCCGCCAGGGCCCCGGCCTGCAGGGTGAATGTTGGGCACTCTCCGCCCAGGAGCCTCTGCATCCGGCCCGTCTCTGCCCGCACTCCAGAGCCGCTCTGGGCCGCCACACCGCCAGCGTCTCAGTCAGGGCCGGCGGGCGGGCAGTGGATACAGCTGTCGGATCCTCAGCTCCGCCTCACGTCCAATGGCAGATCCAATCCCGCCGGACTGCAGCGCCGTCAAAGGCCGGCAGGGCACAGTCCCCCAGGTGCCTCATCACGCCAGTCCGGCACCTCTCGGGGCACCCCAGAAGCAGGCTCGCCGGCAGCCAGACCTCGGCTGCACCAGCTATCGAGCTGCCGCCTCTCCCGGTCGCAGGTCTCACCTCCGGATCTCAGGCCCCGGGCACCACCAGGATCCTGCCGGGCAGGGGGCACCACCGGCCGGCACCTCAGGGGCTGCGGGACACTCAGGAGCAGCAGGCCCCCCCCCCCAGGGTTTGGAGTTTCTTGGCAGTCTTCCACCTTTTTTGTGGTTGAGCTTGTAACAAGAGCTGTATTGGTCCCCTCGGGCGACCTGATCTGATGTTTACGTCAAAAAGAAAACAACAACAACAAAACACACCACACCACAGTTGTCCTCCTATTATGGACCTGCTGGAGCACTTTCATTTCTAATTACTTTCTAGTTTCTAGTCACAAGGTGCAGTAAGTAGTCCGAGACTGAAGTGTTGAGGAAGCTGGAGTGGCTAACAGAAGTCCAGAGCTCCAGAATCCCAAAGCTCCAAAGCTACAGAAACTCTGTAACAAACCCTAAGGCTCCCCCCTGGAATGAAGCTGGGAGTGAAGGGTAGTGAAGTGGCAATCGTGGTGTAGCAAGCGTAATTTAGTAGGGTATAAATATCAAAACTTTAAAACTTTAAGGTATAAAATATGGTATAGGAGCAGCAAAACCACAGCAGAGTAGCAGGGTTCCAGATCACAGGGCAGCACAGGGACTCAACAGGTTTCCACAGGACACCACAGGTAAAGCAAGCCGCACCAGCCTACCGCTGGCCGCCTCCAAGAGAGCGGGCCTGGGACTGGGGTAGAGGCCCTGAATACTCCAATGGTAGTAATTGAGGGCAGTAATTGAGGGCAGTAATTGAGGGCAGTGGGCAGCGTAACCAAGGGCTAGGTGGGGCCTCCACAGGGGAGCAAGCCGCACCAGCCTACCGCTGGCTGCTTCCGCTCCACCTGGCGGCCGCCCCGGCTCTATGTCTTGTCTCCTGTGGTACACTTTTCACTGCCCCACACCGCCCCTTGCCCACGTCCTTTTTCTCACCCTCCGGTTCTGGCGGCGGTGGCGATGAGCGGTGCGTGTTGAGGACGGAGGGAGAGCGGCGGTGCAACGGTGGAGAGGCCCTAGCAGCATCCTTGCTGCACTGGCGCTGCGGACGCCGCAAACACGAAACACCAAACGCCAGGATTTCCCACCTCCTGGCCCATGAGCCAGAGATTGGGGTAGGAGCACAAGCGTGCTTTTCGTTAGGGGTGTCAGTGATGGGTGCCTGGAATGGTCTCTGCTCCCACTCTTGGCTCTTGGTGTTGTGTAACCGACACTCTTGGTGCTGAATGACCGGCAAGGGAGGGCCTATTGATTTGTGGGTGCATCTAATGCCCCCCTTGCTTGCTATCTCTGTATCTCAGCTGTGACTCAGCTGAATTTTCAAAGCCAAGAGCGAGGAGCAAGGCAGATGGGGGTAGTTGTATCCAGCCGTGCCAAGTTGTGACTGTACTGTGGTTTTACCCTGAAAACTTTTTTTTTTAATTTCCAGGTGGCATGAGTGTCGGCAGGCACCCAAGCCCACACCCAAGTCCAGGCAAGTGCAGGGCACATGGAGGCCCCAGGAGCGTGGCGAGTGTTCCAGGCAGGAGTCAGGCAACCGTTTTCCTGTTGCAGGCCCGGGATGGCTTGGAAAAACTGGCGGCACAAGGCAGCAGGAAGCAAGGCGAGGCGGGGCAGTGATGCGGGCGCACGAGTCAGGCAGAACAATTCTCAGCGGGTTGTGGCCCTCCAAGGATGCAAGCCACATCGGCCCGCGCCCATGGAGGAACCGAGGCTCTGGCCAACCCGAGTGTCCCTGCAGGCGCCTCTGTAGCTCGTCTTCCCCCGTCCGCCGGATGGACGGCCCCCGAGTCCTCTCTCCGCTCTCGGCCCTTGCAGCAGTCCCCTCGCCCCCTGCTCGTCCGCTGCTGCCGCCGCCCTGGAGCCTCGTTGTCTCACTCTCTCACACTCGCTCTTGTCGGCGTGTGACATCACTGGCAATCTAAACAATCGTGGGATTAGAAAGATATCCAGCAGGAGCTGGATACTACCCAGCATATCAAATCCAATCAAAACAAGCTTTATTCGGTATATAGAAAATATATCCATAAAAGCATTCTACAGAAAAAATCAATTCATCATAGATTTTACATTTTCCACAATAAAAAAATTCCCAAAGAACATTTCTCATGTAAACATTTTCACCCTAATTAATTTTCTTAAAACACGTTTTACACATAAATATAAGTTAAGATTAGTTGCCACGTTACACTCAGTTAAAAGCCTATAAATGTGATGTAGCCATGGTATTTTCCTACAGTGATCAAGTTCGAGGCAATCCAAAATTATGGCTTTAAAAAAATGCGTTTCATCTTTAGTCCAAATTCGGTGCCACAGTGTAAGAGCAGCCATACTAATCAAATCACTGAGGTATGGTACATCTGTCTCCTTATGGACTATATAAGTAGCTGTTGAATTAGGAACCGATAATAACCTTCTTAAAAACTTATTTTCAAGGATTTGTAATGGGGAGGTATCTACCATACCCCATAAGGCTCCACCATAACATACCCCTGTGATGCACTTGCTCCCATATAGTTTTAAAATTTCACGTACTGGCTTATTGCCTATTTTATGGGAGAATCTAAAGATAGCCAGGTCTTGAGGTCCATCCTGAATTGCGGCAGTGATGGTGATTGCCTGAGGAGCAGAGGCAGGGAGTTCCAGGTCTTCGCAGCGAGGTAAGAGAAGGATCTTCCTCCAGCCGTAGTCTTGTGGTTACGGGGGATGGTGGCCAGGGCCAGTTGGGAGGAGTGGAGATCTCTGGTAGGAGAGGCTGTGGTTGAGGTATGCAGGTCTGGCGTTGTGGAGGGGTTTGTATGCGTGCGTGAGGAGCTTGAAAGTAATTCTTTTGTTGATGGGTGGCCATTGAAGGTCTCTCAGGTGGCTGGTGATGTGGTTGCAGTGTGGAACGTTCTGGATGTTCTGCAGTTTCTTGTGGTGTTTCCGAGTGGTGCCTGCATAGAGTGTGTTGCCGTAGTCTAGTCTGCTGCTGACAAGCGCATGGGTGACTGTTTTCCTGGACTCAGTGGGGATCCACTTGAAGATCTTATGAAGCAGGCGGAGCGTGTGGTAGCAGGAGGACGAAACAGCATTGATTTGGTATCAGAAGGTTCTGTGCAGCATGCGAGAGATGTCAGGTTGCCAACCCGGTCCATATAAGCTCCGACCTGTTATTGGTGTTCCTTTCTCCAGGATGTCCATTGGTCACCTCTCTACGTGGCTACCAATCCATTCTTGTCCTTGTTGACTATGCAACACTCTACCCAGAAGCCATTCCACTATACAGCATGACCACAACTATAGTAGACTGTGATGATTGAGTTCTTCTCAAGGGTGGGGTCCTCAAGGAGTTGCTTACTAACCAGGGGAATCCATTTATTTCCAAATTGATTAAACAGATCTGTACCATCTTGGGTATAATCCAAATTTGAACCTCCGTTTACCATTCACGGACGGACGACCTGGTAGAACTGTATAACCAAACCATAAAAACCATCCTAAAAAACTGATATCTGAAATAGGAAGGTTCGGGAGTGCAAGCTTCCTCTAGTATTATATGCTATTCGTACCCATGCACAATCATCAACTGGGTACAGTCCTTTTGAATTAGTGTTTGGAAGACAGCCTGGCACCCTACTGGATATGGCAGCCAAATAGTGGGAGAAAGAGGATGAGGGGCAAGGACTTCTAGCATACACTATCAACCTCAAAGAGAAAGTCCATAGTCTATGGGAGGAGGTGCATAATAATCTTGAGAAAGCCCAGGAGAAGCAGAAAACCACTTATGACAAGACTAATAAAATGAGAGAACTACGGGGGGGATAAAGTCCTGGTCTTGCTTCCATCTTTGGTTAATAAACTATTAGCACGCAGGCAAGGACCATGCAAAATATTATCCCAAATCGCACCTGTGAATTATAAGCTGGCCATACCCTGAAGGCGTAAGGGTGAACAGATCTTTCATGTCAATCTTCTCAAGATATACGAAAGTGACCATAAAACAAGGGCGGGGGAGGGATTCTCTGCCATGTGTTTAACTGACTTACAACCTTTAGAGCTAGCTTTCATTCCTGAGGATAGGGGCTGTGAAGGGACCTCAATGCAGCTGGGCGATTCTCTCAACATTACCCAGAAAAACTGGGGAGAAAAACTCATCAGGCAGCACAGGGGTGTCTTTTCCACTGCACCGGGTCTAACCAACCTGGTGTATTATGATATGGTCACTGAGGACAGTCAGATTGTCTGACTACGACCCTATCGAATGCCAGAAGCACTTAGGGAAGCAGTAGAAAAGAAGTAAAGAACATGTTGACGGATGATATATTTGAACCATTCAATAGTGCATGGTGTTCTCGGGTGGTATTAGTATCAAAACCTAATGGTAGCATTAGATTCTGCATAGATTTTAGACAATAGAATAGCAGTTACAAATTTGACCGCTATCCTATGCCCTGGTTGGATGAATTGATTGAGAATCTGGGGTCAGCCTCTTACCTCATCACCCTTGACTTAATGAACGAGTATTGGCAGATCCCCCTAAAGCCATCAGCCAAAGAGGAAACAGAATGTTCCACACCTACTGGACTCTACCTTAAAGTCTTACCTTTTGGCCTCCTTGGGGCACCAGCTACATTTCAGAGACTTATGGATATCCTTCTTCGGCCCCATAAGGGCTATGCAGCTGCCTACCTTGATGACATATGAATTATAGCTCTAATTGGGAACAACACCTCCCACATTTAGCTGCAATCTTTCAAACGCTAAGTAAAACCGGTCTCACAGCAAATCCTGAAAAGTGTGTTGTGGCCACCGCTTCTATCTGGTACTTGGGGTATCAATTCAGAAGGGGCAGATAAGTCCACAGGTTGACAAAGTACAAGCCATACAGGATCTGCCCAGACCCCAGGACAAGAGGGGAGTTTGCTCCTTTTTAGGTTTGGTAGGCTACTACCGCAGGTTCGTTCTTCACATTGCTGAAAAGGCCGCTCCACTGACAGATCTTTTGCTCAAATCCTGGCCCAATCAGATTAATGAATGGACCCCTGAACAGCACCAAGGTTTTGAATGCTTGAAGTCATCTTTGTGCACTGGCCTTATCTAGTCGTCTTTGTTTACTGGCCCTGTCTTGATCTGTCTTAATTTTGAGTGACTGTTTGTTCTCCAGACTGACGCCTCGGACAAAGGCATTGGTGCTGTTCTCTCCCAACCTGATGCTGACAGTACTTCGAGACCCGTGACCTTCATTAGTCGTAAATTGCTCCTCTGGAATGTCACTACCCGACTATTGAGAAGGAATGTTTAGCCATCAAATGGGCCAAGGAATCGCTTCAGTATTATTTGTTGGGTCGATCATTCTTGTTACTCACAGACCATGCCCCTTTGGTTTGGTTTTCCGGGAATAAGGACAGTAATGCCCGGATCCTTAGGTGGTTCTTAACTCTACAACCATTTTCTTTTCAGGCCCGCCACCTCCCTGGGAGATTGCAGGGCACGTCCGATTATCTCTCCAGAACTGCGGAATCATTTTGGCCCGATCGGCCATGCCTGGATGGGAGGCACTGTGATGGGACTTACGTGCTCCCGAGTATGTTATTTGAACACCAGGACCCCGGGGGAATGGAGAAGCGAGTGGTCAGAGTTCTGGGGGTGAACAATGGGATGACCAATCCCATTAAAGCACAAGAAGGCAGGATTAATGGTGGCACAGATCCAGAGGAGGAGTAGAGAGTTTGGCGTAGAGAAAGAGAAGGTTATCATAAGACGACTGGTGAATGGGAGCAGGCGACACCTGAGGACAACTCCAGGAGTGGAACGTATCGCTTGAGGACAGACAGAATCCGAGAGGACGGTGTAGTAATGTAGTCCACGCTGTTAAGATGTTGATTAAGTAGGTTTATTCAAGTAGATCATAATGTAGAGTAGATCCAGTACAGCAGCCCCACCAGGAGCAGCCTGCCTGCTGCTCAGCCCATCATCCAACTGTCAACACTTACACCAGGCACCCAAGCATTCCACACATGTCCATCACACTAACATTCCATACAGGACACTCACACTGGCTGAGCAGCTAGGAACCAGGAAACCTCCCTCAAAGACGGTATTGTCCGTGACAGACTTTATTGAAGCAAAGTTACATTCTTGACTTCGACTGACAATCTCTCATTCCTTCTAAAGACTTTAAATTGCATGTTTGATTTGGCCTTCTGAAACTTTTGTCCACTCCATTTAATATTATTGAAGGTTGTTGAATCATTAGTTTTATGAACATATATCAGGACACCCAGGGGGGAGACAGAGAAGAAGTATTCTGGAGCTGAGAGATGATACTGCTCGGTGACCCAGGAGTCTCCTGGTATCTTTGTTCAAAGACATAAAGTGCACCTCTATAGAAAGAGAGGAACATATGGTAAGCAGAACACATGGAATACAACAGGTAATCACAGAAGGGTCCTAGTAGCATGCTCAAGGAATAACTCACTTGCCTCCTTATAGTTGGTAGCCCTGAGGTGCCTCAGAAGACCATGAACAAGCCTTGATCCTGGAGGAGGAGAAGAGTCTGCAACAAAGCACAGTAAGAACTGGAAGAGAAGGAACCAGCAGCTATGGACCAATAAAGGAACCAGAGGGAACCTGAAAGAGAGAAAATAGAGGAAGAGGAGAGGAAGTTGTCAGACACTGACCACAGGGGATTGCACTCTTTATACCGTCACCGCCCTTGATGACTCGGCACTGACCCAACAAAGTGAAAGCATAAGACCTGGTGTTAGCGAGCGCACATGCCCTTAGCGTGTGGACTCCCAGACGCAGAGCTCATTATGCCACATCTGCGAGAGCTGTTTCTACCTGTGAACTGTGCTCAACCCTTGTTCGGCTGGATGTTACCATGCAGAGTGTGTGGGAAACCTCCTGCCTGAGCTCGATGTCTTAGCGGGGACTGTCCAAGGGGAATTACACTCTGCCGGGATCTTTGCATGTAGAGGGCCTCCTGGTGTTAACCATAATATGGCGTTCCTCTACAAGGAATGTATAGAGCGGCACGTGGCACCAACGTGGCCACCAATGCCTCTGGTTCTCATTATTGTCTAGATGTATGGGGGAGAACACGTGGTTCTATATCTACTAATGCTTCAGTGGCCGCCTCATTATGTGTCCTTAAAATAAAATGTTCTAAATTCTTACATCTGGTTGTGTGTCCTTCTTTTCAGCTTTCTTCTATCTTCATGAATGTGAGGAGTAGGAGGAGGAAGAGGCACTGGGAGGGAATGCTCGCATTAACATAATCTTCAGATATGAGTAACAAAGAGGGAGAGAATGGAGATGCAACAGGAGTGAGGGGAGAGATGGACTGAGACACTTAGAAGGGCACTCACTCCATAGACCTATCAAAAGTGTACCACACAATCTCACATTTTCAAAACTGAGACATTATCAGTTATAATTATTAAGAGAATTCTTTATCTGATATTGAATAAAAATGTGTGCTAAGTAGCATTGGTAAAGCCAATAGTTTTGGCTTGTTTCAAGTCTATTAGTCGTAGAGAAATGGGTGGATCCTATCCGAAAGGCGGCCGCTTCAAGGGCAGGACCCAATTTTTGTTTGGCACTTTCTCCTCAAGGAGTTACACCCATGAGCTCCTCGTCCAAAAGGCGTGCCGGGGTTTAGAGGAAGAAAGGTGCACTCCATTTATAATGTTCAAAAATGATGTCGTCCAATATGCATTTCGTGGTTTGTAGTCCTTTTACTTAGTGTGGGTGAATAGGTTCACAAAGGAAGAAACAAACATCTGACACGTGTTTCGCCCGTGGGGCCTATTTGGCGAGGGCTTTCTCAAGGCAGGGATTCTTTTCATATGTTACTTATCATAATCGAGTTGCGTCTAATGCTTCAATTCACCGGGACCGCAGAAAGATCCTGCGCTCTAGCATCCAAAGCTCTGTTAACAAGTCTCCGATAACCCTGCCTCTCTTCTGAGACTCCCAGCCCTTCTGACACTCCTGCAGTGACACTCCCTGTGTCTCTCCTGACACTCCCAACCCCTTCTGACACTCCTGCAGTGACACTCCCTGTGTCTCTCCTGACACTCCCGGCCCTTCTGACACTCCTGTTGCTGTAGTGACACTCCCCGTTTCTCTCCTGACACTCCCAACCCCTTCTGACACTCCTGCAGTGACACTCCCTGTGTCTCTCCTGACACTCCCGGCCCTTCTGACACTCCTGCTCCTGTAGTAACACTCCCTGCCTCTCTAGTGACACTCCGACTCTCTAGCGAAACTCCTTACCCCTCTCCTGGGTAAACAGCGTTTACCACGCATGCCTAACAACGCATGCCATAACGCGGTCGTTACAACGACCGCGTTATTTTGCATACCGTTACAACGCAAGGCCGAACAATGACTTGCGTTGGGGGGCAGAAGGTGTTAGATTTTAAATCCAACACCTTCCCTAGTGTCCGCACAGACTGGAGTTGGAATAGTAAATTATACTATTCCAACATCCAGCGCCCCCTAACGCAAGTCGTTGTTCAGACTTTCGTTGTAACGGTATGCGAAATAACGCGGTCGTTGTAACAACCGCGTTGTTATGGCATGCGTTGTAAACGCGTGCGAAAAAACATCATATATTCTCTCTCCTGACATCCCTAGCCCTTCTGACACTCTACTCCTGTAGTGACACCCCTGCCTCTCTAGTGACACTCCCTGCCCCTCCCCTAACACTCCCTAGTCCTCTCCTGATACACCCTGCCTCTCTCCTAACACACCTAGAGCTTCGGACACTCCTGCTCCTGTAGTGACACCCCCTGCCCCTCTATTGACACTCCCTGACTCTAGTGACACTCACTCCCTTCCCCTCTAGTGGCCCTCCCTGCCCCTCTAGTGACACTCCCTGACTCTCTAGGGACACTCCCATACGCTCACCTGACACTCCCTGCCCCTCGCTTGTCCTCTCCTGACACTCCCTGCCTCTTTCCTGACACTTTCAGCCCTTCTGACACTCCTGCCCCTCTAGGGACTCCCTGCTCCTCTCCTGATACTTCCTGTCCTTCTCCCGACACTCCCTAGTCTTCTTCAGACACTCCCTGCCCCTCCCTAGTCCTCGCCAGACACTGCTTGACTCTCTGACACACCCAGCCCTTCAGACACTCCTGCTTCTGTAGTGACACTCTTTATTCTCTAGTAATACTCCCAACCCCTCTGCTGGCACTCCCTGCCCCTCCTTTAATACTCAGTCTTCCCCAGACACTCCCTCTCTCCCGACACACCCAGCCCTTCTGACACTCTTCCTCTAGTGACACCCCCTGCCCATCTAGTGGCACTCCCTGACTCACTAGTGACACTCCATTCCCCTCTTGTGACACCCAATACTCCCTGACTCTCCCTGACACTGTCTCATGAGACTCCATTCCTACATGCCTGACACCCCAGGGCTCCCTATTTTCTGACAGACCACTTCACTGACATGCCACACCCCCTTCTACTGCACCCTCAAGTGTAATATTTGAGTTGTCCTCTCCTCTGACCCCACAACAATATCTTATCTCCAGGTGCCAGTGGAAGTGTGACCTACGGATCCCCACCCAGGACACTCCATGCACACAAAAGGTCAGATTAGCACCAGTTGTGTTACAACCAGTGTGATGGGTGGTCCCGCAGGGCGCATCTGAAGCTCCGCCTCCAGGTGCCTATGGAAGAGTGTGACCTAGGGATCCACACCCAGGACACTCCAACTGCACTCCATGCACACAAAAGGCCAGATTGGCACCAGTTGTGTTACAACCAGTGAGCAGTAGCACCACGTCAAGGTTCTGACCATCGCTACTGTCCAGTCACACCATTCAAACTGGACATCGAAGGCCCAGCCCACGCACTCTAGTTCACACCATTCATAACCCAAGGACTCAGGCGTATGCTGGGAAGCCCCCTCCGGGACCCCCCAACATATCGCAGCTGGTCAGATCACACACAGGCTGGGGCCCTGGGAAGGTACCAAAGAAAGACAAGGCAGCGGGGGCAAAGGTGAGCCCTCACGTGCCCCTCCCCAGGGTGGAGGAGAATTGGCCGTAAAAGGAGGTAATCTCGACGTAAGAGAGTAGCCCCACTTACATCCGACACCGATGCTCCTCCGCAGCCCGCATCTCTGACTGACCATCACTGGATGTTTCACTGGCCCTCTCTGGATATATAGGCATAGAGGAGTGACATCATCGAGCAAGGCGGGGGACAGGATGTACATATATGGAAAAGGGGAGTGACATCACAGAGGAAGTGGGGTTGGATATACACGCCTGGGAAAGTGACATCACAGAGGAAGTGGGGTTGGATATACAGGCCTGGGAAAGTGACATCACAGAGGAAGGCGGGGGGACAGGATGTACATATATGGGCAAAGGGAGTGATATCACAGAGGAAAAGCGGCCAGGATGTTCAAGCTTAGGGGAGTGACATCACAGAGGAAGTGGGGTTGGATATACAGGCCTGGGAAAGTGACATCACAGAGGAGGGGGTACAGGATATGCAGGCCTGGGGGAGTGACATCACAGAGGAAGGCGGGTGGACAGGATGTACATATATGGGCAAAGGGAGTGACATCACAGAGGAGGAGCGGCCAGGATGTTCAAGCTTAGGGGAGTGACATCACAGAGGAAGTGGGGTTGGATATACAGGCCTGGGAAAGTGACATCACAGAGAAAGGAGGAGACAGGATATGCAGGCTGGGGGAGGGACATCATAGAGGAAGGAGGGACAGGATATGCAGGCCTGGGAAAGTGACATCACAGAGGAAGGAGGGGGACAGGATATGCAGGTCTGGAGGAGGGACATCACAGAGGAAGGAGGGGGTCAGGGAGTGTCACTACGGGAGCAGGAGTGTCAGAAGGACTGGGACTGACTGGAGAGAGGCAGGGAGTGTCATTAGAGAGCCTGGGAGTGTCAGGAGAGATACAGGGGAGGGTCACTACAGGTGTGTCAGAAGGGCTGGTTGTGTCAGGAGAGAGGCAGGGAGTGTCACTACAGGAGCAAGAGTGTCAGAAGGGCTGGGGGTGTCAGACGAGAGGCAAGGAATGTCAATTGGTTATCCTTCTCATAAAATTTTATAACCAATTGACCAGCCGGGTCAGAATTATCACAGGCAGAGAGGATTTGGAACACTTAATACACAGAACAGAACAGCCCGAGGGGTATTCCCCATACGACGAAACACGTGTTGGCTGGACGTTTGTTTGAATAACGACAAAGAAAAGAGCATAAGAGACACTACTCATCTTTCACCTTGTACTTCAACTCTATGATGAATGTTCATTTGAACACTAGAGCGTGTGCATAGGACAGGATATCACTTACGTGACGGGCCTTTTGGTCCTGCATTATTGGGGGTTCTAGGGTGTTTTCCCTCACCTTTTGCACCGCATAATTGTATTGATTATTGTATCCTACGCTAACTTAACAGGCGCCTATTTTCCCTCTACATACAACACTCCCACAGCAGTGTCAAGAGAGAAGCAGGAAGTGTTACTAGAGGGTCAGAGAGTGTCACTTGAGGGTCAGGGAGTGTCACTACAGCAGCAGGAGTGGTCAGAAGGGCTGAGAGTGTCGCTAGAGACTCGGAGTGTCAGAAGAGAGACAGGTAGTGTCACTGTAGGAGAGTAGGATCTGCTTCACATGGGTACCCCCACTTTTTGCTGATGCTTCACTGTTTTTCGACCTTAGTCTGGCTGGGGCCCTGCTAATCAGAACCCCAGCCTAGCTGCTTCCTCTTTAAAATGGTTTCCATGTGCCTTAGGCACATCTCTGATTGGAATCTGGAGTGCCCTTATAAGTCCCTAGTATATGGTATACTATGTACCCAGGGCATAGGTACCTCAGAGGCCTACCAGGGGCTGCAGCATGTATTGTGCCACCCCTGGAAGGCCATCCAAAATGACACCACAGGTCTGCTACTGCAGCCTGGGTAAGGTGGTGCATGCACCCCTTACTGTGATATAGGCTACCTCTATCACTACATACATACACACATATAAACCTATAAGTCACTCCTATGGCAGGCCTTATCAATCCTGAAGGCAGAGTGCGTGGTTCCTATGTGAGAGGGTGCCCCTGCATGAGTTGGGCCCCTCTGCAGCGTTCAGAGACCCTTCTCTGATGCTGTTTGTAGTGCAGCCCGACCATATACTCTTAAGCGCATTATAACCTCGCGTTAAATGCTAACTTTGGGATGGCTGCACGGAAACATGTCGTGTTTGGTGTCAAACATCTTGGAATACTACCCCCCCGCCAGTTCTGGCAGCGGGGGTAGCATTCCACCCTTCTAGAGGGAGAGACATGTACACACCGGTATACCCGGTACTGACTTTCCAGAGCCCTGGCATCACAAAATGGATGCCGCTGCCACAGACACGAGTCTGGCCTCCTGCTGCTGACCAAAACTCCGGCAGGGGAGGCCTGGACAATAGGTTTCCTGTCCCAGGGAGGTGTAACCACCTCCCCAGACAGGATAGAGTGTATTGGGGCTGGGCGGGGAGCACTCTCTGGTGCTTTGAAGTCCTGCACTGGGGGCACATTTGGTGTCCCTGTGCATACCCCAGTTCAAACCGGCTCAGGGGCTTCCAGCCCCTGCTCTGTGCGAGAAACTGGACAAAGGGAAAGGGTGTAACCACCCCTCTGCCCTGACCCTCCCATAGGTGGGGCCACAGAGTATGTCCAACCCCCTACCTTAGTATAAGTATGGGACCCCAGTCCTTAGGACTTTAGATTTACCTGGACGAAACTCTGACACAGAATCCTGGACCTTCGATGCTCTACTTTAAGATTAGAGGACTGAAGAATCTCCCTTGGGGTCAAGGAGTGACTCCCCTGCTTGGCAGGCACCAAAGAAGCAATTGTCCGGTCTGCATCGCTGAAGCTCCCGCCGGACGCCGAAGTCTTTGCATCACCAGAGGTGGATTTCCAGACTTCTCTGAGGCTGCCCTGAGTCCCCAGCAAAGCTGAGGCCCGTAGCTGTCGTGGGTAACGTGGAACCGTGACCCCTGGACACCGATTGCATTTGCAAGTGCATCCTCTTCTGGGTCTCCCACGAAGTCGTGCTTTGGGCTCCGAGTAGCCCCAGCCTCCTGCACCAACTGCACCGAAGATCACTGGCCTCCACTCCACGAGTGTCCTGTGAGCCAGCTCCACGTGCGTCGACTCGAGGCTCCTTCACGGTCGCTAGTCCGTTGGCTAGTAGACCCTCCCGAAGGCCAATCTTCTTCTGCTTGGGCTCCCTGGTTGCTCCAGGTGTGCCCTGACTTACCCTCGCTGGGTGAGACCTTGCTGGTCTGCAACATCGTCCTTCTTCCATTTCCACGAGACTTGCCGTTGCCAAGGCTTGTTGGGTCCAATCCGGTCGCCGACACCCCTGCAATCGACAGACGTCGTGGGACAGCTCGAATCCAGCTCCTGGTTGTCGTCGATGACTCCTGGACCTCGTGCTGAAGAGTCAAGACGACCGTCAACCTACCTGAAGCACTCGACATCGGTGGGCATCTTCTCATCGCCTTCCTGGTCACTGGCTAGTGACCCAGACTCTGTCCCCTCTGCTTTCAGGTTCTTCAGATCTTCGATCCACCTTTGGATCCACCCGAACACTTTCGACTTGGCTGCCAGCAACCCGACCCCGAAAGACACCTATGCACCCGGCTCCCCTGGGTGAGGTAACTCGAGTACTCTGGTGCTCCCGTGGGTATTGACACTAGAACAGCCTAGTTCTCAAAGGGTTTGCTCCAAGTCCTCCTCTAAGTGTCCCTTTTCTTTTAAATTCAAATCGCAACTTTCCCCATAGAAGTTAACGGCGATTCGCGGCTGTGTTCATACACTGCACGCGTCCCCCGTGGGTCCCCTGTGTCACTACCTTGGGTGGTTCCTTGTGGTCCAAGCACTTCTACAGGCTCTAGGCCCTGTGTCTAGCTCAGTCGTGGTTCTTATACCACTTTATTGGTATATGGTTTGGTACGCCCCTAGGGCTCAAACGTGTATTTGTACTATTACTGTAGATAACTAACTTATAATTTATGTACTTCGAACTCTAGCCTCATAAAGAGACTAGAGGGGTGTGTTTAGCAATAAATACATATATTTTGAATATATACCTGGTGTGGTCCTCTTTCATTTGGTCACTCAAGAGATTATAGACTGGTAAAACAAGCTGCTTTACATTCCTTCAAGACTTAGCCTGAAGGCTGCTCTCCATAGCTACCACTAGGATAGCTTTCAATAAAGGTTGTCTTTAACCTATCTCCAATAAGGGGTTGTTTGGACTGGTGCAAGGTGCCCACTATAATTAGTGGACAGCATATGCCAGGCCAACTTCTCACATTGGTGTGCAGCGTGTGGGATTCCAGCTTGCTATTGTTTTACCAGTTCTACTGAACTTAGAGTTCTGTGTTAAGGGATAGCACACCCTTTCTACAACTCAAGAGAGTTTAGTAGGCCACACTAGAGTAGGTAGTGCATACACCACACCTCACTAGTAATGTCTTCAAAGCCAGGACCCAGTGAGTCCTTGCCAGAAGCCAGTGGGCTTCTTCCCTCCAAGTATGATAAACTCCCATTCTTGGAATTGAGAGCATTATGCAATACTAGGAAGTTGAAGGCAGGCAAAAGTGCCAGCACCCAACACCTCAGATGATCTCAGCAGATCCATAGGGTCTGAAGGGGTAGGCAGAGAGGGTGGGGCAGAAGATGAGGAAGGGGCCAGGGGTGAAGAAACCCAGGCCCCCCCCTCTGAAACTGGCCAGGAAGGTGAAAATGACCTTGTCCTGGAAAACCCAATTCCTCCTGTGGAGGAGGAGGAGGGGCATCAGAATGACCTCCCCTTTGTCCCCCAGGAAGAGTACTGAGTGTGCCCAGAAGGTCTAGATCTCCTTCTCAGGAGTCTAACCACTCTGACACCTCAATAGGGACCTCTGTCTCCTCTCATAGGAGGGAATCCTCTCATGAAAGGAGAAAGAGATTGCTTCAGTATGAACAAGCCCAGGTTGAGCTCAGAAAACAGCAATTGGCTATAGACAGGGAGTCCCTAGATCTCTATAGAGAGAGACAAAAGATGGGACTAGAGTCCCATGGTGGCAGCAATTTCCCCAAAGATAGGGAAAGGTCTTCCCACCATAGAAACCTGAGCAAGATTGTCCCTCCCTACCAGAGTGGGGATGACATCCACAAATGGATAACTGCTCTAGAGAGGGCCTGTAAAGTACAGAGGGTCCCTCAGGAGCAGTGGGCAGCAATCTTGTGGCTCCCCTTTGCAGACAAAGGTAGATATAAGCTCCTCACTGTTAGAGAGGAGGATGCTGATAATTACAAAGTCTTGAAGAGTGCTCTAATTGATGGGTTTGGCCTAACCACTGAACAATACAGGTTAAAGTTCAGGGATACCCAAAAGGCACAGACTCAAGACTGGGTGGACTTTGTTGATTGTTCTGCCAAGGCTCTGGAAGGTTGGTTATTGGGCAGTAAGGTATGTGACTTCACAGGATTGTACAATCTTATCATGAGGGAGCAGATCCTTAACAATTGTCAAAATCAGCTGTTGCATCAGCACCTGGTGGACTCTGATCTGACCTCTCCCCAAGAATTGGGAAAGAAGGCAGACAAATGGGTCAGAACCAGGGTGAGGCAGAAGGTACAGAACCAAAGTGGTGACCCTAAGAAGCAAGATTCGAAAAACTCTGATAAGGGTGGGGAGAAGGGTAAAGATCAAAAGTCTTCACAAGGCCCCCAAAAATCTTCTTCAGGTGGGGATTCACAGTCTAACAAGGGAAGAGGCCAAAAGAAACCATGGTGCAAGGTCTGTAAGCAAAAGACCCACTGGACCAGTGATTGCACCAAGTCCAAAGACTCTACTCCAGCCCCCACCAATGCCCCTAAGGCACCTGCTCCCCTAGTGCAGTTACAGTTGGTGGTGGGACTACACAAGCCAAGGGTTTAGTAGGGTTGACCCTGGGTAAGGAGATGAGCTCTGACCTAGTCAGAGAACTCACTCAGGCTGTCCTAGTCTGTGATGGAGGCATGGATATGACCTCCTCTGTGAGTCCCTGTAATCTGGGCAAGTACAGGCAACAGCCCTTAATCAATGGAAAAGAGGCTTTGGCATTTAGGGACACAGGGGCAAGTGTCACCATGGTGACACAAGACCTTGTGAATCCTGGGCAGATTATACTTGGTGAAATGTACCAAGTGACCAATGCTAGCAACGTCAGAACAGACCATATTCTGGCAGTTGTTAACTTCTCCTGGGGAGGGGTAACTTGCCTTAAAAAGGTTGTGGTAAGTGCAGACCTACCCGTTGAATGCTTGCTTGGCAATGACTTAGAAACTTCAGCTTGGGCAGAAGTGGAGCTCAGGACCCATGCAGAAATGCTGGGCATCCCTGCAGATGTGTTTGCTGTGGCCAGGTCACAAGCCAAAATGTCTAACACTGAACAGGCCTTGGATTCTGGAATAATGGACCAAGTGCCCTCCAAGAAGAGGAGTAGTAGGGTAAAGGCAGTGCCTTCCCCCTTGGCTCAGAAGGAAGATCAGTCTCTTGAGGGGATGATCTCAGTCCTGAGGAAGGAACTGTCCCAGAGGAGCTTGAACCTGACCAGGTTGAGTTCTTGGGGACAGGGGCCCTTCCAGGGCAGATCTGAGCCAGGAGCAGCAGAGCTACCCCTCTCTTGAACCCCTCAGACAGCAAGCTGCTGCTGAGGCTGCTGGGAAAGCTAGTGGTCCCCATACTGTGTATTGGGATGATGGACTCTTGTACTCAGAGTGTAGAGACCCCAAGCCTGGTGCCACCAGGAGGTTGGTTATACCTCTGAAGTTCAGGGGCTTCCTATTGACCCTAGCCCATGACATTCCCTTAGCAGGTCACCTGGGCCAGAACAAGACTTGGGACAGAATTGTCCCTCACTTTCACTGGCCCCACATGTCTGAAGACACCAAGGAGTTTTGTCGCTCCTGTGTAACCTGCCAGGCCAGTGGCAAGGCAGGTGGCACTACAAAGGCCCCCCTGATACCACTACCTGTGGTTGGGGTTCCCTTTGAAAGGGTGGGGATTGACATTGTTGGTCCCATGGATCCACAAACAGCATCTGGGTGGTAGTGGATCATGCCACCAGGTACCCAGAGGCTATTCCCCTTAGGACAAGAGGCAAGAGCCCTCCTGGGAATTTTCTCAAGAGTGGGCTTCCCTAAGGAGGTTGTATCAGACAGGGGTGCTAACTTTATGTCTGGATACTTAAAAGCAATGTGGAAGGAGTGTGGGGTGACTTACAAGTTCACCACACCCTATCACCCACAATGCAACGGTTTAGTTGAGAGATTCAACAGAACCTTGAAGGGCATGATTAAAGGGCTCCGAGAAAAGCTTAGGCGAAGATGGGACATACTCTTGCCCTGCCTTTTATTTGCATACAGGGAGGTGCCTCAAAAGGGGTTGGCTACAGCCCTTTTGAACTTTTGTTTGGTCACCCTGTCAGGGGTCCATTGTGCTTGGTGAAGGAAGGATGGGAGTTACCTCTCAAGCCCCCAAAGCAAGACATAGTGGACTATGTACTTGGTCTCCGCTCCCGGATGGCTGAGTATATGAAAAAGGCAACTAAAAACCTTGAGGCTAGCCAGGAACTTCAAAAAGCCTGGCATGACCAAAGGCTGTACTGACTGTTTACCAGCCAGGACAGAAGGTGTGGGTGTTGGAGCCAGTGGCCCCAGCAGCTCTCCAAGACAAATGGAGTGGACCCCATACCATTGTTGAACAGAAGGGTGAGGTTACCTATTTGGTGGACCTAGGAACACCCAGGAGTCCCCACAGGGTTCTCCATGTCAACAGGTTAAAACCATATGTGGACAGGGCAGACATGGGCTTGCTCATGGCTACTGAGGGACAGGAGGAAGAGAGTGACCCACTCCCTGACCTGCTCTCACAGAACCCTGATGATGGGTCAGTGGATGGTGTAGCCTTGGCAGGCAGCCTCACTACCCAGCAGCAGACTGATTGCAGACAGGTGCTCAATCAGTTCAGACACATATTCTCACTGACACCCAGTCAGACTACCTGGTGCACTCATGAAGTGGACACTGGGGACAGTCTGCCTATTAAAAATAAGATTTATAGGCAACCTGACCATGTCAGGGACTGTATCAGGACAGAAGTCCAGAAGATGTTGGATTTGGGAGTTATTGAACCCTCAGATAGCCCTTGGGCTTGTCCAGTGGTCCTTGTGCCAAAACCTCACACCAATGGTGGGAAAAGAGAGATGAGGTTTTGTGTGGACTACAGGGTCTCAATGCAGTCACTAGGACTGATGCCCATCCAATACCCAGGGCAGATGAGCTAATAGACACTTTGGCCTCAGCCAAGTATCTAAGCACATTTGACCTGACAGCTGGCTACTGGCAGATCAGACTAGCTGATGATGCAAATCCAAAGACAGCATTCTCAACCCCTAGTGGGCATTATCAATTTGTGGTGATGCCCTTTGGTCTGAAGAATGCACCTGCCACTTTTCAGAGGTTGGTGAATACAGTCCTTACAGGTCTGGAAGCCTATAGTGCAGCATATCTAGATGATATTGCTGTCTTTAGCTCCACCTGGGAGGATCACCTGGTCCACCTCAGAAATGTTTTGCAGGCCCTGCAGAAAGCAGGCCTGACTATCAAGGCCACCAAGTGCCAGATAGGGCAGAGTCAGGTTGTGTACCTGGGCCACCTTGTGGGTTCAACCACTGCAGAGCAAGATCCAGACCATCATGGACTGGACTGCTCCAACTACCCAGACTCAGGTGAGAGCCTTCTTAGGCCTGGCTGGGTACTATAGGAGATTTGTCAAGGGGTATGGATCAATAGTGACACCCCTGAATGACTTAACTTCCAAGAAAATGCCCAAAAAGGTTCAGTGGACAGTTAGCTGTCAAAAGGCATTTGATGACCTAAAGCAGGCCATGTGCACTGCTCCCATTCTACAGAGTCCTGATTACTCCAAGAAGTTCATTGTCCAAACAGATGCATCTGAATTGGGGGTAGGGGCTGTACTGTCACAATTGAATGATGAAGGTCAGGATCAGCCAGTAGCTTTTATTAGCAGAAGGCTGACCCCTAGAGAGAAACGTTGGTCAGCCATTGAGAGGGAGGCCTTTGCTGTGGTCTGGGCTCTGAAGAAGTTGAGGCCATACTTGTTTGGTACACACTTCCTTGTTCAAACAGACCATAAGCCCCTCTTATGGCTAAAACAAATGAAGGGTGAAAACCCCAAACTGCTTAGGTGGTCCATTTCCCTACAGGGGATGGACTTCACAGTGGAACATAGACCTGGGAGTAACCATGCCAATGCAGATGGACTCTCTAGGTACTTCCACTTAGAACATGAGAGTAGGATCTGCTTCACATGGGTACCCCCACTTTTTGCTGATGCTTCACTGTTTTTCGACTTTAGTCTGGCTGGGGCCCTGCTAATCAGAACCCCAGCCTAGCTGCTTCCTCTTTAAAATGGTTTCCATGTGCCTTAGGCACATCTCTGATTGGAATCTGGAGTGCCCTTATAAGTCCCTAGTATATGGTATACTATGTACCCAGGGCATAGGTACCTCAGAGGCCTACCAGGAGCTGCAGCATGTATTGTGCCACCCCTGGAAGGCCATCCAAAATGACACCACAGGTCTGCTACTGCAGCCTGGGTAAAGTGGTGCATACACCCCTTACTGTGATATAGGCTACCTCTATCACTACATACATACACACATATAAACCTATAAGTCACTCCTATGGCAGGCCTTATCAATCCTGAAGGCAGAGTGCGTGGTTCCTATGTGAGAGGGTGCCCCTGCATGAGCTGGGCCCCTCTGCAGCGTTCGGAGACCCTTCTCTGATGATGTTTGTAGTGCAGCCCGACCATATACTCTTAAGCGCATTATAACCTCGCGTTAAATGCTAACTTTGGGATGGCTGCACGGAAACATGTCGTGTTTGGTGTCAAACATCTTGGAATACTACCCCCCGCCAGTTCTGGCGGCGGGGGTAGCATTCCACCCTTCTAGAGGGAGAGACATGTACACACCGGTATACCCGGTACTGACTTTCCAGAGCCCTGGCATCACAAAATGGATGCCGCTGCCACAGACACGAGTCTGGCCTCCTGCTGCTGACCGAAACTCCGGCAGGGGAGGCCTGGACAATAGGTTTCCTGTCCCAGGGAGGTGTAACCACCTCCCCAGACAGGATAGTGTGTATTGGGGCTGGGCGGCAGCACTCTCTGGTGCTTTGAAATCCTGCACTGGGGGCACATTTGGTGTCCCTGTGCATACCCCAGTTCAAACCGGCTCAGGGGCTTCCAGCCCCTGCTCTGGCGTGAAACTGGACAAAGGGAAAGGGGTGTAACCACCCTCTGCCCTGACCCTCCCATAGGTGGGGCCACAGAGTATGTCCAACCCCCTACCTTAGTATAAGTATGGGACCCCAGTCCTTAGGACTTTAGATTTACCTGGACGAAACTCTGACACAGAATCCTGGACCTTCGACGCTCTACTTTAAGATTAGAGGACTGAAGAATCTCCCTTGGGGTCAAGGAGTGACTCCCCTGCTTGGCAGGCACCAAAGAAGCAATTGTCCGGTCTGCATCGCTGAAGCTCCCGCCGGACGCCGAAGTCTTTGCATCACCAGAGGTGGATTTCCAGACTTCCCCAAGGCTGCCCTGAGTCCCCAGCAAAGCTGAGGCCCGTAGCTGTCGTGGGTAACGTGGAACCGTGACCCCTGGACACCGATCGCATTTGCAAGTGCATCCTCTTCTGGGTCTCCCACGAAGTCGTGCTTTGGGCTCCGAGTAGCCCCAGCCTCCAGCACCAACTGCACCGAAGATCACTGGCCTCCACTCCACGAGTGTCCTGTGAGCCAGCTCCACATGCGTCGACTCGAGGCTCCTTCACGGTCGCTAGTCCGTTGGCTAGTAGACCCTCCCGAAGGCCAATCTTCTTCTGCTTGGGTTCCCTGGTTGCTCCAGGTGTGCCCTGACTTACCCTCGCTGGGTGAGTCCCACAGACCTTGCTGGTCTGCAACATCGTCCTTCTTCCATTTCCACGAGACTTGCCGTTGCCAAGGCTTGTTGGGTCCAATCCGGTCGCCGACACCCCTGCAATCGACAGACGTCGTGGGACAGCTCGAATCCAGCTCCTGGTTGTCGTCGACGCTCCTGGACATCGTGGCTGAAGAGTCAAGACGACCGTCAACCTACCTGAAGCACTCGACATCGGTGGGCATCTGCTCATCGCCTTCCTGGTCACTGGCTAGTGACCCAGACTCTGTCCCCGCTGCTTTCAGGTTCTTCAAATCTTCGATCCACCTTTGGATCCACCCGAACACTTTCGACTTGGCCGCCAGCAGCACTTTGCAGCAGATCGCCATTGAAAGCGACGCCGAAACCCGACCCCGAAAGACACCTATGTACTCCGGTGCTCCCGTGGGTATTGACACTAGAACAGCCTAGTTCTCAAAGGGTTTGCTCCAAGTCCTCCTCTAAGTGTCCCTTTTCTTTTAAATTCAAATCGCGACTTTCCCCATAGAAGTTAACGGCGATTCGCGGCTGTGTTCATACACTGCACGCGTCCCCGTGGGTCCCCTGTGTCACTACCTTGGGTGGTTCCTTGTGGTCCAAGCACTTCTACAGGCTCTAGGCCCTGTGTCTAGCTCAGTCGTGGTTCTTATACCACTTTATTGGTATATGGTTTGGTACGCCCCTAGGGCTCAAACGTGTATTTGTGCTATTACTGTAGATAACTAACTTATAATTTATGTACTTTCGAACTCTAGCCTCATAAAGAGACTAGAGGGGTGTGTTTAGCAATAAATACATATATTTTGAATATATACCTGGTGTGGTCCTCTTTCATTTGGTCACTCAAGAGATTATAGACTGGTAAAACAAGCTGCTTTACATTCCTTCAAGACTTAGCCTGAAGGCTGCTCTCCACAGCTACCACTAGGATAGCTTTCAATAAAGGTTGTCTTTAACCTATCTCCAATAAGGGGTTGTTTGGACTGGTGCAAGGTGCCCACTATAATTAGTGGACAGCATATGCCAGGCCAACTTCTCACAGTCACTACAGGTGCATGAGTGTCAGAAGGGCTGGTTGTGTCAGGTGAGAGTCAGGGAGTGTCACTGGAGAAGCAAGGGTGTTAGAAGGGCTGGGAGTGTCAGGAGTTAGACATGGAGTGTCACTGCAGGAGTGTCAGAAGGGCTGGGAGTGTCAGGGGAGAGGCAGGGAGTGTCACTGCAGAAGCAAGGGTGTTAGAAGGGCTGGGAGTGTTACTACAGGAGTGTCAGAAGGGCTGGGAGTGTCAGGGGAGAGGCAGGGAGTGTCACTTGAGAGTCAGGGAGAGTCACTAGAGGGGCAGAGAGTGTAACTTTAAGGGCAGGAGCTGTCACTCCAGGAGCAGGCATGTCAGAAGGGCTAAGACTGTCAGGTGAGAGGCAGGGAGTGTCACTACAGGACCAGGAGTGTCAGAAGGGCTGGGAGTGTCAGGAGATAAGCAGGGATTGTCACTACAGGAGCAGGAGTGTCAGAAGGGCTGAGAGTGTCAGGAGAGAGGCAGAGAGTGTCACTACAGGAGCAGGAGTGTCAGAAGGACTGGGAGTGTTAGGAGAGAAGTATGGAGTGTCACTACAGGAGTGTCACTACAGGAGCAGGAGTGCCAGAAGGGCTGGGAGTGTCAGGAGAGAGGCAGTGAGTGTCACTACAGGAGCAGGAGTGTCAGAAGGGCTGGGAGTGTCAGGAGAGAGGCAGTGAGTGTCACTACAGGAGCAGGAGTGTCAGAAGGACTGGGAGTGTCAGGAGAGAGGTAGGAGCACTACAGGAGCAGGAGTGTCACTACAGGAGCAGCAGTGTCAGAAGGGCTGGAAGTGTCAGGAGAGAGGTGGGAAGTGTCACTACAGAATGAAGGAGTGTCAGAAGAGCTGGGAACGTCAGGAGAGAGACAGGCAGGGCCGGACTGAGAACCAAAACCGGCCTGGCAAAGTACTCGCCCCCCCCTCCCCGGGGCTTGGGGGGGTGCGGCCGAGCTATTTGCCAGGGCCGGTTTCGGCCGATTTTGTTGCAGGGACAGATATTGCAGCTATGCTGCAAAAACGGCCCTGTAACAAAAACGGCCCCCAGGGGCCCAAAATCGGCCCCCACACTAGCGGCCCACCGGGGAAACGCCCGGTGCCCGCTATGGCCAGTCCGGCCCTGGAGACAGGGAGTGTCAGAAGGGCTGTGAGTGTCAGGAGAGAGGTGGGAAGTGTAACTACAGAAGCAGGAGTGTGAAAAGGGAGGGGAGTGTCGAGAGAGAAGCAGGAATTGTCACTAGAGGGGCAGGGAGTGGCACTCGAGGGCCAGGGAGTGTCACTACAGGAGCAGGAGTGTCAGAAGGGCTGGGAGTGTCAGGAGAAGGGCAGGGAGTGTCACTAGAATTGGAGAGTGTCACTATGGGGGCAGGGAGTGTCACTACAGGAGTCTCAGGAAAGAGGCAGGGAGTGTCACTACAGGAAAATGAGTGTCAGAAGGGCTGAGAGTGTCCGGAGAGAGGCAAGGAGTGTCATTCGAGACTCAGGGAGTTTCACTAGAGGGTACCCTTCAGACACAGCTGCTCCTGTAGTGACACTCCCTGCCTCTCTGCAGACACTCCCAGCCCTTCAGACACTCCTCCTGTAGTGACACTCCCAGCTCTTCTGACACTCCTGCTTCTGTAGTGACACTCTTTGCTCTCTAGTAACACTCCCTACCCCTCTGCTGGCACTCCCTGCACCTCCTTTAATACTCACTAGTCTTCCCAAGACACTCCCTCTCTCCCGACACACCCAGCCCTTCTGACACTCTTCCTCTAGTGACACCCCCTGCCCATCTAGTGGCACTCCCTGACTCACTAGTGACACTCCATTCCCCTCTTGTGACACCCAATACTCCGACTCTCCCTGACACTGTCTCATGAGACTCCATTCCTACATGCCTGACACCCCAGGGCTCCCTCTGATGCTCCCTATTTTCTGACAGACCACTTCACTGACATGCCACACCCCCTTCTACTGCACCCTCAAGTGTAATATTTGAGTTGTCCTCTCCTCTGACCCCACAACAATATCTTATCTCCAGGTGCCTGTGGAAGTGTGACCTACGGATCCCCACCCAGGACACTCCATGCACACAAAAGGTCAGATTAGCACCAGTTGTGTTACAACCAGTGTGATGGGTGGTCCCGCAGGGCGCATCTGAAGCTCCGCCTCCAGGTGCCTACGGAAGAGCGTGACGCGGGGATCCTCACCCAGGACACTCCACCTGCACTCCATGCACACAAAAGGCCAGATTAGCACCAGTTGTGTTACAACCAGTGCGACGGGTGGTCCCACAGGGCGCATCTGAAGCTCCGCCTCCAGGTGCCTATGGAAGAGTGTGACCTAGGGATCCACACCCAGGACACTCTACCTGCACTCCATGCACACAAAAGGCCAGATTAGCACCAGTTGTGTTACAACCAGTGCGACGGGTGGTCCCACAGGGCGCATCTGAAGCTCCGCCTCCAGGTGCCTACGGAAGAGCGTGACACGGGGATCCTCACCCAGGACACTCTAACTGCACTCCATGCACACAAAAGGTCAGATTAGCACCAGTTGTGTTACAACCAGTGAGCAGTAGCACCACGTCAAGGTTCTGACCATTGCTACTGTCCAGGCACACCATTCAAACTGGCCCAGCCCAGTCACTCTAGTTCATACCATTCATAACCCAAGGACTCAGGCGTACTCTGGGAAGCCCCCTCAGGGACTTCCCATCGTATCGCAGCAGATCAGGACACAAGCTGGGGCCCTGAGAAGGTGCCAAAGAGACAATGCAGCGGGGGCAAAGGTGAGCCCCTACCTGGCCCTCCCCAGGGTGGAGGAGAAAAGGCCGGAAGTAATAGGGCATCCCCACTTAGCGGGCATACCCACCTACATCCGACACTGATGCTCCTCCGCAGCCTGCATCCCTCACTGGCCATCACTGGGTGCTTCACTGGCCACCTCTGGATATATAGGCATGGAGGAGTGACATCACAGAGGAAGGCGGGGGACAGGATGTACAGATATGGGCGAGGGGAGTGACATCACAGAGGGAGGAGGGGGATAGGATATGTAGCCTTAGGGGAGTGACATCACAGAGGAAGGAGGCGACAGGATATGCAGGCTTGGGGAGTGACATCACAGAGGAAGGAGGGAACAGGATGTACAGGCCTGGGAGGGAGAGTGACATCACAGAGGAAGACTGGGGACAGGATGTACAGATATGGGCGAGGGGAGTGACATCACAGAGGAGTGGCAGACAGGATATTCAAGCTTAGGGGAGTGACATCACAGAGGAAGTGGGGTAGGATATACAGGCCTGGGAAAGTGACATCACAAAGGAAGGGGGGCAGGATATGCAAGCCTGGGGAGTGACATCACAGAGGGAGGAGGGGACAGGATATGCAGCCCTACGGGAGTGACATCACAGAGGGAGGAGGGGGTAGGATATGCAGTCCTGAGAGAGTGACATCACAGAGTAGAGAGGAGATGGAATATACCGGCCTGGTGGAGTGACACCACAGAGGGAGGAGGGGGCAGGATATGCAGCCCTAGAGGAGGTACATCGCAGAGGATGGAGGGGACAGTATATGCAGGCCTGGGCAGTGACATCACAGAGGAAGGAGGGGTGGGATATACCGGCTTGGTGGAGTGACACCACAGAGGAAGGAGGGGACTGAATGTACAAGCCTGGGGAGTGACATCACAGAGGGAGGAGGGGACAGGATATGCAGCCCTAGAGGAGGTACATCGCAGAGGATGGAGGGGACAGTATATGCAGGCCTGGGCAGTGACATCACAGAGGAAGGAGGGTGAGATATACCGGCTTGGTGGAGTGACACCACAGAGGAAGTGAGGGGACTGAATGTACAAGCCTGGGGAGTGACATCACAGAGGGAGGAGGGGACAGGATATGCAGCCCTAGAGGAGGTACATCGCAGAGGATGGAGGGGACAGTATATGCAGGCCTGGGCAGTGACATCACAGAGGAAGGAGGGGTGAGATATACCGGCTTGGTGGAGTGACACCACAGAGGGTATATGGCTTAAGTGATAGGTGGGTGTTCAGGGGATAGGCCAGATGGGGTACAGATCATAGAGGAGGTGGGGTGTCAGAGAACAGACTAGGCTGTGAGGTGTATGTTATAAAGGAGGGCATGCCAGGTGGCTTGTGATTGTCAGGAGTGGGTAGATGAGATATTGATTGTAGTGGAGTGTCAGAGGAGAGAACAACACAAATATTAGACAGGAGGGTACACTAGAAAGGGGTGTGGGATGTCAGTGGGGTGGTCTGTCAGAAAAAAGGGAGCATCAGAGGAGAGAACCCTGGGGTGTCAGACATGTAGGAATGGAGTCTCATGAGACAGTGTCAGGGAGCGTCAGGGAGTAATGGTGTGTCACAAGAGGAGAAAGGAGTGTCACCAGAGAGTCAGGGAGTGCCACTAGATGGGCAGGCGGTGTCACTACTGGAGAAGTGGCGTCAGAAGGGCTGGGTGCGTCAGAGAGGCAAGGAGTTTCAGGAGATGACTAGGGAGGGGCAGGGAGTGTCAGGAGAGGGACAGGGAGTGTCACTAGAGAGTCGGAGAGTGTCACTAGAGAGGCAGGAGTGTCAGAAGGCTTGGGCGTGTGAGAGTGTCAGGGGAGAGGCAGGGGTGTCACTACAGGAGCAGGAGTGTCAGAAGGACTGGGTTTGTCAGGAAAGAGGCAGGGAGTACCAGGAGAGGACAGGGAGGGGCAGGGAGTGTCAGGAGAGGGGCAGGGAGTGTCATTAGAGAGTCAGGGAGAGTCACTACAGGAGCAGGAATGTCGCTAGAAGGGCATGGGAGCGTCAGGAGAGAGGCAGGGAGTGTCACTAGAGGTTCAGGAAGTGTCACTAGAGGTTCAGGGAGTGTCACCAGAGGGTGAGGGAGAGTCATTACAGGAGCAGGAGTGTGAGAAGGGCAGGGAACGTCAGGAGAGGCAGGGAGTGTCACTACAGAAGCAGGAGTGTCAGAAGGACTGGGAGTGTCACTAGAGAGAGGCAGGGAGTGTCACTACAGAAGCAGGAGTGTCAGAAGGGCGGGAAGTGTCATCAGAGAGGCAGGGAGTGTCAGGAAATGACTAGGGAGGAACAGGGAGTGTCACTAGAGGGTCAGGGAGTGTCACTAGATGGGCAGAGGTCACTACAGGAGAAGTAGCGTCAGAAGGGCTGGGTGTGTCAGGAGAGAGGCAGGGAGTGTCCGGAGAGGACTAGGGAGGGGCAGGGAGTGTCATGGAGAGGGACAGGGAGTGTCACTAGATGGGCAGGGAGTCTCACTAGAGGGCGAGGGAGTGTCACTAGAAGGGTAGGGAGTGTCACTAGAGGGGGGGAGAGTCACTACAGAAGCAGGAGTGTCAGAAGGGCTAGGAGTGTCAGGAGAGAGGCAGAGAGTGTCAGGAGAGGGCTAGGAAGGGGCAGGGAATGTTACTAGAGAGTCAGAGAGTGTCACTGGAGAGGCAGGAGTGTCAGATGGCTTGGGCGTGTGACAGTGTCAGGGGAGAGGCAGGGATGTCACTACAGGAGCAGGAGTGTCAGAAGGGCTGGCTGTGTCAGGAGAGAGGCAGGGAGTGTCAGGAGAGGACGAGGTGGGGCGGAGTCTCACTAGAGAGTCAGGGGCAGTCAATACGGAGCAGGAGTGTGAGAAGGGCTAGGAGCGTCAGGAGAGAGGCAGGGAGTGTCAATAGAGTGTCAGGGAGTGTCACTAGAGAGTCAGGGAGTATCACTAGAGAGGCAGGGAGTGTCGCTACAGGAGCAGGAGTGTCAGAAGGGCTGGGTGTGTCAGGATAGAGTCTGGAGAAGACCAGGGAGGGGCAGGGAGTGCCAGGAGAGGGGCAGGGAGTGTCACTAGGGAGTCAGGGAGTGTCACTAGAGGGGCAGGGAGAGTCACTACAGGAGCAGGAGTGTGAGAAGGGCTGGGAGCATCAGGAGAGAGGCAGGGAGTGTCACTAGAGGGACAGGGAGTGTCACTCGAGGGTCAGGGAGTGTCGCTAGAGAGTCAGGGAATGTCACTCGGGGGGGGTAGTGCCAATACAGGAGCAGGAGTGTCAGAAGGACTGGGAGTGTCAAGAAAGAGGCAGGTAGTGACACTAGAGAGTCGGGGAGTGTCAGGAGAGAGGCAGAGAGTGTCACTAGAGGTCCAGGGAGTGTCACTTGAGGGTCACGGAGAGTCACTACAAGAGCAGGAGTGTGAAAAGGACGGGGAACATCAGAAGAGAGGCAGGCAGTGTCACTACAGGAGCAGGAGTGTTAGAAGGGCTGGGTGTGTCAAGAGAGGGGTAGGGAATGTCACTAGAGAGTCAGGGAGTGTCACTAGAGGGTCAGGGAGTGTCACTAGAGGGGCAGGGAGTGTCCCTACAGGAGCATGAGTGTCAGAAGGGCTGGGAGTGTAATGAGAGAGGCAGGGCGTGTCACGAGAGTCAGGGAGTGTCACTAGAGAGGCAGGGAGTGTCGCTGCAGGAGTGTCAGAAGGGCTGGGTGTATCAGGGTAGAGTCAGGAAGTGTCAGGAGAAGACCAGGGAGGGGCAGGGAGTGCCAGGAGAGGGGCAGCGAGTGTCACTAGGGAGTCAGGGAGTGTCACTAGAGGGGCAGGGAGTGTCCCTACAGGAGCATGAGTGTGAGAAGGGCTGGGTGTCTCAGGAGAGAGGCAGGGGTATCTGAGAGCGGTGTGACATTAACAGAGCTTTGAATGTTAGAGGGCAGGATCTTTCAAGGAATGGAGAGGCAGAGGAGTGAGTTCATTTTTCAGAATGGTGTAGCCCCTCCCCCTAATGAAATGTTCCCCTTCTACCTTCCAGTAATGACGCTGACACCCTGAGCGTGGTGTGCTGTCAGCATGTGCCGAATAACCTTTGAACCCCGTATGTTTCCTCCTATCCACGTGACTCCTCATTGTCGCAGCTGAGACAACATGGGGGTAGTGCACCTTACACTTCTCCCAAGCGCCACGCATCACGTTTGTCTGATACAAATAGAACGGATGCCCGCATCACCGCCTGTACTTTGCGGCTGCCCGCGGCCCCCGCAGGGGGCCACCCTAAACGGGCGGCCCCTTTAGTGCCATTTGGGCACTTCCCCACCCCCCAATGATGTGCGGGACTCAAGGAGGAGTCCCCCTACCAGACGCGTCACTTCCGGCACGCAGAGGAGGTGGGGAGGTATTTATGCCTCCCCCGGCCATCTTGGCGTCCTCTTTGCGCCGGACACGCCGTCTGCAGGTCGTCGCCGGGTTCCGCGTCGCGTTTGGTGGTGAGTCTGGGCCAGTTGGGGCAGTTCCTTTAAACAGTCTTTTGGGGGCTAGATGCCCCTGCCCCACCCAGGTGTTCCAATTCTGCGCCTACTGTGTGGCGCGGTACGTCCCGTTATGGAGTCGGGCTGCGTGGCAGGAGATTGGTTCCTGTCGGTGGAACAGTTGTCAGGCCTGGGGGGTGGCTTTAACCATCCCAGGTCCCGTTTTGTGGTGGCAGAATGGCGTGTCCGTGGGATTTGTTTCGCCGTCGCTCCGACCGTCTATACCCATTTGGGTGGTCTTGGGGAAATCGCATGCTCCCCCTCCCCTCCCCAACCTTTGTGGGTGCCCAGTTGGCAGGACAAGCCCCCCTGGGGCAGTAGATGTGTCCCCGCAACAGAGTTGTTGTGGTCCCGCACGAAGGGGCTGCGAAGGAGCGGCATGGTGGCCCAGGGCGGGTGACACGAGTCCAACAATCTCGCCGGTGCAATCCCTTCCCCCTCCCCCACGCACACATCCGCTTTGTGTTCCCTGTCTGGGGCAGTCAGTAGAGGCCGGTTTGCTCCGTTGTTAGAGCGTGGTGCTAATTACACCAAGGTCGCGGGCTCCCCCATACGGGCCAATGTGTACTCTTCTAGGCCCCAGTATTTGAATTTGCGGACTATAAAGGCCGGGGCCTTTATGGTCCGCAGTGCCAGGGAGGACCTGGGTTCGAGCCCTGCAATGACGCTGGTGCGCAGGCCCTCCATGGTTCAGGGCACGGAGCGCTCACGGGTCGGACAGAGGCCGTTGGGGAGGGAAAGAGCTGCTGTCCGGGCAGCCTGGCCAGTAGTAATCTGCGCCGTTGCCTGGGGATGCCGGGCCGGGCCGGTGTCCCTTCGTCGACATTGCAGAATGAAGGACTAGAGCGGGCCCTGCGGACGCCCGGCGGCTGAAGTAGTCTTGGCTGTTGGTGACAATCCATGTGACCGGGATCCCTCCAGCATGGGTCACCTTGTGAGCTTATTCCTTTGCCCAGATTCTCAGACAGCCCTTGCCCACGTCGCTCGGTGGAAGGCCTGTTGCGTGGCCCTCCCCGGGTAGCCTGCCGTGCTTCCTGCTGTTGCGGGCACCACGTGGTGGACTGTGCACTACCGCACAGGTCGTGATGGTGAGTCGCCGTGGGTGACTCCTTGTGCATCTTCCCTCCCCCTGCCTTCTCCAGCCTCGCCTTGGTGGCAGCGGCGCACCGGGTGGCCGTTGCGGGTCACGGGACGTGCGGCTTGCGCCAGGGGGCCCGTGCGCGTTTCCACTGTCCCGCAATGCCGTGTATACCGGGGGCTTGCTGACTGGACAGAACGGGGCAGTGCGAACGGACGGCAGCGCCTCGAGGCTGTGAATATACCGATGCAGGGGCCCTCGTCTTGCCTGTCGGGCACGGAGCACAGGCTGGCTCTTATGAGGGGCAGAGGGCCTACCCGTGCCCTTGCCAGTGGCGGGCAGGCGGTGCATTCTGGCTTGCTTGGGGCTGCGAACCGGGCGTCGGAATCGTCGATATTGCCGATCCAGCAGCAAGGGCCTGTTTCCCTCAGTGGGAGGACGGACTACCTTCCTTTACCTTGAAGGGGTACTTTGGTGAAGTCATCTTGTTGAGAGGGGATTGTAGACGACGGAGATTTGGCATCACGGGCATTTGAGTGCCTCGGCCCAGACTGTGATGCGCCTGGGAGATGTTGTTCAGGTCGGGTCACTGGAGCATTATTAGAGGTATTAAGTGGGTCTGTTATGCAAATGCAACGTTAGCCTCCGGCTTCGCTCATTTGCTGGTTTATCATTGCCCGATTGACACGTAGCCGGGGCTAGTAATTGTATGCTTGGTGGGGGGACAACTGGGCAACTTTTGTGCATATGCGGGGTCGAAGCTTTCCATTGAAATTTAAAGCAGCGGCACGCCGGGCGCGTTCAGCCGGGGCAGGTAAAGTTACCTCGTCCAGGATAATAAGGACAACGCATAGATTAACGGCACAAGCACTATCCATTGTCCATCAATTGAGTTGTTTGCTAGAGCAAAGGTCGAACAGGGTTGAGCACCCAAACGTGAGGCTCCTCTCTCGGGACGCCTCTTGCCGGTCCCAGCATGCGGCTAGGTAGTCTTCAGCACAAGGCGCCCACAGTGTGGTCATTCGAACATCACTGCGGGGCACTGGAGGATGATAACGATCACGCTTTGCAGGTTATGTCCCCCTCCCTGGCGGGGCAGAGGGTGCTGCGGAGTGGGAGGCGTGGTGTCCTTACGCGTGTGTGGTTATGCAGCGGTGGGAACCGGGGGTCCAGGGTTTGATCCTCGGGCGGGGCTGGAGGCGCATCCTAGGGGGTGCAATACATGGTGTTGTGTGTATGTGGCGTAGCGGGTTGCGCGCACCCCTTCCACCCCGGTACTGCACGTAGGGCCCCTAGAGGTGGGGAGCGTGGTGCGGATGCTGTGGCTCGAACATGGATGGGCCCGCCCTTGGTTCTGTGGTCCAAACGGGTAACTCAGATTGTTTTTCCTGCTCTTTTTATGTCTTTACTTTTCAGCTAAATTTCTGTCAGACACTCTGCTCCCCTCTCCCTGCACCGCTAACTGTGTCTGGGTAAAACTCCCAAATCGAATCTATAATATGCTGTTGCTGCAGACGATAGTGCTAGTATCTGTTTGTGTCTGTGGCGTCATTTCTGAGCAGCTCTGGTAAGATCTAGAAGCAGGCAATGCCTCATGTTTTAGGCGAGCATTCTCCTTAGAACGGTTGTGGAGCGCATTCCTTCCCGCTCAGCCGCGTTGTATTGTGGAAATCACATTTGTCTGTTGGGGGCATCGCTGCTCCGGTTTCTCAAAGCCGCGCCTTGTACTCTTTCACCGGTGGTGTGCATATTGGTTAGCCTTCAATGGATGTGTTCGTTCGCAATAATTTCACTCAACCGGCAAGTGATTGCAGTTATGGGAATCAAAGGCGGCGCTTGGCGGCAACTCAAGCTAAGACTTATGGCTTCAGGGTTTATTGTTCAGTGACGCTGCCATAATCACACAGGTTTTCCCCCCGGTTGGTGTCGTGTCGTGACGAGCACGGCCGTGGCTCTGATTCGTAACCAGTTCATTGAATGGCAAATGCAAAACATGAATCATGTTCTTTGACGGCGGCTGAGATTCGTGGATTCACGGCCGCCACCACGTTGTGGGGTGGTCGGCCTGCTTGCATGGCTGTGCCTCTACCTTGAGGGGGTACATTGGTTGGAGTCCTGGTTGGGATCTCGATCTACGCGAGGGGGGCTTGTGCACATCACCGTGCAAGGAAAACGGCTCTGTCATGGCATCTTTAAAAATTATTGACTAATAATTATGCAGCACCAAGGGTGGGTTCCCGGATGCAGTCAGATTGGTAACCCTTACAAGGGGGCAATAAGGGTAGTGGGACTGAGCGAGTAAACCTTGGTCCGTGATGCAGGCCCGAGTAATTGTGTGGCGGTACTAAGTACCTTTAAGCGGTCAGCTGGCACATTAGGATAGTTGTGCTGACTATGTAATGTAACTGGCGCTCATGTATAGCGTTTCAATACCTTGGCATTTACATACACGTTACATTGGTGTAATTAATATGTATTTATTAATGCGCGTTAGATTAACGCTATGAATGGCGGATCGGATCTGCCTTCAGTTGGCGTCGCGGTGTCTGCCTTGCCCTGTTTATTGGCTGGCGCAGCACTTGGTCATCAGTCTGTACCCTTGTACTGGAGATCATCCAGGGAAAGGGGCACATTAGGGCTTAGTCACCCCAGAATATGTACAAACTGGCACGCGGTGCGTTAGGGTTTGTACCACACAGAGCTGGGGGTGTCTCAGTGGGCACACTCACTGGCCGTGCATTGTGCTTTGACCGGTTTGTTTAATCTTTTCATAAGGAAGAGATATGTGGGGTATCTAATTGCTCACAGCATGGCACATTAAGGTGGGCGCAAACCGGGTTGTTACCCATTACATGTTTTATAATAAATGCTTTGGGGCACTTGCAGCAGTGAGGGAGCTTCCTGAGGACTTGAGGGTTTGTAGCACTCCCCTCCCCCAGGCACACAGGGCTTTCAGCAGAAGGGCCGCTGTTCAGAGGGGGATTTCTGTGCAGTGCTTGTAGAACGTCATGTACCATTAAGGGCATGTTCTACGCAAGGGCAGGTTACTGCGAAGGATGTTTCAAAGTTTTGGGGTCAAACTGGGTTGGAGCAGTAAAGTTAAAGCCAAAGCACAAACAGGCTACAATGTATTAAGGAACAGTTGGCATTCCCAGCATGCGCTCAGAGATGGGTCCTTCGATACCTTCATTATTCTTAAGCTAGTCAGGGTACAAGCCTAGGAATGGTGGCATGCCCCCCGGGTGCTGGGGATGGCTTGCTGGTTGGCAGCTTTCCACGTTTGTCGCAAGCTTGCACTTGCTGCGGTTTCCGCAGTTTGGGGGCAGGTTAGCATCCCCACCTGGTTTCCGCAGGGTTGATGTGTCTCCGGTCAGTATGATCAAGTAGAGCCAATTATCAATTGGCGTAGCTGGACATAGGAATGCCAGGCTGGAATCCAAGGGATCATAGAGCAAGTGTTCCGTGTTCTGAGCCTAGTATATGCAGGCGTGAGTGAGAATGGTAGCCGCCAGTCCAATCTTGAATCACTCTAAGTTCTGGAGAATAGGCATTTGTTTAAGTGTGAAACAGGCCCCACGCAGAGCTCAGAGGGACCGTCACCTAGGCCAACCGGGACTGTGCAAACTAGTATGAGCTGGGTCGTACGCTGGGACCAAAAACACCCCTTCACCAAGCTACTGGGCATTATGCCGCCAGGGTCGTTGAAGGACAGGCAAGGGCATCAATGGGCCATATTTAGCAACAGGGTAACCTGCGGGGCGGACTGCCAGTGGTCACTCCACGATGGGGTGCGGTGGTGCTAATAGTGGGCACAAACATTACCCTTCCAATCCAGATGTGACACCATTAGGAGGTAGGTTTAGCAATCAAGAAGGTTGGTGCAAACTGGCCATCTGGGCGCAGTAAGTGCATCCGCAGTAAGTGCATCCTCAGAGGTACCGCCTTTAGAGCTAGGAGGTCTGTTGGCACCGCCTTTTAATGGAAGCCATTGTCTAGCGGGCTGCTCTGTGCAGAGAATTTGCAGGCGTAAGTTACAGTATCCGCTACCATTTCAAATGTGCATCTTTCACAATTTACTCAGATAACTGGGACAGGAAGTAAGGTGGGCTGGATAACTCTTGCTTCTACCTGAGTGGCACATCTTGGCAGGAGTGTTTGTCAAAGGGATTGCACTTCAGCCAGGTAATGTTAGCACCCATCCACACCAAGCCGATCGTCAAGGTCACCCTGGGCCTCACTTACACAGCCCAGTAGGAGCCCCTTGTGGTGGTCAGTGACAGGAATTACTAATTTGAACTGACAGGAGGCGTGTCCGTGGGTTTCAACAGCAGAAGTTTGGGGAGAGCTAGACTCCACCCACCCATGGTCAAGGTGTAAGTTTTATTAGTTGGAGTGGCACTCTTATTTGACCAGGGGTTCATTGCCACACGAGGGCATCGCTGAGTTGTAGCCAGAGCACGGGCATTGTGTGTTTCCCAGGGAGCAGCAAGTGAAGGCAAGACTCTTCCCAAATCTAGCACCAGAACACAAAGTAGTCAGGGTCTACTTGTCTGTTGGGTGACTTGTGTAGGCACTGGTGTAATTGTCACTCCACAACGACACATGAGGGGTGAGTTGTCTCCAATTGAGGGCACAATGCATATATATTGTTTCAAACCAGAATTGACTCCATCAATGTGTTCTCCTGGGTCTAGCAATCAAAGAGGCCTGTGAAATTCTGGTCAACGGCGTGGATTAAGTGCACTCTAGAACCGAGGTTAGGTGACACAGGAGGGTGATTCAAGATACACAGGTGGTGTGACGGCAACGCGAGACTGTCCGCTTATGCTGGGTAGGAGGTTCCATATCACCACCCAGAAGGGTGACATGTGGCAAAAGCGTGAATGTTTAAGAATGGCATATATGCCAGTCAGGAGAGGTTTGTCAAAGGCATTACACTTATTGCCAGGCATTGCTAACTACCCATCCACACCAAGCCTATTTTTAGGCTTCCTGGGCCGCATACACACAGCCCGGTATTAGGCACCTGCAGTTGTCAGCGGCAGGAGGTATTAAATTACAACTGTACCGTGGGCGTACTTGCCGACCGGGCAGTACTGCCACGGCCTCCAAGGGCCAATTAGTCAGACATCAGTAGCAGTGAGTGTGGCTTGCCCTCTGTGCAGTTGGCGGGGGAATTTAATTCCATGTACAGGCTATACTAAACTTGCTTCTAGCAGGTCTCGTGGGTGAGCGAGTTCACTGCTTTGAACAAGGAATAAAAAGGAGCATGGCGTGACACATAGACTATTAGGGAGTAATTCAGGGACCGGGTACCTTTACACACGATTCCGGGGAGGGCAATTAAGTTCGGGATAACCAAGTGTACCGGGTGTAGTGCCTTGCATCTTGGGTCAAAGCAGGTTGGCTCACAGGGGGTGTCTAGGATCGTCCAGGCACACCCTGCAGGGTAGAATGCTATAGAACTGCACGTTGCCACTAGTTTGAGTGCAACAAATTGATCCCTCTCAAAGCAAACCTAGGTTTTATGGTCAGTGCACAACATACAACCGTTCACTCCAGCTTCCTGAAGGCAGTCTGTTAGAAGAGGTGTCGATCGGGACGTCCTGCGCCAGGGCGCGGACATTGCACGGGCGACACAGCAGATAGGGTGCTGTCAGACGAGGGTGCTTGCGGGCTAGGTGGCCAAGCAAGATAGCAGAACCAATTCTATGGACCTCTCTTCCCCTCCTGACTGCCCGAGACTGTGAGTGCAGGGGGATTTGCAATGTTACGGGTATTTTCCCGCCCATACAGGGGCAGAGGGGTACATTGCAGGTATCGGCATAAATAGAGTGGAGGCAAGACCTACAGACTATGTGCACCAGTAGCCGCAAGAGGTTGGCGTTAAGAGCAAAATCTCGCAGCGGCAAGGTAGCTCAGGTGGCATGCGCCAGCTGGTTAGGCCAGAATGTGTGCTGTGGCTCCAATAGCGGTTTGAAATGTGTTTGGAGCACCATCACTGACAATTCCAGAGCACACTATGCACCTCGGCCCAGTAGGTGTAGGCCATAGGCTCATGTGCGGCTTGATCTTGTGGAGGGCAATATTCCCTGGAATATCAAGGTACTAGGTCATTAGCTGGGTTGAACATCAAGGGTCACAGCTGGTTAGCAGGTATGTGTGTATCTGTCATCGAGCTTTAGTTAAGCAAGCCTGGCAGGTGGCGAAGTTGTCACTCCAAATGGTTGATGTACTGCAGTAGTGTGTGCTAGGCGATCAGTCCTGTTCGCCATGGTTTATTAATCACAAAGGTCGGTGCACATGTCTGGTCAACCTCAACATAGTAGGTGCACCCTGCTCCCTGGGCGGGTTACGGGTTGCTTCAGTTGAGCAGGAAATGCCCCGCCCGCATAGCCAGAGTATATAGCCTGGTTGTGGAAGCGGTCTTCAAGCATGTGTGCTGCTGTTCCAGGTATTGGGGAAACAGGTGTTAGGGAGCACGAACTGCTAGAAGGCCTGCAACTTCAGGTTGCAGGAGGTGGGAGCCACATCAGCTTGAAGGGTAATACAGCGATGTTTAAGGGTAGAGCTCCCTCCTGGGAGGCCATCACATTCTTGCAGCGCATGTGAGGCACTGGTACATTCCCAGAGAAGGATAAACCGCTCCATGCGCAAGTTTGCAGAACAAGGGGCTTTGGCTTCATCAGGCATGAGCTATGCCGGGCGAACACCAAAGGTTAATTTGACAATGTTGGGGTGCACTTGCACAGGTGTGCTTGGATCTGTTCCTTGGACATGAATGAGGCCCGGGAAATTTCAGGTTGCAGTGAGAAAGGAGCTGTTTTGGTGGGGGGCTCTTTAGGCGACGGGGGCCGCCTCCAGAGCTGTGGAGGAGTTACAGGGCGATCTGGAAGCAAATGGGTACAGAAGAGTACCTCTGCAAGAGCACAATAGGGGTGCCAGAGCCAAATCCCAGGAGCCTCATGGGAGGGTCCTGGAACAATTACGTCGGCGCCCGTTAGTCCTTCGGGCGGTTGTGGGCCTGAACAACCGGGGGCTTGCCTTGCTACGCTCCGCCCTGAAAGGGGCGTGAGTAATAGGGACCAATGTGCCACGTGATCCAGTAAGGGGATCACCCCCATAAGGGTAGCGCTGATTGGTTACTCCACAGTGCTTGGCTCATCAGGCGGGCAGGGCAGCATAGGTTGGTACAGCTGCCTGCCCTTGGATCGCCCGTAAGATAACCCACCATATTGCATACTTTTGTATGGAATAAACCTGCAGCACTAATTTTCCCAAACAAAAGTTGTGTTGTGTATTTATTTATGCATGCATACTCTGTTGTGGTGTGGGTGGGGTGTGTTGCCAATAATGGGACTATGCGGCTGCCCGCGGCCTCGCAGGGGGCCACCCTAAACGGGCGGCCCCTTTAGTGCCATTTGGGCACTTCCCCACCCCCAATGATGTGCGGGACTCAAGGAGGAGTCCCCCTACCAGACGCGTCACTTCCGGCACGCAGAGGAGGTGGGGAGGTATTTATGCCTCCCCCGGCCATCTTGGCGTCCTCTTTGCGCCGGACACGCCGTCTCCCACCCTACCGCTTAGCCGGCGTGGGGTTGGCAGGCGAAATACATAGAACGTTGTAATGTTTTCTTTCTCGTTGCAGGAGGAGTTACAGGGCGATCTGGAAGCAAATGGGTACAGAAGAGTACCTCTGCAAGAGCACAATAGGGTTGCCAGAGCCAAATCCCAGGAGCCTCATGGGAGGGTCCTGGAACAATTACGTCGGCGCCCCGTTAGTCCTTCGGGCGGTTGTGGGCCTGAACAACCGGGGCTTGCCTTGTTACGCTCCGCCCTGAAAGGGGCGTGAGTAATAGGGACCAATGTGTCACGTGATCCAGTAAGGGGATCACCCCCATAAGGGTAGCGCTGATTGGTTACTCCACAGTGCTTGGCTCATCAGGCGGGCAGGGCAGCATAGGTTGGTACAGCTGCCTGCCCTTGGATCGCCTGTAAGATAACCCACCATATTGCATACTTTTGTATGGAATAAACCTGCAGCACTAATTTTCCCAAACAAAAGTTGTGTTGTGTATTTATTTATGCATGCATACTCTGTTGTGGTGTGGGTGGGGTGTGTTGCCAATAATGGGTCTATGATTAGTCACACATATCACTCTCGGATGGCAGCACAGTCAATGTTATTTTGCAAGTGAAGATAGAAAGTTGGCCACCCTACTTATCGGTTGGCACAGCTCGAGTTCTGTGGAACAGCAGGCATGGGCCCCCCTTCTGGAATTGCAGTAATTGAAGTCAGATGAAAAAGGTGGGGTGTCTTCAAAAGGGGTGTGGCCAAAGAAGCATAGCTAAGGAATCCTTGGTAAGGGGCTTGAACCTTTAATTAAGGGCAGGGTCTGATAAATGCAAGTTGGAATCTTGCACTTGGCACAGCATGCCGCAAGGCTAAGATTTCTGTGCCTGTGAGTTGGAATCTTGCACTTGGCACAGCATGCCGCAAGGCTGGGATTTCTGTGCCTGTGAGTTGGAATCTTGCACTTGGCACAGCATGCCGCAAGGCTGGGATTTCTGTGCCTGTGAGTTGGAATCTTGCACTTGGCACAGCATGCCGCAAGGCTAGGATTTCTGTGCCTGTGAGTTGGAATCTTGCACTTGGCACAGCATGCCGCAAGGCTGGGATTTCTGTGCCTGTGAGTTGGAATCTTGCACTTGGCACAGCATGCCGCAAGGCTGGAATTTCTGTGCCTGTGAGTTGGAATCTTGCACTTGGCACAGCATGCCGCAAGGCTAGGATTTCTGTGCCTGTGAGTTGGAATCTTGCACTTGGCACAGCATGCCGCAAGGCTGGAATTTCTGTGCCTGTGAGTTGGAATCTTGCACTTGGCACAGCATGCCGCAAGGCTAGGATTTCTGTGCCTGTGAGTTGGAATCTTGCACTTGGCACAGCATGCCGCAAGGCTGGGATTTCTGTGCCTGTGAGTTGGAATCTTGCACTTGGCACAGCATGCCGCAAGGCTAGGATTTCTGTGCCTGTGAGTTGGAATCTTGCACTTGGCACAGCATGCCGCAAGGCTAGGATTTCTGTGCCTGTGAGTTGGAATCTTGCACTTGGCACAGCATGCCGCACACTTGAAACAAGCCAGATCTGATGACTTTGCCAATGCTACTTTGCACACATTTTTTTTTCAATATCAGATAAAATAGAGGGATACTCTTAATAATTATAACTGAAAATGCCTCAGTTTCTAAAAATCTGAGATTGTGAAGTAAACATTAGATAGGTTTGTGGGAGTGAGTGCCCTTCTGAGTGTCTCAGTCCATCTCTCCCCTCACTTCAGTTTCATCTCCAATCTCTCCCTCTTTGTTAGTCATATCTGAAAATTATGTTAATCTGAGTATTCCCTCCCAGTGCCTCTTCCTCCTCCTCCTCCTCACATTCATGAAGATAGACGAAAGATAAAAAGAAGGACACACAACGAGATGTATGAATTTAGAACATTTTATTTTAAAGTAACTATGAGGCAGCCTCTCAAACATTAGTTGATAAAGAACCACTTGTACTCCGACATATATCTGTTATGTTTGGGGATGTGGATCATCCCATGTGTAAAATAACATGAGGGGAGTTCTGCTAGACCCGGTCGAGTAGGAGCTACACGGTAGCGACCATGACGTGTTCGGAGGAGTTAATAAAAGGCCTGGGGGCCTGGACCTCATGGCCAGAGAAAAGCACTATACGCCGGTCCGTGGGCCTCAGACGCGACTGGCATTTGGCAACACAACAGATTGGTGATGAGCGGGAGTTCGTTTACCCGCCCGTGCCCCCTGCGTCCATCCCACTGTGTATTCCTGGCCGTGTGGGGAGCCCAGAGCTGCTGGCAGTGCGACCTGCTCTCGTACCGGCCGCTGGGGAGTGTTCTGCTGCTCATTGTCTTACGGCCCCTACAGTTGCGCAGCTGTTCATGCTGTGTATGGCAGGCTGCTCGACAGTGCCTGTGGCCCTGGGGCCGAGTCTGCTGCTGCTGTGTTGGCCTGCCCAGGTCGCTCCTTCCTGCCTGTCTTCTCTGCGGTCGTCAGCTGTTCATGCTGTGTATGGCAGGCTGCTCGACAGTGCCTGTGGCCCTGGGGCCGAGTCTGCTGCTGCTGTGTTGGCCTGCCCAGGTCGCTCCTTCCTGCCTGTCTTCTCTGCGGTCGTCAGCTGTTCATGCTGTGTATGGCAGGCTGCTCGACAGTGCCTGTGGCCCTGGGGCCGAGTCTGCTGTTGCTGTGTTGGCCTGCCCAGGTCGCTGCTTCCTGCATGTCTTCTCTGCGGTCGTCAGCTGCTCGTGCCTGGAAAGGCAGGCTGCTCGGACAGTGCCTGTGGCCCTGGGGCCGAGTCTGCTGTTGCTGTGTTGGCCTGCCCAGGTCGCTGCTTCCTGCATGTCTTCTCTGCGGTCGTCAGCTGCTCGTGCCTGGAAAGGCAGGCTGCTCGACAGTGCCTGTGGCCCTGGGGCCGAGTCTGCTGTTGCTGTGTTGGCCTGCCCAGGTCGCTGCTTCCTGCCTGTCTTCTCTGCAGTCGTCAGCTGTTCATGCTGTGTATGGCAGGCTGCTCGACAGTGCCTGTGGCCCTGGGGCCGAGTCTGCTGTTGCTGTGTTGGCCTGCCCAGGTCGCTGCTTCCTGCATGTCTTCTCTGCGGTCGTCAGCTGCTCGTGCCTGGAAAGGCAGGCTGCTCGACAGTGCCTGTGGCCCTGGGGCCGAGTCTGCTGCTGCTGTGTTGGCCTGCCCAGGTCGCTCCTTCCTGCCTGTCTTCTCTGCGGTCGTCAGCTGTTCATGCTGTGTATGGCAGGCTGCTCGACAGTGCCTGTGGCCCTGGGGCCGAGTCTGCTGTTGCTGTGTTGGCCTGCCCAGGTCGCTGCTTCCTGCCTGTCTTCTTTGCAGTCGGCAGCTGCTCGTGCCTGGGAAGGCAGGCTGCTCGACAGTGCCTGTGGCCCTGGGCCGAGTCTGCTGCTGCTGTGTTGGCCTGCCCAGGTCGCTCCTTCCTGCCTGTCTTCTCTGCGGTCGTCAGCTGTTCATGCTGTGTATGGCAGGCTGCTCGACAGTGCCTGTGGCCCTGGGGCCGAGTCTGCTGTTGCTGTGTTGGCCTGCCCAGGTCGCTGCTTCCTGCATGTCTTCTCTGCGGTCGTCAGCTGCTCGTGCCTGGAAAGGCAGGCTGCTCGACAGTGCCTGTGGCCCTGGGGCCGAGTCTGCTGTTGCTGTGTTGGCCTGCCCAGGTCGCTGCTTCCTGCATGTCTTCTCTGCGGTCGTCAGCTGCTCGTGCCTGGAAAGGCAGGCTGCTCGACAGTGCCTGTGGCCCTGGGCCGTGTCTGCTGCTGCTGTGTTGGCCTGCCCAGGTCGCTCCTTCCTGCCTGTCTTCTCTGCGGTCGTCAGCTGTTCATGCTGTGTATGGCAGGCTGCTCGACAGTGCCTGTGGCCCTGGGGCCGAGTCTGCTGTTGCTGTGTTGGCCTGCCCAGGTCGCTGCTTCCTGCATGTCTTCTCTGCGGTCGTCAGCTGCTCGTGCCTGGAAAGGCAGGCTGCTCGACAGTGCCTGTGGCCCTGGGGCCGAGTCTGCTGTTGCTGTGTTGGCCTGCCCAGGTCGCTGCTTCCTGCCTGTCTTCTCTGCAGTCGTCAGCTGTTCATGCTGTGTATGGCAGGCTGCTCGACAGTGCCTGTGGCCCTGGGGCCGAGTCTGCTGTTGCTGTGTTGGCCTGCCCAGGTCGCTGCTTCCTGCATGTCTTCTCTGCGGTCGTCAGCTGCTCGTGCCTGGAAAGGCAGGCTGCTCGGCCGTGCTCCTGGCCATTTGGAGGCTTGGCTTTGTTTCCTGTTGGCCTGCCCATGGTGATTCCTGCGTGCATTTTGCTCCGGCTGTGGAGTTTCCTGGAGCGGCTGTTGTCATGTTCTCTGCTGTTGATTGGGATTTTCCATCCTCAGGGCTGTGCAAGTCACTTGTCCTACTGTGACTTTGCGATGCAGGTGGCCCTGTGATACCAAAGTAATTCCCCTGCTCCGGTGAGAGCCCTCTGCCACCTGCTGCCTGATTCCTGAGGTGGGTGTGACTTTTCCATACTGTCTGCTGTGTTGTCTGCTGCATGGAAGGGGGTGTGCAGTGTGACTCCTTGCTTCCTGCAGGTAGAAAGCTCAACTCCCTGCTCAAAGTGTGTACTCTCCGTCTGGTGGTTTACTCTGCGCTGTTTCTTCTTCCTGCTCATTGGCTCCCAGGCTGACCATGATGGCTTCAGTACCCGCACTTGAACCATTTGTCGTGGAGGGCACCCCAACTGTCCAAGCTAAGCAATGGAAAGACTGGGGGGAGAGTCATGAGAACTACTTTGCTGTGGTGGCTTTAGATGACGACAGACGTCGCCCCATGCTCTTACATTTAGGGGGTGCTACCATTCATAAGCTGGCGAAGTCTGTTGTGGAGGTCGACCCGCCGTTCACATACGCTACTCTGAAGTGAGCCCTTACCGCGCATTGTGAACCACTGGTGAATCCTGACTATGGGTGGTTCCTCTTACGCCAGGCCAGGCAAATTCCAGAGGAGTTGATGGACACTTTATATGGTCGAATAAAAGAACTTGCGAGTAGGTGCACATTGCCTGAAGCTTATGATGAAATTCGCATCCAGTTCATACAGGGTTGCATATCTGTCAAACTGAGGGAAAATATTCCACTTGTCCCAGGAATGTCGATGGCTGATATGCTTATGATGGGACAATCAAAGGAACTTTCTAAAAAGGACCCTATCCTCATCAGGGGTCCTGCCCTGCCCAGAGGAAGTGATGTTCTGCCTGCAACAAACTAAATCATTTCGCCAAGGTATGCCACTCTTCCGCTTCTCACAAGGCCCAGAAACATAGGTCTGCAATGCCTTGCAGAAGCCTGTGACTCACAATGACAAGAAGGATAAGGATGATGATGACATGGAAGGGGCGGTACATGTCACACATACCCTGCTGCCTGGAGATCAACCCCGACGGCGCATCCCGAAGTGCACAGTCCGCCTGTCGGGCCACCACATCCCGGCCCTAATCGACACAGTAGTGTCAAGAAACATTCTTGCGCAGTCTGTACTGAACAATCTCTCTTATTACAGCCTGTCCGGCACCCTACTGCCACTCAAGTGTATGCCCATGGCTCATGAACGCCACTCCCACTGGCAGCGGTCTTTGTGATGTAGATTTCACATGCCTCCCATTCAACGTGTGCTAAGGTATACGTCATCAAGAATGGCTTGGGTATGCTGCTGAGGTGCCAGATGGGCAGAACAACTTCATCTAGTGTTGTTTTTCTTTCAGTGTACACCTAAAAAGTTATTGGATGCCTAAAGGACCGTCTCATCTACCTGCACTCAGACGAGTCGATCCAACCGGTCGCTCTGCGACATCATCAAGTGGTTCTCCATCTGCCCCCGAAGGTAGAAGAGGAACTAAAAAAACTGGAGCAGGCAGATATCATTGAGCAGGTGGAAGGCCCTACACTTCGGGTCTCCCCAATTGTGGTGGCTCGCAAGCCTAAACAGCCTGGTGAAGTTAGGATTTGCGTGAACATTCATCTACCCAACATGGCCATTAGGCGGGAACGTCACCTGACGCCAACCGTGAATGATATTGTGGCAGAAGTTAGTTGCTCTAAATGGTTCTCCAAGATGGATCTCCGAGCAGGATACCATCAACTGCTACTGGCTCCGGTGTCAAGGGCCATCACTTCTTTCTCCAACCATGTCCACCTGCGGAGATACAAATGCCTCAGTTTTGGGGTGTCAAGCGTGGCTGATGTTTTGCAAGATACATTCAGGGGTGTGTTGGCTGGCCTGGAGAGAGTCATCAATGTCAGCAATGACATCCTGGTGCATGGCCCGACCATCAAACAACATCTTGACAGGCTGAGGGCAACATTCACATGATTGCAGGACAGTGATCTCACCCTACATCGTGAGAAGTGTGCATTCCTTCCAAAAGAGATAGCTTTCTTCAGATGTTATTTCTCTGATAGTGGGGTCATGCCGGATTCCGCAAAAGTTCAAGACATTCAGCCAGCCCCGGCACCCACTAGCATTACAGGAGTCTACAGTTTCTTGGGGATGGTCACGTACAGTGGCCGATTCAATTGAAATTTGACAACTCTCACAGCCCCACTTCGAGAACTGACCTAAACGCATGTGGTCTGGGAATGGGAGCACGCCCAAGAGGAGGCGTTTCAAGTGACCAAACAAGCACTATCAGCACAAACGACTCTGGCATATTTTGACCCGAGCCATGACTCGCCATGACTCGGAGCTGTCTGCCAACGCAAATCCCTCTGGCCTGGAGGCAGTGCTTTCCTAAAGACAGGATGATGATGAATGGGCTCCTGTGGCGTATGCCAGGCATGCTCTCAAAGACACTGAACCGCAATACTCTAGGTCTAGGTCCACTCTCTCCCCGCAGCTCCACTGTGCCGTCTCTTGCCTTCAGACCCCGACCTCCTCCTTGGGAAGTTCGAGGCTGCTGCCCGCTCCTGCGCCTGCTGCCCGCTCCAACTGGGACCAGACTGCCTGCAACCACCGTAACCTTTCTCAGCCGTTTTTTTCCTTAATTTTTCCCTGTTGTGCCACTGTTATTGTGCCCCTCTGTGTCTTGCTCTAATTCCACCACTGTTTTTATTTTCTCGTGCCTGCCTGTTCCTTTCGCCTTTCGCCGCTGCGGCCCCTCCCCTCCGGAATTCCCCCCCGAAATTCCCCCGCTCCCGCCTCCCAGCCTCTCCTCCCTCCCACCTCCCCTACTTAATGGTGGCCGCTTCGCGGTCGCACAGCGGACGCGCCGCTTGCACGCCGAAGGCGCGCCAAAGGCAAGCCCATCTGCGCCCGTCCGTGACCTGACCGCGGCCAGTGCCAGGAACCCTGGACCTCCCACTACCCATCGCTACGACACCACCACCCTCCTCGCACTCAACCCTGGAAGACTTAGAGAATGCCAACAGGCCTTGCCGAACACGACACACGGCCAGTTCTCCTGCCTCCACTGCCGCCAGACCCTCACCCTCACCGCCACCCCGGCCTCCAACACCGCCGACGCCAGCACCGGCGACACCCTAAAATGCATCCTCCTCAACGTACGCTCCGTACACACACACGCCATGGAAATCTGGAACGTACTCGACTCTCTCTCGCCCGACATTGCCTTCTTCACAGAGACTTGGACCAACGCATCCTCCGCCCCCGACATCAGCACCGCCATCCCAGACGGATACAAGATCCAGAGGAAAGACCGCCCCAACCACCCAGGAGGGGGCCTCGCCATCGCCCACAAGAGCACCCTCTGCCTCACCACCTCCAGCGAAACCTTCCCCTCCGCCGAACACCTGCACTTCCAGATCCAGACCACCCCCAAAGCCACACTCCGAGGAACCCTCGTCTACAGACTTCCCGGGCCCCGAACACCCTTCGCCACCACCATCACCGACTTCATCGCACCCCTCGCCATCGCCTCAACAAACTACATACTCATTGGAGACCTGAATTTCCACCTCGACAACCCCAGCGACCCCAACTCTACTGTCCTTTGTGACAACCTCGCCAGCATCGGACTTAAACAACTCGTCAACACACCGACCCACAGAGCAGGACACACCCTCGACCCCATCTTCGCGGCAGGAAACAGCGTCCAATTCAGCCACACAACACAGCCGCCATGGACCGACCACCACTGCGTACACTTCGCCATCAACAAACCCAAGGCACCCAAACCAGCCCCACGCCCACCACGAAGGAACTGGAGCAAGGTTACAGACGAGCAACTTAACTCCACCCTCACCCGAGACAACCACACCTGGGCACCCGACCCAAATGACGCAGCCAGAGAACTCCACACCTGGATCTCCAACTGCGCAGACGAGCTCGCCCTCTACGCAACCCCGACAGACAATGCCCCAGGAAAGCCGCCTGGTTCACCACCGCTCTCCAAGAAGCCAGACGCACCTGCAGACGCCTGGAGAAGAACTGGAGAAACACCAAGACAACCGAAAACCACACCACCTACAAGGACTCCATGACGGACTACCACAACCAGATCAGAGCCACCAAGAGGAACTTCATCCACAACAAAATCTTGACCAACTCCAAGGAACTTTTCAGTGTCATTCAAGAATTCACCAACCCACGCAGCGAAGCCACAGACATCACCCCATCCCAAGACCTCTGTGACAAGCTTGGAACCTATTTCCACCTCAAGATCAAAAACCTCTACGACAACTTCATCAACCATCCACCAGACGCCACAGACGGCCCCTGCCCCCCAGAAACACCAGCCAGCCCACCATCTCCAACTGGACACCGATCACGGCCGAAGACACCGCCTTGACCATGAAAGGCATCCACTCTGGGGCCCCCACCGACCCCTGCCCCCTCACATCTACCACAGAGCCGCGGCCGCCATCGCACCCGAACTACAACGCACCATCAACACCACCTTCAAAACAGGCACCTTCCCAGACGACTGGAAGCGCGCAGAAGTCAGACCCCTGCTCAAGAAGCCCACAGCTGACCCCACCGACCTCAAGAACTATCGGCCCATCTCGCTCCTCCCCTTTGCAGCCAAACAGTCAACAAGAAACTGACACAATTCATTGAAGAGAACGCCGTCCTCGACCCGTCCCAATCCGGATTCCGAAGTAACCACAGCACAGAGACCGCCCTACTCGCTGCCACAGACGACATCCGCACCCTCCTGGACCAAGGCCACTCCGCAGCCCTCATCCTACTTGACCTATCAGCGGCCTTCGACACCGTCTCCCACCGCACACTAGTCGCCAGACTACACGACGCAGGCATACAAGGAACAGCCCTGGACTGGATCCGATCATTTCTCACCAGAAGAAGCAAAGGATCAGACTCCCACCCTTCCTCTCCGACCCCACGAAAATCACCTGCGGAGTCCCACAGGGTTCATCACTGAGCCCCACCCTCTTCAACATCTACATGGCCCCCCTCGCAGCCATCGTCCGACAACACGGCCTCAACATCGTATCCTACGCCGACGACACCCAGCTCATTCTCTCCCTCACCAAAGACCCCACCACTGCCAAACTCAACTTCCAGAAAGGAATGCAAGATGTCGCAGTCTGGATGACCAACAGCTGCCTGAAGCTCAACGCTGAGAAGACAGAAGTCCTCGTCCTCGGTACCACCCCTTCTGCATGGGACAGCACCTGGTGGCCAACCGCCCTCGGAAGCCCACCTTCCCCTTCAGACCACGCCAAGAACCTCGGCATCGTACTCGACTCATCACTCACCATGAACCGACAGGTCAACGCCGTCACCTCCAGCTGCTTCAACACCCTCCGCATCCTCCTCAAGACCTTCAAGTGGATCCCCCCTGAGTCAAGGAAGACAGTCACCCACGCACTCATCAGCAGCAGACTGGACTATGGAAACGCACTCTATGCCGGCATCAACAAGTCCCTACTACGCAAACTCCAGACAGTACAGAACACCGCCGCCAGACTCGTCCTCGGCATCCCCCGACACGAACACATCAGCCAACAACTACGAAGTCTCCACTGGCTCCCCGTGGAGAAAAGAGTCACTTTCAAAATCCTCACTCACGCCTACAAATGCCTACACAACAACGGACCCAAATACCTCAACGACAGAATCAACTTCCACGTACCCAAAAGAAACCTCCGAACTTCCAATCTCGCACTGGCCAAAACCCCGCGCATCCACAGAGCCAGAGCAGGCGTAAGATCCTTCTCTCACATTGCAGCCAAGACCTGGAACGAGCTACCGGCAGACATCAGACGCGCCCCCTCCCTGAACACCTTCAGGAAGACCCTCAAGACCTGGCTCTTCAGCTAAACAGATCTGCGGACCCCCCCCCCCCTCAGTACCTTGAGACCCTTATGGGTGAGTAGCGCGCTTACAATTCCCTGATTGCTTGATTGATACTCTCATATCGAGAAGGAAGCGAGTGCGGTCCATTGGGGATATCGCCATTTTCACCTCTATCTTTATAGCCAACCGGTCGTTGTTCATAAGGACCACAAACCACTGATACCACAATTGACAGGATCCTCGTCAAAGCCACCTCCCAGGATCGAGATTTGGATCCTTCAGTCACAAGAATACTGGTTCACAGAAGCATACCGACCAAGGTTACAAAATCCAGCGGACTATCTTTCCAGGCAAGCTTGGCCTGCCAATGCCGTTGAGGAGTCAGACGCTGCCGATGTGGAGGAGTATGTGCAGCTAGTGGTTGAAATGTCAAGGCCGTTGCCTATCTCATTGGAGGACATTATAGCCACTACTCAGGCAGATGTCTGTCTTGAGTTAGCAATAACAGCAGTGGTGTCGGCGAACTAGCATATCCTTACTCACAATGCATCTCGTCGGACTGATAATGCACATCTGACTTTGTTATCTTTACGTCATGTCCGGCATGAACTTGCTGTTTCCCCTGAAGGATGTCTCTTAAGAGGTTTCAGATTGGTGATTCCTGCGTCATTGCAATCACAGGTGGTAAACCTAGCTCACTCTGCCCGTCAAGGGGTCATGAAGACAAAATCCAGGCTTCGATGTAAGGTCTGGTTCCCTGGTTTGGATGACCTGGTGGAACGCAGTGAGACGGTGCTCTATGTGTCAGGCTGCTGGCCCAGCTGAGCCGCCGGAACCCATCATTACTGAGTCTATTCCCTCTATTCCGTGGTACCAAGTGCTGATTTTGGAAGTCTTACTGATGGCAGACACATGTTGGTGATAATAGACGATTTTTCAAAGTGTCCGGAGGTCGAGATACTGGAACCAATGACTGCCGGCCAGACATTCAATCTCCATCAAACAGGGGAATAAAATTACATTACACCAAAAAGGGTCTAATCCTTCTAACTCTGAAGCACCTCTCCTTTCTCTAGAATCTGTGAATGGAGCCGCCGTTGGGTTCAATAAAGATGGTATATAAGAGAGGGAAGCCCTTTGATCTCACATTGGCGCAACTTCTAACCCCTCAGCCACAGCAATAGCATGATCACTTTCAGGGACCATTCGATTCAATAGAGGTGATATAGAAAGGGGAGACACGCCATGCACCATCATTGACCATGGGTTAGAACATTTTGGTGTAAAATGGACACGTATAGGTTGGATTTTATTCCCCTGTTTGATGGAGATTGAATTTTAAATAGGGCCTTGCTGATTAAATGTTTTTCAGAGATTGCGAATTTGAAGCTTATCCAAGGTTGTGATATCAATTTAGTTTCTCTTTTACCCTCTGAAGCCGGTTTTAAATCAGGGGTAACTTTTTATTCTAAAATTATTGTAAATTTGATACTGCGATTGTCCGAAGGTTTACAAATTAGGCGGATTGGTGTTGTCCCAGTTTTGGAAGAGGATGGATTCTGTGCTGTGGATAAAAGGTCTTCGCCATATCAATTTTTACCTTTCAGTAAGGGTTCACCAATTGATGTAAAAAGGATAAAAAGCCTCTTAGATAAACACGGAAGACAAGTGTCAATTAGACAATCGTTTGCTTCTCCCCCACAGGGAATCTTCAAAGATGAGAATCTCAAATGGAATTGGTTACCCGGTGCATAACGTCTCCAAGAGTAACCTCCTGCAACGCCCCTCCTATTAGAAATGAGTTGAAAATCATATCCTGGATCGCAGCAGGAATAAAGAATAGTAGGGAGAAGATGCATTATTTGAGTTCTTTAGAGGCAGTCGTGATTTGTCTCCAGGAGACCTGGCGTGCGTATGAACTGATTTATGATGATTTTATCATTCTAGATTGTAAAGCAACACCTTCAAGGAGGGGACATGCAAACGGGGGGGGGGGGGTTGCATGTCTACTGTCTAATAAGATTCAATGGAGATACGAACGTTATAAAGATCAGTGTAATTTATTCCAGTTAGTAACTTTGTTTAATCTTGCTGGATGTGAGAAGTTGGGCTGGTATATGCTGTCCACTAATTGTAGTGGGCACCTTGCACCAGTCCAAACAACCCCTTATTGGAGATAGGTTAAAGACAACCTTATTGAAAGCTATCCTAGTGGTAGCTATGGAGAGCAGCCTTCAGGCTAAGTCTTGAAGGAATGTAAAGCAGCTTGTTTTACCAGTCTATAATCTCTTGAGTGATCAAATGAAAGAGCACCACACCAGGTATATATTCAAAATATATGTATTTATTGCTAAACACACCCCTCTAGTCTCTTTATGAGGCTAGAGTTCGAAGTACATAAGTTAGAAGTTATTTAAACACAGTAATAGCACAAATACACGTTTGGGCCCTAGGGGCGTACCAAACCATATACCAATAAAGTGGTATAAGAACCACGACTGAACTAGACACTAGGCCTAGAGCCTCTAGAAGTGCTTGGACCACAAGGAACCACCCAAGGTAGTGACACAGGGGACCCACGGGAGATGCGTGCAGTGTAAATAAACAACCGCGATACGCCGTTGACTTCTATGGAGAAAGTCGTGATCGGGAAATTAGAAAAAAGGGACATTTAAAAGAGGACTTGGACCAAACCCTTTGAGATCTAGGACTTTGAAGAGTCTCTACCCACGGGAGCACCGGAGTACTCGTGTTACCTCACCCAGGGAAGCCGGGTGCATAGGTGCCTTTCGGGGTCGGGTTTCGTCGTCGATTTGAATGGCGATCTGCTGCAAAGTGCTGCTGGCGACCAAGTGAAAAGTGTCCGGGTGGATCCAAGAGTGGATCGGAGTTCTGAAGAACCTGAAAGCAGAGGGGACAGAGTCTGGGTCACTAGCCAGTGACCAGGAAGGCGATGGACAGATGCCCACCGATGTCGAGTGCTTCAGGTGCGTTGACGGTCGTCTTGTCTCTTCAGTCACGAGGTCCAGGAGGCGTTGTTGGCGACCAGGAGCAGGATTCGGGCTGGTACACGATGTCTGTCAAGTGCTGAGGTGTCGGCGACCGGATTGGACCCAACAAGCCTTGGCAACGGCAAGTCTCGATGCAGAGGAAGATCGTCGATGGTGCAGACCAGCAAGGTCTGGGGAACTCACCCAGCGAGGGTAAGTGAGGGCAGGCCTGGAGCAACTAGGATGCCAAGTTAGAAAAAGATTGGCCTTCGTTAAGGGCTACTAGCCAACGGGCTAGCGACCGTGAAGGAGCCTCATGACGCCGCACGTGGATCTGGCTCACAGGACACTCGTGGAGTCGGGGCCAGTGATCTTCGGTGCAGTTGGTGCTGGAGGCTAGGGCTACTCGGAGCCCAAAGCACGACTTCTTGAGAGACCCAGAAGAGGATGCACTTGCAAATGTGCTCGGTGTCCAGGGGTCACGGTCTCAAGTCACCCACAATAGCCACGGGCCTCAGCTTTGCTGGGGACTCAGGGTAGCCTCGGGGAAGTCTGAGAATCCACCTCTGGTGATGCGATGACTTCGGCGTCCGACGGGAGCTTCAGAAATGCGAACCGGACAGATGCTTCTTTGGTGCCTGCCAAGCAGGGGAGTCACTCCTTGATCCCAAGGGAGATTCTTCTGTCCTCTAATCGTGAGTAGAGCGTCGAAGGTCCAGGATTCAGTTTCAGAGTTTCGTCCAGGGATAATCTAAAGTCCTAAGGACTGGGTTCCTATACTTATACTAAGGATAGGGGTTGGACTACTCTGTGGCCCCACCTATGGGTGGGTCAGGGCAGAGGGGTGGCTACACACCTTTCCCTTTGTCCTGTTCGCGCCAAAGCAGGGGCTGAAAGCCCCTGATCCGGTTTGAACTGGGGTATGCACAGGGACACCAAATGTGCCCCCAGTGCAGGACTTCAAAGCACCCGAAAGTGCTCCCGCCCAGCCCCAATACACATTATTCTGTCTGGGGAGGTGGTCACACCTCCCTGGGACAGGAAACCTATTGTCCAGGCCTCCCCTGCCGGAGTTTCGTCCAGCAGCAGGAGGCCAGACTCGTGTCTGTGGCAGCAGCATCCATTTTGTGATGCCAGGGCTTTGGAAAGAAGTTACCGGCCAGGCCAGGGTTAACATGTGTCTCCCTCTAGAAGGGTGGAATGCTACCCCCGCCGCCAGAATTGGCGGGGGGTAGTATTCCAAGATGTTTGACACCAAACACGACATGTTTAGGTGCAGCCATTCCAAAGTTAGCATTTAACGCGAGGTTATAATGCGCTTAAGAGTATATGGTCAGGCTGCACTACAAACAGCATCAGAGAAGGGTCTCCGAACGCTGCAGAGGGGCCCTGCTCATGCAGGGGCACCCTCTCACATAGGAACCATGCACTCTGCCTTTAGGATTGATAAGGCCTGCCTTAGGAGTGACTTATAGGTTTATATGTGTGTATGTATTTAGTGATATAGGTAACCTATATCACAGTAAGGGGTGCATGCACCACCTTACCCAGGCTGCAGTAGCAGACCTGTGGTGCCAGTTTGGATGGCCTTCCAGGGGTGGCATAATAAATGCTGCAGCCCCTGGTAGGCCTCTGAGGTACCTATGCCCTTGGTACATAGTATACCATATACTAGGGACTTATAAGGGCACTCCAGATTCCAATCAGTGATGTGCCTAAGGCACATGGAAACCATTTTAGAGAGGAAGCAGCTAGGCTGGGGTTCTGATTAGCAGGGCCCCAGCCAGACTAATGTCGAAAAACAGTGAAGCATCAGCAAAAAGTGGGGGTACCCATGTGAAGCAGATCCTACTCTCCTACACAACCCCCCCAAACGTAGGGACATTAAACTAACCTTGCCCAGTTAAGTCTTCATGTTCTAAGTGGAAGTACCTAGAGAGTCCATCTGCATTGGCATGGTTACTCCCAGGTCTATGTTCCACTGTAAAGTCCATCCCCTGTAGGGAAATGGACCACCTAAGCAGTTTAGGGTTTTCACCCTTCATTTGTTTTAGCCATAAGAGGGGCTTATGGTCTGTCTGAACCAGGAAGTGTGTACCAAACAAGTATGGCCTCAACTTCTTCAGAGCCCAGACCACAGCAAAGGCCTCCTCTCTATGGCTGACCAACGTTTCTCTCTAGGGGTCAGCCTTCTGCTAATGAAAGCTACTGGCTGATCCTGACCTTCTTCATTCAATTGTGACAGTACAGCCCCTACCCCCAATTCAGATGCATCAGTTTGAACAATGAACTTCTTGGAGTAATCAGGACTCTGTAGAATGGGAGCAGTGCACATGGCCTGCTTCAGGTCATCAAATGCCTTTTGACAGCTAACTGTCCACTGAACCTTTTGGGCATTTTCTTAGAAGTTAAGTCATTCAGGGGTGTCACTATTGATCCATACCCCTTGACAAATCTCCTATAGTACCCAGTCAGGCCTAAGAAGGCTCTCACCTGAGTCTGGGTAGTGGGAGCAGTCCAGTCCATGATAGTCTGGATCTTGCTCTGCAAAGGTTGAACCTGGCCTCCACCCACAAGGTGGCCCAGGTACACAACCTGACTCTGCCCTATCTGGCACTTAGTGGCCTTGATAGTCAGGCCTGCCTTTTGCAGGGCCTGTAAAACATTCCTGAGGTGGACCAGGTGATCCTCCCAGGTGGAGCTAAAGACAGCAATATCATCTAGATATGCTGCACTATAGGCTTCCAGACCTGTGAGAACTGTATTCACCAACCTCTGGAAAGTGGCAGGTGCATTCTTCAGACCAAAGGGCATTACCACAAATTGATAATGCCCACTAGGGGTTGAGAATGCTGTTTTGGGCTTTGCAGTATCAGCTAGTCTGATCTGCCAGTAGCCAGCTGTCAAGTCAAATGTGCTGAGATATTTGGCTGAGGCCAAAGTATCTATGAGCTCATCTGCCCTTGATATTGGATGGGCATCAGTCCTAGTGACTGCATTGAGACCCCTGTAGTCCACACAAAACCTCATCTCTCTTTTTCCACCACTGGTGTGAGGTTTTGGTACCAGGACCACTGGACTAGCCCAAGGGCTATCTGAGGGTTCAATAACTCCCAACTCCAACATTTTCTGGACTTCAGTCCTGATACAGTCCCTGACATGGTCAGGTTGCCTATAAATCTTATTTTTAATAGGCAGACTGTCCCCAGTGTCCACTTCATGAGTGCACCAGGTGGTCTGACTGGGTGTCAGTGAAAACATATGTCTAAACTGATTGAGAACTTGCCTACAATCAGTTTGTTGCTGGGTAGTGAGGCTGCCTGCCAAGGCTACACCATCTACTGACCCATCGTCAGGGTTCTGTGAGAGCAGGTCAGGGAGTGGGTCACTCTCTTCCTCCTGCCCTTCATCAGTAGCCATGAGCAAGCCCATGTCTGCCCTGTCCACATATGGTTTTAACCTGTTGACATGGAGAACCCTGTGGGGACTCCTGGGTGTTCCTAGGTCTACTAAGTAGGTAACCTCACCCTTCTGCTCAACAATAGTGTGGGGTCCACTCCATTTGTCTTGGAGAGCTGCTGGGGCCACTGGCTCCAACACCCACACCTTCTGTCCTGGCTGGTAAACAGTCAGAACAGCTCTTTGGTCATGCCAGGCCTTTTGAAGTTCCTGGCTAGCCTCAAGGTTTTTGGTTGCCTTTTTCATGTACTCAGCCATCCTGGAGCGGAGACCAAGTACATAGTCCACTATATCTTGCTTTGGGGGCTTGAGAGGTAACTCCCATCCTTCCTTCACCAAGCACAGTGGACCCCTCACAGGGTGGCCAAACAGAAGTTCAAAAGGGCTGTAACCAACCCCCTTCTGAGGCACCTCCCTATATGCGAATAAAAGGCAGGGCAAGAGTATGTCCCATCTACGCCTAAGCTTTTCTGGGAGCCCTTTAATCATGCCCTTCAAGGTTTTGTTGAATCTCTCAACTAAACCATTGCATTGTGGGTGATAGGGTGTGGTGAACTTATAAGTCACTCCACACTCCTTCCACATTGCTTTTAAGTACCCAGACATGAAGTTAGCACCCCTGTCTGATACTACCTCCTTAGGAAAGCCCACTCTTGAGAAAATTCCCAGGAGGGCCCTTGCCACCACAGGTGCTGTAGTGGTCCTGAGGGGAATAGCTTCTGGGTACCTGGTGGCATGATCCACTACCACCAGGATAAACCTGTGCCCAGAGGCTGTTTGGGGATCCATGGGACCAACAATGTCAATCCCTACCCTTTCAAAGGGCACCCCCACCACAGGTAGTGGTATCAGGGGGCCTTTGTAGTGCCACCTGCCTTGCCACTGGCTTGGCAGGTTACACAGGAGCGACAAAACTCCTTGCTGTCTTCAGACATGTGGGGCCAGTGAAAGTGAGGGACAAGTCTGTCCCAAGTCTTGTTCTGGCCCAGGTGACCTGCTAAGGGAATATCATGGGCTAGGGTCAATAGGAAGCCCCTGAACTTCAGAGGTATAACCAACCTCCTGGTAGCACCAGGCTTGGGGTCTCTACTCTCTGAGTACAGGAGTCCATCATCCCAATACACTGTATGGGGACCACTAGCTTTCCTAGCAGCCTCAGCAGCAGCTTGCTGTCTGAGGGGTTCAAGGGAGGGGCAGCTCTGCTGCTCCTGGCTCAGATCTGCCCTAGAAGGTCCCCCTGCCCCCAAGAACTCAACCTGTTCAGGTTCAAGTTCCTCTGGGACAGTTCCTTCTTCAGGGCTGAGATCATCCCCCTCAAGGGACTGATCTTCCTCCTGAGCAAAGGGGGAAGGCACTGCCTTAACCCTACTACTCCTCCTCTTGGAAGGCACTTGGACCATTCTTCCAGAATCCAAGGCCTGTTCAGTGCTAGACATTTTGGCTTGTGACCTGGTCACAGCAAACACATCTGCAGGGATCCCCAGCATTTCTGCATGGGTCCTGAGCTCCACTTCTGCCCAAGCAGAAGTCTCTAAGTCATTGCCAAGCAAGCATTCGACTGGTAGGTTTGCACTTACCACAACCTTCTTAAGGCCAGTTACCCCTCCCCAGGAGAAGTTAACAACTGCCAGAGTATGGTCTGTTCTGACATTGCTAGCATTGGTCACTTGGTACATCTCACCAAGTATAACTTGCCCAGGATTCACAAGGTCTTGTGTCACCATTGTGACACTTGCCCCTGTGTCCCTAAATGCCAAAGCCTCACGTCCATTAATTAAAGGCTGTTGTCTGTACTTGCCCAGAATACTGGGACTCATAGTGGAGGTCACATCCATGCCTCCATCACAGACTAACACAGCCTGAGTCAGTTCTCTGACGAGGTCAGAGCCCAACTCAGTACCCAGGGTGAACCCTACTAAACCCTTGGCTGGAGCACTCCCACCAACTGTACTAGGGGGAACAGGTGCCTTAGGGGCATTGGTGGGTGCTGGACTGGAGTCTTTGGACTTGGTGCAATCACTGGTCCAGTGGGTCTTTTGCTTACAGACCTTGCACCATGGTTTTCTTTGGCCTTTCCCTTTGGTAGACTGTGAATCCCCACCAGAAGAAGATTTTTGGGGGCCTGATGAAGACTTTTGATCTTTACCCTTCTCCCCACCCTTTTCAGAGTTCTTAGCATCTTGCTTCTTGGTTTCCCCACCTTGGTTCTGTACCTTCTGCTTCACCCTGGTTCTGACCCATTTGTCTGCCTTCTTTCCCAATTCTTGGGGAGAGGTCAGATCAGAGTCTACCAGGTATTGATGCAACAGCTGATTTTGACAGTTATTAAGAATCTGCTCCCTCATTATCAGATTGTACAATCCTGAGAAGTCACACACCTTACTGCCCATCAACCAGCCTTCCAGAGCCTTAGCAGAACAATCCACATAGTCTACCCAGTCTTGAGTCTGTGCTTTTGGGTATCTCTGAACTTCAACCTGTACTGTTCAGTGGTTAGGCCAAACCCATCAATAAGAGCACTCTTCAAGACCTTGTAATTATCAGCATCCTCCTCTCTAACAGTGAGGAGTTTATCTCTACCTTTGTCTGCAAAGGAGAGCCACAAGATTGCTGCCCACTGCTCCTGAGGGACCTTCTGTACCTTACAGGCCCTCTCTAGAGCAGTTATCCACTTGTGGATGTCATCCCCATTCTGATAGGGAGGGACAATCTTGCTCAGGTTCCTATGGTCATAGGACCTTTCCCTATCTCTAGGGACATGGCTGCCACCATGGGACTCTAGTCCCAACTTTCTTCTCTCTCTAAAGAGATCTAGGGACTCCCTGTCTATGGCTAGTTGCTTCTTTTTGAGTTCAAGCTGAGCTTCCTCATATTGAACCAGACTCTTTCTTCTCTCATGAGAGGATTCCCTCCTATGAGATGAGACAGAGCTCCCTATTGAGGTGCCAGAGTGGTTAGACTCCTGAGAAGAAGACCTAGACCTTCTGGGCACACTCACAATCCTTCCTGGGGGACAAAGAGGGCCTCGTTCTGATCATCCTCTTCATCTTCCTCAGGAGGGGTTGGATTATCCAGGTCAGGGCCATTGTCGCCCTCCTGGCCAGTTTCAGAGGGGGCTGGGGGTACTGGTACCCCTGGTCCCATCCTCATCTTCTGCCCCACCCTCAGCTCCTACCCCTTCAGTCCCCAAGGGCTTACTAAGGTCATAAGCCACCAACAACTCCTTGAGGTGTTGGGTGGTGGGGCTTTGGCCTGTCCTTATTTTTCTCAAGTTGCATAAAGCTCTCAATTCCAAGAATGGGAGTGTATCATACTTGGAGGGTGGAAGCTCAATGGCTTCCTGCAAGGATTCTTTAGATCCTACCCTTAAAGACATTACTAGTGTGGTGTGGTGTATGCACTACCTACTCTAGTGTGGCCTACTAAACTCTCTTGAGTTGTAGAAAGGGTTGTGCTATCCCTTAACACACAACTCTAAGTTCAGTAGAACTTACTGTATTCTAAGCTTAAATTATATGTACCTTAGGTACCTTTAGTGGTTTTCAGTTGATCAATTCAATTGAGATTATCTGGTAAAACAATAGCAAGCTGGAATCCCACACGCTGCACACCAATGTGAGAAGTTGGCCTGGTATATGCTGTCCACTAATTGTAGTGGGCACCTTGCACCAGTCCAAACAACCCCTTATTGGAGATAGGTTAAAGACAACCTTATTGAAAGCTATCCTAGTGGTAGCTATGGAGAGCAGCCTTCAGGCTAAGTCTTGAAGGAATGTAAAGCAGCTTGTTTTACCAGTCTATAATCTCTTGAGTGATCAAATGAAAGAGCACCACACCAGGTATATATTCAAAATATATGTATTTATTGCTAAACACACCCCTCTAGTCTCTTTATGAGGCTAGAGTTCGAAGTACATAAGTTAGAAGTTATTTAAACACAGTAATAGCACAAATACACGTTTGGGCCCTAGGGGCATACCAAACCATATACCAATAAAGTGGTATAAGAACCACGACTGAACTAGACACTAGGCCTAGAGCCTCTAGAAGTGCTTGGACCACAAGGAACCACCCAAGGTAGTGACACAGGGGACCCACGGGAGACGCGTGCAGTGTAAATACACAACCGCGATAGGCCGTTGACTTCTATGGAGAAAGTCGTGATCGGGAAATTAGAGAAAAGGGACACTTAAAAGAGGACTTGGACCAAACCCTTTGGGATCTAGGACTTTGAAGAGTCTCTACCCACGGGAGCACCGGAGTACTCGTGTTACCTCACCCAGGGAAGCCGGGTGCATAGGTGCCTTTCGGGGTCGGGTTTCGTCGTCGATTTGAATGGCGATCTGCTGCAAAGTGCTGCTGGCGACCAAGTGAAAAGTGTCCGGGTGGATCCAAGAGTGGATCGGAGTTCTGAAGAACCTGAAAGCAGAGGGGACAGAGTCTGGGTCACTAGCCAGTGACCAGGAAGGCGATGGACAGATGCCCACCGATGTCGAGTGCTTCAGGTGCGTTGACGGTTGTCTTGTCTCTTCAGTCACGAGGTCCAGGAGGCGTTGTCGGCGACCAGGAGCGGGATTCGGGCTGGTACACGATGTCTGTCGAGTGCTGAGGTGTCGGCGACCGGATTGGACCCAACAAGCCTTGGCAACGGCAAGTCTCGATGCAGAGGAAGATCGTCGATGGTGCAGACCAGCAAGGTCTGGGGAACTCACCCAGCGAGGGTAAGTGAGGGCAGACCTGGAGCAAGCAGGATGCCAAGTTAGAAAAAGATTGGCCTTCGTTAAGGGCTACTAGCCAACGGGCTAGCGACCGCGAAGTAGCCTCGTGACGCCGCATGTGGATCTGGCTCACAGGACACTCGTGGAGTGGGGGCCAATGATCTTCGGTGCAGTTGGTGCTGGAGGCTAGGGCTACTCGGAGCCCAAAGCACAACTTCTTGGGAGACCCAGAAGAGGATGCACTTGCAAATGTGCTCGGTGTCCAGGGGTCACGGTCTCAAGTCACCCACGATAGCCACGGGCCTCAGTTTTGCTGGGGACTCAGGGTAGCCTCGGGGAAGTCTGAGAATCCACCTCTGGTGATGCGATGACTTCGGCGTCCGACGGGAGCTTCAGAAATGCGAACCGGACAGATGCTTCTTTGGTGCCTGCCAAGCAGGGGAGTCACTCCTTGATCCCAAGGGAGATTCTTCTGTCATCTAATCGTGAGTAGAGCATCAAAGGTCCAGGATTCAGTTTCAGAGTTTCGTCCAGGGATAATCTAAAGTCCTAAGGACTGGGTTCCTATACTTATACTAAGGATAGGGGTTGGACTACTCTGTGGCCCCACCTATGGGTGGGTCAGGGCAGAGGGGTGGCTACACACCTTTCCCTTTGTCCAGTTCGCGCCAAAGCAGGGGCTGAAAGCCCCTGATCCGGTTTGAACTGGGGTATGCACAGGGACACCAAATGTGCCCCCAGTGCAGGACTTCAAAGCACCCGAAAGTGCTCCCGCCCAGCCCCAATACACATTATTCTGTCTGGGGAGGTGGTCACACCTCCCTGGGACAGGAAACCTATTGTCCAGGCCTCCCCTGCCGGAGTTTCGTCCAGCAGCAGGAGGCCAGACTCGTGTCTGTGGCAGCAGCATCCATTTTGTGATGCCAGGGCTTTGGAAAGAAGTTACCGGCCAGGCCAGGGTTAACATGTCTCTCCCTCTAGAAGGCCAGAATTGGCGGGGGGGTAGTATTCCAAGATGTTTGACACCAAACACGACATGTTTAGGTGCAGCCATTCCAAAGTTAGCATTTAACGCGAGGTTATAATGCGCTTAAGAGTATATGGTCAGGCTGCACTACAAACAGCATCAGAGAAGGGTCTCCGAACGCTGCAGAGGGGCCCTGCTCATGCAGGGGCACCCTCTCACATAGGAACCATGCACTCTGCCTTCAGGATTGATAAGGCCTGCCTTAGGAGTGACTTATAGGTTTCTATGTGTGTATGTATTTAGTGATATAGGTAACCTATATCACAGTAAGGGGTGCATGCACCACCTTACCCAGGCTGCAGTAGCAGACCTGTGGTGTCAGTTTGGATGGCCTTCCAGGGGTGGCATAATACATGCTGCAGCCCCTGGCAGGCCTCTGAGGTACCTATGCCCTTGGTACATAGTATACCATATACTAGGGACTTATAAGGGCACTCCAGATCCCAATTAGAGATGTGCCTAAGGCACATGGAAACCATTTTAGAGAGGAAGCAGCTAGGCTGGGGTTCTGATTAGCAGGGCCCCAGCCAGACTAATGTCGAAAAACAGTGAAGCATCAGCAAAAAGTGGGGGTACCCATGTGAAGCAGATCCTACTCTCCTACACTGGAGATAAGCGAACGCCCCCGTTAATATTGATAAATGCTTATATCCCTTCTGAGGTCACTTATGATGTTCTTTTAAGTGAGGTTTTTTTCTTTCATTAAAAAAGTATGTGATGAGGAGTTTTCCACACACATAATTCTGGTTGGGGATCTGAACTGTAAAATATCTAATTCTGCCTTAGATCAACTACGGGAGAAAGAAAAAGAGGAAACCATGCGGATACCACAAGCTCTTTATCCCTCAAAAATAAGAAGTAATAAGAGAGGGAAAATCTTAGCTGCAGGGCTGAGATAGGTGGATGATGTTATAGCAAATGGGAGGTTAAATTTCCGACTCTCCCACAGCCTATACACATATGACTCCAGGGGGAGCGTCCATTTTGCACTATGTGGTGGTAGGTTGTGCTTCCTTCTTTTATTGGGTGATTTAAAGATTACTGATTCCCTTCTTAGTGATCATAAGCTTCTAACTCTTTTTTTTTTAAACAGACTTTATTGAGTTTTCAAGATGCACTTAATAATGGATCGCTGGTTACATTAGCAATAATTGAGAAACACTAAAAAGCAAAGAAAATTAATTAATGACAATAGAAGCAAATCCCTTCAATTACAGTTGCCCAGTACTCCCCATTGTGGGACAGGATAAAAGTGTAAATCATAACAACGGCCCAACACCCAGTCAGCAACCCTTTACCTAGTGTCAACATAATACAGTATTTTATCGATCCACAAGGATCACCTCTTTCAGTCCTAGTGTTCCTTGTACAACTCTGGCCCGCCCACAACTAATCCCCCAGCCTCCCCACCCCTCAGGCATGTCGCTTACTATCAAACCATAACTTTGTACTCTAGGGTTACTCTATATTGTGAACCGTCCTCCGCTCTAACTAGAGTGTGCCGTTGGAAGTGCGGATGGGGCACATGAGGTGGTGGACCCGGCCTGATGCGTGGGCATCAACTAGGAATGGCGGTGGTGTCTGGGTGGCTAGTCGCCATTGTCAGGGCCCACTTCCACTAGACTATCTTCCCTGTCCTCTTCTGGGTGTTTCTGGAGCTCCACTAGTGATATCCACGCCCTGGCTGTTTCCAATGTTTTCCCGCTCCCTGTCCTTTTTGCTATTTGCATTCTGATTGTTCCCTCGCATTCCACCCATTTTACAAATTCTCTTGTCCATCTGGATATGTTAGGGCCACTCCTCGCTTTCCAGTGACTAGTGATATCCCTTTTAGCCAAAATCAGCCCCAGGTCCAAAAACGTACTCGTGACCTTGTTCCTGGCCGTGTGAGGGAACCAGTGCAGCAGGCAATAGCCTGGAGACGCTTCAACTTCTCTATCCGTTACATTCGCCAAAACTGTGGTGACCCCCTCCAAAAGCTGCTCAAGTTTGGGCAATCCCAGAACATATGCAGAAACCCTGCTCCCGTCATAAGCTTCTAACTCTTCTTGTAAATTTTAATACTTCTCCCATATCTACTTGGAGGTTGGATGGTCAATCTGTTAGCTTTAATAAGAAAACAGGGAAAAGTTATTGAGATGGGGGGCGTGGCTTAACTGGCCATCATGGCGGATGCAGCTTAGCTGAGCTCCGTCCACCCACGCCGTAATCCTGCCAAACATCCTGCAATATCCTGCCCGGAGAAGCCTCTGAACGCAGTGCCGATTGCCCCCACACTTAGGGGACCGGAGATCCCTACATCGGGACGATTGGCCCGGGGCAGCGGGATTCCAGCGCCGGTCCCGGCGCCGCTTGCCGATCCGACCATTGCGGCCATCTTGGAGACTGGGAACCGGAGCTGCAGCGCGGCCCCCGCTTGCTGTGCGGCGAGCGGCGTCCGGGGTGAAGGTGCCCTGTGCCCCCCTGTGAGCTGCATGCCGGTGTGACCTGAGTCGGCGAGTGGAGACCGCTACTCCGCCCCCTCTACCCAGCGGCCGCCATCTTCCTGGCGCGGGGCTGGAGGTGCGGCGGTGCCTGTCCTGTGGCGCTGCTCGGGCCCTTGCCCAGTGATCCGCGGCGGGAGTGAGGCCCCGCCCACTGCCGGCGAGATCGGACCCCGGAGAAGCTGGCCGTGTGAGGCCCTGGAGACCCGAGGCCGGGTGGCTACCACGGACCGCGGACGGTGAGCGATCCGGCGGCTACCTCCTCCCCCCTGCTGTCCCTGTGAGAGTTTTGACGGGCCGCGCATCAGTCCTTGGGAGCACTAGCGCCTGTGAGCACCCTGGGAACAGCCTTTCATTGCCTGGGAGCCTATATCGCGGAGGCGGGCCCCGGACGGTCATCCTTGGGACCCCGGAGACCGCATAACTGACTGCACGGCCGGGCCCTGGCTGCCCGGGGGTTGCTGGGTGCTGCCACGAGTGGGCGGGGATCTGTGCAGCGGAGGACCCACATCTGGCCGGGGTCCGTGGCCTTGCTGCTCCCCCCACGTGGGGCTCACATATTAACGGACGCTGAACGCTCGGCCTGACCCTCAGTTTGTGCCTAGTGCCTTGCCGGCCGCAGTGCCTCTACGGCCCCTGTCATCCTGGTCCCGCCTGGTGAGGCGGTTGTCGGCCCGGTTGGTGTGAGCTCCTCGTCCCTTCGCCGGCTGCACGGCCCGTGGTCTTCCCTCCTGATGGGCAAAGGCGGCCCGGGCGGGGCTGGCCCTAAGCAAGGCACCATTGATCAGTTCACTACGGCTGCGGGAGGCACTGCGAGTGGGGATGGCGGAGGCTCGACCCCGGACAATGCGGCCCTCCTGGTGGCAATTAACAGTGCCCGTGATACGCTAGATGCGAAGATCGGGGCGGTGGGGTCCGAAGTCTCCTTTTTGCGCCAGGATCTCAGGCGAGCAGTGGACCGGATCACCGAGGCCGAAACGCGGGTCTCGACGGTGGAAGATTCCGTGACCTCCCTCCAAAAGAAAGTGAACAAACTCACGGTCATCACGCAGGACCTGGCCTGTAGAGCGGAAGATGCGGAAGGCCGAGCTCGAAGGAACAACCTACGCTTCGTGGGCCTGCCCGAGGGCTGCGAAGGGGTCTCAACGACGAATTTTATCACTAAGTGGCTCATAGATGTGATGCCTAACGATCTGCTATCCTCGGCCTTTGTTGTGGAACGGGCGCACAGGGCCCTGGCGCAGAGGCCCCCCCCAGGCGCGGCCCCAAGACCCGTCATCGCCAGGATCATGAACTATGCCGACCGTGACGCCATACTGCGATTCGCCAGGTCACAGAAAGACAGTTTTGTACACGACTCCCGCTCTATCATGATATTCCCGGACTATACACGCCTGGTTCAACAGCAACGCCAATCCTTCATGGCTGCGAAGCGCAGACTTAGAGAACTGAACATACAATACATGCTGCTGTATCCAGCCAGGATGTGCGTCATATACAACTCAAAGTCGCATTTCTTCGACACCCCTGAAGCGGTCTTCACTTGGACAGATGAGCGCCCACAGTTTCGAGCGCGTTCCCCATCGGCAATAGACTCAGACTCCTCCCGTGGCTCACGGAGTCAGCGGCCACGACGCACCAAATCTCAGAAGCGGCAGGGGCCGGGATCGGACAGGGCGTCGGCGAGCCCTGGGCGGCCACCTTGACGGATCCAGATCATCCCACAGCCCACATGGCAATCTGTAAGACACTGACAATGTTTGGATCCACATTAGTAATGTAGTTCTCTGGGCGGGCGGGGGAGCTTGACTATGGGCCGCTAAGCCAAAGACCTATTGCACCCCCAGGTTTCATAGAGTTATAGGGTGGGGTGGGAACCATTGGTGCGATACTCGGGGGCCCCCTGTTGGGGGTCCGCTACTATCCGTACCGCGACAGATGCTCCTTGTTCCTGGTAGTATCGGGTGGGGGTGGGGGGGGGTTTCCCTTTGGGATTGCAGTTTTATGGGGTTTTTTTCCTCTTTCTTACGTTTTGGTACATGCAGACGATGGGCTATTTTCCACATTTTCTTCTATGCAGATCTCCTTGCTTTATCCAACCCCTCCCAGGGACTAGATGGCGCCCGATGAAGTAGATCCCCTCGGAGACCTAATGGTAGTCTCATGGAATGTCCGGGGATTACTGAATAAAGTGAAACGAAGCGCAGTCCTACGACAGGCGAAGAGGTATGGGGCAGATATCCTGCTCTTACAAGAGACCCACTTATTGGGGACTAAAGTCCCATGCCTCGCCCGCTTCGGCTTTTATCACATTTACCATGCAGGGTTCACGAGAGGGTCCAGGGGAGTGGCTGTCCTTATCCACCGCAGGGTTCAATTTCAGTATATATCACATAGAGCAGATCCCGGGGCCGATTCCTCTTTGTCACGGGTACGATTTATGGGGAACAGACCACCATTGGTAGCATCTATGCCCCTCCACCACTAGGAGCTACTTTTGTTGAGAATCTTCTGGGGGTATGGGGAGCCATTCCAGCGGGTTTGACCCTGATGGGGGTGACTGGAACGACACCATGGGGCCGTTAGACCGACAGCGCAACTTAAATTCCCCTCAACCACCGGGCCCGACTAAACTGTACACACTGGCATCAACGCTGGACTGGGCCGACATATGGCGAGAATTCCACCCTACAGAGCGGGACTATACATACCTTTCGACAGTCCATGGGTCACAATCTAGATTAGACTACTTTTTTGTCCCCCAGGTGTTTCTCCATAGATTTTCGCAGATACATCAGCCCCGCGGACTATCAGATCATTCCCCGGTAGCAATGCGATTTCATACATGCTCACGTAGACCTCCATTTCGCTGGAGAATGTCCCCTTGGCACCTCCGAAATCCAGCCTATCAAGGTATGCTTAATACTGCAATCACTACTTATTTGGCAGACAACGGTCCCTCGGCCCCTTCGAGTACTACTCTCTGGGAAGCCCTAAAACCGACCGTCCGAGGTCACGAAATTAGCTATCGCACACAAGAGAAACGTACCCACCGCGAGCAGCTTGATACCCTAGAGGCACGCCAGGCGACCCTGGCCTCCCAGCTTAGTTCCAATCCCAGTCCCATCATCCGCCGAAACCTGATCCTTGCACAACAAGAACTGCGTCAATACTTATTGAATGAAGCCAAGGAGATTTGGGAGGCGTCACAGCATCGGATATATCTGTGGGGCGATAAATCAAGTAAAATGCTCCATAGACTGTGTCAAGTAGATGGCGCCCGGCTATTACACCTACCATTCGGGGATTGGACGGGTCCCTATACACGGCACCCGGGGAGGTGGCGGGGGAATTTGCAAGGCATTTCACATCCGTATACGCCCAGCAGGAGCAGATCTCTGCCGAACTCATTGCAGAGTTCCTAGTGGACATTCCGCCTCGCCGGCTCCCCGACTCCGTCCGGGAGCGGCTGGAGACCCCAATTACACTTGAGGAACTGACCGGCGCCCTCAGTGCGTTGCAGCCGGGTCGTGCCCCGGGTCCTAATGGGTTCCCCATGGAATTCCTCCGATCCCATATGTCGCTTCTAGGGCCTCATTTATTGGCGACCATCACAGACGCTACAGACGCGGCAATTCTACCGCGGGACTGGCGACACGCGGAGATTGTGCTGTTCCTCAAGCCTGGCCGACCTCCGGAAGACCCATCTTCTTACCGCCCCATCTCCCTTATCAATTTTGAACCCAAATTACTAGGGAAGGTACTGGCCGACCGCCTCAGGGGGTGTATCACGGACCTGGTCCACCCTGATCAGTCGGGCTTTATGCCACAGAGAGCCACTAGACACAATATCAGACGAGTCCATAACGCCATCGCTGCCGCCCCTACCCTTGGCCGACCCGCTGCTCTATTATTAGCTGATATCGACAAAGCATTTGATTCACTGAGCTGGGTCTATCTTTTTCAACTGCTGGAGGCAATAAACTTTGGACCCCACTTCCTGACATATATACGCCTGTTATATACAGATTTGACAGCATCTGTTCGGATTGCGGGACACCGTTCTCGCCCCTTTCCGATTCAGAGGGGTACCCGTCGGGCTGCCCACTGTCCCCATTGCTGTTTGCCTTAGCAGTCGAGCCGCTGGCGGCCTGGGTCAGAAGTGACCCGGTGCTCAGGGGTTCGACTGGTCCCGGACACGGTCAGATCGTATAGCATTGTATGCTGACGACGTTCTCTTCTTCATGACGGACCCATGGTACTCAGGACCCCGTATACTGCAAATTCTTAGGGTTTTGGGGGCACCACGGGCCTCCACGCCAATCCTGCTAAATCCATCCTCTTTCCAGTGTGCGGACTCCAAGGCCGTGATACATGGGCCGCGCAGCTCTCCCGAGCCACAGATGGGTTCAAGTATTTGGGGATTTACATCTCCCCCAATCCCAAGATTTCATGGGCACATAATATCACCCCATTGTTGATCAGTCTCAAGAATGAAACAACGATATGGTCCGCTCTCCCTCTATCCCTCTATGGGCGCTCAGCCATCTTTAAGATGGTTTCCTTGCCTCGGATCCTATACCGCCTCCAAAATTATCCTTATCCTATCCCACGCGCTTGGTTTGCACAGATGAATGCAATACAAAACAATTTCCTCTGGGGTGGGGGGCCGTTCGCGTAGCACTCCGTACATGTACACAATCTACATATTGTGGGGGATAGCGGCAGCGGATATCTACTCATACTATGCCGCGTCTCACATTCTTGTAATTAACGAATGGTGGTATAATTCTCCTACCGATCCAGCATATGCTATTGAGCACGCTGCAATGGAACAAACCCCGCTGCTCCACTTGCTCTATAGCTCCACACGGCTCGACTCTGTCCCCTCTGCTTTCAGGTTCTCCAGAACTCCGATCCACTCTTGGATCCACCCGGACACTTTTCTCTTGGCCGCCAGCAGCACTTTGCAGCAGATCGCCATTCGAATCGACGACGAAACCCGACCCCGCAAGGCACCTATGCACCCGGCTTCCCTGGGTGAGGTAACACGAGTACTCCGGTGCTCCCGTGGGTAGAGACTCTTCAAAGTCCTAGATCTCAAAGGGTTTTGTCCTAGTCCTCTTTTAAGTGTCCCTTTTCTCTATTTTCCCGATCCCGACTTTCTCCATAGAAGTTAACGGCGTATCGCGGTTGTGTATTTACACTGCACGCGTCTCCCGTGGGTCCCCTGTGTCACTACCTTGGGTGGTTCCTTGTGGTCCAAGCACTTCTAGAGGCTCTAGGCCTAGTGTCTAGTTCAGTCGTGGTTCGCATACCACTTTATTGGTATATGGTTTGGTACGCCCCTAGGGCCCAAACGTGTATTTGTGCTATTACTGTGATTAAATAACTTCCAACTTATGTACTTTGAACTCTAGCCTCATAAAGAGACTAGAGGGGTGTGTTTAGCAATAAATACATATATTTTGAATATATACCTGGTGTGGTGCTCTTTCATTTGATCACTCAAGAGATTATAGACTGGTAAAACAAGCTGCTTTACATTCCTTCAAGACTTAGCCTGAAGGCTGCTCTCCATAGCTACCACTAGGATAGCTTTCAATAAGGTTGTTTTTAACCTATCTCCAATAAGGGGTTGTTTGGACTGGTGCAGGGTGCCCACTATAATTAGTGGACAGCATATACCAGGCCAACTTCTCACAGCGTCTGAGGCGCACGGACACCGGCGTATAGTGCTTTTCTCTGGCCATGAGGTCCAGGCCCCCAGACCTTTTATTAACTCCTCCGAACACGTCATGGTCGCTACCGTGTAGCTCCTACTCGACCGGGTCTAGCATAACTCCCCTCATGTTATTTTACACATGGGATGATCCACATCCCCAAACATAACAGATATATGTCGGAGTACAAGTGGTTCTTTATCAACTAATGTTTGAGAGGCTGCCTCATAGTTACTTTAAAATAAAATGTTCTAAATTCATACATCTCGTTGTGTGTCCTTCTTTTTATCTTTCGTCTATCTTCATGAATGTGAGGAGGAGGAGGAGGAAGAGGCACTGGGAGGGAATACTCAGATTAACATAATTTTCAGATATGACTAACAAAGAGGGAGAGATTGGAGATGAAACAGGAGTGAGGGGAGAGATGGACTGCGACACTCAGAAGGGCACTCACTCCCATAAACCTATTTAATGTTTACTTCACAATCTCGGTTTTTAAAACTGAGACATTTTCAGTTATAATTATTAAGAGTATCACTCTTTTTGATCTGATATTGAAAAGAAATTTGTGCTAAGTAGCCTTGGCAAAGCCAACAGACCTGGCTTGTTTCAAGTGTGCGGCATGCTGTGCCAAGTGCAAGATTCCAGCTCACAGGCACAGAAATCCTAGCCTTGCGGCATGCTGTGCCAAGTGCAAGATTCGAATTCACAGGCACAGAAATCCTAGCCTTGCGGCATGCTGTGCCAAGTGCAAGATTCAAGCTCACAGGCAAAGAAATCCTAGCCTTGCGGCACGCTGTGCCAAGTGCAAGATTCCAACTCACATGTATCAGGCCCTGTTCTTAATTACAAGGTTCATGCCACTTACCAAGGATTCCTTAGCTATGCTTCTTTGGCCACACCCCTTTTGAAGACACCCCACCTTTTTCATCTGACTTCAATTTCTGCAAGTCCAGAAGGAGGGCTCATGCCCACTGTGCAACAGAACTTGCGCTGTGCCCAACAAATAAGTAGGGTGGCCAACTTTCTATCTCCACTTGCAAAATAGCATTGACTGTGCTGCCATCTGAGAGTGATATGCATAACTACTGAAAGTACTGGCGCTGATGCAGGCATCCGTTCTATTTGCATTAGACTAACATGTGATACGTGGCACTTGGGAGAAGTGTGAGGTGCACTACCCCGCTGTTGCTTCAGCTGCAACAATGAGGAGTCACGTGGATGGGATGTAAAACACAGGGTTCAAAGGTTATTCAGCATGTGCTGACAGCACACCACGCTCAGGGTGTCAGCGTCATTACTGGAAAGTAGAAGGGGCACATTTCATTACGGGGAGGGTCTATACTATTCTGAAAAATGAACTCACTCCTCTGCCTCCCCATTCCTTGAAAGATCCCGCCCTCTAACATTCAAAGCTCTGTTAATGTCACACCACTCTCGGATACCACTGCCTCTCTCCTGAGACACCCAGTCCTTCTGACAGTCCTGTTCCTATAGTGACACTCCCTACCCCTCTAGTGACACTCCCTGACTCTCTTGTGACACTCCCTGCTCCTTTAGTGACATTCCCTGACTCTCTTGTGACACTCTCTGCCCCTTTAGTGACACTCGCTGACTCTCTAGTGACACTCCCTGCCCCTTTACTGACACTCCCTGACTCTCCAGTTATCTCCCAGCCCTTGTGAAACTCCTGCTCCTGTAGTGACACTCCTTGACTCTCTCCTGACACAACCAGCCCTTCTGACACGCCTGCAGTGACACTTCATGTCTATCTCCTGACAATCCCAGCCCTTCTGACACCCCTGCTCCTGTAGTGACACTCCCTGCCTCTCTCCTGACTTAATCATCCCTTCTGACAATCCTGCACCTATAGTGACACTCCCTGACTCTCTCCTGGCACTCCCTGACCCTCTAGTGACACTCCCTGCCTCTCTCCTGACACAACCAGCCCTTCTGACACTCCTGCATCTGCAGTGACACTCCCTGTCTCTCTCCTGACACTCCCTGAGTCTCTAGCGACCCTCCCAGCCCTTCTGACCACTCCTGCCTCTGTAGTGACACTCCCTGGCCCTCGAGTGACACTCCCTGACCCTCTAGTGACACTTCCTGCTTCTCTCCTGACACTTCCCGCCCTTCTGACACTCCTGCTTCTGTAGTGATACGCCTACTTCTCTCCTGGCACTCCCAGCCCTTCTGACACTCCTGCTTCTGTAGTGACACTCCCTGCCTCTCACCTGACACTCCCGGCCCTTCTGACACTCCTGCAGTGACACTCCCTACTCCTCTGGTGACACTCTCTGGCTCTCTCTTGACACTCATTGCCTCTCTCCTGACACTCCAAGCCCTTCTGACACTCCTGCCCGCATAGTGACACTCCCTGCCTCTCTCTAGTGACACTCCCAGTCCTTCTGACACTCCTGCTGCTGTAGTGACACTCCCTGCCTCTCTCCTGACACTCCCAGTCCTTCTGACACTCCTGCTCTTGCAGTGACACTCCCTGCCTCTCTCCTGACACTGCCAGACCTTCTGACACTCCTGCACCTGTAGTGACACTCCCTGTCTCTCTCCTGACACTCTCGGAGTCTCTAGCGACCCTCCCAGCCCTTCTGACCACTCCTGCTCCTGTAGTGACACTCCCTGACCCTTGAGTGACACTCCCTGACCCTCTAGTGACACTTCCTGCTTCCCTCTTGACACTTCCCGTCCGTCTGACACTCCTGCTTCTGTAGTGATACGCCCTACTTCTCTCCTGACACTCCCAGCCCTTCTGACACTCCTGGTTCTGTAGTGACACTCCCTGCCTCTCTCCTGACACTCCCAGCCTTTCCGACACCCCTGCTTCTATAGTGACATTCCCTGCCTCTCACCTGACACTCCCGGCCCTTCTGACACTCCTGCAGTGACACTCCCTACCCCTCTAGTGACACTCTCTGACTCTCTCCTGACACTTCTTGCCTCTCTCCTGACACTCCCAGCCCTTCTGAAACTCCTGCCTCTGTAGTGACACTCCCTGCCTCTCTGCAGTGCCACTCCCAGCCTCTCTGCAGTGACACTCCCAGCCCTTCAGACACTCCTGCTCCTATAGTGACACTCTTACTCCTGTAGTGGCACTCCCTGCCTCTCTCCTGACACTCCCAGCCCTTCTGACACTCATGCTTCTGTAGTGACACTCCCTGCCTCTCCCTAGTGACACTCCCAGTCCTTCTTACACTCCTGCTCCTGTAGTGACACTCCCTGCCTCTCTCTAGTGACACTCCCAGCCCTTCTGACACTCATGCTTCTGTAGTGACACTCCCTGCCTCTCTCTAGTGACACTACCAGTCCTTCTGACACCCTTGCTTCTGTAGTGACACTCCCTGCCTCTCTCCTGACACTCCCAGTCCTTCTGACACTCCTGCTCTTGTAGTGACACTCCCTGCCTTGTCGTGTAGCTCCTATAGTACCCCTGCAGGACCTGCGCGTTTGGATAACATATACTGCGGGCTTGGTGGCAGACTGGCTCCGTGCACCCCCACCGTATATGTTAGCCTAGTTTTGCATTAGCTAGCTCGCAGTGCCACTAGTGTCTCCTCTTATCGGGGAGAGATTAGTTTCTGGCAACCTTAGATCATGACGACCCTGATTCCCTCAGAATCGTGGAAACAATGTACTACCTTTCGCTCAGTCACTCGTGCTCACTTATTCAGTTTGTCTCAGAGAGTTACACAGAATAAACAGTCGGGCGTTTCAATAAGTATTTATTGAACAGTTGTTTTTCTAGTGTAAAATATATGTGCTGCGGTAACCAGCAGACAATAGCAGAGATATATTATCAGCAGTACGATAAAAGCAAAGGGATAGAACAGTTCTACCATATTGCGATAATCATGAATACATACATGAATATAAAAGCATTATGCAAGTGCGCGTACTCCTACGATGCCTAACTAGATGTACCTGAGTGTACCTAGCATATGTGTAGGTCTGAAAGCTAAGAGCCAAGAATCCTTCTAGGATTTAGTCGAACCTCCATACCTGAATAGAGAGAGTGTGGGACCCCGTCCTGGTCTCGAGTTGGACACCCCGTCAGGGCTGTGTCAGACCACTGTCAGCTGGAGCGACTGCATGCAGGAGCCTCAGCGTCTCTGGTCAGTGTGTCAGCATGGAAGTCTCGGTTCCCTCTGTTTTACCGGGGCAAGATGTGGTGTATTTATACCCTAAAGAGTCTCGGTCCTCAGTATGGTTTGTATTGGACATGAGGAAGACGTCAGGGGTGAACTTTGTACATACATATTATGCACATGGTGTATTCCTAGAAAGCCATGCATAATTTACAGTGTGGGCCTGTGTTAGGGAAAAACCCTGCTGTATTCAAAACCACAGGATAGATAACGTTCAGAGCTCGTTGTGTACTAGCTGGGACCAATGTAGGTGAAAGATCATGCCTATATAAGGAATCATGACTATAATAGGACATGTACAGTTATGACCATAATTGGGCATATGCGGCTATGACCATAATAGGGCAAGTACGAATATGACCATATTAGGGTAAATATGAATACGTCCATTTTAGGGCATGTACGAACGGGTCTACATTAGGGCCTCTATGCGGGATATAACACCCACTCCTCTTCCGAATTGGATAAAAATGACCATACTTAAAATCTGGACAATTTAAAAAAATATTTCTTTAAAAGCAAGTAAAAACATGGTTCTAAAAAATCGTTAAAATGAGGTGTTAAAAAACAAAAAAAATGTTAAAATTCAGCTATTTCTAGTTGCCACTCGAAAAGTCAATATTGTTTCTTTATAAAGATTGCATTACCATAAGCAGGAGAAGGCCATGCTTTTCTCAAGCGAAAGTGTCAATGTAAGAAAATGTTCCAAATTTAGATCGTTTGTTTTGAAACGAGCAAAAAGCCGAATTCTTTCCCAGGACGCGATGAGCCAATTCGAGATTAAACGTCCTGGCTGGGAAGTTCAGTATTATCGGTGTCAGCTGCTGCAGACGACAAATCCAACGCCTCACAGAGAACGTCAATCGCACATAGATGGAATGTAGTACTGCCAACAGTCGGTGCTGCCAGAAACCGGTCCTAGGATGCTTGTTTCCGGTCCAGGGAAGACATGGCTTGGCAGTTCGGGCTGGACTGTTCCCATGAGGCACAGGGTCAGACTGATTTGCATATGGCCATGTCTGAACTGGGGTGGTGGAGTGAGCTAAAGAATGATGATGGATTAAACCCAGATCAGTTGACTGGGGGTGAGTGTTTGATTGGCTCAAACGTTCCGTCCATCATCCCCTTTTGTATCGCTTTGTTCGCCCTAAGTTGGCGGGGTATGCCCAGACGTGGGTCCCTTGCTCACTTTGCCACTGGATTCAAGCAAGCCTGGCTGATGACGGCTGGAATGCCAGAAACCGGTCCTAGGATGCTTGTTTCCGGTCCAGGGAAGACATGGCTTGGCAGTTCGGGCTGGACTGTTCCCATGAGGCACAGGGTCAGACTGATTTGCATATGGCCATGTCTGAACTGGGGTGGTGGAGTGAGCTAAAGAATGATGATGGATTAAACCCAGATCAGTTGACTGGGGTGAGTGTTTGATTGGCTCAAACGTTCCGTCCATCATCCCCTTTTGTATCGCTTTGTTCGCCCTAAGTTGGCGGGGGTATGCCCAGACGTGGGTCCCTTGCTCACTTTGCCACTGGATTCAAGCAAGCCTGGCTGATGACGGCTGGAATGCCAGAAACCGGTCCTAGGATGCTTGTTTCCGGTCCAGGGAAGACATGGCTTGGCAGTTCGGGCTGGACTGTTCCCATGAGGCACAGGGTCAGACTGATTTGCATATGGCCATGTCTGAACTGGGGTGGTGGAGTGAGCTAAAGAATGATGATGGATTAAACCCAGATCAGTTGACTGGGGGTGAGTGTTTGATTGGCTCAAACGTTCCGTCCATCATCCCCTTTTGTATCGCTTTGTTCGCCCTAAGTTGGCGGGGGTATGCCCAGACGTGGGTCCCTTGCTCACTTTGCCACTGGATTCAAGCAAGCCTGGCTGATGACGGCTGGAATGCCAGAAACCGGTCCTAGGATGCTTGTTTCCGGTCCAGGGAAGACATGGCTTGGCAGTTCGGGCTGGACTGTTCCCATGAGGCACAGGGTCAGACTGATTTGCATATGGCCATGTCTGAACTGGGGTGGTGGAGTGAGCTAAAGAATGATGATGGATTAAACCCAGATCAGTTGACTGGGGGTGAGTGTTTGATTGGCTCAAACGTTCCGTCCATCATCCCCTTTTGTATCGCTTTGTTCGCCCTAAGTTGGCGGGGGTATGCCCAGACGTGGGTCCCTTGCTCACTTTGCCACTGGATTCAAGCAAGCCTGGCTGATGACGGCTGGAATGCCAGAAACCGGTCCTAGGATGCTTGTTTCCGGTCCAGGGAAGACATGGCTTGGCAGTTTGGGCTGGACTGTTCCCATGAGGCACAGGGTCAGACTGATTTGCATATGGCCATGTCTGAACTGGGGTGGTGGAGTGAGCTAAAGAATGATGATGGATTAAACCCAGATCAGTTGACTGGGGGTGAGTGTTTGATTGGCTCAAACGTTCCGTCCATCATCCCCTTTTGTATCGCTTTGTTCGCCCTAAGTTGGCGGGGGTATGCCCAGACGTGGGTCCCTTGCTCACTTTGCCACTGGATTCAAGCAAGCCTGGCTGATGACGGCTGGAATGCCAGAAACCGGTCCTAGGATGCTTGTTTCCGGTCCAGGGAAGACATGGCTTGGCAGTTCGGGCTGGACTGTTCCCATGAGGCACAGGGTCAGACTGATTTGCATATGGCCATGTCTGAACTTGGGTGGTGGAGTGAGCTAAAGAATGATGATGGATTAAACCCAGATCAGTTGACTGGGGGTGAGTGTTTGATTGGCTCAAACGTTCCGTCCATCATCCCCTTTTGTATCGCTTTGTTCGCCCTAAGTTGGCGGGGGTATGCCCAGACGTGGGTCCCTTGCTCACTTTGCCACTGGATTCAAGCAAGCCTGGCTGATGACGGCTGGAATGCCAGAAACCGGTCCTAGGATGCTTGTTTCCGGTCCAGGGAAGACATGGCTTGGCAGTTCGGGCTGGACTGTTCCCATGAGGCACAGGGTCAGACTGATTTGCATATGGCCATGTCTGAACTGGGGTGGTGGAGTGAGCTAAAGAATGATGATGGATTAAACCCAGATCAGTTGACTGGGGGTGAGTGTTTGATTGGCTCAAACGTTCCGTCCATCATCCCCTTTTGTATCGCTTTGTTCGCCCTAAGTTGGCGGGGGTATGCCCAGACGTGGGTCCCTTGCTCACTTTGCCACTGGATTCAAGCAAGCCTGGCTGATGACGGCTGGAATGCCAGAAACCGGTCCTAGGATGCTTGTTTCCGGTCCAGGGAAGACATGGCTTGGCAGTTCGGGCTGGACTGTTCCCATGAGGCACAGGGTCAGACTGATTTGCATATGGCCATGTCTGAACTGGGGTGGTGGAGTGAGCTAAAGAATGATGATGGATTAAACCCAGATCAGTTGACTGGGGGTGAGTGTTTGATTGGCTCAAACGTTCCGTCCATCATCCCCTTTGTATCGCTTTCTTCGCCCTAAGTTGGCGGGGGTATGCCCAGACGTGGGTCCCTTGCTCACTTTGCCACTGGATTCAAGCAAGCCTGGCTGATGACGGCTGGAATGCCAGAAACCGGTCCTAGGATGCTTGTTTCCGGTCCAGGGAAGACATGGCTTGGCAGTTCGGGCTGGACTGTTCCCATGAGGCACAGGGTCAGACTGATTTGCATATGGCCATGTCTGAACTGGGGTGGTGGAGTGAGCTAAAGAATGATGATGGATTAAACCCAGATCAGTTGACTGGGGGTGAGTGTTTGATTGGCTCAAACGTTCCGTCCATCATCCCCTTTTGTATCGCTTTGTTCGCCCTAAGTTGGCGGGGGTATGCCCAGACGTGGGTCCCTTGCTCACTTTGCCACTGGATTCAAGCAAGCCTGGCTGATGACGGCTGGAATGCCAGAAACCGGTCCTAGGATGCTTGTTTCCGGTCCAGGGAAGACATGGCTTGGCAGTTCGGGCTGGACTGTTCCCATGAGGCACAGGGTCAGACTGATTTGCATATGGCCATGTCTGAACTGGGGTGGTGGAGTGAGCTAAAGAATGATGATGGATTAAACCCAGATCAGTTGACTGGGGGTGAGTGTTTGATTGGCTCAAACGTTCCGTCCATCATCCCCTTTTGTATCGCTTTGTTCGCCCTAAGTTGGCGGGGGTATGCCCAGACGTGGGTCCCTTGCTCACTTTGCCACTGGATTCAAGCAAGCCTGGCTGATGACGGCTGGAATGCCAGAAACCGGTCCTAGGATGCTTGTTTCCGGTCCAGGGAAGACATGGCTTGGCAGTTCGGGCTGGACTGTTCCCATGAGGCACAGGGTCAGACTGATTTGCATATGGCCATGTCTGAACTGGGGTGGTGGAGTGAGCTAAAGAATGATGATGGATTAAACCCAGATCAGTTGACTGGGGGTGAGTGTTTGATTGGCTCAAACGTTCCGTCCATCATCCCCTTTTGTATCGCTTTCTTCGCCCTAAGTTGGCGGGGGTATGCCCAGACGTGGGTCCCTTGCTCACTTTGCCACTGGATTCAAGCAAGCCTGGCTGATGACGGCTGGAATGCCAGAAACCGGTCCTAGGATGCTTGTTTCCGGTCCAGGGAAGACATGGCTTGGCAGTTCGGGCTGGACTGTTCCCATGAGGCACAGGGTCAGACTGATTTGCATATGGCCATGTCTGAACTGGGGTGGTGGAGTGAGCTAAAGAATGATGATGGATTAAACCCAGATCAGTTGACTGGGGGTGAGTGTTTGATTGGCTCAAACGTTCCGTCCATCATCCCCTTTTGTATCGCTTTGTTCGCCCTAAGTTGGCGGGGTATGCCCAGACGTGGGTCCCTTGCTCACTTTGCCACTGGATTCAAGCAAGCCTGGCTGATGACGGCTGGAATGCCAGAAACCGGTCCTAGGATGCTTGTTTCCGGTCCAGGGAAGACATGGCTTGGCAGTTCGGGCTGGACTGTTCCCATGAGGCACAGGGTCAGACTGATTTGCATATGGCCATGTCTGAACTGGGGTGGTGGAGTGAGCTAAAGAATGATGATGGATTAAACCCAGATCAGTTGACTGGGGGTGAGTGTTTGATTGGCTCAAACGTTCCGTCCATCATCCCCTTTTGTATCGCGGCAGCTTGTGCGGCAGTTGTTACCTGGGTGCCTGTGGGGGAGTCACCTAACCCAGCAGGAGCAAACGGCACCTGTGGATTCTCCAGGAATGCGTTCATCAGAATTGGAAGCCACTGAGGACAACGCAGAGCATGGGCCTTTATGGGGGTCCAGCATTGTATCCGTGTCTGGAGGCGCATCCGATGGAAACGTTAGACAGAGATCCAACGTGCATTCTTCTCCGCAGAACAGGCATCGAAGAACAGGTAAGATGCAGTCTACCCAGACTGGTCTAAATGATAGAAACCAGGAGGCATTGAGTTCTCGCAGGCAAGAAATGCCCAGAAGTTGTACCATGCGTTCACGGTATTTCCGCTCCAGGAGCGTGTTCACCATTCCCTCGGGAAGTGGGCCGTCCATTGCGTAGCAGCAATATTACAATCAGGATTCCTGCTATTAGGAACAGGATGAGCGGGAATCCTCCAAATATGCTTCCCAATACGGAGTGTATAAAATTTGGGATTACTCCGAGGACTGTCTGAAAGGTGCTTAACAGTCCGGACCCTATGGTCTTAAATAGGTGTACAATTCCGCTCGTATCAGACATATTGAAGATACGTCCCACCATTTCTGCGAAATGAATGGGGCAGTTTGTACGTATGAGTGCCTGTATCTCGGTCGAGGTCCTTGCAACTTGAAGTTCATAGGTTTCTCGAGCGGAGGTTAAGGGCACGGGTTGCTGTAAAAGCATGGCTTTCAATCTGCTCAGAGTATCAAACTGTATGAAAGAAACATTCAGCGAAGGCCATAGCGGCGCCTCCCTGACTGTGTTCAGTGGCGGAAACAATACTTGCATACAGCAAGTAACCCTGGAGTTAACAGTGACTAGATATGCGACGCCCGGAAACATCCCACAGCAACCTTGATCATTTAGCATTAAGTAACTTCCATTCGAGAGCAGCTGGAAAACCGGCGTGACAAGATAAGTTTGCCACTGAACCACTGCAGGCTCCGTGTAGAGAAATATCCTGACACATGAGAGAACCGCTTAAAGCGTTCTTGCAGTTTGTACCACTCAGATACACTTCTCGATCCCCATTCCGGCATCGGTATCTATATGGTAACTCCCAAGTTTCCTTGATGTATCCCTTACCCATTTTCACATATTTGCCTGCCTGCCTTTGCTCAAGGCAATATTGAAACTGAAACGCAGTGACCGGCAGAGTGATTTGGCCATGAATTAGCCATTCTGTTGATGGTGATTCGGCTACAGTGAAAGGTAGCCTTTCCAATTTCTCAATACGCAACATTGTATATTTGGCTCCCCTTTTTGCCATTTCTGTCTGTTTATCAGTTAGATTGTATTCTGAGAACCGAGACGTGGTGTTTATAAAACGCCATGGCACATAGCCTGCACGCAAAGATTGCAGCGTCCAGCTTAACATCATAATAGAACGTAGCTGAGATTGCCCGTGTTGTAACAAGGCCAGATCTTGTTCTAATATGTCGATTGCCGAGGACACAATGTTGCCTAAGGAGTAAATCCTGGAGGTCAAAGTAGTTAACCCATTATCCACTACAGCTAATGCCTTTTCTAAGTTAATACGGTCTATCTCCCGTATTCTTTCTGCGGCCTCTTGTTGGGATATTTTCCAGTTTTCATTATAGTAGGCATAAAGGCCTGCATATATGAAACGTTTCTGACGTTGTTTCCTGGGACCTAGTAGAAAATCTCTAAGATCCATGTCAGGTGTGAGCAAGGTCAAGTGGTGCTTTACTTCTGTCAGTGTTGAGGTCTCTAGCCAATCAAGGCACAACTTCCCAACACTATACGATGTCACTACCTCTGGGTGTTGTCTTTGTACATAGCGTGGATCTGGCCTATGGATACTAAACCCTTCGGTTGTATTCATAAATCTCTGTTGACATTTGTTTGTGTCAATGGGCCAAACCAGCCATTCTGTCCAATCAGGATCTGATCTTTTGTACACGAATATGACCATATTAGGGTAAATATGAATACGTCCATTTTAGGGCATGTACGAACGGGTCTACATTAGGGCCTCTATGCGGGATATAACAGCCTCTCTCCTGACACTGCCAGCCCTTCTGACACTCCTGCCCCTGAAGTGACACTCCCTGCCTCTCTCTAGTGACACTCCTAGTCCTTCTGACACTCCTGCTCCTGTAGTGACACTCCCTGCCTCTCTCCTGACACTTCCAGTCCTTCTGACACTCCTGCTCCCGTAGTGACACTCCCTGCCTCTTTCCTGACACTCCCAGTCCTTCTGACACTCCTGCTCCTGTAACTCCCTGACCCTCGAGTGACACTCCCTGCCTCTTTCCTGACACTCCCATTCCTTCTGACACTCCGGCTCCTGTAGTGACACTCCCTGACTCTCTAGTGACACTCCCTGCCTCTTTCCTGACACTCTCAGTCCTTCTGACACTCCTGCTCCTGTAGTGACACTCCCTGTCCCTCTAGTGACACTCCCTGTCCCTCTAGTGACACTCCCTGACTCTCTAGTGATACTACCTGACCCTTGAGTGACACTCCCTGACCCTCTAGTGACACTCCCTGCCTCTCTCCTGACGCTCCCGGCCCTTCTCACACTCCTGTAGTGACTCCCCCTGCCCCTCTAGTGAGTCTCCCTGACTCTCTAGTGACACTTAATACACACACTGTAGAAGCTACCCTGAAGTAATGGTCACTTACATAGTGTAACCGTGTCCCTACAAGCACTAAATAGATTGAGTGCTGGGCATCTCAAAAAATGTTAAGGACTGTCCTCCCACACCACCAGGTGCCATTCTTCCATATAGGCAGTCCTCGCTCTCTTAAAAACCGGGTTTATTAGAGAGCGGGCCTACACCTGAAAACAGGGAGGCACTTCTAAATATATAAGTGGGGGCCCGTGCAGAAAGTGATTTAAAAAGCAATGTATTAACCCAAATACATTTGATCTTAGGGTATTAATTGGTACTAAAAACTGGAATGTGAGGATTAGGAGAACTATTACCCCATCACCACTCTTATTGTCAACATGTTTCTGCCGTTGGCTCGAGTGAGTCCACGGCATTCATCAGGACGAGACTCGGGCTCCTATATTACCAAATTGGTTTTAGATATTGCCACTATGTTAGGGTGACCTATGCCGACCCCTAACCTAAAACTGGTGTTCTCAGATACCTGTAAAATAAAATATATTTTCATTCAGATTGATGTGAGGGAGGTGTGGCGCAGCGGCCAGGGTGCCTGACTCCGGGCCACGTGGTTCACGGTTCGATCCCCGGTGGCAGGTTAGCCCAGCACCATGTGACTCTGGGTAATAGCTCGCTTAATCTTCCCAACGTCCCCCAGCGCCGGGACACCTCTCCGGAGGTAGCTGTGCGCTTTACAAATGCTGGTATTTCATTTCATTTCATGTGCTTTTTCAAAAGGTAGGGAAATGGTAACATCAAACACACCATGCATATGCAAAATTGAGTGTGGGATCACGTGACACTGCAAACGTGAAACATCATATCAAAAACATTAATTTTCATAAATTGTGAGACCAGCTCACAATCTTACCCGAATGTAGGGTCCTAAATGCCCCATGGGAGAAGGGTATATAGGGACCCCTGTAGCCACACTCTAAGGAAAGAAAAGCTTGAGTTTTTATGCTAGGCATGATAAAAAAGTTAAAAAAAAACTTTTTGGAAATGGATGAATGATAAAATGTGCATTCAATGACAGAAGCGCCGTTTTCTCATGCATACTCCCACTCATACTCTTACTGCCTCAAGGTGCGTCCCTCGCAGTACACCTACGGACGTCCACTCCTCCTCCCCAACGATGTCGGAGTAACAGAAATTCTTTTCATTTATATAGGCTTGCCCCAATAAAGACATGAGCTGATCTGCGGCACCTGTGTGCAATTATAGACTAGCGCAGTCAATTAATTGCCAGATCCAGTGTCCGTGCTGTCTCCTGCCTGGAGGTCGCGTCATGCTGCAGTAAAACGAAAGGGGGTGAGCGGTGGAGCTGAACTCAGCCAGGCTAGCTTGAATCCAGTGGCAAAGTGAGCAAGGGACCCACGTAGCCTTAGAACAATTTGAAGAAATAGAAATATAAGGGGAAAGCACATTTAAATGTGTTCTAGAGCTGCGTTAATGATTCCCGAGTAATTCTTAAAGAAAACAAAGGCAGATAATTCATCTTAAAACATCTGTTAAGTTTCCCTCCTATCCAAGAGAAAAATACCAGTCATTGGTGTGCAAAGGCTTGTAACATTCTTCCTGTGTTTACTTTAACTGTTAGTCAGGGATCACTTACGCAGCCTTAGAACAATACATAATAAGAAATATTAATGGAAAGCACATTTAAATATGTTCTAGAGCTGCATTAATGAACTCAGGCTAATAGTTAAAGTAAACAAAGACAGAAAAGCAATAGCAAAAAAGCTGACACGTTTGTTACAAAATTAAAAGCCCCCCCCCCATCAAAACAACGAAGCCTGCGAGCATCCCCATGCAAGATAAGAGGCGATTAGCAGTGATCAGAAGTCTGTAAAAGTGACTGACAACCTGGATAATAACAGAGCAAGCGGCATATATAGGAGCTGTCTGCTCTGAACTCCGCGACCCTTCTGAAACTCGTAGGCCTGGCTGGAAGAACACTTATGTGATGCAATGACCTGGTGCCCTTTTCTGCAATGGCCTGATGCCCTCTTCGGTAATCTGCTTCTCTGCACGGCTGCCAATGCGTGTGCTGCTCTGCTGCGAGGAATGACAGTTTTTTTGCGCTGCTTGTGTTTTTAAATGCAGCTTTGAGGAACGGTTTCATACTCTCACATAATCTAGGCAGTGGAGTAGGATGAGGTGCGCACTAAGAAGTAGTGTCTGAGCGCTGGGAAGGTCAGGTGCGCGCGCGTGCAGGCGCGCACCTTACAGGGAACACTGCTCCCAGCCCTTCTGACACTCCTGCTTCTGTAGTGACAGTCCCTGACTCTCTAGTAACAGTCCCTGCCCCTGTCCTGACACTCCCTAGTCCTCTCCTGACTCTCCCTGCTTTCTCCTGACACACCCAGCCCTTATGACACTCCTTCTCCTGTAGTGACAGCCCCGCCCATCTAGTGGCACTCCCTGACTCTTTAGTAGCACTCCCTGACCCTCTAGTGATACTCCCTTTCCCTCTTGTGACACGCCATTACTCCCTGACTCTCCCTGACACTATCTCATGAGACTCCATTCCTACATGCCTGACAGCCCAGGGCTCTCTCCTCTGATGCTCCCTTTTTTCTGACAGACCACTTCACTGACATCCCACACCCCCTTCTAGTGCACCCTTGTGTCTAATATTTGTATTGTCTTCTCCTCTGACACCCCACTACAATCAATAGCTCATCTACCCACTCCTGACAATCCCCAAGCCACCTGGCTTGGGGATTGTCAGAAGGGCTGGGTGTGTCAGGAGAGAGGCAGGGAGTGTCTCTGCAGGAGTGTCAGAAGGGCTGGGAATGTCAGGAGAAGCAGGGAATGTCACTATAGCACCAGGAGTGTCAGAAGGGCTGGGTGTCTCAGGAGAGAGGCAGGGGTATCTGAGAGCGGTGTGACATTAACAGAGCTTTGAATGTTAGAGGGCGGGATCTTTCAAGGAATGGGGAGGCAGAGGAGTGAGTTCATTTTTCAGAATGGTATAGCCCCTCCCCCTAATGACATGTGCCCCTTCTACCTTCCAGTAATGACGCTGACACCCTGAGCGTGGTGTGCTGTCAGCAGGTGCTGGATAACCTTTGAACCCCGTGTTTCACCTCCAATCCACATGACTCCTAGTGCACCTCACACTTCTGCCAAGTGCCACGCATTACGTGTTAGTCTAATGCAAATAGAACAGATGCCCGCATCACCGCCTGTACTTTGATTAGTCACACATATCACTCTCGGATGGCAGCACAGTCAATGTTATTTTGCAAGTGAAGATAGAAAGTTGGCCACCCTACTTATCGGTTGGCACAGCTCGAGTTCTGTGGAATAGCGGGCATGGGCCCCCCTTCTGGACTTCCAGTAATGGGAGTCAGATTAAAAAGGTGGGTGTCTTCAAAAGGGGTGTGGCCAAAGAAGCATAGATAGGGAATCCTTGGGAAGAGGCGTTAATCTTGCAATTAAGGGCAGGGTCTGATACATGTGAGATAGAATCTTGCACTTGGCACAGCATGCCGCAAGGCTTGGATTTCTGTACCTCTCTGCGAGTGTCTAGATATATCACAAAACAATAAACATACCCTTAAAGCAAGCCAGATCTATGGGCTTTGCCAATGCTAATTACACACATTTTTATTCAATATCAGATAAAAAAATAAGGGTACTCAATCATTATAACTGAAAATGTCTCAGTTTTGAAGACGTGAGATTGTGAAGTACACATTTGATAGGTCTATGGGAGTGAGTGCCCTTCTGAGTGACTCAGTCCATCTCTCCCCTCACTCCTGTTGCATCTCCTATCTCTCCCTCTTTGTTACTCATATCTGAAGATTATGTTAATGCGAGCATTCCCTCCCAGTGCCTCTTCCTCCTCCTACTCCTCACATTCATGAAGATAGAAGAAAGCTAAAAAGAAGGACACACAACGAGATGTAAGAATTTAGAACATTTTATTTTAAGGACACATAATGAGGCGGCCACTGAAGCATTAGTAGATATAGAACCACGTGTTCTCCCCCATACATCTAGACAATAATGAGAACCAGAGGCATTGGTGGCCACGTTGGTGCCACGTGCCGCTCTATACATTCCTTGTAGAGGAACGCCATATTATGGTTAACACCAGGAGGCCCTCTACATGCAAAGATCCCGGCAGAGTGTAATTCCCCTTGGACAGTCCCCGCTAAGACATCGAGCTCAGGCAGGAGGTTTCCCACACACTCTGCATGGTAACATCCAGCCGAACAAGGGGTGAGCACAGTTCACAGGTAGAAACTGCTCTCGCAGATGTGGCATAATGAGCTCTGCGTCTGGGAGTCCACACGCTAAGGGCATGTGCGCTCGCTAACACCAGGTCTTATGCTTTCACTTTGTTGGGTCAGTGCCGAGTCATCAAGGGCGGTGACGGTATAAAGAGTGCAATCCCCTGTGGTTAGTGTCTGACAACTTCCTCTCCTCTTCCTCTATTTTCTCTCTTTCAGGTTCCCTCTGGTTCCTTTATTGGTCCATAGCTGCTGGTTCCTTCTCTTCAGTTCTTACTGTGCTTTGTTGCAGACTCTTCTCCTCCTCCAGGATCAAGGCTTGTTCATGGTCTTCTGAGGCACCTCAGGGCTACCAACTATAAGGAGGCAAGTGAGTTATTCCTTGAGCATGCTACTAGGACCCTTCTGTGATTACCTGTTGTATTCCATGTGTTCTGCTTACCATATGTTCCTCTCTTTCTATAGAGGTGCACTTTATGTCTTCAATTTACAATTTTCGAAGCACACGCATTTCCAGATCAAGTCAAAGTATAGTACAGTTGAAAAACATGAATGCTTTCATGTTTCTCAACTGTACTATACTTTGACTTGATCTGGAAATGCGTGTGCTTCGAAAATTGTAAATTGTTATGTTCAATCTTGGATTGATGGTTGGGGAAGTTGGGTGTATCTCCCCTTTTAAACGCACCGCAAAGATAGTACTTGTGTTGATCGTACTAACTTTGATTGTTGCGATTTCTGTATCAGCGCCTGTTACCCCTTGCACCCAACTCAGTAAATTCTTTATGTCTTCGAACAAAGATACCCGGAGACTCCTGGGTCACCGAGCAGTATCATCTCTCAGCTCCAGAATACTTCTTCTCTCTCTCCCCCCTGGGTGTCCTGATATATGTTCACAAAACTAATGATTCAACAACCTTCAATATTATTGAATGTAGTGGACAAAAGTTTCAGAAGGCCAAATCAAACATGCAATTTAAAGTCTTTAGAAGGAATGAGAGATTGTCAGTCGAAGTCAAGAATGTAACTTTGCTTCAATAAAGTCTGTCACGGACAATACCGTCTTTGAGGGAGGTTTCCTAGGCCACACAAAAGCCGATGGCCGTACTCCAACAAGAGGTCTCCACAGGATTGTGATAGCACAATTCAATCCTCAAACTGAGAGAGCCACAAGCAGACAACAATGCGGTCACTGGGAAGCAAGGTCCACTGTATGAATTATTCTATGGGGGTCTTCGGTTGCACTGCACGGTTCCTTCCAAGACCCTCCTTCCAAGACTCGCAGGAGGAGAGACTGCTGCCCGCGACACTATGGCATAAAGAGAGCTCTCCAGTCTTCCTCTTCTGCTAGACCTCACACCGCCAGGGTCACACTATACATCATGCCTCCTGCACAGTCTCTCCTCTTGCAGGGTTGGTAGGCTCCTTCCCTCTCAGCAGGCAGACTGGTTTCTAGGCCCTTCAGTAGAGGGGCAGGGAGTGTTAGGAGAGGAGTAGGGAGTGTCAGGAGAGGGGCAGGGTTTGTCAGGACAGCACTAGGGAGTGTCAGAAGAGGAGCAGGGAGTGTTAGGAGAGGGGTAAGGAGTGTCAAGAGAGGAGTAGGGAGGGGCAGAGAGAGGGTCATGAAGTGTCAGGAGAGGTGCACAGGGTACAGGCAGAAGGTCATGGATGCGAGGAGAGAGGGAGGAGGGAGTGTCAGGAGAAGGGTAAGTAGTGTCAGGAGAGGGACAGGGAGTGTCAGGAGAGGAGTTGGGAAGGGCAGAGAGAGGGGCAAGGAGTGTCATAAGAGGGGCAGAGAGCATTAGCAGAGGGGCATGGATTTGTCGGGACAGCACTAGGGAGTGTCAGGAGAGGGACAGGGAGTGTCAGGAGAGAGACAGGGAGCATCAGGAGAGGGGCAGGGAGCATCAGGAGAGGGGCAGGAAGTGTCAGGAGAGGAGTTGGGAGGGGCAGGGAGTGTCAGGAGAGGGGCAGGAAGTGTCAGGAGAGGGGCAGGGAGCATCAGGAGAGGGGCAGGAAGTGTCAGGAGAGGAGTTGGGAGGGACAGGGAGTGTCAGGAACGGGGCAGGAAGTGTCAGGAGAGGGGCAGGGAGCATCAGGAGAGGGTCAGGAGAGGGACAGGGAGTGTCAGGAGAGGTGCACAGGGTACAGACAGAGGGACATGGATGTGAAGGAGAGAAGGAGGAGTATCAGGTGAAGGGCAGGAAGTGTCAGGAGACGGGCATGAAGTATCGAGAGAGGGGGATGAAGTGTCAGGAGAGGGACATAGAGTCAGTAGAGGGGCAGGAAGTGTCAGTAGAAGGGCATGGAGTGTCAGGTGAACGGCAGGGAGTGTCAGGAGAGCTTCCCAGGGTGCAGAAAGAGGGACATGGGTGTGAGGAGAGAGGTAGGAGTATAAGGCGAGGGGCAGGGAGTGTCAGGAGAAGAGCAGGGAGTGTCAGGAGACGGTCAGGCAGAGCCAACAGATCAGGCATGTTTCAAGTGTGCCGCATGCTGTGCCAAGTGCAAGATTCGAGCTTACAGGCACATAAATCCTAGGCTTGCGGCATGCTGTGCCAAGTGAAAGATTCCAACTCACAGGCACAGAAATCCTAGCCTTGTGGAATGCTGTGCCAAGTATAAGATTCCAACTTACATGTATCAGACCCTGCCCTTAATTACAAGGTTCACGCCTCTTCCCAAGGATCCCTTGGCTCTGCTTCTTTGGCCACACCCCTTTTGAACACACCCCACCTTTTTCATCTGACTTCCATTACTGCAAGTCCAGAAGGAGGGCTCATGCCCACTGTGCCACAGAACTCGAGCTGTGCCCAACCGATAAGTAGGGTGGCCAACTTTCTATCTTCACTTGCAAAAAAGCATTGACTGTGTTGCCGTCTGAGAGTGATAGCATGACTAATCAAAGTACAGGCGGTGATGCGGCATCCATTCCATTTTCATTAGACTAACACGTGATGCGTGGCACTTGGCAGGAGTGTGAGGTGCACTACCCCCATGTTGCCTCAGCTGCAACAATGAGGAGTCACGTGGATTGGAGGTAAAACACGGGGTTCAAAGGTTATTCGGCATGTGCTGACAGAACATCGCGCTCAGGGTGTCAGCGTCATTACTGGAAGGTAGATGGGGCACATTTCATTAGGGGGAGGGGCTACACCATTCTGAAAAATTAACCCACTCCTCTGCCTCCCCTTTCCTTGAAAGATCCCGCCCTCTAACATTCAAAGCTCTGTTAATGTCACACCGCTCTCAGATACCCCTGCCTCTCTCCTGAGAGACCCAGCCCTTCTGACAGTCCTGCTCCTGTAGTGACACTCCCTGCCCCTCCAGTGGCACTCCCTGACTCTCTAGTCACGCTCCCTGTCCCTTTAGTGACACTCCCAGCCCTTCTGACACCCGTGCTCCTGTTTTGACATAGTGCCATTATTGGCAACATCCCCACCCACAGTCTGAGCATGCATGAATAAATAAATACACAAGACAACTTTTGTTATGGGAAAATATTGCTGCAGGTATATTCCATACAAAAGTATGCAATATGGTGGGTTATCTTACGGGCGATCCAAGGGCAGGCAGCTGTACCAACCTATGCTGCCCCGCCCGCCTGATGAGCCAGCACTGTGGGAAACCCAATCAGTGCTACACCTTGTGTGATCCTCCTCCGGATCACGTGACACATTGGTCCCTTATTACTCACGCCCCTTTCAGGGCGGAGCGTAGCAGGGCAAACCCCCGGTTGGTCAGGCCTCCAACCGCCCGAAGGACTAACGGAGCGCCGTCGCGGTTTTCCAGGAACCTGCCCTGAGGCTCCTGGTCTTTGGCTCTGGCACCCCTATTGTGCCGCGCAGAGGTACCCTTACTGTACCCGTCTGCCGCAGAGGTACCCTTACTGTACCCGTCTGTTCCCAGATCGCCCTGTAACTCCGCCTGCAACGAAAAAGAAAACATTACAACGTTCTACGTACTTTGCCAGCCAACCCCACGCCGGGTAAGCGGTAGGGTGGGAGACGGCGTGTCTGGCGCAAAGAGGATGCCGGAGAGGCGGAGGGAGGTATAAGTACCCTCCCCCGACCTCTGCGCGTGCGCCGGAAGTGACGCGCCTGGGCGAAGGACTCCTACCCTGAGTCCAACCACTAGACTAGGAGGGGTGGCGTTTGTGCCCAAATGGCACTAAAGGGCCGCCCTTTAGGTGGCCCCCTGCGGGGCCGCGGGCAGCCGCATAGTGCCATTATTGGCAACATCCCCACCCACAGTCTGAGCATGCATGAATAAATAAATACACAAGACAACTTTTGTTATGGGAAAATATTGCTGCAGGTTTATTCCATACAAAAGTATGCAATATGGTGGGTTATCTTACGGGCGATCCAAGGGCAGGCAGCTGTACCAACCTATGCTGCCCCGCCCGCCTGATGAGCCAGCACTGTGGGAAACCCAATCAGTGCTACACCTTGTGTGATCCTCCTCCGGATCACGTGACACATTGGTCCCTTATTACTCACGCCCCTTTCAGGGCGGAGCGTAGCAGGGCAAACCCCCGGTTGGTCAGGCCTCCAACCGCCCGAAGGACTAACGGGGCGCCGTCGCGGTTTTCCAGGAACCTGCCCTGAGGCTCCTGGTCTTTGGCTCTGGCACCCCTATTGTGCCGCGCAGAGGTACCCTTACTGTACCCGTCTGCCGCAGAGGTACCCTTACTGTACCCGTCTGTTCCCAGATCGCCCTGTAACTCCGCCACAGCTCTGGAGGCGGCCACCGTCGCAGCCAGGGCCCCCCCACCAAAACAGCTAATTTCTCACCTGTAACCTGCTTTCTAGGGCCTCCTGTATGTCCAGTGAAACGTGTCCATGCTGTGACAAATGCACCCCATGTTTGTCAACTTAACCTCAGGCGTAGGCCTGGATGGCCAGTGCCCTCAAGACAGCTGTCTTCTCACTTGCCACCTCTCATTTCCAGGGCCCCCTGCAAGGTCAAGGGAACAAATCCATACCCAATGGTGACCATAAACACCATGTTTCAAAGTAGCCCTTGACCTTAGCCTCAATCAGCACGTGTCTGATGAAGCCCAGACCCCTCTGGTCTGCAAACTAACGCCCTGAACAGTTCACTCTTACAGGGCTGTTCAATGGCCTCCTTTGACTTAGCCCGTGCCCCACTCTGCGGTGAGTAATCTCAGGCCAACAGAGCTCACATTGAACCATGTCTATGCTGATCTCACCTAAGTCAGCCTTCATTGCTTGCAAGAATGCCCCCTTACCCACGGCAGTGAGGTCATTGCCTCCTAAATGGATCACCAAGATGTTAAGGAGACCCCCCCAACCAGTCTCTGCTCCAAATTGTTCAGAGCTGCTCGATCTCATTCCGGGGGACCCCATCCAGACAAACTGCGTCTGGGAAAACCGCCTGGAGCAATTTATCCTGCTCCGGGAAGAGCAACTGCCTCACACTACCTGGAATGTGATGGCCTCCCAAAAGGGAACTCTACTCTTACCATGGCTATATTACCCGTGAGGCTAATGTAGGCTCCCACCTCCTGCAACCTGTAGTTGCAATCCTCCAGTATTTTTTGTGCTTTAACACCCTCTTCCCCAATTTGTGGGACAGCATCGCCCATGTTGGATGACCGCTTCCACAACCAGCCTATCTACTAGGGCTACCAGGGCAGAGAATATAGCGCCTAACTGAATCAACGCAAACCTGCCCCGCCTGCCCGCTTTGGCTATTCGGGCGAGGAGGATTATGCTTAACCTTTGCCATCCCATTGCTTTCTAAATCATGACGCACAGGAATGTCATAACTAACAGCATGTGACAATGAGCAAGGGGGGCCCACCTGCCCTTGCCATGCATCCCTTCCATGCATCCCTTATTCCTATGGGAATTCCGCCAGCTGAGCTCCCTCTGTGGTGAACCCCCCTAGGCATGCCAGCTAAGAGAATCTGTCTGATGTAATACAGTGCGCACTGAGCGATAAGGTGCCTAACATTAAGGATTGACTCAGTCCTACCTAACCCCCAACCTAGAATATTCTTGAAAAGGGGGGCAGGGGCGTTCCCACTGCCCACCCTTGGGCAACCCCATAGGTGGAAAATTACCTGCTCCGCTAAATTTTATCATTGTTGATCACTGGACGTGCCAAATGTTCTTTTACATAGTAGCCTTTTGGGCTTGACACCTTGTTTCCCCATTTCTAGGGACACTATGTTGGCTGACAGCAACACCACCCAGCAAGGCTACCCTGGCTAACCGGGTAGGCATTTGAGCTTAACTGCAGGAACTTGTCCCTACCCTAGGTTCTGGGTGCACTTACTTCCCCCGTTGACCAGACGGTTGCACAAACCCCTTTGATTGTTAAACCCTGGTGAACACCTTAATGGTATCAAAGCTGGTTTGAAACAATATATGTCTTGTACCCACTATTGGAGACACCTCACCCTTTTCTGCAATTACAACTTACGCAGCACACCCCGCTTGCCTCACTGCCGTCGGGTCACAGCAGCACAGTACCTACTGTCCATCTCCGACCCTGGATGCTTTAAACCTGCCAAAGTGACGGAAACCAAGATTCCCAGTTCCCTGTTTAGCTGCAGTACCTTCAGTGGGTCCGCTAGGAGATACCACAAACCGCATTTTCATGCAAACCTTAAATACGCAATTTTCACCTGGGCGTACCTCTAAATGAGACAGGCTCCACCCAGCTGTAAGGCCAGAGACACATATATGTGTTATTCCCACTATTGGAGACAACTCACCCCTTCGTGGAGTGACAACTACACAGGTGCCTACACAAGTCACCCAACAGATAAGTTGGCCCTGACTACCTTGTGTTCTTGTGCCAGATTTGAAAGAGCCTTGCCTCCACTTGCTGCCCCCTGGGAAACACCAATGCCCATGCTCTGGCCACAACACGGCGATGCCCTCGTGTAGCATCGAACCCCTGGTCAACTAAGAGTGCCACTCCAACTACTTAAACCTACACCTTGACCATGTGTGGAGTCTAGCTCTCCCCAAACTTCTGCTGGTGTAACCCCAGACACGCCTCCTGTTCAGTTCAATTTCGTAATTCATTGCACTGACAACAACAAGGGCCTGCTGCTGGGCTGTGTAAATGTGTCCCAGGGTGGCCTAAACAATCGGCTTGGTGTGGATGGGTGCTCACATTACCTGGCTTAAGTGCAATCCCTTTGACAATCACTCCTGACAAGATGGCCAATGCAGGTAGAAGCAAGAGTTATCCAGCCCGCCTTACTTCCTGTCCCAGTTATCTGAGCAAATTAGTGAAAGATGCATGTTTGAACTGGCAGCTGATACTGTTGCTTACGCCTGCAACTGCACTGCTCAGAGCAGCCTGCTAGACAATGGCTTCCATAGCAAGGCAGTGCCCACAGACCTCCAAGCACGTAAGGTGGTACCTCTGAGTAGGGCTCTAATCTAACAGATGCCCCTTGCATCGGATACCGCCTCTGGCTGTGAGCCGCTCCGTGCTACTGATGCACTGGCGCTTCTTGACCCACAGCCAGCTGACCCTGAAAGAATCCGCTCGTGACTGGGGACTCAACAGTGCAGTGAAAGCACGAGACATCCTAGCCTGGCCTTAGCTCTTCACCAGGCTCCCACACACTCACCACTGCAAAATGCCTTGGTGCATGAACGTCCGCTGCTCGCACTGGTCAATACAGTGATTATTTAATTGATAATACTGTGCATATGAGTAAAACTATGCACCGGCAGCTGAAAATTTTCACGTTAGTAAATGTGAAACATTTTGGATTTGTCAATCGAATTGAGCCAGTCACCTCCAAGGTGAAGTCTTGCCCTCCCTCCTGCTAGGATACCAGGGAGCGGACAGGACAGCGGGAACAAGAGGGGAACAATATGTATCAATGCGTGCCCTTTCTTGAATACTGGGGATGCTGAATGGTCTTTAATACATTGTAGCCTATTTTGTGTTTTAACTTTGACTCGCTGCTCCAACCCAGTTTGAGCCCAAAACTTAGGGACAATTTTAGTAGTAACTTGCCCTTAATGGTGCGTGCCATTCTATAAGCACTGAGCAGAATTCCCCATGTCCACTGGAGACTCCTCTTGTGATGCATGCACCCACTGGAGACTCCACTTGTGACGCATGCACCCAGGTGGGGGTGAAGGGCTCATCCTTTTAAAGAGTCAGACCTCGTTATACTGTGAAAGGGGCAAGGGAGCTTCACTTGAATGAGACAAAATAACTATTCTTTGCCAAAGCAGGGCATGTCCGTGACTATTGTCTATATTGGGACCAGGATGACCATGATATCACCGATCAAAGTCTGTGATGGCAATCGCTACATCTAGCATATTTTCATAAATAGCCATGACTGGCACCGCACTCTCTCATCCTATGCTCTGTGTGATCTTGGCCCACTATAGTGTGAGCAGAGCCCCGCGATGTATACCTGGCTACATGTTCGCTAATGCACAAGTAAAATACCCCCTTTTCCATCAATTTGGGTTGCACCGTACATACTAAGGATGCAGTGGGCTAAGTACTCTCCTGGGGCCCCAATGCCACTGCACTTGCGGCACTAATGAAACGTTGTCGATTCGGCTGTCAACTTTGCCGCCTGTGCCACCCTTCAGCCCCATGGAAATTGTGCTGGGCTCTCGCTTACTACACTGCTGAGTGAGCCCACTGTATTCACCAGATTCATTAACAATTTCCGCTTCTGACTGTACTTGGTAACACGTTCACCCCATGGTATCTTGGCGCTGCATAACATGTTTATTGTTACTCAACTCCATGGTACTCGTTTTATCGACCTCAGAAGGATGAAATGCTTGTTGATTGCAAAAGTCAACACCAGCCCCTAGACCACCTACAACACTTGCCTTGAAACTACGCACCTCCTTCCCTATTTGTCCTACACCGACTGACGCCAACATCTCCATGCTCCTAGCACGAACAGTGTTTGGAACTAAACTGCATAGCGACGCACCGCTGCTGGGTAACCAGTCTGATATATTTGAAGTTGGAGGTGTGTCCGCCCGACTGTCCTGAACCCCACCAGAGGAAAATACTGATTGATTTGTATAAGCATAGGCTTATAATTATTGACCTCTCAGACCAGTGGAGGAACCCAAAGACATAATCACATTAAATGTGCTAGGGTCTATCTACACCCCACCTTCCTCTCTCGTGTCTGCCTACTATACAGGGAACTAATGCTTTTGCATCTTTAAACCTTTCAATGACCCCACGGCAGCCCAAATTGATTCGAATGAGGCTATTCTGAAGTCACCCTGCTGGTGGTGAGCACCCGGGCACGATCTCGCACACCGCATGATGGTGTCTCTGCCCGGCACCTCCAGCCAACTCGTGGCCGAGCAAACACTACAGGCCACCACCGGCGAGGCAGGGTCGCATGGAACCCAGCCCGCCACATTTAAAGCGGCCCCTCTGGGCACACCGTCAATCCCTGTTTATGCTTCCACTAGCACTGCTTGGTGTGAACCTGAGTCCTAGTACCTGTTGGAGATCTGTCTGCAGTGTGCCGGTTTTACGCTGTTGGAGGCGAAACTGATTGTCCCCAGCTAGCAGCACAGAGGCTCAGAACAGGCATAAATGCAAAGTTAGAGCAACCCTTCGTGTTCCACCTCCCTGTGAAAACACGTGCAATGCCCATTGTAAACCTTGTAGTCGTGCCCTCTAATGGCCTGTACACCCCCGCAGGCAGTGGTGAAATGACTGCAGCGAACCCAACCTCGTACGAGTCCCCCATCTCTGGAACAAATTCAGACGTTCATTGTAACCACCTAGAAACACCCGGGATTGAACACATAACCTTCGGGTCAGCATCAGGGGTTTTAACCACTAGGCCACGGTCACTAACTGGTACCTCGACATCGAGAAACAGTGGCACTGTAACTGGAGTTAAAGTGGAGCATTGCCAGCCACGCCACAAAACGCATCACTTCATTGCCTGAAGACCACACTACCGAGCCATTATTCTTGCTGCATTATTGGCGAACAGCGATCGTCGTGAACTCAATTCACCCGAGTCACGGTGGGGCAGTGCCATCTGGTGGCCGAAGTGGCATGTTGTGTGCATGTCACCGAACCTGAACTATTTCCCCCTGCACCATGGCTTCAAAAGGAATAGCCTCGCCGCCTTCAAAGACCACCCTGCCCCGCCATCATTCCTGCGCAGCGCCAATGTGGAATGACACCATCCACGAAATCATGCCCTTGCACTGCGGCCGCCCATTCCACTCAGGCTGCCGCCCTCGACAAACCCAAATGCGCACCGCCTGCGAGGTGGCCGCCACCATCGCAAAATGTACATTTGCCCAAATTTGCAACCTGTACCTTCGTCATTGGCAGCGGCTCCCTGCAACCATCTGTGCCACCTCGCACCTGAAAGACGCAGACACCCTGGCTCAAACCAATCATCGGTATGCGAGACCAACATCGTGAACCGCGTCCACCAAACCAACGATCCAAACTCGTACCCTGAAACGCCTCCGTGCTATGCGCCCACCATCGGCGTGGGCGAAACAGGTGCCATCACCCAGTAGGCACAATGAATAAATCGGCCTAAATATTAGTTGGCAAGCGAGACACATCAATAACTTCGCACTGCTCTCAACCAAGCAACCCTAGACCTTTTAAAAACACCCGAACAAAACCAAATCTCGTAGCACTACATGACCCGCATGGGGATCGAACCGGCAACCCTGGCACTCCAAGTGCCACACTGCAACCGCCCGAGCCACCTCGTACGTGAGACAAAACAGACAACTCAGTCCAAATAGACATCAGCATGTGAGAACCCAGAAACAAACATTACACTACCTTTCAAATAGCCGTTAGCACCTGGGAACAAACCCTCTCAACTGTGTTACTGTAACATGCACCGTGCCGTGTTATGTCACAATTGCCGGTCAAGCGCCGAAGCGGATGGCGTGGCCTCCCAGTGCCGGGACCCCGCACCTGAGGCCGTCGCAACAAGCGGTCTGGAGCTTGCTGCCTCCGGTGAACTGCGAGCAGCCATGCGCGCCCCAATATACCAATGCTCTGACCCGCAAGCCATGCGCGCCTCCTCGATACCGCACACCCTGCGCCGCCACTTTACAATCCGCAATCTGCCTCCACCATTCCGACCGTCTGTACCTGCAGCCGGAAAACAAGCCAACTAAAACTCCGGGCACACACCAAGCATTTGCGTCCGATATCCCTTCAAACAAACATGCTTTCCCGAAGCCCCGGAACCGGCACGGCCCCAACGAAATTCCTGGCGCATGAGAGCCACAGCCGGGCTCGCCGCAACACGACACCGACAGGGGCCGATTCTGGTACGCAACGGCCACCGACAATAGTCTCTCCATGCAGCGCTCATCAGATGAGGGTCTGAATGGGCCCTGGGATCTCCTCGCGACATGCCCGTCACCATAGGCCTGGTGGTCATCAATATCACTCAGCTGCCTCGACCCTGCCACCCGCAATACCGCTCACTGAACTGGGCACCCCGCACTTCCAAAGCCGCCCCAGCGTGCTGAAGCTGGGGCGGAGGCAGCCTGTCTGAGGCGCCGGGTAGGGCCCAAGGGCTCTCGTGGCACCCTCCCCGCAAATGCTGGCTTGCTGAACGGGGGCCTCAGCATCGCGTCGCTCACTGCCCCCGCGGCTCGCCCCAGGCAAAACCAGGAAATCATTGTGTCCCACAACACCGCCCCTCACGCCCGGGGCAACACCTGTGAGCGCGCGCCCAGTCCTAGCCGCCAGCCATCGGATCAGCAGCAAGGGCGCGATGTGCCCTCAGCGTGTCCCGCGGGGAACAAGCGAGACCACAACCACACCGACGAGGCCGTCCACCAACCACGGGGACACAAGACAAGATGGCTGAGACTGCCCCCGCACACGCCAGCACACCCAAGGCATCTCCAAACGCCTCCCCACACGGGCTCGAGAAACTGGCTGCCCGACCCGGTGGAGCATTGCTCTCTCCCCGTAGGCCGCCCTCCTGTCACAACACCAACCTCACAATCCGCTGGGAACCCGGACCACGCCGCCCGGCGAGGAAGGAAACACGACTCCCGATTTGGTCGAATCGGGCCCCAAGACGCGAGAAGGCGTGTCTGGCGCAAAGAGGACGCCGGAGAGGCGGAGGGAGGTATAAGTACCCTCCCCGACCTCTGCGCGTGCGCCGGAAGTGACGCGCCTAGGCGAAGGACTCCTACCCTGAGTCCAACCACTAGACTAGGAGGGGTGGCGTTTGTGCCCAAATGGCACTAAAGGGCCGCCCTTTTAGGTGGCCCCCTGCGGGGGCCGCGGGCAGCCGCACTCCCTGCCTCTCTCCTGACACAACCAGCTCTTCTGACACTTCTGCACCTGAAAGTGACACTCCCCGTCTCTCTCCTGACACCACACTCCCTGACTCTCTAGTGACACTCCCTACCTCTCTTCTGACACTCCCAGCCCTTCTGGGGAGAGTGACTATGGGAGCAGGAGTGTAAAAAGGGCTGGGAGCGTCAGGAGAGAGGCAAGGAGGAGCACTAGAGTTTTAGGGAGTGTCACTTGAGTGTAAGGGAGTGTCACTAGAGGTTCAGGGAGTGTCTCTAGAGAGACAGGGAGTTTCACTACAGGAGCAGGACTGTCGAAAGGACTGGGAGTGTCAGGAAAGAGGCAGGGAGTGTCACTAGAGAGTCAGGTAGAGTCACTACAGGAGCGGGAGTATGAGAAGGGTGGGGGACGTCAGGAGAGAGGCAGGGAGTGTCACTAGAGGGTCAGGGAGTGTCACTCGATGGTCAGGGAGTGTCACTAGAGAGTCAGAGAGAGTCACTAGAGAGTCAGGGAGTGTCACTAGAGGGGGAGGGAGTGTTACTAGAGGGAGTGTCAGAAGGATGGGAGTGCCAGTAAAGAGGCAGGGAGTGTAACTAGAGAAGCAGGTGTGTGTGAAGGGCTAGTAGTGTCAGGAGAGAGGCACGGAGTGTCACTACAGGAGCAGGAGTGTGAGATAGGCACCCTCTAGTGACACTCTGTGACTCTTGGGTGACACTCCTTACCTCTCTCCTGGCACTAACAGCCCTTATTGACACTCCTGTTCTTGTAGTGACACTCCCTGCCTGTCTCTAGTGACACTCCCAGCCCTTCTGACACTCCTGTTCCTATAGTGACACTCCCTGCCTCTCTCCTGACACACCCAGCCCTTCTGATATTCCTCCTGTAGTGTAACCGCCTGCCCATCTAGTGGCACTCCCTAACTCTCAAGTGACACTCCCTTCCCCTCTTGTGACACCCATTACTCCCTGACTCTCCCTGGCACTGTCTCATGAGACTCCATTCCTACATGCTCCTGTAGTGACACTCCCTGCCTCTCTCCTGACACACCTATCCATTCTGACATGCCTGCCCCTGTGGTGACACTCCCTGTGTCTCTCCTGAGAGACCCAGCACTTCTGACACTCCTGGTCCTGTAGTGACACTCCCTACCCCTTAAGTGACACACACTCTCTAGGGACACTCCCTGCCCCTTTAATGACAATCCCTGGCTCTCAAGTGACACTCCCACCCCATCTGACACTCCTTTTCCTATAGTGACACTCCCTGCCTCTCCCCTGACACTCCCAGCCTTTCTGACACTCCTGTAGTGACACTCCATGTCTAACACCTGACAACCCCAGCCCTTCTAACACCCCTGCTCCTGTAGTGACACTCCCTGCCTCTCCCCTGACACTCCCAGCCCTTCTGGCACTCCTGTAGTGACACTCCATGTCTAACACCTGACACTCCCAGCCCTTCTGACATTCCTGCGCCTGTAGTAACACTCCCTGTCTCTCTCTCGACACTCCTTGACTCTCTAGTGACACTCCCTGCCTCTCTCCTGAAACTCCCAGCCCTTTTTGCACTCCTGCTCCTGTAGTGACACCCTTTGCCCCCTAGTGACATTCCCTGACTCTCTAGTGACACTCCCTGCCCCTCTCCTGACACCCCTGCCTTCTCAGACTAATGCTTCTGTAGTGACACTCCCTACCTCTCTGCTGACACTCCCAGCCCTTCTGACACTCCTGTGTCTATAGTGACACTCCCTGCCTCTCTCCTGACACTCCCGGCCCTTCTGACACTCCTTCTCCTGTAGTGACACTCCCTGCCCTTCTGACATTCCTGCAGTGTAGTGGCACTCCCTGACTCTCTAGTGACACTCCCTGCCTCTCTCCTGACACACCCAGCCGTTCTAACACTCTTGCTCCTGCAGTGACACTCCCTGCCCCTCTCCTGACACTCCCTTCCTCTCCCTAGTCTTTTCCTGACACTCCCTACATCTCTCCTGACACACCTAGCCTTTCTGACACTGCTTCTACTGCAGTGACACTCCCAGTCCTTCTGAAACTCTTAAAGTGACACTCACTGCCCCTCTATTGACACACCCTGACTCTCGAGTGACACTCCTTGCCTCTCTCCTGACATTCACAGCCCTTCTGACACTCCTGCTCCTGTAGTGACACTCCCTGCCTCTCTCCTTACACAACCAGCCCTTCTAACACTTCTGCACCTGTAGTGACACTCCCTGTCTCTCTCCTGACACTCCCAGCCCTTCTGACATGCCTGCTCCTGAGGTGACACTCCCTGCCTCTCTCCTGAGACACCCAGCCCATCTGACACTCCTGCTCCTGTAGTGGTAATCCCTGCCCCTCTAGTGACACTCCCTGACTCTCAAGTGACACTCTCTTAGCCCTTTTGAGACTCCTGCTCCTGTAGTGACACCCCCTGACTCCCTCCTGACACTCCCAGTCCTTCTGACACTCCTTCAGTGACACTCCATGTCTCTCTACCGGCACTCCCAGCCCTTCTAACACACTTGCTCCTGTAGTGGCACTCCCTGTCTCTCTCATGACATTCCCTGCCTCTCTCCTGACACTCCCAGCCCTTCTGACACGCCTGCTCATGTAGTGACACTCCTTGTCCCTCTAGTGATACTCCCTGACCGTCTAGCGACACTCTCTTCCTCTCTCCTGACACTCCCCGCCCTTCTCACACTCCTGCTTCTGTAGTGACTCTCCCTGCATCTCTCCTGACACTCCCAGCCCTTCTGAAACTCCTGCAGTGACACTCCCTGCCCCACTAGTGACACTCCCTGGGTCTCTAGCAACACTTCCTGCCTCTCTCCAGACACTCCCAGCCCTTCTGACACTCCTGCTCCTGCAGTGACACTCCCTGCACCGCTCCTGACACTCCCTGCCCCTCCCTAGTCTTTTCCGGACACTCTCTACCTTTCTCCTGACACACCCAGCCCTACTGACACCCCTTCTCCTGTAGTGACACTCCCAGCCCTTCTGACACTCCTGCAGTGACACTCCCTGCCTCTCTAGTGACACTCCCTGACTCTCCCCTGACGCTTCTTGCCTCTCTCCTGACACTCCCAGCCCTTCTGACACTCCTGCTCCTGTAGTGACACTCCCAGCCCTTCTGACAATCCTCTAGTGACACTGCCTGACTCTCTAGTGACACTCCCTGCCTCTCCCCTGACGCTTCTTGCCTCTCTCCTGACACTCCCAGCCCTTCTGACACTCCTGCTCCTGTAGTGACTCTCCCTGCTTCTCTCCTGACACGTCCAGCCATTCTAACTCTCCTTCTCCTGTAGTGACACCCCCAGCCCTTCTGACACTCCTGCAGTGACACTCCCTGCACTACGTCAAATCTCTCTAATTTAAACAATTTAGCATTTCAAGAACTTCATTATGCGTGTATATATTTCAGGTACAATGCATATTTGAGTGTTATTATCACAAAACTCTCTATGTTAACAATATTTTATTTTCTCACAATACGTTCATGTATAGTTCTCACTGTATCTCTTTATTTTGTTTACATTTTCGTATCATCATTTCAGAACACTGCATGCTTTTACGATGCAGCATGTATTCTCACGTTTTTCGACTTAGGAGGTTAACATGTCTTCACCAAGAAATATTTGTCGTAATGTTCTTTTATAGCTGAAAATTGATAAAGGTAGACGTGAGATAATATCTACACTCCATCAACCCCCTTTGATGGCAAATCAAGCCATCACACAATCTTAACTTATCATCATTTGATCATATTCTGATATCACTTTAGAATGTTTTTATTCATTTTAATCTAGCCTGTTCCAAATTTTTCATGCATCATAATATCCACATTGTCTGTTTTCTACTTCAATTTCTGCTCTATTTCTTTTCTTTCCTTTAGTTTCTTTTTCAACTCCTTTATGTTTACAATAACGATATATTATTACTATGATTAGTAAGCCAATAGCAACAGTTATTAGCGGTGTCTGTATTTTTTTCCACTAGACTTTATCCCAGTGCTGCAAACCAACTTCCGACAGATGAGAATCCCTTCCCAATGACTTCCCAAGCACCATCAGCTTTTAGCTCTGTTAGTTCTTTCCCTAAATTAGTAATATTGCTAATATATCCTCGCAAATCTTTACTTTTGTCAGGGATATAAGTACAACATTGTTGAACCTTTAACATGCGACAGACTACGCATTCTTTTGGTAGAAGCACATCTAAAGCAAGCCGGTTTTGTAAAACCATAGATTGGATTGCAACCATTTCTGTATCTGTGACAAGAAATCCAACAGCAGTATCGATTGATAGCCGATCTACTACAGTTGAAAGTTTCTGAATTTTGTTTGAATTTAGTATTACCTCCACTGAGGGTATTATAGCTCCAAAAATATCCCCAATAATTTCAGCAGCACTAATTCTTCTTCTTAAACGTGTGTGTCTTTTCTCATTGGTTCCACTGTTTTCATTTACATGATACATTTTTGGAAAAACTATTCCCATATAACAACATCCATACCATTGTTTTTGTAACCTTTAATAAGCATTTCTCCCACAAGTGTAATATACTCCTGAGAAAACAGGATCTGCCCCTGCTAAATATTTTCCCCAACCTCCTACAAGTAGAAAGGTATGATCACATTCACTGGAACCAACACATTTATTGTTATGGTCTGTTTTGCGTCTCAATATGCATAACTTCCCTCTATGTTGCCAATCCAGAGCCATAGCTGCATGTGTCTCCCCCTTTTTCAATTCACCCTCCCTGTGTGCCCATGGGGGTATCTTTATTTGCGATTCAGATTTTCTTTTTATCGTCTGGCACTACATTTACATTTTTCTTGACCGGAACTTCTGAAAAGATCAAATCATAATTTGAATAATAATATTGAAATTGTCCTTTACAATAGAATAAACTTGTTAGTACACTACAAGAAATGCCATAAGTTAGAGGTAAGTGATGATAGGTCACTCCTTCAGACACAGAAGAAGGTAATTGCATGCACACATAACAGTATCTCGCATCCATACTCATAAAGAAGTTTAGTAAACACTTTTAGTGAGAAGTAATTAATAGACTGATCTTGATGAAAATCCGTGTTTGTTAATTTGTTAGTCACAACCACCTTTTCTTGTACCTTTATCGTTTCAGTACTTGTATTCAAGGGAGGTTAAAGTTTGAATAAACATGATGAGGTGGGTTTAGTATTTTCAATAACAAGACATGTATTATAACAAAGCAGTCAGAAAGCTCATATTCGTTTACGCCGTAGTGAAGACTGATTTGGATCTCCTAACTCAAATCTAGAGGTACTCTTTTTTTTTTACATTTCAGCGTCCGGTCACGTTTATTTTTCTTCTTGACCCTTCAATGTTCTTTTAGCCTTTATGTCTCCAGCACTTTCACAACAGTTCCTTTATTTTGGTTGGTTTTTGTAAGTTGCAATCTTTGAAGCAGAAAGGGTTTGCAGCTGCTAAATAAGTCCACTCTGGAGCTGCATATCTTTGACTTGGTATTCTCGCTCTTTTTGTTCTGTGCACTGCAGTTTCCTCTCCATCTGTGTCACTTTGCTCAGATGGACTCGAAACGTCACAAAAATCACAGTTGAAGGTATTCTTTCTGTGGTCAGTATGTGTCTCAACCTTTCAGATTTTATGGGCAACCGATCTCCCTTTCGCTCTTGTTTTCTGGTACACTGTTCACATTATCTGAGTCAATACTTTGCTTAGTTAGATCCCCTTCAATTTGACCCTCGTTACCAGCTGGGACCAACTCTCCTTGACTCTCGTCTGAACCAGTGTCTCGGGACCCAGTAGCGGTTGCCTCCTCTCTGTTACCACCGGTACGTCCACTACAGATCCCACACTTTCAAGAGGACATATGACTCGACGAGTGTGGGCGGCATGCACCCAGTTAGGCAGACCACCACATTTTACAGCAGTTGTGGTTACAAGTATCAAGAATCACTTGATAAGGCACATGCCAACGAGGTTCCAGGCAGGATTTTCGCACATGTTTGTTTACCAGTACCCAGTCGCCTGGGCACAGGTCATGGCACTGCTCCTGTTGTACTGTAGTTGCAACTTTTCCAACCTGGTGAAAAACAGAACGCACCACATCAGCCAATCCTTTACAATAATCGAGTACCAAGTCATCAGTAATATTCACAAGCTGATTTGCTGGGACTGTAGGCTGCCTCATAGCCCTCCCATAATTATCTCGTGAGGGGACAGTCCAACTCTTCTGTCTGGGATGCTTCGTACACTCATCAACAGCAAAGGCAGAGCATCAGGCCATTTCAGGGATGTGGACGCACACACTTTTGACAATCGGGACTTTAGAGTTCCATTCATATGTTCAGCCACTTCAGGCGCCTCAGGCCGATAGGCAGAATGCAGTTTCTGTTCAATTTGCAATGCAGCACAAAGCATTCGTATTACTTGATTATTAAAATGTTTACCTCTATCCGATTCCAAAGAGGTTGGAAATCCAAATCGCGGTATCAATTCTCTAAAAAGCAGTTTAGGTATGGTTACGCTGTCATTGCGTCTTGTATGGTAAGCTTCCACTCAACGAGAGAACAAACACACAATCACAAGGACGTATTTTAATCCACTGCAAGGGGGCATTTCAACAAAATCAATCTGCATACAGGTAAAAGTACCTCCTGATTTTCCTAAATGACTTGCACTGACCAATGTTTTTATTCCTGCATTTTGTTGTTGACATGTCACACATCTCTGACACAGACTCTCTCCAATGGCTCTGAATCGGGGATTATACCAGGTCTGTTGAAATGTAAATGTAACATAGCATCTCTTCCCACATGTGCAGGACCATGGCAACTCCTTGCCATAGGTGACAACAGACTATCTGGTAAAACTGGTCTCCCAACAGTGTACACCCCAATTTCATCCTCTTGTTGACGATTGCATCCTGCCTTAATCCAACCTTCTCTTTCAATTTGGGGTACTGCGTCTTGTAATTCTTTGATATCTTCCCACGTTTCTACGATTGAAAACATTAGTCTGCATTCTGTGTCATCAGACTGTTCCTTCAAAGATTATCCATTGAATGCATAAGAATTTAGAGTGCAATAGTGCGTGGTCTCATCTGCATAGCGATTGCCAACTGTCACATAATCGTGACCAGTTTGGTTGGCGGAACACTTCACCACCGCAATCTGCGCTGGCAGTTGTAGTGCCATCAGTAGGTTTTTCAAACTCTCTCCATTTCGTATGGGTGAACCCGAAGAGGTCATGTACCCAAGTTGAGACCACAACTGCCCAAAATCGTGACCAACTCCAAAACCATATTGACTGTCTGTAAATATGGTTACTCTCATTTGTTCAGTAATGCTGCAAGCCATGGTAAATGCAATCAATTCAGCCACTTGTGCTGAATACACTCCTTTCAACCACAATGCTTCGACTACACCCACCACAGTACAGATAGCATATGCAGCTTGCAAGGTACCTCCAGAATCTCTCAAACAGGATCCATCCACAAACAGAACATGATCTGACTCAGGTGGTGGGACATCTTGGATGTCAGGATGTGGTTTGGTACACAGTTCAGTCACGTCCAAACAATCAGGATCCGCTTCATCCATCACAACTTCATGACCTGGCAACGGCATCAAGGTAGCTGGATTCAAACTTGTGCATCTTGTCACAGTCACATCCTCTGCTCCCAAAATCACTTGCTCGTATTTGGTTAACCGACTATTTGTGAGATGTGTGTTCTAGTTCGAATAAGCAGATTCTCAACAGAATGCGGTACATACACTTTCAAAACGTGACCCATCACAATGTTCTCACACTGCTCCAAACTCACAAATGTTGCAGCAACAGCTTTCAAACATCCAGGCAACGCGGCAGCTACAGGATCTAAAGTAGCTGAAAAGTATGCAACAGGTCTGTGAGCAGTTTCATGCATTTGCGTTAGAACTGATAGTGCACAAACTTTGCGCTCACTGCAGAACAATGTAAAACTCTTGTTAAAGTCGGGCACTCCCAATGCTGGTGCTCGACACAAATTGTCTCGCAGTTCATGAAAAGAACGCATGCATTCCTCATTCCATGGAATGGGATCAGACACATCTTTGTGTGTAAGTCTTTGAAGTGGCTTGGTTATCAGGGAAAAGTTTGGTATCCACTGCCTGCAATAACAAACCATTCCCAGAAACATGCAAACCTCCTTTTGGTTACTTGGCGGATTCATCTGTAAAATAGCAGTGATCCGATCCTGTGACACCTTCCTGACTCCCTTTTCAATATGGTGTCCCAAATAAAGAACTTCTCTTTTGCAAAATTGGATTTTTGCGGGTGACACCTTATGTCCACTTATTGCCAAATGATTCAATAAAGCAATAGTGTCATAAATGCAAGCCTCTTTAGTACCGGATGCGACCAGCAAATCATCTATGTATTGCACCAGCACAGAGTGATTTGGCATTTCCAATGATTCCAAATTTCTCATCAATATTTGGTTGAAAATCGAAGGACTCTCTCTCTGTATACTCTTGTGGAACTCGGCATCATGCCAAGACACAGTTTCCAAACCGGAACGCAAACAAACATTGGCTATCCAGATGCAAAGGGATCGAGAAAAAGGCTTGACATAAGTCAATCACTGAAAACCATTCAGCCTCACAAGGAATCTGGTATAGAATCTCAGCAGGATTTGGTACAATTGGACAACATGGTATCACAATTTGATTTATTTTTCTTAAATCCTGCACAATTCTATATTTCCCATTTGGCTTTGGAATACCCATAGTAGGTGAATTACACGGGCTTCCCAAAATCTCTCTAAGAATTCCTTGCTCAATCAGGGTCTCAATCAAAGGAGTTATGCCTGCAATGGTTTCTGGACTCAGATTATACGCTGGAGTTCAGGGAAATTCTGCATTTGGCTTCACTGTGATTCAAATTGCAGCTACTCCTTTCACCAAACTAATATCCTTTCCTGTAAAGTCCCACACTTCCGGTAAGGCTGTATCTCGCAGTTCAAGTGATAAATAATTTTCAGTAAGTAAGGGATATAACCCCTCTACTTCTGTCTTTTATCTGCCCGTTTTGAACACCACTGTGGTGTCCTGCAGTTCTTGGCTGGAATCTGGAACACGGAATGCGTGGACCAGATTCCACACTAGGACGGTTGGCCCAGGCTTGGAGAAGGTTCTTCACGGCTCATCTCCTTAATTCAATAAACTTACCTAATCGTTTCTCCTGCATCCTGTCTTCTGTTAGTGGAACTTTACACTGGCGACGACCGGAGAGCAAATTCCCAAGCCTGGAGCCCTGTGACGAGCAGATCACGAGTCCGCTGATTACGGATATCTGCTGAACGCCATCAGACTCTTGTGGCGTGTACTTCGTTATTGACTGCCTGCTAACCTGGAAACCCCGACTTCTGATGAGGTTGTGGTGAGACTTTGTTTTTAATTCCTTTTTGCCACTATGCGCTGCCACACGCACACTTAACGGTGCTTGAACGCGCTGCCACTCGCGCGATGCGGAATTTCTGTCATGTGCTTTTCGCGCATGTGCGCTCGTGTCAACAAAGGCTAGAATGCTTCCTGCATTCACAGAGTGCTTCTCGCGCATGATAGAATTGAATCGTAGTTTTTCTTTTTACTCGTGTTTTACTTCATGTTATGTTAGCATTTATATGTCTAATACATTATATTCCCGTATTGTGTGTAAGATGTAATGAGTTGATACAGATGTTGCGCCAGTTAGGTTAGACAGACACCATGTTCTGATGCAATCGAAACTGTTACTTGCATACTCTAAACTGTATTTTGCTCATTTAAGAGAAATGGTTCTTGGTAAGTTTCGTTTCTTCAATGCCCATGTTAGCTCGTTAGTGCATGCCTTTCCTCTTAGATCAAGGCCTTCTCCCACCTATCTAGAGGGAAGGATAGGCCAGACAACCTTGAAATGTAGATAGCTTGTACCAGGCTGCAGAATCAAGACTTATGTTCTGTACCCCTATTGTATTACAACACCTACCAGTGGTTTTTCCATGGTAGTCGGGTCTTTGTAGGCTCCCTAACATACATAATGTAACTTTATGCTTGTAACAGGCAGTCCCTTGTCAGCCATCATAGGAGGCTGGTCTGATTGGACTCCACTGCAGTGAATAAACTAGTTTTCTTGTATTCTCTACTGCGTCATCGACTCTTCATTCTTGGAAGGCTAGAGGGGTTCGAGAGTGACCCGGGTGGCCCTAATCGGGTCACTTCCTTCAGTTGGTGCCCGAACAGGGACCCCACAGGTGACCCGTCTCACCCGTAGTCGGGTTGTAGAGGTCGGGTTGTGTCCCGTCTGATGGGCGGATCGGGGATCCCCACACGATCGAGCCTGGTTCTCGCAGGTGCCCTGCCTGTCTGATCGGGCGGCTCCTCGTCTAGTGGTCGCCTTGGCTGGGGTCCTGAAAAGGCAAAACCCTTGGATCTGACCGTTTGGTCTGAAGTGTCGGCAGTGGAGAATAGTCTTGTCTGACCTGTGTGCACCTGGTGAGTTCATTTTGAATTCTTGGTAAGTGCGGCGCCGTCTTGGTTAATTTGGTAGGTCTGTGGACCCTTGTGATACAGAGCGTTGTTGAACGTTCTGCCAGGCCACTTGTTGAATTCGGCTTATTCTTGAAAAGGTCTGGGGCTAGAGCCTACCTTGTCTTGGTGCAGTCTGAGGACTGTTTTGTCTTGGCACAGTCTGCGGACTGTTTTTGAGAGCTCTTTGTTTATGTGTGTTTTGTTGTGTGTGTTGATTGAGTGAATACGTGGATGTGTCTGATGCCAGGATGCCTTGTTGGAGTAAAGTGTGGTGTTTGGGGTGCCAATGCTGCTCTGTGGAACATTGCCTGGAGGAGCGGCAGCCTGCATCCCCGGAAGGCACTCCGAATTTTGATATGTATGTGAAGCATGGTATTGGCCCTATTATGTTTTGTACATTGTGGCACAAGTATACGAGGGACAATACTGAGCTTCAGTGGCCACGGGATGGTACCTTTGATGAACGAAAATTGAATTACTTGCAGGATTAACTATTTGCTAGAAGAAGTCGGCAGTCGATGTTTGATACTTTGCAGGTATGGCAGAAGGAAGCTAAGCAGCAGCGTATACATGCTGAAAAGGAGTCTAGGAAGAAGGCAATGCAAACGGTGGTGCAGAAAGCGGTAGCTTATGATAAGGAAAGAACAGAGAAGGGAATTGAGTGTGCAGATAGGAAGTTTCGATTAAAGTGTGATAGGTCCTATGTTGTTCGAGAGGAAGAGGATCCTTTCGTGGAGGACTTGTTGGAAACTCGCCCCCACCTCCTTATGCCCCACAAAGAATATATCCTGTTGTTCCGCCGTCTCAATATGCCGCTGTTCTCTCGTCTTCCCCTGATCCCTCTGCAGCCACAACAGCTTCGGCTCCGGCCGTACCCGGTTTCGCAAATTACGAGTACAGTGACTGCGGGCACCCCCACAGTGTCAGCTGCTTCTGTTTCCGTTTCTCCTCCTTCTCTTACACCTACCACACAGCCATTGTTGACACTGTCACCTGCGTCGGCATCTGTTGTGTTCCCCCTGACCATGTCACCCACGGTATTGAGTAGTGTTCGGACGCCAGTGCGAGGGTCAGATGTAAGGAATTGGGCAGAGGCACGGGAGCGATTAGAGCGGGCAATGATTCGATCTGATGTGGGTGAAGAAGAGAAAAGGATGGTTGCAATTCAGGCAGCACAGTGGGCTCAGAATGTGATTTATGGTTTGGAGGATATATGGAGGGTGATGAAGGATTTTGATCCGTTTGTGCAACAACATGCCCTTCAGCACATGTCGAATACATTGATTGGTTTGTGGGAACAGTGTATCGGAGGTAAAGCTCTGCAAATTGTTTATGATATTCGAGATCGTGTATATTCTGCTGGTATGGCTCCTGCGGAAGTTCACAGTAACATTGGGACATTACTCAGTTATCGGGCAAAATTGTATCATAGCACTCCAATTTCAGCATCCCAGTTCCCAATGAGGGAAGTGCATCCCATTTACCACCCTGAAATTCCAGAGCAGCGTAATACAGCAAATGTTGTTACTCAGCAGCGAGTAGAGGCTCGCTTCCAGGAGCAGTGGGTTTATACCACGTGGAAAAGAAGTGAGGTACTTGCTCTTAAAAGTCAATTACCGGATCCCAGGAAAAATCCCTCTGCATACTATAAGGAATTTACAGAGGCTGCCTCCTCGTCAGTTATGACTCTAGCAGATATTGAGATATTTTTTGGGCTGTTAGTGCCGGTAGATATATGGAGACAGGTGCATACGCTGGATCACAGAGTGGAATTGGGTGGTACATGGGACGAGATTAAGGCGTGGGATAAGGAATGGAAGCCAGACGACAAACCTAGGGCTGAGATATTGGCTTTACCAAATCGCATTATTACATACATGCATTCTCTTATTCCACCCAGGCGAGTAGATTGGGATAAGTTGACGGCATGTCGCCAGAAGAAAGAAGAGAGTGTGTCTGATTTTTTACTCGATTTGAAGGGTTGTTTTGGGATTTTAGTGGATAGGATTCGTCAGTGGAAGGTGGGGTTCGTTTGTTTGTTAACAGGTTTGTTACAAATTTACTTCCTGAGATTGCAGCTCGGCTGCAAGCCTCTGAGAGTACATGGACCACTTCCTCCCCTTCAGTGATATTGAGCATGGCCCAATACTATGAACATCGAGAAAACGAGGAGAAGGATAAAGTGGAGAAGAGGAGTAAGGATTTAAAGACGAAGGTGTTGTTACAGCAGGTTGCAAGGGGATCTGGTAGGAGTCAGGGTACTGGTCCGGCTCAGAGGTTACGAGGTGCCGGTAGAGGTGGTGTGCCTTTGAGGCTGAATCAGTGTGCGTATTGTAAAAAGGAGGGGTATTGGCGAAGTGAGTGCCCAGAATTGTAACAGAAGGTTGCAGCACCGAGAGGAAGGGGTTGGAATGGAAGGGGCCGTGATACAGGTAGCCGAGATGAGGCTCAAGGGGATGCATCCTCAGGGGGTCGGTCTGATCAGAATTATTTTGACGATTCCCGAGGAAGACAGTATTATCATGATGATTATGATATCGATGAAGTTACAGGGATGTCCTATAGCTAGGACAGCAAGGGACAGGGTAAGGGACCAGTCCAGATTCCTATAGATCAGCGTGGTCCTTATGTCACGGCAGACCTACATGGTTTGACGCAGAAATGTTTGGTGGATACAGGTGCAATGAACAGCTCTGTTTCTCATACACTGGTCCCTGGGGCCACCCTGTCTGGCCGCAATAATGTCTCGGTAGGTTTTTCAGGCGTACCGGTTGTGAGCCCCATTTCCAAACCTTTAGCTTTGACTGTTGGTCCTTTTACGGTAGACTCTCCGTTTTTGTTGACATCAAATTGTGGTGAAAATGTATTAGTATTGGATTTGTTAAAGAAGTTATGTGCTACTATTTATTGTTCCCCAGACGGTGTTTATATGACTTTTGGACCTAATGTGGATGGCGTGAGACAGTATTTTGCAAAGGACGCTCCACTTCCTGTTGAGTTTCAGGATGTCCCATCTTCTCTGTGGGCGACAGGGGACACTGATGTTGGGTTGTTACAGATACCACCCTTTTCTATCAAGATTAAGGATAATGCTGTGCTTCCTCGTATCCCTCAATACAAAATATCACAAGCTGGGGAGCAGGCTCTGATGCGAATTATACAGGATTTGATTAAATTGGGGGTGGTGGAGGAGACAGTAGCAAATGTGTATAATAGCCCCATTCTTCCTATCCTTAAAAAGGCTCCTGTGGATTCCCCTGATGCCCACTCTGATGTTTATCGGTTTGTAATTGATTTACGGGAGGTTAATAAAATAGTTGTTCCCCAGTTTCCGGTGGTTCCTGATATAACAGTCCTCCTCACAATGATCCATTCCTCGGCAAAATATTTTTCCGTGGTCGATTTGAAGAATGCTTTCTTTAGCATTCCTGTCCACCCTGATAGCCGATATCTATTCGGTTTTGCTTTATCTGGAAAAAGCTTCCAATTCTGTAGAGTTCCTCAGGGGTATACAGAAAGTCCTAGTATTTGTAGTCAGGCTTTGAAAGGTCAATTGGACACACTCTCTCTCTCCCCGCAGGTAATGTATTATTGCAATATGTGGATGACATTTTGATAGCCTCCGACACTGAAGAGGGTTGTCGGGATGCCATGGTAAAATTGTTAATGCATTTGGCGAAAAATGGGCATAAAGTGTCCCTTTCTAAATTCCAATATTGTAAACAGCAGGTCACCTGCTGTCGAAGGAGGGTCAGAGGCTAACACCTGAACGAGTTGATGCCCTTGTTAAGATGCCCGTCCCTGAGACTCAAAGGGATATGTGTGCGTTCATAGGCATCACTTCGTATTGTCGGCACTGGATTCCTGCTTACTCTTTACTAATACAGCCTTTGATTTACCTAACCACTAAGGATGTGCATGAACCCTTACCCTGGACGCATGAATGTCAGCATGCTTTTGAACAATTGAATGTTGTGCTTTGCTCTGCACCTGTGCTTGGCACGCCGGATTAGAAGAAGCCCTTCGTGCTGTACGTACACCAAGCGGCTGGGTGCGCACTCTCTGTGTTAACACAAGCCTTTGGCGGTAAGCAGAGGCCGTGGCTTATTTTTCTGCTACGCTTGACCCTGTCGCCAAAGCCCACCCGAGCTGTTTACGAGCCGCCGCGGCTGCGGCTGTCTCTATTCGACAATCAGCAGGGCTTGTTCTTAATCACAATCTCACAGTAATGGTACCGCATGCTGTGGATGTACTTTTGAATAAAACGAAGACACAGCACCTTACCAGTGCTCGTCTGACTGGATATGAACTGACCTTGTTTGCACCTCATATTACTATCAAAAGATGTGCCACACTGAATCCAGCCACATTACTACCCCTCCCCTCGGAAGAAGGGGACACGGGCGTCCATGATTGTTTGTTTCGTTCAGACGAAGAGACAAAGGGACGGGTAGACCTGACTGATGTTCCCTTATCTGACCCACAAGGGGAACTATATGTTGATGGCTCTTGTTTTAAATAGTCAGATGGCACTACTACAGCGGCGTATGCTATTACCACGCTGTGCACTGTAGTTGAGACGTCACGTGTTCCTTATCAATCAGCACAGGCTGCAGAGCTGGTGGCCCTTTTGCGGGCATGTGAGTTAAGTGAAGGACTGACTGTCAATACTTATACTGACAGCCAGTTTGCCTTCGGGTGGCCCATAATTTTGGACGCCTCTGGGCAGAGAGAGGATTCTTGACATCGCTTGGGACCAAAATTCAACACGGTCCGTTGATAGAAAGGGTTTTGACAGCTTTGACTCTTCCCAAACGATTGGCAATAGGAATTTCCAGAAGGTTTTAGTAACAGCATAGGCAAAATTACATTTTTTGAACATTTGATCAAACTAAAACCAAATGCTATTCCCATACCCATAAGCTTAGATCTATACCATTGAGTGTGAGGGAAGAGCTCCAAAAATACTTGACAAGGTGGTATCTGAAGATATTATTCAGTCTACTGACTCGACAGAATGGGTCAGTCCCATAGTGGTAGTGCGAAAAAAGGGTGGTGACATTCGACTGTGTGTGGATTTACGCACTCTAAATAAAAATATTTTAGTGGACTGCCACCCTTTCCCAAAAATCCAGGATTTACTAGCAGGTATCAGTGGCTCTAAATTTTTCACTCTCTTAGACTTACGCTCAGCCTACCATCAGATCTCACTTTATCCCTTATCCACAGATTTGACCACTTTTGTAACACCCTTTGGGGCGTATAAATTCTTAAGATTATATTTTGGTTTGGCCGCTGCGCCCAGTTTATTAAAAAAATTCATGGACCACATACTTGTTAATTAATGGTGTGCAAGCATATCAAGATGAAGTTCTGATTTTTTTCAAAGACCAAGCCTGAAAACATTAATATTTTTAAAAAGGTTTTAGGGATAATTAAAGATGTTGGTATCACTTTAGAAGTGAGAAATGCAAGTTTTTTTCTCATTGTCTTGACTATCTTGACCATACCATCTCTGCTTCCGGTATAAACCCAAATTTTCACTTACACAGGCGATTTCACAGGTGCCTAATCCTAAAGATAAAGACACATTTAAGTCATTTCTAGGCATGATGGAATATTAGTCAAGAGTCATTGCAGGATATGCCCAGGTGGTTCCACCCCCACGTGCTTTACTTAAAAAGAATTCTATCTTTACGTGGAACCAAAAAGCAGACAATGCATTTTGTAAATTCAAAAAGTTGATTATTGATACCCTTGCACTGTCGTCATTTTCCCCTGGTCAACGTGCTTCACATCAGTTGATGCCAGCCAACATGGGTTGGGTGAGGTCTTATGTCAATGGGTTGATGGTAAAGAGCACACTATAGGCTTTACATCTAGATCGTTAAGTGATGCAGAAACCCATTATAGCACCTTAGAGAGGGAGGCTTTGGCTTGCTCACGGGTGGTGGAGAAATTCAAAACCTTTATATGGGGTACGCCTTTTGACATTTCAACTGACAATAAACCATTATTACATCTTTTGAATGGTAATGGTACAGGAAAAGCCTCTGCAAGGTTAATTCGCATTTTGTCTTGCTTACACGAATATAACTTCGTTATCTCTCCCCCTTGCCTGATTTTTTTCCTTACATCTATGTTTTTAACGCATGTAACTTCGCTCCAGTAACACATGTAACTTGTAACTATGCTCTGAAACAATGTTAGTCCTCATGTAAAGCGCTCTGATACCTCCGGGTCTAGCCAGCGCTATATAAAACTTTTCAAATAAATAAATAAATAAAATGTAGTGCCCATAAAACAATTATTGATGATGTTGGAAAAGGGAATGCATTTGCAGATCAGACAGCTAAGGAGACAGCCAGATCGAAGATGAAATATATGTTTGTGGCGGTCCCCGTTAGGTGGGTGCCCGAGAATTGGACTACTGTAATGGCCTATACATTAACTTACAGTCCACTCTACTCAGAAGATTGCAAACGGTACAGAATGCCGCCGCCAGATTAGTGCTGGATGTTCCCAAACACCAGTCCATTAGGGCTGGGATACAGAAGTTGCATTGGCTGCCAGTCGGCCAGCGCGTAAAATTCAAGGCACTTTGCATTGCACATAAGGCACTTTACAGAGAAGGTCCACAATTTCTTTGGGATGCCTTTAGCTGGTACTCTCCGAGCAGACCGCTACGCTCGGCCAATGCTTTCCTGATGCCCACCTCCAGAGTCAAAAGGATGAACTGGGGGGGGGGAGGAGTTTCAGACAAAGCACTATCAGGATATGGAACTCTCTTCCGCTCTCTCTCAGGAAGATTTCATCCCTGTTTGAATTTAGGAAACACCTCAAGACATGGCTTTTTACCAATTAATTTCTCTAACACAGTATGCGATCCGTAAGCGCCTAGACACCTATAGGTATTAGTGCGCTATATAAATTGTTATAACATAACATAACATGTTTGAGGAAACACTTGCCAATGTCAAGGAGATTCAGAGTGAAGCGACAGTGGAGGAGTTGGCAGTGTGGCAGGAGAAAACAGGGCATCTAGATGACGAGGGATGTTGGACTGATTTGTCCGAGAAACAGAGGTGGATGTTACCAAATGCATATGTACTTCCTGTGGTTACTATGGCACATGGCCCAGCTCATATTAGCGCTAAGGGTATTTGCAAACTGCTAGATCCTGTGTGGAACAATGACAATATTCCAAAGATTGCTACACACTTGGTGAAATACTGTATGATCTGTCTTAGACATAATCCTGGGAAGGGTACCCCTACACCTTCTGGAAATTTTGCACCTCCCTTCTTTCCTTTTGAGGTACTCCAAATAGACTATATAGAATTGCCACGGGTTAACAATTTGAAATGCATGCTAGTGGTAGTTTGTGCTTTTAGCAAGTGGATTGAGGCTTACCCCACAAAAGAAAACACCGCCATGGCAACGGCAAAGGCCCTTATTAAGGAATTTTTCCCCCGTTACGGCTTGCCCCGCTTGCTCTGGAGTGACAATGGAAGTCACTTCAATGCCAAATTGATCCAGCTGATATGCAACGGTTTGCATATTCGGCAAAAGTTTCATGCAGCTAATCACCCCCAGTCAGCAGGTTTAGTTGACAAGTACAATGGTACTCTCAAGTTAAAGTTGGCAAAAGTGAAAGAGAGTACTGGGTTGCACTGGCCAGATGCATTACCCCTTGCTTTGCTGTCCACTAGAATGACTGCCCATTCCAGGACAGGATTATCTCCTTATAAGGTAGTTTTCAGTCGTCTAGCGAATGTGTGGGATGTCCCTAGACCAAAGAGATTTTCGGAGGTTGAGTATCCTTTGTTGGTTGACTATTTGTATGAACTCACTAAAAGCTTATGTTCTATTCACCAACAGATACATGAGGCGCTACCTCCAGCACCTGAGGGGCCTGGGCACACGATTCAGCCTCGTGACTATACACTGATTCGAAGCTTTGAGAGAAAGGACGGCTTGGAGCCAAGATGGAAGGGGCCTTATTTGGCCCTTATTGCCACGAGGACGGCAGTGAGAGTGGAAGGTCGGAAGAACTGGGTGCATGCCTGTGATCCAGCGCTTACAATAAAAATAATTTCTCCTATTATGCTTTTGGTCATCCAGGTGGAATTATTTCTCTAACACACAAACACTATATCCATATGACGGTGGGGCCCATAACACCGCATATACATTCACTTACTCATTTGTTCCCTGGATTTCCTCCGTCATGAAACCTAGGAGAAAACGATTCACTGGAAGGAGACGGGATACCTCTTTTATAATGACACAATAATTCTCATTTGCTTTTAAGGTATTCCGCTCATTGGTCGATGGACTAACTAGTAGGAATCAGTTGATGGTGATTAAGACCAGCTCAATCACAATGAACTCTTTACCATTTCATTATTAATCATTATACTAAAGAAAATCACTGAGTCATTTGTTTAAAGAATAATATAGTTTATATAAAGTTTAGAATGCAGGAAATTTGAGATTAATTTATTATTCAGATCATTGCGTTTATCATCAATATAAGAATAATTGTAATTTGCATGACACTTTTATTTAGACGGAAAATGAGGTTATCATACTAAGAACTCTATAGATCAACCTATCTATCTCTCGGGGAAATCCTAATAATTCTAATATAAATCTTATCAAATGCTAGTTCTCCTAAAGCAGCACCTTAAACTCAACTGGAAAAGGAAAATAACAGCAGCAGCATCAGCTCGTCAGCATCAGCAACCGCAAACTCTCCCATCTACAGCATCTAACTTCTTCAGCATCTCCCGCAGCATCCCACAGCATCTACTCCAGCATTCTAACAGCATTCTAACCCCTCCCACCAAGAGTAGGTCTTCTTATACCCTAATTCTAGCTTACAGCATAAAATGTTTCTTCTTTCATGGCGCGATTCATTCTCATTGGTCAAAAACTCAGGTCCCTATACATTTTAATCAAACTTCCTGGTCTTAACCAGTTCCGTGTGGAATGTCCATGCAAGCATCTTTTCCCACAGTTCATGCACTTGCTCATCCGTTTCGATCAGTCCAAATTGTTTCTTTTTCTGCAACAATTTGTATAATACAGTTCCTTCTATTGATTCAACCAGGCTTCTCACGCTTCTTGCTGATCATCTTGGCACACATCTGCTCAGAAGGGTCACAGCAGCCTTGACCATACTTTCATCTTAGCCTCTCGGCATCAGCACGTGATCATCCCTTTTCCACAGCCTCTCTCCTCTATCACATGGTCGCATCCGCTCATGCGCACTCTAGTAACTTGCGGCCATTTTATATTGCTGCTCGGCAGGCCTAAGCGCACTATTTTTAAAGACAAGAAAATGTTATTAAAACAAAGAAATATAAACCCTTTCGTTTCCCTCCCGTCTTTCTACGTACCCCAATTAGGTATTACCTAGCAGAAGCAACATATAAAGCTGTCCCTTACTTACCATCGCTTTATTTTGCAACCACACGTTTTTATTCAAAGCACAAATCATGCATTTTATTATTATTTTAGTACGCAAAATATTATGTTATGTTAGAAACGTAAACAATTATTAGTTCATTACTTTGCACACTAAATTGCGTGTTATCCTTAACCCTTTACATACATTGTTGGTTATTTACTTGAACGAACATGTTTATTAATATTATACGAAAATATTAGGAGGTTAAAATTTTTATATTTACCCTGCTCCATCAACTCCCCCTTTGGTGATTTTTAATATCACCACAAAAACCCAAGTTATACAATTTTCTCAGACAGCATATATCTTTTATCCATTTGCTTTTGTTAGTTTATACTTCTGTTTCGCTTTCAACTTGTCTCTTTGTTTTCTTGTACATGTTCTCTTTTATTTCTTCTAACTCTATTTCACCTATTTCTCTCTCTCTCCTTGTTTATCATGTTTTCTTTTTCTATCTTATTCTGCTTTCTTCTTCTCTTTATACATGTTACTGCAAGCTTCAGTACTAATATTATTATTATTACCATGGTTGCTATTATTATAACTTTCCCTATTATTAATCCACTCATTCTTGTTAACCAATTTGTTACAGAAGAAAACCCTTTACCAAGTTTTCCCCAAACACTTTCAACCTCCAGTGGAACTAGTTCTTTGTGCAAATTTGTAATATTTGTTATATACTTCTGTATATTTTCGCTTTTATCTGGAATGTAAGTGCAACAATGTTGGACTTTCAACATTCCACAGACTCCGCCCTCTTTTGCCAAAAGAATGTCAAGGGCAAGACGATTTTGCATCACCAAAGCTCTCATGGCAACCATCTCGGTATTTACCATTAAGAACCCTCCAGCAGTATCTGTAGATAAACGATCTACTACTGTGGATAATTTCCGAATTCTAAATGCATTCAAAGATATTCCCACTGCTGGTATCAATGCACCAAAAATATCACCTACTATTTCTGAAAAACTTTCCCTTTTTCTACGTGTTAAGGTATTTATCATTTTGTGTGTTCCTTTTTCTTTTCTATCCACATGAAAAATCTTTGGAAAGACCAGGCCTAAATAACATGACCCATACCAATGGTCCGGCAACCTATAATAAGCCCTATTTCCGCAAACATAATAAATCCCTGGAAATATTGGATCTTTTCCTCCTTTGAATCCCCATCCACCTAAAATTTTGTAATTGTCATAGCAATTGCTGGAACCCACAAAATAATTGTCATATCTTGTCTTATTTCTTCTAATGCACAACCTTCCCTGTTGGGGCCAATCCAGAGTCATAGCTGCATTTGTCTTTTTCTTGTCCTGATGGTCTTCCTCAAACGCCCAAAGAGGTGTTTTTGTCTCTTCTATTACTTTTCTTTCAAATTTCACTCTTCTATCCTCGACCATTTCTAGAAATACCTTTTCTTCCTTCTTTAACTCACAGGTAAGGTTGTATCTAAATATATTATCTGTTGTTAAAATCTTATCTTCTAAGAAATATTCACCAAACGTCTTTCCCTCTTTTATTTTGTTAAGCTCGGGAACTACAGAAACCTTTGCAAAAATCTTATCTACATCAGTGTAATAATATTCTAATCTACCTGTTTTATAAAATAAACTTGCTAATACACTACATGTTATTCCATACGTCAAAGGGAGGTGATGGTAAGTCACACCCTCTGCTACAGATGCAGGCAACTGCATACAAACATAGCAATCTCTTACATCCATTGTTTCTACGTACTCATACAGTAATTTAGTAAAAACATTTTTTGAAAAATCTGTTATTGATTTGTCCTTATGTAATTCTGCACTACTCCTTAAAATAACTGGCTCTTGAGTGTTAGCTCCTTTTTCTTTCTCAGTGTTATTAGACTTTTCCACTACCGCTAAACTAATTGGAATAGTTATTGCTAAAACCACCCATACTGTTATTAATAAACCTGTACAAAAACAGCACATTTTGCACCATCTACTTAAAAACTCACATCTACATTTTCTATCTCTAATATTCTCCATTTTGTCTTTTTAACCTTATTTACTTGTTTTCTTAGAAAATTGTGTCACTACACCTCAGAAATGACTTGCTTGCCACTCTGTACTTCCAATATTTTGTCTTTGCTTGGTACTTTCTTTTAATTCTTTCTCAGAATTCTTCCTCTGTTATATCCGGTAAATCTGTCAATTCAGTGTTTTGTCAAATCCGGTAAACTATCTAAACTCTTTCAGGTTTGCTGTTTCAGGTTTGTTGCACTTCACTTTCTCCCATCAGGTTTCTTTGCTCTGGGTTTTCGTGAGTGTTCAATTCTTCTTTGTGACTAGTCAAAGCACGATACAACCATTCAGGCGATCTGTACTTTTGATTCACTTTCTTTATTCTTTTTGTTTTCTGCAAGTGTTTACCACCTTGTTTTCCTTGCTCCTTTTGACTTGTTATTTCATTCACTTGTTCAGCACTTTTCCCATCCAATTTTATGATTCTGTATCTTAATTTTCTTACTTCGTCGGGCCAATTGTCTCCTTTTCTTGGCCTTTTTGCTTCACTTCCTTTTTCCTCTCTTTCTGTTTTCCAATTTCTTTTTCTTGTCTCTAGTTTTTCATTTCTTTCTTCTCCACTTTCTTCTGATTCTGTTTCAATCTTTTCGTTATTTCCTCTTATTTTGAAGCTTATGATTTCGCTTTCAGCTACTTGTGGTTCTTTTCTTATCTTCCTTCGTTCACCTACTTCTGTCCCTCCTCGAGGTTCTTCCGATTTTGTGTCAGTTTCTCTATCTGCTTCTAAATTTCCCTGTTCTTGTGTTTGACTATCTGTCCCTACTGCTCCTCGGGGTTTTTCAGATTTTTCTAACTTTTGGTTTAAAACTCTCCCTTCTTCATCTATTAATATTATCTTCGAAGGAATTTTACCACAACTTGTACTTGGTTGTTCACTGTCACTATCTTCTGGCTCAGTTTCTTCTCTTATGCTTTCAAAATTCCACTTTCTTTTTGAAATTTCTTCTCCTTCTGAATGTTCTGTATCAGATTCTGAACTAGTATCAGATATTTCCAGATGTCGACTTACAGGTCGATCTTCAAATTCTGGAACTTCAGCTATTTCTTCTATTTCCTCTTCTTCTTCTATCGTTTCACTTGTAGTTGGGTCTTCCAGATGTCGACTTACAGGTCGATCTTCAAATTCTGGCACCCTGTTTGTCTCCTCTTCTCTTTCTGATGCTGAACTGTTATCTGATATTTCCAGAGGCCGACTTACAGGTCGATCTTTAGGTTCTGGAACTCTGATGGTGTGGCTGGCATGTACCCAGTGTTTCACTCCTGCACACTTGACTGCGGTGGTTGTCACTAGGATCACCTGTCGTGGTTCGTCCCAGCGAGGAACCAAACAGTTTCTTCTCCGGTGGACTTTTATTCGAACCCAATCTCCTGGATTCAAGTCGTGAGCTGGTTTTCTTTCAAGAGTGGTCGCATCCGGTCCAACCTGATGAAACACAGAACGCACCACATCAGCCAATCCTTTGCAATAATCCAGTACTAGATCATCAGTTATAGTCAGTAGCTTGTTGACAGGTACTTGTGCTTGTCTCATTGCTCGTCCCATGATTATCTCATGTGGACTGAGTCCAGTCTTCCTTTCCGGAATACTTCTGATTGTCATCAGAACCAATGGCAAAGCATCTGGCCATTTCAGTCCTGTAGCTTGACACATTTTTCCTAACCTGTTTTTGATTGTTCCATTCACTTGCTCTACTATTCCAGAAGCCTCTGGTCTGTATGCACAATGCAGTTTCTGTTTAATACTAAGGGCTTCACAAATCAGTTTAACTAATTCGTTTTGGAAATGTGTTCCTCTATCTGTTTCAATCGTGACTGGAAAACCATACCTCGGAATGAATTCTCGCAGCAAAAGTTTTGCTACTGTGATACTGTCATTCCTTCTTGTTGGATATGCCTCCACCCAACGGGAAAACAAACAGACGACCACTAAGACATACCTCAATCTGCTGCAAGGTGGCATTTCTATGAAATCCATCTGCATTCTGGTGAAAGGACCCCCTTCTCGTCCTATTCTTCCTAGACTCACTACTGTCTTTCTTCCTGGATTTAACTGTTGACAAATAAGACATCTTTGACAAAGACTCTCAGCTATGGCTCTGAATTTTGGATTGTACCATGTTTGTCTAAAAAGTCTGATCATTGAATCTCTCCCAATATGGGCTTGCCCATGGTACATCCGTGCCATGTCAGAAATCATGCTATCAGGCATAACTGGTCTCTCATCCCTGTAAACCCATACATCAGTTTCTTCATGTTTCCTACATCCTGCTTTTAGCCAAGTATCTTTCTCTTCATCTTCTGCAGCTCCTTGTAACTGTCTTACCTCATCCCATGTTTCAATTGAGTTAGTAAAAAGCAAAGGACAAGAAATATGCTCTCTTTCGCGACATTTATTCAAAGAAACCACATTCTTTGCACAATATTGTGCCATTTCGTCAGCATATTTGTTGCCAACAGTGATGTAGTCTTCCCCATTTTTATGTGCATTGCACTTCACTACAGCGATCTGTTTAGGCAGCTGTATCGCCTCAAGCAACTTTTTCACAAAATCTCCATTTCTGATGGGTGTCCCTGCAGACGTCAAGAAACCCCTTTGTGACCAAATCTGACCAAAATCATGCACAACTCCAAAGCCGTACTGGCTGTCAGTCATAATCGTAACCCGTACATTTCTTCCCAACTTACATGCTTGAATCAGAGCTACTAATTCTGCAACTTGGGCAGACCGTACACCTTTCAGACAAGATGCTTCCAACACAGTTGCTACTGTGCAAACTGCATATGCTGCACTTAGAACTCCATCACTCGTTCTCAAACACGAGCCATCCACGAACAAAATATAATCTGATTCTTTCAAAGGCTCATCTCGTATATCAGCTCTTGGTTTTGTACAGTATTCGAGCACATTCAGACAATCGTGATCTACCTCATCCATTTCAATCACATTTTCTTCATCTGGCAATGATGTTGAAGGATTCACATTCATACATCTGTCGATGGTTACATTATCTGCACTCAAAATTACCTTTTCATACCTAGTCAGCCGACTATGTGTCATGTATTGGGTTTTCGTTCTTGTCAATAGAATTTCCACAGAATGGGGAACATACACTCTCAATGGATACCCCATCACTATGCCTTCACTCTGTTCCAGACTCACACAAGTAGCAGCAACCGCTTTCAAACATCCAGGCAACGCTTTCGCTACGGGGTCTAAAACAGCTGAGAAATATGCAATTGGTCTTTTCATAGTTCCATGTCTCTGCACCAAAACTGAAAATGCACATCCATCTCTTTCACTGCAGTACAGCTCAAAATCTTTCTCATAGTCAGGCATTCCCAACGCTGGAGCCTCACACAATTTCTTTTTCAGCTCTCTGAATGCTTTCATTTCTTCATCATTCATTTCAAAAGGATCTTTAACATCCTTCTTTGTCAATTTCTGCAATGGTTTCGCAATTAGTGAAAAACCGCTTATCCATTGTCGACAATATCCAACCATTCCCAAAAACATTCTTACCTCTCTTTGTGTCATTGGAGCTCTCATTCCTTGAATCATTTTTATTCTCTCTGTCGTTACCTTTCGTACTCCTTTCTCAATTTTATGCCCTAAATACTGGACTTCTTGTTGACAAAACTGCAATTTTGAAGGGGACACTTTATGTCCTCTTTTTGCTAAATGATTCAGCAAAGCAATCGTGTCATTGACACATGCTTCCTTCGTTTTTGATGCCACCAGTAGGTCATCAATATACTGAACCATTACTGACTTTTCTGGCATTCTTAAGTCGTCCAATGATTTCTTTAGGATGTGATTAAAGATTGAGGGACTTTCTGTGTACCCTTGAGGAATTCGGCACCATGCCAAAATACGCTCTCCAAACCTAAACGCAAATATTGGCTGGCTATCTGGATGTAATGGAATAGAGAAAAATGCATGACATAAGTCAATTACAGTGTACCACTCTGCTTCGCGTGGAATCTGGTATAGAATCACAGCAGGGTTTGGTACTATTGGGCAACAAGGCACAACAATTTTGTTTACCTTTCTTAAATCCTGTACGATCCTGTTTCATTTGGCTTTTTCAGTCCCATTATTGGCGAATTACATGGACTGCTCATGATTTCTTTTAGAATTCCTTGTTCAATCATTTTATTTATTACTGGCGTTATTCCTTCAATTATTTCTGGAGTCAATTTATACTGGGGCGTATTTGGGTAACTCGTTCCTTCTTTTACTGTAATTTTTACGGGATCTACTCCTTTCATTAATCCTACATCTTCTCCTGTCAAGTCCCACACTTCTTCTTTCACTGTCTTTTTCAACTCAATTGGGATTTTCTCTGCATCAAATACAGGAAATAAGCCTTTTACTTCTGGTTCTAAATTTACCATTGTCATTTTATACAGCACATCCTCATCTGGAGTCTGAAATGCAATTCCGTCTGGAGTACAATAAATTGTGCAATTCATTTTACACAACAAATCGCGTCCTAAAAGGTTAACGGGACTACAATCACACACCACAAATCGGTGCATTTCACTAAATGGACCAATTCTTACCTTTACTAATCTAGTAAGAGGCGTTTCAATTTGCTGATTGGAAACTCCAACCACTTGTATATGTTCACCTGAGAGAGGAAGATTTGGAATTTCCACTGACCTAACAGTAGAACGGGTAGCTCCAGTGTCCACAAGGAATGTTATATTTGCACCATTCACTTCTCCATCCACAAATGGACCTGACTGATCTACCTCTAGAGTTGCGCCAAGCACGCACTCTTCCCTCTCTTTTAGACACCGTCATGAACTTTCATACGACTCATCTTCATTCTGTCGTAACCAATATTGTGAAATTTCAGCTGCACGTGACAACTGATTTACCTGTTCTCCTCCGTAGAATCCTGTTTCTGCACTGTATTTCTGTTGATTAGCACTCTTGGGAAGTGGTGGTTGTGGCACCTGACCTTGTTGAGTAACTACCTCACTCTGCACCTGTGAATTTAATGGTTGATTTTCCACATTAGGTTTTGGAGGAAATTTACACTTGTTTCTCCAATGCCCTAGCTTTCCGCAGTTGTGGCATGGCCACTTTTTCTTCGCCTCATCTATGCTCATTTGTCCTTTTCCTTTACCTATATTAGGTCGGGATTTAAACTGTCCAGTTTCACTGCTAATATTATTCAATTGAGCTTCTTGCTTCTCTGCAACTTTCACCTGTGCCCACATGGCTTTCTCTTTCAATTTACGCTGTTTACTCTCAATTTCATCACTACAATACTTAGCATATCTCAAAACCTCATCCACTGTGCTATTCTGCCATCCTATCAAATGCTGCTTAATCCTTTCACTTATCTCTGGTGTTAATCCATACACAAACCTATATACAAAGTGACTCATGTCCTTCTCACTTAGCGTCTCATAACCACTATACTGTTTGAAAACCAACAACAATCTCTCATAGTACGCATGCACTGATTCTTTGCTTTCCTGTGTCGTTCTGTCTATTTTCACCCAATCTGTTTCTTTTGGTGGAATTTTATTCTTCAAAAAGGTAACTACCTGATCATACTTCCTCATCACTTCTGGACCTGGCGCTCCTGTTTTGGCATCCCTTGGATATTCTACAGTTGGCCAATCAATTGTAATCTTACATTCTGTCCACAAATCAGCAGGCACTACTATGTCAAACAATCCATCTAGATCTATCCACAGCACTTTTGACACCTTAACAAATCTCTCCACTTGTCTGTACCATTCTACTGGTTTCTCTCTCAATTTTGGGAAGTCATTTGTAAATGACAGTATATCCTGTCTGGTCCACGGAACATGCACATAACTACCACCTGGTGTTTCTCTCATTGGGTACTCCCTAGTAACTGGTTCCTTATCTGTCACTGCAAAAGCCAAAGATGCTTTATCTGTTGTTTTCTCATTCCTCTTTGTCCATCTATTTCTCCATCTATCCACATCACCCCACTTTCTCAATAAAACAATCAGCTCTTTTATTTGGGTCAGTCTTCCTGATGTGTTCAAATTTTCTATGTCTTTCTCACAAAAATGTACTCTGTACGGTTTCTGCAACGTCCTCACTTTCACAAATTCCACTCCTAGTTCACCTGCAATCTCTTCCAATTTGTCATGTAAATTTCTAGCTCTCCAAGTAAGACTCTTACACAAAAACATAATCTCATCATCCTGATAATTCTTTAGTTTTTCCGTTCCAATTGTTCCCAAAATCAACTCTTCCATGTCTATTTTTAACCTAATTACATCTAATGGTTTTTCTTCTGGTTCTTTTGCTTTTAACGCTTTCATCCAGGCAGTAAACTCTTCTGGAGTCGGACCTACAGGCGTACTATTTAATTCTATCCAATCGCTGCTCTTTTCTGGTGTTCCTGATGCGGACTCTGTCACCATAGGCATTCTCCTAATCTCACTCTCATTTATCGTCAAATTTGTAGGTGGACTTGGTCTATACGTACTAGCCGAATTGTGTGCTCCTTCATTATTCAGTTCCATCCCTTCTCTTTTTCTTTGCAAATGTGAATTCATGGGAATCACCAAAGAATGTTCATTTATTTTCTGATTCTCAAAAATTGGCATTACTGGACCTATCGTTACTGGTACAGTTACAGCTTCCATATTCTTTGTCAATTCTCTTATTTTCTCAGTCAATTCTTTTGTCGTTTTTGCTAGTTCAATTGCATTGTCACTTTCTGTCTCTTCATTTTGTGAAATTTTAAATGTTTCTTGTGACCTATTTATTTCATTTCTTCGTTCGGGTTTTTTATTCCTCCCAGTTTCCATTTGCGGTGCATTAGGTGTCACCACCACAGAAGTCTGTTGGTATGGAGGTGGGTTTCTGTTTAAAATATCTTCCAGCAATTCGTCATCTGTTTCACTACCACCATACACATACTTTTCTACCACTACATGCTTCTTTTTCTCAGTACACTTTCTCTTTGCTTCTTCCTCAACCGCAAAAGCTGGAAACAAACCTCCTGCCATGTTAGCGTATCTCCAACGCTTTACTCTGTCCTCATGATTTATTCCCCACAACCTTCCGGGTATAAACTCATGATTCTTCAATCCTCTGGATCTCTCTCTCTCATACATCTCATCTTCCCATTCCGCTAAAGCTTCAAATTGTGTCGGTCTAGGTCTAGGTTCTAACATTACCATCTTTTCTCGCAAGTTCCGTAATACAGCTACATTAAATGAACCATTCTCAGGAAAAGCCAATGCTCCATCGTTCTTGGTGTATTTTGTCCAATTTTCTAACCATATACATGTATGATATCCATATTTCAGCATCATATGTGAAGCTGGTGATTTCGGCGGAGGAATTATTTGTCCCTCTCTAGTCACTACCTTTTTGTCCTTCTTAAAAAAATTCTTAACTTTCGACATCCAAGATGTTTTCTCTTTTCCATACTCATAGTACGACATGATTCACAACCTTTTTCTCCTTCAACAATCCGCAATTCAACACTGTTCCCTATGCTTTATTTCAACCAATGCTAGCGCGACTCACACCAACACTCCAACCACAAACTTCCACGTCACTAGGCTATTCGACCAATCCTAGCGCGACTCACACCAAAGCTCCAATCAGAGCGATTTCTGTCTACTAGCGCACTGTCCAATCCCAGCGCGGCTTTTGTCTACGTCAGTTCGCTCCTGTTCTCATGTGACTAGCGCACTGTCCAATCCCAGCGCGGCTTTAGTCTACGTCACTTCTACTCTTCACCCCTCCTTTACAAAATTTTTCAGCAATTTCTTTTTCAACAATTCTTGTTAGTTACAACATTTTATCCACATTTCCATTGTCTGATTCGCTAAACCGAAAAGATAGCTTTGACCATTCACACAAGAATTCTGTATTTTCCAGTAGGCAGCGCTTACCTCTACCCTACCACAGAACTTTCAGTTTCATCGATAAAGTAGCACTTCCCTCTACCTTACCCTTCTTTCAAGCAAACGGTAAACCCATTTCTCTGGGGATAAGACACATGTGGAGACTATACTGCTCCTGAGAATTAAGGCCAGAGTTTCACAAGAAAACCGATCACTATTTCACTTACACACCTTTTATCCGCAAAATATCCCTAAATAACACAACCTGTGTTATTACCAAATTGAACTCAGACAGTGTAAAAATTCCATGCGACTTCTCTTGCCACACGTGTTCCACTTCCTACTTCCTAGAAGCGTGAACACTTACATATAACATAACGCGACTCAACAAAAAGTGTTAGACATAAACTTATCAATAATCTATAATCAAAAAATCAATAATCACCAAACTAATCTATAGTAACCATAACTCTGCTACCAAGAAATCTGATCCAGCGCTTACAATAAAAATAATTTCTCCTATTATGCTTTTGGTCATCCAGGTGGAATTATTTCTCTAACACACAAACACTATATCCATATGACGGTGGGGCCCATAACACCGCATATACATTCACTTACTCATTTGTTCCCTGGATTTCCTCCGTCATGAAACCTAGGAGAAAACGATTCACTGGAAGGAGACGGGATACCTCTTTTATAATGACACAATAATTCTCATTTGCTTTTAAGGTATTCCGCTCATTGGTCGATGGACCAACTAGTAGGAATCAGTTGATGGTGATTAAGACCAGCTCAATCACAATGAACTCTTTACCATTTCATTATTAATCATTATACTAAAGAAAATCACTGAGTCATTTGTTTAAAGAATAATATAGTTTATATAAAGTTTAGAATGCAGGAAATTTGAGATTAATTTATTATTCAGATCATTGCGTTTATCATCAATATAAGAATAGTTGTAATTTGCATGACACTTTTATTTAGACGGAAAATGAGGTTATCATACTAAGAACTCTATAGATCAACCTATCTATCTCTCGGGGAAATCCTAATAATTCTAATATAAATCTTATCAAATGCTAGTTCTTCTAAAGCAGCACCTTATACTCAACTGGAAAAGGAAAATAACAGCAGCAGCATCAGCTCGTCAGCATCAGCAACCGCAAACTCTCCCATCTACAGCATCTAACTTCTTCAGCATCTCCCGCAGCATCCCGCAGCATCTACTCCAGCATTCTAACAGCATTCTAACCCCTCCCACCAAGAGTAGGTCTTCTTATACCCTAATTCTAGCTTACAGCATAAAATGTTTCTTCTTTCATGGCGCGATTCATTCTCATTGGTCAAAAACTCAGGTCCCTATACATTTTAATCAAACTTCCTGGTCTTAACCAGTTCCGTGTGGAATGTCCATGCAAGCATCGTTTCCCACAGTTCATGCACTTGCTCATCCGTTTCGATCAGTCCAAATTGTTTCTTTTTCTGCAACAATTTGTATAATACAGTTCCTTCTATTGATTCAACCAGGCTTCTCACGCTTCTTGCTGATCATCTTGGCACACATCTGCTCAGAAGGGTCACAGCAGCCTTGACCATACTTTCATCTTAGCCTCTCGGCATCAGCACGTGATCATCCCTTTTCCACAGCCTCTCTCCTCTATCACATGGTCGCATCCGCTCATGCGCACTCTAGTAACTCGCGGCCATTTTATATTGCTGCTCGGCAGGCCTAAGCGCACTATTTTTAAAGACAAGAAAATGTTATTAAAACAAAGAAATATAAACCCTTTCGTTTCCCTCCCGTCTTTCTACGTACCCCAATTAGGTATTACCTAGCAGAAGCAACATATAAAGCTGTCCCTTACTTACCATCGCTTTATTTTGCAACCACACGTTTTATTCAAAGCACAAATCATGCATTTTATTATTATTTTAGTACGCAAAATATTATGTTATGTTAGAAACGTAAACAATTATTAGTTCATTACTTTGCACACTAAATTGCGTGTTATCCTTAACCCTTTACATACATTGTTGGTTATTTACTTGAACGAACATGTTTATTAATATTATACGAAAATATTAGGAGGTTAAAATTTTTATATTTACCCTGCTCCATCAACTGTGAGAAGTTGGCCTGGCATATGCTGTCCACTAATTATAGTGGGCACCTTGCACCAGTCCAAACAACCCCTTATTGGAGATAGGTTAAAGACAACCTTTATTGAAAGCTATCCTAGTGGTAGCTATGGAGAGCAGCCTTCAGGCTAAGTCTTGAAGGAATGTAAAGCAGCTTGTTTTACCAGTCTATAATCTCTTGAGTGACCAAATGAAAGAGGACCACACCAGGTATATATTCAAAATATATGTATTTATTGCTAAACACACCCCTCTAGTCTCTTTATGAGGCTAGAGTTCGAAGTACATAAATTATAAGTTAGTTATCTACAGTAATAGCACAAATACACGTTTGAGCCCTAGGGGCGTACCAAACCATATACCAATAAAGTGGTATAAGAACCACGACTGAGCTAGACACAAGGCCTAGAGCCTGTAGAAGTGCTTGGACCACAAGGAACCACCCAAGGTAGTGACACAGGGGACGCGTGCAGTGTATGAACACAGCCGCGAATCGCCATTAACTTCTATGGGGAAAGTCGCGATTAGAATTTAAAAGAAAAGGGACACTTAGAGGAGGACTTGGAGCAAACCCTTTGAGAACTAGGCTGTTCTAGTGTCAATACCCACGGGAGCACCGGAGTACTCGAGTTACCTCACCCAGGGGAGCCGGGTGCATAGGTGTCTTTCGGGGTCGGGTTTCGTCGTCGCTTTCAATGGCGATCTGCTGCAAAGTGCTGCTGGCGGCCAAGTCGAAAGTGTTCGGGTGGATCCAAAGGTGGATCGAAGATCTGAAGAACCTGAAAGCAGAGGGGACAGAGTCTGGGTCACTAGCCAGTGACCAGGAAGGCGATGAGCAGATGCCCACCGATGTCGAGTGCTTCAGGTAGGTTGACGGTCGTCTTGACTCTTCAGCCACGAGGTCCAGGAGGTGTCGATGATGACCAGGAGCTGGATTCGAGCTGTACCATGACGTCTGTCGATTGCAGGGGTGTCGGCGACTAGATTGGACCCAACAAGCCTTGGCAACAGCAAGTCTCGTGGAAATGGAAGAAGGACGATGTTGCAGACCAGCAAGGTCTGTGGGACTCACCCAGCGACGGTAAGTCAGGGCACACCTGGAGCAACCAGGGAGCCCAAGCAGAAAAAGATTGGCCTTCGGAAGGGCCTACTAGCCAACGGACTAGCGACCGCAAAGGAGCCTTGAGTCGACGCACGTGGAGCTGGCTCACAGGACACTCGTGGAGTGGAGGCCAGTGATCTTCGGTGCAGTTGGTGCTGGAGGCTGGGGCTACTCGGAGCCCAAAGCACGACTTTGTGGAAGACCCAGAAGAGGATGCACTTGCAAATGCGATCGGTGTCCAGGGGTCACTGTTCCACGTTACCCACAAGAGCTACGGGCCTCAGCTTTGCTGGGGACTCAGGGCAGCCTCGGGGAAGTCTGGAAATCCACCTCTGGTGATGCAAAGACTTCGGCGTCCAACGGGAGCTTCAGCGATGCAGACCGGACAATTGCTTCTTTGGTGCCTGCCAAGCAGGGGAGTCACTCCTCGACCCCAAGGGAGATTCTTCAGTCCTCTAATCTTAAAGTAGAGCATCGAAGGTCCAGGATTCTGTGTCAGAGTTTCGTCCAGGTAAATATAAAGTCCTAAGGACTGCGGTCCCATACTTATACTAAGGTAGGGGGTTGGACATACTCTGTGGCCCCACCTATGGGAGGCTCAGGGCAGAGGGGTGGTTACACCCCTTTCCCTTTGTCCAGTTTCGCGCCAGAGCAGGGGCTGGAAGCCCCTGAGCCGGTTTGAACTGGGGTATGCACAGGGACACCAAATGTGCCCCCAGTGCAGGACTTCAAAGCACCAGAGAGTGCTCCCGCCCAGCCCCAATACACACTATCCTGTCTGGGGAGGTGGTTACACCTCCCTGGGACAGGAAACCTATTGTCCAGGCCTCCCCTGCCGGAGTTTCGGTCAGCAGCAGGAGGCCAGACTCGTGTCTGTGGCAGCGGCATCCATTTTGTGATGCCAGGGCTCTGGAAAGTCAGTACCGGGTATACCGGTGTGTACATGCCTCTCCCTCTAGAAGGGTGGAATGCTACTCCCGCCACCAGAACTGGCGGGGGGGGTAGTATTCCAAGATGTTTGACACCAAACATGACATGTTTCCGTGCAGCCATCCCAAAGTTAGCATTTAGCGCAAGGTTATAATGCGCTTAAGAGTATATGGTCGGGCTGCACTACAAACAGCATCAGAGAAGGGTCTCCGAACGCTGCAGAGGGGCCCAGCTCATGCAGGGGCACCCTCTCACATAGGAACCACGCACTATTCCTTCAGGATTGATAAGGCCTGCCATAGGAGTGACTTATAGGTTTATATGTGTGTATGTATGTAGTGATATAGGTAGCCTATATCACAGTAAGGGGTGCATGCACCACCTTACCCAGGCTGCAGTAGCAGACCTGTGGTGTCAGTTTGGATGGCCTTCCAGGGGTGGCACAATACATGCTGCAGCCCCTGGTAGGCCTCTGAGGTACCTATGCCCTGGGTACATAGTATACCATATACTAGGGACTTATAAGGGCACTTCAGATTCCAATCAGAGATGTGCCTAAGGCACATGGAAACCATTTTAAAGAGGAAGCAGCTAGGCTGGGGTTCTGATTAGCAGGGCCCCAGCCAGACTAAGGTCGAAAAACAGTGAAGCATCAGCAAAAGTGGGTGTACCCATGTGAAGCAGATCCTACTCTCCTACACAACCCCCCCAAACGTAGGGACATTAAACTAACCTTGCCCAGTTAAGTCTTCATGTTCTAAGTGGAAGTACCTAGAGAGTCCATCTGCATTGGCATGGTTACTCTCAGGTCTATGTTCCACTGTGAAGTCCATCCCCTGTAGGGAAATGGACCACCTAAGCAGTTTGGGGTTTTCACCCTTCATTTGTTTTAGCCATAAGAGGGGCTTATGGTCTGTTTGAACAAGGAAGTGAGTACCAAACAAGTATGGACTCAACTTCTTCAGAGCCCAGACCACAGCAAAGGTCTCCCTCTCAATGGCTGACCAACGTTTCTCTCTAGGGGTCAGCCGTCTGCTAATAAAAGCTACTGGCTGATCCTGACCTTCATCATTCAATTGTGACAGTACAGCCCCTACCCCCAATTCAGATGCATCTGTTTGGACAATGAACTTCTTGGAGTAATCAGGACTCTGTAGATTGGGAGCAGTGCACATGGCCTGCTTTAGGTCATCAAATGCCTTTTGACAGCTAACTGTCCACTGAACCTTTTGGGCATTTTCTTGGAAGTTAAGTCATTCAGGGGTGTCACTATTGATCCATACCCCTTGACAAATCTCCTATAGTACCCAGTCAGGCCTAAAAAGGCTCTCACCTGAGTCTGGGTAGTTGGAGCAGTCCAGTCCATGATGGTCTGGATCTTGCTCTGCAGTGGTTGAACCTGGCCTCCACCCACAAGGTGGCCCAGGTACACAACCTGACTCTGCCCTATCTGGCACTTGGTGGCCTTGATAGTCAGGCCTGCTTTCTGCAGGGCCTGCAAAACATTTCTGAGGTAGACCAGGTGATCCTCCCAGGTGGAGCTAAAGACAGCAATATCATCTAGATATGCTGCACTATAGGCTTCCAGACCTGTAAGGACTGTATTCACAAACCTCTGAAAAGTGGCAGGTGCATTCTTCAGACCAAAGGGCATCACCACAAATTGATAATGCCCACTAGGGGTTGAGAATGCTGTCTTTGGCTTTGCATCATCAGCTAGTCTGATCTGCCAGTAGCCAGCTGTCAGGTCAAATGTGCTTAGATACTTGGCTGAGGCCAAAGTGTCTATTAGCTCATCTGCCCTTGGTATTGGATGGGCATCAGTCCTAGTGACTGCATTGAGACCCCTGTAACCTCATCTCTCTTTTCCCACCATTGGTGTGAGGTTTTGGCACAAGGACCACTGGACTAGCCCAAGGGCTATCTGAGGGTTCAATAACTCCCAAATCCAACATCTTCTGGACTTCTGTCCTGATACAGTCCCTGACATGGTCAGGTTGCCTATAAATCTTATTTTTAATAGGCAGACTGTCCCCAGTGTCCACTTCATGAGTGCACCAGGTAGTCTGACTGGGTGTCAGTGAGAATATGTGTCTGAACTGATTGAGCACCTGTCTGCAACCAGTCTGCTGCTGGGTAGTGAGGCTGCCTGCCAAGGCTACAACATCCACTGACCCATCATCAGGGTTCTGTGAGAGCAGGTCAGGGAGTGGGTCACTCTCTTCCTCCTGTCCCTCATCAGTAGCCATGAGCAAGCCCATGTCTGCCCTGTCCACATATGGTTTTAACCTGTTGACATGGAGAACCCTGTGGGGACTCCTGGGTGTTCCTAGGTCCACCAAATAGGTAACCTCACCCTTCTGTTCAACAATGGTATGGGGTCCACTCCATTTGTCTTGGAGAGCTGCTGGGGCCACTGGCTCCAACACCCACACCTTCTGTCCTGGCTGGTAAACAGTCAGTACATCCTTTTGGTCATGCCAGGTTTTTTGAAGTTCCTGGCTAGCCTCAAGGTTTTTAGTTGCCTTTTTCATATACTCAGCCATCCGGGAGCGGAGACCAAGTACATAGTCCACTATGTCTTGCTTTGGGGGCTTGAGAGGTAACTCCCATCCTTCCTTCACCAAGCACAATGGGCCCCTGACAGGGTGACCACACAAAAGTTCAAAAGGGCTGTAGCCAACCCCTTTTGAGGCACCTCCCTGTATGCAAATAAAAGGCAGGGCAAGAGTATGTCCCATCTTCGCCTAAGCTTTTCTGGGAGCCCTTTAATCATGCCCTTCAAGGTTTTGTTGAATCTCTCAACTAAACCATTGCATTGTGGGTGATAGGGTGTGGTGAACTTGTAGGTCACTCCACACTCCTTCCACATTGCTTTTAAGTATCCAGACATAAAGTTAGCACCCCTGTCTGATACAACCTCCTTAGGGAAGCCCACTCTTGAGAAAATTCCCAGGAGGGCTCTTGCCACCACAGGTGCTGTAGTGGTCCTAAGGGAATAGCCTCTGGGTACCTGGTGGCATGATCCACTACCACCAGGATAAACCTGTGCCCAGATGCTGTTTGGGGATCCATGGGACCAACAATGTCAATCCCCACCCTTTCAAAGGGAACCCCCACCACAGGTAGTGGTATCAGGGGGGCCTTTGTAGTGCCACCTGCCTTGCCACTGACCTGGCAGGTTACACAGGAGCAACAAAACTCCTTGGTGTCTTCAGACATGTGGGGCCAGTGAAAGTGAGGGACAATTCTGTCCCAAGTCTTGTTCTGGCCCAGGTGACCTGCTAAGGGAATGTCATGGGCTAGGGTCAATAGGAAGCCCCTGAACCTCAGAGGTATTACCAACCTCCTGGTAGCACCAGGCTTAGGGTCTCTACACTCCGAGTACAAGAGTCCATCATCCCAATACACAGTATGGGGACCACTATCTTTCCCAGCAGCCTCAGCAGCAGCTTGCTGTCTGAGGGGTTCAAGAGAGGGGCAGCTCTGCTGCTCCTGGCTCAGATCTGCCCTGGAAGGGCCCCCTGTCCCCAAGAACTCAACCTGGTCAGGTTCAAGCTCCTCTGGGACAGTTCCTTCCTCAGGACTGAGATCATCCCCCTCAAGAGACTGATCTTCCTTCTGAGCCAACTGGGAAGGCACTGCCTTTACCCTACTACTCCTCTTCTTGGAGGGCACTTGGTCTATTATTCCAGAATCCAAGGCCTGTTCAGTGTTAGACATTTTGGCTTGTGACCTGGTCACAGCAAACACATCTGCAGGGATGCCCAGCATTTCTGCATGGGTCCTGAGCTCCACTTCTGCCCAAGCTGAAGTTTCTAAGTCATTGCCAAGCAAGCATTCAACGGGTAGGTCTGCACTTACCACAACCTTCTTAAGGCCAGTTACCCCTCCCCAGGAGAAGTTAACAACTGCCAGAGTATGGTCTGTTCTGACGTTGCTAGCATTGGTCACTTGGTACATTTCACCAAGTATAATCTGCCCAGGATTCACAAGGTCTTGTGTCACCATGGTGACACTTGCCCCTGTGTCCCTAAATGCCAAAGCCTCTTTTCCATTGATTAAGGGCTGTTGCCTGTACTTGCCCAGATTACTGGGACTCACAGAGGAGGTCATATCCATGCCTCCATCACAGACTAGGACAGCCTGAGTGAGTTCTCTGACTAGGTCAGAGCTCATCTCCTTACCCAGGGTCAACCCTACTAAACCCTTGGCTTGTGTAGTCCCACCACCAACTGTAACTGCACTAGGGGGAGCAGGTGCCTTAGGGGCATTGGTGGGGGCTGGAGTAGAGTCTTTGGACTTGGTGCAATCACTGGTCCAGTGGGTCTTTTGCTTACAGACCTTGCACCATGGTTTCCTTTGGCCTTTCCCTTTGGTAGACTGTGAATCCCCACCTGAAGAAGATTTTTGGGGGCCTTGTGAAGACTTTTGATCTTTAGCCTTCTCCCCACCCTTAACAGAGGTTTTCGAATCTTGCTTCTTAGGGTCACCACCTTGGTTCTGTACCTTCTGCCTCACCCTGGTTCTGACCCATTTGTCTGCCTTCTTTCCCAATTCTTGGGGAGAGGTCAGATCAGAGTCCACCAGGTGCTGATGCAACAGCTGATTTTGACAGTTATTAAGAATCTGCTCCCTCATGATCAGATTGTACAATCCTGTGAAGTCACACACCTTACTGCCCAATAACCAACCTTCCAGAGCCTTGGCAGAACAATCAACAAAGTCCACCCAGTCTTGAGTCTGTGCTTTTTGGGTATCCCTGAACTTTAACCTGTATTGTTCAGTGGTTAGGCCAAACCCATCAATTAGAGCACTCTTCAAGACTTTGTAATTATCAGCATCCTCCTCTCTAACAGTGAGGAGCTTGTCTCTACCTTTGTCTGCAAAGGAGAGCCACAAGATTGCTGCCCACTGCTCCTGAGGGACCCTCTGTACTTTACAGGCCCTCTCTAGAGCAGTTATCCATTTGTGGATGTCATCCCCACTCTGGTAGGGAGGGACAATCTTGCTCAGGTTTCTATGGTCATAAGACCTTTCCCTATCTTTGGGGAAACTGCTGCCACCATGGGACTCTAGTCCCAACTTTGTCTCTCTCTATAGAGATCTAGGGACTCCCTGTCTATAGCCAATTGCTGTTTTCTGAGGTCAAGCTGGGCTTGCTCATACTGAATCAGTCTCTTTCTCCTCTCATGAGAGGATTCCCTCCTATGAGAGGAGACAGAGGTCCCTATTGAGGTGTCAGAGTGGTTGGACTCCTGAGAAGGAGACCTAGACCTTCTGGGCACACTCAGAACTCTTCCTGGGGGGACAAAGGGGAGGTCAGTCTGATCCTCCTCCTCCTCCTCCACAGGAGGAATTGGGTTTTCCAGGACAAGGTCATTTTCACCTTCCTGGCCAGTTTCAGAGGGGGGGGCCTGGGTTTCTTCACCCCTGGCCCCTTCTTCATCTTCTGCCCCACCCTCTTTGCCTACCCCTTCAGACCCTAGGGGCCTGCTGAGATCATCAGCTAGTAACACCTCCCTGAGGTGTTGGATGCTGGCACTTTTGCCTGCCTTCAACTTCCTAGTATTGCATAATGCTCTCAATTCCAAGAATGGGAGTTTATCATACTTGGAGGGAAGAAGCCCACTGGCTTCTGGCGAGGACTCACTGGGTCCTGGCTTTGAAGACATTACTAGTGAGGTGTGGTGTATGCACTACCTACTCTAGTGTGGCCTACTAAACTCTCTTGAGTTGTAGAAAGGTGTGCTATCCCTTAACACACAACTCTAAGTTCAGTAGAACTTACTGTATTACTAAGCTTGATTTATATGTACCTTAGGTACCCTTAGTGGTTTTCAGTTGATCAATTCAATTGAGATTATCTGGTAAAACAATAGCAAGCTGGAATCCCACACGCTGCACACCAATGTGAGAAGTTGGCCTGGCATATGCTGTCCACTAATTATAGTGGGCACCTTGCACCAGTCCAAACAACCCCTTATTGGAGATAGGTTAAAGACAACCTTTATTGAAAGCTATCCTAGTGGTAGCTATGGAGAGCAGCCTTCAGGCTAAGTCTTGAAGGAATGTAAAGCAGCTTGTTTTACCAGTCTATAATCTCTTGAGTGACCAAATGAAAGAGGACCACACCAGGTATATATTCAAAATATATGTATTTATTGCTAAACACACCCCTCTAGTCTCTTTATGAGGCTAGAGTTCGAAGTACATAAATTATAAGTTAGTTATCTACAGTAATAGCACAAATACACGTTTGAGCCCTAGGGGCGTACCAAACCATATACCAATAAAGTGGTATAAGAACCACGACTGAGCTAGACACAAGGCCTAGAGCCTGTAGAAGTGCTTGGACCACAAGGAACCACCCAAGGTAGTGACACAGGGGACTCACGGGGGACGCGTGCAGTGTATGAACACAGCCGCGAATCGCCGTTAACTTCTATGGGGAAAGTCGCGATTAGAATTTAAAAGAAAAGGGACACTTAGAGGAGGACTTGGAGCAAACCCTTTGAGAACTAGGCTGTTCTAGTGTCAATACCCACGGGAGCACCGGAGTACTCGAGTTACCTCACCCAGGGGAGCCGGGTGCATAGGTGTCTTTCGGGGTCGGGTTTCGTCGTCGCTTTCAATGGCGATCTGCTGCAAAGTGCTGCTGGCGGCCAAGTCGAAAGTGTTCGGGTGGATCCAAAGGTGGATCGAAGATCTGAAGAACCTGAAAGCAGAGGGGACAGAGTCTGGGTCACTAGCCAGTGACCAGGAAGGCGATGAGCAGATGCCCACCGATGTTGAGTGCTTCAGGTAGGTTGACGGTCGTCTTGACTCTTCAGCCACGAGGTCCAGGAGGTGTCGATGATGACCAGGAGCTGGATTCGAGCTGTCCCACGACGTCTGTCGATTGCAGGGGTGTCGGCGACCGGATTGGACCCAACAAGCCTTGGCAACGGCAAGTCTCGTGGAAATGGAAGAAGGACGATGTTGCAGACCAGCAAGGTCTGTGGGACTCACCCAGCGAGGGTAAGTCAGGGCACGCCTGGAGCAACTAGGGAGCCTAAGCAGAAAAAGATTGGCCTTCGGGAGGGCCTACTAGCCAATGGACTAGCAACCGCGAAGGAGCCTCGAGTCGACGCACGTGGAGCTGGCTCACAGGACACTCGTGGAGTGGAGGCCAGTGATCTTCGGTGCAGTTGGTGCTGGAGGCTGGGGCTACTCAGAGCCCAAAGCACGACTTCATGGGAGACCCAGAAGAGGATGCACTTGCAAATGCGATCGGTGTCTAGGGGTCACGGTTCCACGTTACCCACGACAGCTACGGGCCTCAGCTTTGCTGGAGACTCAGGGCAGCCTCGGGGAAGTCTGGAAATCTACCTCTGGTGATGCAAAGACTTCGGCGTCCGACAGGAGCTTCAGCGATGCAGACCGGACAATTGCTTCTTTGGTGCCTGCCAAGCAGGGGAGTCACTCCTTGACCCCAAGGGAGATTCTTCAGTCCTCTAATCTTAAAGTAGAGCGTCGAAGGTCCAGGATTCTGTGTCAGAGTTTCGTCCAGGTAAATCTAAAGTCCTAAGGACTGGGGTCCTATACTTATACTAAGGTAGGGGGTTGGACATATTCTGTGGCCCCACCTATGGGAGGGTCAGGGCAGAGGGGTGGTTACACCCCTTTCCCTTTGTCCAGTTTCGTGCCAGAGCAGGGGCTGGAAGCCCCTGAGCCGGTTTGAACTGGGGTATGCACAGGGACACCAAATGTCCCTGTGGATAAAGGGGTAGTGCGGTGTTGATACTGCTGGACTTGTCCGCGGCCTTTGACACCGTGCCCCATGACCGGCTTTTGTGCAGGTTAGCCGAGTGCGGCATTGGCGGCGCGGTGTACAATTGGTTTGCCTCTTTTTTGTCTGAGCGGCAGCAGGAAATCTGGTCCCCGCCCTTTACAGCTGTTATTCCCTCAATGCAAGTGGGTGTCCCGCAGGGCGCTATTTTGAGCCCTACGCTTTTTAACATCTATATGGCCCCACTTGCATGTCTGGCTGAGTCACACGGAGCGAAGATTATTTCTTACGCTGATGATACTCAATTACTGTTCACGTGTGACAAAGGGGCGAATTTTCAGGGAATGGAGATAAATAGATGTTTAACTGAGGTTTTTTCCTGGTTGCAACTTAATCAACTTAAGTGTAACCCTGAAAAGTCAGAAATCATGTTTTTTGGTTGTCCCCCATGCGTCGACTGGAGCTCATGGTGGCCGTGTGACATGTCTCCTCCGGCTGCTCCAGTCGACACAGTAAAAAACTTGGGAGTTAAGTTGGACACTAGTCTATCAATGAAGTCCCATATCCAAACTGTTGCTGGTACCTGTATCGGGCTGATTAGAATGGCAAAAACTTCCTTCCTCTACTCCCGGTCGAATCCCGGAAGATCGTAGTGCAAGCCTTAATTACATCTAGGTTGGATTATGTAAATATCTTGTATCTGGGGCTCCCTGAATATTTGCTCAATCGGCTGCAGGTTGTTCAGAATGCCGCAGCCAGAGCTATCCTTATGGTTAGCCCCAGAACACGCATGTCGCCTCATCTGAAAGCACTACACTGGCTCCCGGTGAGAAAGAGGATTCAGTTTAAGGCTTTGGTGTTTGCCTATCGTGCTTTCTACGATACGGGTGCGGTCTATCTGAGAAGTAGGATCCAGCACTATCAGCCTCAACGTGTTTTAAGGTCCTCGGGACAATCCCTGATGGTGATTCCCAAATTCACTCGTTCTCGGATTGGAGGTCGTTCCTTCCAGGTTCAAGCGGCCTGTCTATGGAACACCCTGCCCCTTCATCTTAGACTGACTCAGGACTTGCTGTCCTTTAGAAGACTACTTAAAACATGGCTGTTCCAACAATAATACGATGGTAGGTTAGGTTGGGGTTTTCTGTCTGGTGGTTTTTGGAGATTAGCGCCGGGACACTCTTTGTGAGTAACCGTGCGCTTTATAAATCCCTATTTCATTTCATTTCATTTCATTTCATGTGCCCCCAGTGCAGGACTTCAAAGCACCAGAGAGTGCTCCCGCCCAGCCCCAATACACACTATCCTGTCTGGGGAGGATGTTACACCTCCCTGGGACAGGAAACCTATTGTCCAGGCCTCCCCTGCCAGAGTTTCGGTCAGCAGCAGGAGGCCAGACTCGTGTCTGTGGCAGCGGCATCCATTTTGTGATGCCAGGGCTCTGGAAAGTCAGTACCGGGTATACCGGTGTGTACATGTCTCTCCCTCTAGAAGGGTGGAATGCTACCCCCGCCGCCAGAACTGGCGGGGGGGGTAGTATTCCAAGATGTTTGACACCAAACACGACATGTTTCCGTGCAGCCATCCCAAAGTTAGCATTTAGCGCGAGGTTATAATGCGCTTAAGAGTATATGGTCGGGCTGCACTACAAACAGCATCAGAGAAGGGTCTCCGAACGCGGCAGAGGGGCCCAGCTCATGCAGGGGCACCCTCTCACATAGGAACCACGCACTCTGCCTTCAGGATTGATAAGGCCTGCCATAGGAGTGACTTATAGGTTTATATGTGTGTATGTATGTAGTGATATAGGTAGCCTATATCACAGTAAGGGGTGCATGCACCACCTTACCCAGGCTGCAGTAGCAGACCTGTGGTGTCAGTTTGGATGGCCTTCCAGGGGTGGCACAATACATGCTGCAGCCCCTGGTAGGCCTCTGAGGTACCTATGCCCTGGGTACATAGTATACCATATACTAGGGACTTATAAGGGCACGCCAGATTCCAATCAGAGATGTGCCTAAGGCACATGGAAACCATTTTAAAGAGGAAGCAGCTAGGCTGGGGTTCTGATTAGCAGGGCCCCAGCCAGACTAAGGTCGAAAAACAGTGAAGCATCAGCAAAAAGTGGGGGTACCCATGTGAAGCAGATCCTACTCTCCTACAATGCCTCTCACTGTAAGAGAGTGCCTCTGCCCCTGCCCTACGATGCCTGGGTGAGAGAAGGCATTGGAGACCACGAAACTGAGAGAGTTTCGCAATTCCTTCCGTTCTCAGATGCTCAATTGATTTGGACGCAAACAGAGGCAGAAAATGATGCTGTGTTAAACGAAGCAGTTCCTCCAAAAATAAGGGCTGCTCAGGGTTCCACCTTATCTGATCCCCCGGAACCCGAGTTCCAGTCCTCAATGTTTCCTGAATTTCAGATTCTACTGCGAGATGAGACAGTGCCTGGAAAGGACAGGTATAATTTGCGTCCTCGACAGAAAGGTAGTGCGCCAAAAGAAAAGTGAGTGTAGTTAGGGATGGACTTCATTGCATAAGACAAGTAAAAAGGTCTCCTGTTTTTGCATCTTCCTGTTAGATTAGGGATCAGAAGATTGATGCACTGCCTGTGATGCAGGACAGGATAAGTTGAGGGTATCTTCCAAGGAGGGAGAGTGCCCTATCCTGAGAACAGTGAACAATTGTCGACGAGCTGCAAGGGTGTGGCTCCACCGTCGTGTGCTCAATAGCACTACTGAGGATTGGACGATAGAAGCCTGCCAGGGAGGCTTGGAACGGACAGTGATTCTTGACCCTTTTTTTTTGTTTTTTGTGTGCTTTTTCTCCATAATTGGCTCCATCTTAAGTCGTTTTTTCCTCTGACGCTTTAATCTGTGAAAATAATTATAGAAAAACTTATCTTTTTGGTCGCCCCCTTGTAGCAGATGAACAAGGTCTTGTTGCTCTACGCCCAGAGCGGGTTGGTTTTGCATGGTTGCTCAGGAAAAGGATCTTTTGGGTTGTAGTTATGTTACTGTTCCTATCGGGGGAGGGGGGTTGTTCTGGGTAATGGAGTGCTCTGGAGTTACATCGTCATGTGTCCTGTATCAAGCGGTTTCCCTTGGATCGTCAGAAACGCACTATGCACAGTAATGTTTTTCTGGATACCCACTGGAAATTCTTTGGGGATAACATAGCTTGTTATCGTACTGATTCTGTTACAAGTTTATGGACAGCTTATCCCCTATCATTGGTGAATTACACATATGTTCGTCCCCCCACCTTTGTAGAGGTAAAAGGTGAATTTGGTTTGGGATACCCTGGACCTTGTCTATATTATAGAAAACCAAGAGGTACAGGGTATCCGGGATGTATGCCTGAAATGTATTGTGGTGATTTATATTTCAGCAAACGGAATATCACACTGACAGGATGGCATTACCAAAATTTGACTGTCACTCAAGAGGCAGGAATATATCCTGCGTGTTGTCCTGAATTAAATAGTACTGATACTTATTTGTATCTTAACTTTTCTGGAGAAATCGTATACAAAAATATCCTACGTTTAGGAAAAAAGGATGACCCTAGTATGAGAGGAATGAGCACTAGATATGCTCCATTGGATTACCAAGGTCCACTCTATGCACACCCCGGTTTCTATTTTCTATCCAATGGCACATATTCTAATATGTACAATGGTACAGAGGAAGTAGCTTTGGGAATGGTACTACCTATCGGGGTCCCTTGCAGGCATAGTAAACCAAATATAAGATGGGTAAAAGAACTTTGACTAAGGAATTCTGCGAAGGAGTTACAGATTTGGAAGTTAATAATTATAGCAATGGTATTACTTTCGGGTACATCCTTTCTTCCATTATCACATTCAGTGGTACTGCTATGGCCAGAGGTGAACGTGCCAGAGAGTATTTTGGGTGTAAATTACAGATTTTATCCAATTCAACAGTGGCAGCTTTGCGGGATATCACCACTCAGAAAGTATGCGCATATACTCCGAACAAACAAGGTATGCTGTAGATTTTATTCTAGCTAAGAATGGTGGAGCATGCGCTGATCAGTGTGTGGTCAGCATCACGAATATGGAGAAGAATATTACCCAACATATTTTAGACATTTTGGAGAACGTTAATGGCATGGAGAGCGGCAATGGGAGTTGGTCCTTGTTTGGTGGTTGGGGCTGGATTTTAGAGAAAGCGATATATTTCATTGTTATTCTAATTTGCTGCTGTGTCCTGATACAGTGTCTTCCATTATGTTGTTCATATTGTGCCGCCTATCTTACACCCAATTCAATTCTGCTTCTGATGGTATTTGTGTTGCTGATGATTAATACCACAATTCGTTTTCAGTGAACTTTATTACTATATGTGATAATATTTGACCACATTATTGTTTATCCAATAAAGTTTCTTTTAGTTATTAGAATTGTAAAGACCCTTACCTGATAGCTCAAATAAAGATGATTTAGCTAATAAATGCTAAAAGGAGGGTCTGATAGAATTGAATCGTAGTTTTTCTTTTTACTCGTGTTTTACTTTATGTTTTGTTAGCTTTGATTATAATCTGAGGGTCATCTCTGGGGTTGGTGTTCTTCAGGTGTTAGATTCCAACTTTGCTTATTTTTCTTTTTCTTGATTGTGGGGTTGTTAATTAAGTATTATGCGGTTCATATCCTCCACCATGATTTCTTGAAATAGATCAATTTTATTGCCAGGTGGGAGTTGTGGGCAAAAGATGGATTGTGCTCTTAATCCACTATCACGTCCTTTCCATGTGGCAATGCCCAGATGGGTGCAAAGTTGTCTATCTGATTCAAGGGATTGTTGTAATTCAATACCTCTGGGTTCCTGGTCCTTTTCTAATTCAATTAGAGTTCTTAAGGTGGATATATCCTTTTGACATAAGTGTGATGTTTCCATACTTGTCACCATTGATGATGATTGAATTGGTGGTCTATTTTCAAAGTGTTTTTTAAGTTTGAGTTTGCGACAAAACTTATATATGTCAATGCGGTAGTTTGGAATATCGATGTCATGGTTTGGGCAAAAAGTGAGACCTTTATTAAGCAGTGAGTTCTGATCGGACTTAAAATTTTATCTGAGATATTGATGACTAGGTCCTTTTTGATCATAGTCTTATTTAATTTTGCTTGTTCTTTCCTCTTCCTTTTTTGAATTTTACTACGTTTTCTGCTTCTTCTGATTGTGGTTTGCTTTGTCCTCTCCCTCGTAGTGTTCCTCTTCCTCTTCCTCTTTGCTGCATTATCATTTGGACTAGTCCCATCTCCCCCAAAAATCCAAATTGGATGTACTCGGTTCATCATCAGCCAAACTTATGTCAGAACTATCCACAGTTCCTGTTGTCTCATATCCAGCACATTTGTCCATTACTGCTCTATTTCTATACAAATCATACTTTCTAGCAAATGTATATATCCGCCCGTTGGCATATTCTAATCGGTCTCTGTTGAATTTGCTAGCTTTTCTTTTTTCCACATCTGTTTCATGTTTGTTGATTTTTTTCTCCATTGTTTCAATCAAATCCTTCTTTTCATCATTTGAAGGATATTTAGCTAATTCCTCCTCTAGTTCTTTAATTTTTGCAGTTATTTTCTCCAGTTTCCTTTCTGCATGTATAATCAGAGTTCTCATTATTTTATTTATTTATTTGAAGAGTTTTATATAGCACTGGCTAGACCCGGAGGTATCAGAGCGCTTTACATGTGGATCAGTGAGTTACAAGTTACAGGTTACATCTGTTACAATAGCATAGTCAAACATAGGACAAAAAAGCAAAGTTACGGTAATTCGTCAGAGGGGGAGGGGGAAGGAAGGAGACATAGCAGGGAGACGGGGAGGAACTATGCCCAATGTCCGGCTGGGTAGGTGACGGCCGAGGGAGTGAACCAGGGCCGATCTCCTCTATAGCTGTCTAAGCAGCTCCACCGGGCATCGGCCATATTGCCCCGAATCCGCTGTCAGGATAAAGATCAGGGTTAAACATAGGACGAAAAAAACAAAGTTACAGTAATACGTCGGGGGGAGGGGGAGGAAGTAGACAAAGCAGGGAGACGGGGAGAAACTGTGTCCAATGTCCGGCTGGGTAGGTGAAGGTCGAGGGGGTGAACCAGGGCCGATCTCCTCTATAGCTGTCTAGGCAGCTCCACCGGGCATCAGCCATATTGCTCGGACTCCGCTGTCAGGGTAATGAACAGAGATTAGTCTGAAAAAGACAAATTCAAACGAGGGAGAAGAAGAGATGAGAACCGCATTCAGATCTAAACCTAGGTGAGAATGGGGGAACAATCATTGGTGTCAGATTGCCATTGTTTGATCAGGTCTTTGTCCAGGTCATTCAGAGTAGGCATTATTAGGATTCTCAATCCTCTTGGTACTCTCTTGAATTCAATATATTTCTCCAGGGTGGCCTTCTCCCACCATTTGTTAACTTCAAAAATACGATTTTGTTGCAATTCCCTGATCACCACTGCAATTGTTCTCTTGGTTCCAACTCCATGGATTGCATTAGTATTAGTGCTAATTGATGGTGCTGTATCGTTTAATAATTCACTGACTCGTAATGTTCTGTTCCTGCTTCTCTCTGCCATGTTAAGAGAGAATGAGGATGTTGATAACAATTCCCTTGTTGAGCCACTACAGTGTGCCCTTTAAATTGACTCTCTACCGGTGCGAGTTACACCCTTCTCTGTTGTTCTTGCAACACTGTTGAAGGTTTGCAAGAATCGAGGAAATGCTTGTGTCCAATCACTAATGGTGTTCCTGGATATTTGTTATTCGAAAACCGAGAGGATGGGAATTACCAAGTTACCCAGGCAGTTTTGTAGATTCGGCCGCCGCTTACTCCCCCAACTCGGTTCAGTCCGAGCGGTTTTCCTATGCGCGTGGTTCAGCAGTGAGCCGCCTCCCGTGCACCGCCCCGCAGCGTTTGGGCTGCTGCTCACAGAGCCTCCCCACGCCTTCGTACTCACCGCTGGGATTTTCGCTGGCCGCCGTGCACCAAATTCCAGCTTCAGCAGACGCACGGTCAGTTTTAGTGTCAAGCAGAGGCGTCGGCAGGTTTAAATCTCCATGTGTCATCAGCTGCAAAGTTTCCCAGTATGTGTGCTTAACTTTTTTAAATTAAGTTTATTTATTAATTTTTTTAAATTTATACTAAATTTACTTAATTTTTTATATTGATTTTATCTAACATATCTAATATTTATTATTGTATTTTATATATATATATATATATATATATATATATATATATATATATATATATATATATAAATATATATATATACACACAATTCGATATTTTGTACAACTATATTTTTTACATCAATATTTTTTATTCTATGTTTTTGTACTTACCTGTTTAAGTATAGGAAGTCGATATTTTTGCACTCTATATTTTGCCATCGATATTTTTTACTTCTATATTTTTAACATCGATATTTTGTCAGTGAACCAAAACCGACACCTAGACCCATGCAATATGAAGCTTTCGAAGAATGGGAACATGAAGCCCATCGGAGAGACAAAGAGAAATATCAAGGCAGATATAAGAATACTTTAAATAGATATGCAGAAGCGAAATGAGACTCACAGAAAAAGATTTGGAGACAGGATGTTGCCATGGGTGCCCAAATGTATCCTGTAATGGTAGCTGAGAATAAGGAAGGAGAAAAATGTAAACAGAAAAAAAAACATATCGAGGAGCCACAAACACAGGTTCTCACATTAACAGAAGAGAATTTGGATGAAATAGATGACAAATTGTTGAATGAGTTATTGTTGAATAGATCTCCACCTTATAAAGAAGAACAATAATTCAGAAACAAACCCGGTATGACCCCAGAAGCACCACCTATCACCTTAAAATTGGGTCATAGAAATATCTTTTTGTCTGGAGGACAACCCCTAGAAGAAGCAGGATTTCCTAATTCTGCTATAACAAATAGTCCAGATGCACTATCGTTCCAGTTACCATAGGTCCAATTGTCTCATTATATCAGACAGGATGAGGAGTTTCACAAGTACATGTTATAACGATACCTAGTGGGACAGCAGGAGAAGATCATTCCTCACAAGAGATGAATAAGAAGGTGGCGGATCAGGATCAGAATGCATCATTCACATGAGAGAAAACTGTAACACAAAGGAGTGATGAGGGGATGGGAGAAAGAGTGAAAAACACCATAGAGGGGAAGTAGAATCATTAATTAACATTTCAGAGTAAAGTTTTGAAACACCAAGTAGAGGTCCCCAGGTAATAACAGGAAAGGTTGTACAAGTGGGAAATCAAAGATTAAAGGTTCATGTAACATGACGAACAGGAGAAACTAGTGGAGAGTCTCAGAGACAGGAGACAGGTACATCAATAGGGCCATCACCAGAGGAACTTGATGACTGGATTAGGGACATTATTCCTACAGCTAGTGCAAAGGGTAATGTGGGTCGAGAAGAAAAATTTGTGAAAAATGATGTCCATACTAATATAGACCTAAGCAGACTAAAAGTGGAATTGGAAGAAATTATATTGGGAACAATTAGTCCAGAAAGATTGGAAAATTAATGTGATGAAGTATTATTATTCATGTGAAAGGATATAACACGAAAGGCTAGGAATACTCATGAAAGATTTGCTGAGGTAGCTCAAAAATATGGAGTAGATGTAGAGAAATCCAAAGCTTTACAAAAAACATATCGATTGGATTTTAATGACAAAGATCTAGAAAGTCTAAACCCTTCAGGAAAGAGGTTACAGATTAAAGAACTGTTAACTACCTTGAAACGATGGGGAGAAGTAGAAAGATGGGAAGGCAGATGGGCCAAAAAGAAAGAAGATGTGGGCGATGGTTTTGCCTCTATACCCAATGATGGAAAAAGAGAAGGGAGAGGCAGAAGCAACAGCATATCCTATGAGAGAAGTACCAGGAGGAGGATATGTTCATGTCTCTTGGAGTAGACAGGATATTTTGTCCTTTACAAATGACTTTCCAAAATTGAGGGAGAAGCCTTTTGAATGGTATAAGCAAGTGGGAAGATTTGTAAAGGTTTCAAAGGTTTTGTTGAAAGATTTGGACACTGTTTGATATTGTAGTTCCAACTGATTTGTGGACTGAATGTCAAATTGCAGTTGATTGGCCAGAAACAGAGCCAGCAAGAGATTAAAAATCTAGTGCGCCATCCGTGGAAGTGATTAGAAAGTATAATCAGGTTATTACTTATCTGAAAGGAAAGATTTCGCCGAAAGAAACTGATTGGGTAAAAATAGACAGAACTAAACAGTAATTAAAGGAGACAGTGTGTGCATATTACAAAAGGCTTTTGCAGGCATTTAAGCAATATAGCGGAATCGAGAATGTAACCGAAAAAGAAATGGGACATTTTGTGTATCAGTTTGTGTATGGCTTAAGACCTGAGATAAGTGCCATGATACAACAACATTTGATTTGTTGGCAGAGTAAGCCCATTGATGAGATTCTTCGTTATGCGAAATACCGTGGAGTTGACATTAATTCACATCACAAGAAATTAAAAGAGAAATTGATGCTGGCACAAATGAGAGCAGCCAAGAAAGGATATGTGGGTTTTGATTCTGATTCTTTAGGCATGGTACAGGAAAATGGTCAGACGACTACTGGAATGCGAGGTGTAGCAGGAAGTTCGTGACGGACTTTTGTGCCTTAGGGAAGAGGAAGGGGATCACAAATAGATGCGTTGAAAAAGACTTATCCAGGTCACATTTGCGGCAAGTTTGGGCATTGGAAACGTGAGTGTAAGTTTAACACAGTTAATCAGGCAGAAGGACAGAGAGTTACAAGTGGAGTTTTACAGCCACAGGTAAATAATAAAATGCAGAATCAATCAGTGCAAAAATTGAGAGGTCAAAATCAGTATATCCTGCAAGCTCCTATGCCTCAATTGAATGGACAGGTACATAGTACAATGCTAATATGGGTTTCCATACCAATGATCAGGTAAATTTGAATGTTCAAGTGGCATCACAGTACTTGTTGCAGACTGATGACAGTGACACGGAAATGTCCCAATGATGATGCCTGAGAGGAGAGGAAGAATGCATGCTTGGCGCATCCATAGTGGTAGATCAGAATGGTCCCCCTATGTGGATGGCAAGCTAATGGAACACCTATTTCATTCCTTGTAGACATTGGTGCTACCTGTTTCACTGTGAGAACTGTGGAGATTCCCAACTTACCCCTCTCGGGAGAAAGAATCCAAGTTGTAGCAGTATCCAACCCATTGATATCGACCCAAGTGACAGAACCTGTACAAGTACAAATTGGGTCTTTTGAAGATTTACACAAGTTTGGGGAGTACATTTAGTAGGGCGAGACTTAATGTGTACAATGAATTGTTCCATTTATTGTACTCCAAAGGGAATAGAATTAAGGGTGGGCGTAGTTCGCGAAGTAATGCTTCGCGAAGCTACGCAAAGTGCAGTTCGCGCTACGCAAGCTTCGCGTAGCACTACGCGAACTGCGTAGCGCACTGTTCGCAATGATTGCACAGTGCCGGATGCTTGTCCGCACTGTGCAATCATTGAAAACGGCAACTTGCACAGTGCGAGCTGTCTTTACTGCCGCTCGAGTAGATTTTTACTCGAGCGGCAGCTTTCAACGCGGACTGGTAGTTTCTCATCGCGAGCGGTCGCAAGCATACGCGACCACTCGCAATGAGAAACCTGACCTCCCGCGTTGAGAATCTCGCCGGGAGGTTTATTTTCCACGCTCGCGATCGGCAACTTGATGTTGCTGATCGCGAACGAGGAAAAAGTCTCGCCGGGATGTCATTTTGCTTGCTCGCGGTCGCCAACTTGACGTTGAGGACCGCGAGCAAGCAAAAAATGACCGCGGCACTACGCTACGCTACGCTACGCGTGTTCGCACTGTGCTACGTGCAATTCGCGTTGTGCGAAGTAGCGCAAACTTCGCAAACTACGCGAGCGTAGCGTAGCACTTCGCCCAGGGTTAAATAGAATTCCATACAAAAGATGAAGATGTGGTTGTAAATTTCCACGAACAGAAGACAGGATGCAGGAAAAACTATTAGGTAAGTTTATTGAATTAAGGAGATGAGCCGTGAAGCACCTTCTCCAAGCCTGGGCCAACCGTCCTAGTGTGGAATCTTGGCCACACATTTCGTGTTCCAGATTCCACCCAAGAACTGCAGGACACCACACATCCCCCTTTGTTAACAAAGATTTACAAAAGTAAATAAGGAACACAACAAGAACATAAAAAACAATATTCATGAATAAAAGTATACACACATGCTGAGCCCGAAGGTACATAAAATTTACAGACCCATATGATAATCATTGCACCATGCCGGTCTCGGTCTCACAACATTGTGCCCTTGCACATTTCTTGGTTGATGACAGAACTCTTTCCGCCAATTCATGTTGTCACGCACAGCCTTGGGACCAGAGCTGTCATTGTCTGGCCATAACCACAGAGGAACTTTCACAACTTTGGACAAACTCCAGACATTGCCATCAGTTAGCTCCACCACCTGCTTCCCAACCCTGACAACTTTCATGGGAGCCAAAAACCTAGCTTCGCCAGATCTCACCATTCTCCCCTTCACAAGTACCCAATCATTCACACTCAAAGGCGGCATTAAATTGTTATCTTGTAAAACTAGTGATCGTCAATAGCTTCTTTTCTGTTGTCTTCCTTCCTACAAACTAAATCCTTCAACCATCTCTGACTCAAATTACACATACTCTTCCTTGCCATCCTTTTTTCAAAAGGAGACAAATCACCATTGCTTCTGGGCGTGTTGCTGGAACTCCAAAGTAACTCTTTAATAGCCTGATGACAACTTTTTCTATTGCTAATGGCAAGCAGTATGCCTTCTTTTAACACCTTAATCCACCTTTCCACAATACCATTGCTTTGGGGATAATAGACTGAGGAGCGCTTGTGTGCAATACCATGACTCTCAAGGAACACCTTCATCTCATTGGACGTCAACTGCACCCCATTGTCCGTAAGCAGTAACTCAGGAAAGCCCTCCCTTTCAAACACTTCATTCAAAAATTGGATAACAATTCTTGAAGTAATTTGCAGAACAAGCTTAACATCAGGCCACTGGGATAATTGGTCAATCAGAACAAGGCAAACATGGGGTTGCGGCAAATACACATGGGTCCAGCAATGTCAAAAGACACCCTCTCCCACACCCAAGATGGCCTTGAAACAGGTAAGCGTTCATACACAACAGTTTCTTGGGATTTGTCGCTAACACTGCATTCAACACAGCATCTGACCTTCCTTTCAATAAGACCTATCCACCGCAGGCCACCAAAATTCGCTTCTAATCCTACTCTTCATACTAGTCATACCGGGATGACCCTCATGTGCCATGTCTAAAACAGTTTGTTTGAGATCCTCAGCCACGACCAGTTGCAGACCTCTCATTAAAATGTCATTTTGAACAGACAATTCTGGTACCACATGAGAAAAGGTAAAAGGCTTTAGGGTAAGTCAGTTTTCCTAGGCCAAGATGACTTGACAAAACACACAACCTTTTTAAGGTTTTCATCATTATCACAAGCTAATCTCCATTGATTTTCTCTGATACATCCCTTAGACACTTCACAGATGGACACAACCTTTACCAAATCACAATCATCAACAACAACACTATCATCCTTCACTGGTAATCTTGACAGACAGTCTGCGAGGACATTTTTTTACCCCGGGAACATATTCAACTTTGAAATGAAAATCTTGCAGTTTGTATTGCCATCTGTCAATCCTGGGAGGAGCTTTACCACAACCTTTTGTTGTAAACAAATCCACAAGCGGACGATGATCAGTCCTTACTCTGAAAACAGTGCCATAAACATACTTCCGAAAATATTCAATGCCCCACCAACACGCAAGTGTTTCTTTTTCCAAAGTGGAATATTTGCTCTCAGCACCTCTTAATGGCCTGGATGCAAAAGCAATGGTGACTAAACGTCCCTCCTGATTCTGTATAAGAACAGCACCAATCCCAACATTGCTGGCATCTGGAACAATAACAGAATCGCAAGCTGTATCAAAAGTGGCTAATGCAGGGGCAGAAGATATACTTTTTTTTAAGTGTTTGAATTCATGGACACAGTTCTCATCCCACAAAAACAACTGGTTTTTTTCATTAAATATCTCATGTGAACGGTTCTGTCAGAAAATACTGGAATAAATTTAGCGTAATATTCCGCCAGACCTAAAAAAGATCTTAACCGGTCCTTGTTCTGAGGCTCAGGAGCCTCTTCAATAGCCTTGACCAAATTTTGTTTGGGAGAAATACAATTTTTACTGATGGAATGCCCAAGATTATTCACGGAATCTACACCAAATTTGCATTTCTCCTTTGTTAAAGTCAAACCATTATCCTGAAGAATACATAAAACTTTGTGTAAAATTTCAGTGTGCTCTTGTACACTGCTCCCAAAAACAAGAATATTGTCTTGAAAATACAAAACATTGTTCATGTCCTTAAACAACTTGTGCATAGCTCTTTGAAAAACAGATGATGCAGAAATTAAACCAAATGGCATCCTTTTGTACCTGAAAGCACCTTCGGAAGTAATGAATGAAGTATACTGTTTGCTGTCTTCATGTAAGGCAATTTGATGATAAGCATTTGATAAATCCAATGTTGGAAACACAGTCGCCCCTTTGAGTTTGACAAACATCGCCCCAATATTAGGCAAGGGATGTCTGTTCACCCACACGTTATCATTTAGGTCTCTCAAATCCACGCACAGCCTGACCTTTCCATTGGGTTTGTGTGCGACGACAACAGGCGATAACCATTCAGAGTACACCATTTCCTCAATAACATCTAGTTGACACTGCCTCTCCAATTCCTTTTTCACAGCATCCCTTAAAAGTAGAGGAATGTTCCTGACTCTGTGTACCTTGGGAATAGCATTGTTTTTCAAGATGATCTTATGCTCAATTGTTTTTAGTTACCCCAATTGTGAAGAGAATACATTAGGAAACATCTTCTCCCAATCAGTTGCTACATTATCACCAACATGAAGAATCAAATCCGAATAACCTACCACCTGATCCGGATGATTAGGATCCAGCGTGATCATCAGGTATCTTTGCTGAGGCCAACCCAAAAGACAGGACCCACCTTTGGCCACATACACCTTTGCTGTAATGGACTTACCTTTAAAGCTAAGGGGTTCATTATGATGGCGGGCGGATCGCCCCCGCCGGCCCGGCGGTAGTCACCGCCGGCCCGGCGGGGGCGATCCGCCCGCCATCCACACAGCAAAGACCCCCGCCATATTATGATGGCTGGGGGGTCCGCGGCGGACGGAAAGACCGTCCGCCGCTTTACCCCCTGGAAAACAAAGTTAATATGGTGGCGGTGTCTGCAAGACACCGCCATCCATATTACAATGCCTGCGGTGATCAGCCTTTCCATGGCGGCGTTGCCGCCATGGAAAGGCATGTGGTCTTTGCCTTCGGGGGCCTGTAGCAGGCCCCCAGGAAGTTGGGGGGAGCCTGCATTTGTATGCACAAGGTGGCAGGCACCGCGCGGTGCCTGTCATGTTGTGAATGCAAATGCACGACGTGCATTCACAGCATTGTGGCGGACGGTGCTGTGAGCACCGCCCCCCACAATGCTGGGAATAGGGTGTCCCACCGCCACGGTGGTGGTGGCATCCTAATGTCAGGTGCGGGACCGCCGCACCCCTTGCGGGCGGGCCCGCATTCCGTTACGGTGGCGGGCGGACTTTGTCCGCCCGCCATCGTAATGGGCCCCTAAGATTGGAAGTGAAATACCCCAAAACTTCAATTGGTTTCCCCCAGTACCCCACGAGTTTGATATCAGGAGGAGATAACTGTACCCCTGGGAACTCATTTAACCACTGATCACCAATTAGAGTATGTCTTGCACCTGAATCTGCCATAACTCTTACTTCTTTTTCTCCTATCCTTATTATGCAAAATGGGGCATCTTTTCCATTCCCATTGACCTCACATACAGTTAATAAAAATTCTTCCTCTTCAAAGTCACAACCAACGTCCTTAATGTGCTCAGTATTTTGATTTCTGACTTCCATGCCCTTATTCCTAAACATGTTTCTGTTCTTGCACATCCTTGGATAATGTCCCTTTATTTTACAATATCTACACACTTGACCAATAGCAGGACATTTTTTGTCATTGGCCAAATGACCTGGAATACCGCATTTGAAACACACATATTCTTTTTTTTTCCAAATTGGGATAAGAAAGAGATGTTTTACTTTTAAATTTACCGCCCACACCATCATCAGAAGTACTTTTTTGACCAAGTGAACTTCAGCTGCATTTTCTCAGATACTTCTTTCATGCCTAGTTTCATATCTTCAAAACGATGTGCAATGTCAATGGCTTTAGTAAGAGTCAAATCATCAGCAGATAATAATTTCTCTTCTAACTTTATGCACCATCTGGTCACGAACCATTTGTTCATGGAAGGAGGAATAATTGCATTTGGCAGCTAAAATTCTTAAATCGTTTACAAAGACGTCAATGGACTCTGGGTAATTGTCCTCTGCTTAAAAATTTGTGGCGTGCAACTACTTCATTCACCTTTTTGACATATAACTTGTCTAGCTGTTTGATGGCATTATCAAATACATCAATGTCATCCTCATCACTTGTATCATTAGTTGTTACTAAGAGTAAATGACTCAAAATACGCCTGCCATCAGCGCCTAAGCAGTGCTTTAAAATAGCTAGTTTCCGTTTGTCCGTGTAGTCATCTCCCCCAATTGCCTCAATGTATGCTTCTAAACCTTCCTTCCATTGTCTCCACTCTAACACAGGTTCTCCAGGAGTAGCTAAAAATGGAGGTGGATCACCAATGCCCTCCATGTAGAGAATATAGATTCCAAAGAGAAAAGAGAAGAAATGAAATAGAGAGAAGCAAAAAAAAATAATAATAATAAATACACAAGGGAATCTGGAACAACAGTGTTAATTTAATGGTAGCAATTTTTTTAACGTTTTATAAAGCCAGAAAAATTTGCAGGAAAGTGGTGTGTGGATCACCGATACTGAAGTGTCCACGAAACATCTTGTGTAGCTGGCTTGCACAGAAGAAGTGTGCAAATCACTGAAATCAATTTTAAAAACGTCTGAAATGGTAGATCACAATGATGGTGTGCGGATCACCGAAAAAAGGATGACCGCAACACTAGAGAGTATGGCAATTACGGTGTATAGATCACCGATCACTAGATGAGAAACACGTTGAAAATCAGGGCAGGGCAGCGCTCTAGTCTTTGTTGTCTCGTGCGCATATGCGTGAAGGAAGTGACCCAATTAGGGCCACCCGGGTCACTCTCTCGAACCCTTCTAGCCTTCCAAGAATGAAGAGTCGATGACGCAGTAGAGAATACAAGAAAACTAGTTTATTCACTGCAGTGGAGTCCAATCAGACCAGCCTCCTATGATGGCTGACGAGGGACTGCCTGTTACAAGCACAAAGTTACATTATGTATGTTGCGGAGCCTACAAAGACCCGCCTACCATGGAAAAACACTGGTAGGTGTCGTAATACAACGGGGGTACAGAACATAAGTCTCGATTCTGCAGCCTGGTACAAGCTATCTACATTTCAAGGTTGTCTGGCCTATCCTCCCCTCTAGATAGGTGGGAGAAGGCCTTGATCTAAGAGGAAAGGCATGCGCTAACGAGCTAACATGGGCATTGAAGAAACTAAACTTACCAAAGGCCATTTCTCATAAATGAGCAAAATACAGTTTCGAGTATGCAAGTAACAGTTTCGATTGCATCAGAACATGGCGTCTGTCTAACTAAAATGGCGGCACAGATGTCAACCTAACTGGTGCGACATCTGTATCAACTCATTACATCTTACACACAATACATGAATATAATGTATTAGCCATATAAATTTATTTATTTATTTGAAAAGTTTTATATAGCGCTGGCTAGACCCGGAGGTATCAGAGCGCTTTACATGAGGACTAACATTGTTTCAGAGCATAGTTAAAGTTACATGTGTTACTGGAGCGAAGTTACATGCGTTCAAAACATAGATGTAAGGAAAAAAATCAGGCAAGGGGGAGAGATAACGAAGTTATATTCGTGTAAGCAAGACAAAATGCGAATTAACCTTGCAGAGGCTTTTCCTGTACCATTACCATTCAAAAGATGTAATAATGGTTTATTGTCAGTTGAAATGTCAAAAGGCGTACCCCATATAAAGGTTTTGAATTTCTCCACCGCCCATGAGCAAGCCAAAGCCTCCCTCTCTAAGGTGCTATAATGGGTTTCTGCATCACTTAACGATCTAGATGTAAAGCCTATAGTGTGCTCTTTACCATCAACTCATTGACATAAGACCTCACCCAACCCATGTTGGCTGGCATCAACTGATGTGAAGCACGTTGACCAGGGGAAAATGACGACAGTGCAAGGGTATCAATAATCAACTTTTTGAATTTACAAAATGCATTGTCAGCTTTTTGGTTCCACTTAAAGATAGAATTCCACCTGGGCATATCCTGCAATGACTCTTGACTAATATTCCATCATGCCTAGAAATGACTTAAATGTGTCTTTATCTTTAGGATTAGGCACCTGTGAAATCGCCTGTGTAAGTGAAAATTTGGGTTTATACCGGAAGCAGAGATGGTATGGTCAAGATAGTCAAGACAATGAGAAAAAACTTGCATTTCTCACTTCTAAAGTGATACCAACATCTTTAATTATCCCTAAAACCTTTTTAAAAATATTAATGTTTTCAGGCTTGGTCTTTGAAAAAAATCAGAACTTCAACTTGATATGCTTGCACACCATTAATTACCAAGTATGTGGTCCAGGAATATTTTTAATAAACTGGGCGCAGCGGCCAAACCAAAATGTAATCTTAAGAATTTATACGCCCCAAAGGGTGTTACAAAAGTGGTCAAATCTGTGGATAAGGGATAAAGTGGGATCTGATGGTAGGCTGAGCGTAAGTCTAAGAGAGTGAAAAATTTAGAGCCACTGATACCTGCTAGTAAATCCTGGATTTTTGGGAAAGGGTGGCAGTCCACTCAAATATTTTTATTTAGAGTTCGTAAATCCACACACAGTCGAATGTCACCACCCTTTTTTCGCACTACCACTATGGGACTGACCCATTCTGTCGAGTCAGTAGACAGAATAATACCTTCAGATACCACCTTGTCAAGTATTTTTTGGAGCTCTTCCCTCACACTCAATGGTATAGATCTAAGCTTATGGGTATGGGAATAGCATTTGGTTTTAGTTTGATCAAATGTTCAAAAAATGTAATTTTGCCTATGCTGTTACTAAAACCTTCTGGAAATTCCATTATGATTTCTTGTACATCTTCATCTCCACATTCTGAAACCAAGGATACACTTACATCATTCAGCTGTACAGGATTATCCGAACCAGGTACCAAATTAAGGACAATTTTGGCCAAATCCTGCCACCCCACAATATTCTTTCCTTTAACAGCTACATAGACTTTGGTGTACACATTTCTGCCCAAACAAGTTACATTTTCAAAGAAGAAGCCTAGCATGTCAATCTCTTTATCACCATAAGCTTCTGGAAAGATGTCTGTGTGTTCTAGAGTGACATTTGAACCCCAATGTTTTGTGAATAATTGATCAGAAATAATTGTCACAGGAGGTCCTCAATCTGCCATCATGTCAAGCACAAGATCACCCAAGGTGACCTGCCAAAAGGACCTTTGGCTTTATAAGCATGCAGGTCTGAAACATCAGCCTCAACCATTAAAATTCATCTTTGCAAATCCTTTTGTAAAGACATATCATGTTCAGTAAAATTTGATTAATTATAATCATGAGTTTGTATGGTACTGACCTGAGCCACACTTTTGCCTCTGCACACAGACTGGAAGTGACTAATCTTGTTACATTTTACACATTTTTTACCTAAAGCTGGGCACATAGGGCTGTTACCTAGGTGTGACCTACATCCACATCTAAAGCATACTGTATAAGGCTTCTTTTGAAAGGCTTTACAATTTTTATTTTTAAACAAAACAGCATTAACTGAAGAATCCTGCTGAATCAAATTAACAGAGGAAGAGTAATCAATAGAAATACATTTTGACAAACTGATGGCTCTCTCAATACTTTTAGCCATATCAATGACTTCTACAAATGATGGGTCTCTACAGCTTAATATGCGTTCCTGGATTTGTTTTATAGTAGCAGCTATAAACAAATTGATCCCTTAGGTAAGTATCCAAAGCAGAGCCAAAGTTGCAATTAGCTGCTAAATTCCTCAGAACAGACATGTATTCCTCAACAGACTCATTAGGGTCTTGTTTTCTTTTCATGAAGTTAAATCTTTCAAGAATGACACTTGGTTCGTCTAAGAATTTCTCGTTAAGTCTTTGTATGGCATCCGTGTAAACGTTCCATCCATCCCCATCACCTGCTGGTGGTATAGATACTGGGAGGATATGATAAATCTGTTGACCTTCACTGCCTACATAGCTAAAGAGAATTGCAATCTTTCTTCTAGGAGAGTATTCCTCAGCGTCAATAGCCACAAGGTTGTTCTCAAATGAACAAAACCATATTTTCCGCAGAGTGTTTGATTTACCAGGTGAAGGTAAAAAATGATTAAGCTGAACTATTTATTGGTTTGAAGCCATGTTTTACCAACAATACTCACAGTTGAAATAAAGTAAAATCTCACCAGAAGTTTTGAAAATGATGGAAATCCGTGACGAGATGTTGTCGATCAAATAAATGCAAAGGATATGTTGAGACGAGAAAAAGCAGGATCATTCGTTGTTTCACACCAATAATAAAACGTGAGCAATAGCGTGAACAACGTGATGAACGATGACATCTATTGAAAATTCAGCCAAAGTTAAGATGGCAGCCGGACGTCAGTTGCGAGGTGACGTCAGACTGTAGAGGAACGGTCCACATTATTTGAAGAACGCAGTTGAAAAAAGCATGCCGCAACCAAACTCCGAATGAAATCGCCACAAGTGCAATACAACTTGAGATGCAGCAAATATCAATCCTCAGGCTGGGACGATGAATAAATCCAGGGAATGTATGTATGTAAAGTCCATTTTAAAATAAAGTGCACAATTTTAGTGAAAATCCGCATGGGAAGCATTCCTCAGTTGTCACCAAATGTAAAGTATGGTGGTCAGCAAAGAACAGATTGCATGAAGTTCCGAGTTTCAAAATGAGGTTTCATTTTTAGTATCAATGTGGAAATCACTGGAGTGCGTCCCTCCTCAGCGAAGATCAGAGTGCAACTGACAGTAGATGCATTCTGAAATCGTTAAGGAGAAACTGCCACACGAGCCATTACATTTGATACTAAACATGTTTTGATTAGCACGTGCCAAGCTAGAACGAAGAAGTACAAGAACCTTTATTACATACAGTAATTGATATGGAAGAGTCACTATGGGTAGTGTTGCATCTAGATTCCCTGCTGCTCAGTCAGTATGCATGAGTGTGTGTGTGGAATGTTGGAATGCCTGATGATGGAGTAGAATGTTGGTGTGCCTGGTGGACTGGGGTGAATGACAGTTAGAGAGAGTGCGCTGAGCGGCAAAGATGCTGCTCCTGGTGGGGCCACGCCTCTTAACAGCTGAACTGATGAACAACCATCCTGTATCTTCCATCCTGTGACTAACTTGAAATTAAGTTAATAAACCTCTACTTTGGTTTACCCCACGGCTACCTTTGGTCTTCCTTGGATTCTACACTGCACCTCCGTACCTTTGCATCATTGGCGACGATCTGGAAGAAAAGACCCTACGTTACTGACTACAAATCTACATGAGATGAGGAAACTTCAAACAGGAAACAAACTACGTATACTGGAAACTACTTCAAGTGAAACTACTTAAAAATCAAGGAAAAGAACGCCCATCCCAGCCCCACCAGTGTCCTCCACCAACTGGACAGCCTGCCCTGGGCGTTTCACGTTCTTTCCATGAATTTAAGTTAACCAGCTTGCTGTGAATATTCAAACACCTGTCTGGTGCCAACCCAGCATTGACAACGAGAATAAAAGACTGGCAAACTACCTGGTGCTGGAATTCGCCTCAACAGAGACTTCCAATGTTTATACTTCAGCGGGCACCCACTGTATTTGAGGTAGTGCTTTAACGGAGCCAGTGACACCATCAAACGGCACTATTAACTTTATTTTGTGCACTGAAGACTGCTTGGGACCCCTTATTCGCATCGGTGAGTACCCCGGAGGCGTGTGTCCACACCTGAACAGATCACAGTGACCTGCCTATTTCCACTTGGGGGTACAATATGGAAAGTGCATCTACTACAAGAGATGTGCAGAGACCTTCCCACGTTGGTCCTGCGCAAAAGAGGACTGCCGGCTGTGGACGACGGAAAGCGTTTAACCTTTCACAGAGTCTACTTCCCATGGTGTGTTTCCCTGGCTGTGGCTAGCTGTGTTGTACTTGGTTCCTGTACTAGGCGAAGTCTGGTGAGACATGTTTTTTTTAATTTTTACTTCCACGTTTGGTCTTTGCTGAGACCTGTTGCCTGCACCTGTTGCCAACCGCCACTTTCAAATAAAAAAAAAAAGACGTGGCACGAGTCCCCAGCTCGCACCTACCTTCATCCCGACGACGCGCTGATAGCTCGTGGCTCCCTTAGTGACTGACGTTGTGGGCACTGCTGAAAGGACGTCTCGCTGCACTGGCGTGCAGTGAACCACCCTGCGCGGCGTCAAGAAGCGTGCCGCCATCTTGGGTTTGTACTGAGCCATGCGATCCTCTTCTGTTTCTGCACGGTTTTTGCCAACCACGTTTTTTTTTATGTTGTTGCCGCAGCTAGCACTTTCTGCCAGTCACCATGTCTCCCGTAATGCTCCATCAGCGCTCTTCACTCTACATGTATTGGATCGTAGCAACACAGGTACTGTCTTCTTTTGGCATATCGTGTGCTTCACCAACTTTGGACCGTGTGTCAAGCCTTCTTTGCCAACCGCAACTGCATCCCTCGCTGGTCAAGAAAACTAATTGAAGATGCTTTGTTTTCTAGGTCACATGCTGAGGCGCTTCTAGACCCACTGTCTCCGTTTCATATTGGGTGAGACACCGCCCACCAGGGTCACGTTGCTTCTATTTGGAACATTCTATGCAGTTTATTTTGACATTCGTTTAATGTCATGCTGTTATTTAGCCATGTGCCCCGTCTGCTGATCTTGCTGCCAGATAAGTTTATTTCCTGTTGAGTGCCAAGTCATTATTTCATTCAGTATTTTGTGCCTTGTGTTATCTGTACCGCTATCTTTTACTCGTACTAGGATTGAGTATTTGCCTATTTTGTTTTGACTTAATGACATCATTATCATTACTTATTTTTCTGCTCTATATACTTTCAGGGTTCTAGTTTTTTTTTCTTTAGGGTATCTGTTGTGTAGGAGCTGGTCTCCACACACCTGTTTTTTTTCATTCAGTGTGGGTTGTGCACACCCTTTTACACTTGATGTACCCTATATATTGATGTGCCTAGCAGTGTCGGTTTTACACCCTTTAACACATACATCACCCTTTGTATTCGTTTTGTCGAGCAGTGTGAGTTACTTACCTTTACACTAATTTATCTTATAAAAGTGTTTAGCTGGGTGAATTTTTTGGTTTTACCCTTTACATTAATTTTTTTTTTTATGCTTAAATTAGAGTGCGCAATGGGCAGTAACCCTATACTAGATTTTAAGTGCGCAATGGGCAGTGTACCCTATTCATAAAAGTTTTAGTGCGCGATGGGCAGTGTACCCTATTCAAATATTTTAGTGCGCAATGGGCAGTGTACCCTATTCATAAAAGTTTTAGTGCGCAATGGGCAGTGTACCCTATTCATAAAAGTTTTAGTGTGCAATGGCTAGTGTACCCTATTAAAAAAAAAATGTGTGCGTAATGGGCAGTGTACCCTTTTCACAAGAGTTTTAGTGTGCAATGGGCAGTGTACCCTATACTTGATTTTGATGTGCGCAGAATTTGAAGTGTACTAAGGGTTCCCTAGTGTACCCTACAAAGTTGTGGCGTGCAGAACGGTGTGAATGGCTTGGAATTTACACTTCGCGGGTGTCCTCCATTCTCCCAGTCCTGCACAATTCCCTCATTAGTGCGTGGTGTGTAGAAATGGGTGAGTAGTTTGGGTTTTACACCTTCTCGGTGTCCACTTTTCTCCCAACCCTGCACATTATTACCATGCTGTACTTGAATTTAAAATTGTTGTAAAGAGGATAACCCTCCTATCCTCATTTACCATGTATATTGCTTATATATATTTTTTCTCTGTCTCACATTCGGAGTTCCTCCTCCTACTCATTATTACTTTCTGCGCACCTCTGTTTCCTCTTGCACCTTCCAATTTCTGAATTTTCTTCATTATTTTCCCAAGGGAAGGGGATGTGCTATATCTTGATTTTCTATTATGCACCCTTTTCCTTGTTGTCCATCTTCACTCATTCTTCCATCCTCTGTTCTTCTGGAATCTGCATTTACCTTTCTGCTTCTCCCTTGTTCTCATTCTCTGCGTACCTTTCTTCACCAAAGTTATATTTACCTGTATGCAATGTTGTAATAATCTTTCTGCATAGTTGTGTTTACCTTCACACAATGTTGTAACTATTATTCCTTCATTTGTTTTCTCAAGGAAAGAGGATGTGTTGTATCTAGATTCCCTGCTGCTCAGTCAGTATGCATGAGTGTGTGTGGAATGTTGGAATGCCATCCTCTGTTCTTCTGGAATCTGCACTTACCTTTCTGCTTCTCCCTTGTTCTCATTCTCTGTGTACCTTTCTTCACCAAAGTTATATTTACCTGTATGCAATGTTGTAATAATCTTTCTGCATAGTTGTGTTTACCTTCACACAATGTTGTAACTATTATTCGTTCATTTGTTTTCTCAAGGAAAGAGGATGTGTTGTATCTAGATTCCCTGCTGCTCAGTCAGTATGCATGAGTGTGTGTGGAATGTTGGTGTGCCTGGTGGACTGGGGTGATTGACAGTTAGAGAGAGTGCGCTGAGCGGCAAAGATGCTGCTCCTGGCGGGGCCACGCCTCTTAACAGCTGAACTGATGAACAACCATCCTGTATCTTCCATCCTGTGACTAACTTGAAATTATGTTAATAAACCTCTACTTTGGTTTACCTGACGGCTACCTTTGGTCTTCCTTGGATTCTCCACTGCACCTCCGTACCTTTGCATCAGGTAGTGACTGCATGAGCATCATTACAACGCTCCATCACACGCCTGCTCACGTAGTGACACTCCCTGCCTCTCTCCTGATACCCCCTGCCTCTCTAATGACACCCCCGCCTCTTCCCTGACACTCCCAGTCATTCTGACACTCCTGCTCCTGTAGTGACACTCCCTTCACCTTTAGTGACACTCCCTGACTCTCTAGTGACCTCCCTGACCCTCGAGTGACACTCCCTGATCCTCTAGTGACACTCCCTGCACCTCTAGTGACACTTCCTGACTCTTTCCTGACACTCCCAATCCTTCTGACACGCCTGCTCATGAAGTGACACTCCCTATCCCTGACACACCCTGTCCCTCGAGTGACACTCCCTGAACCTCTAGTGACACTTCCTGCCTCTCTCCTGATGCTCTCATCCCTTCTCACATTCCTGCTCATGTAGTGACTCTCCCTGCCCCTCTAGTGACACTCCCAGCCCCTCCCTGTCCTCCCCTGACACTCCCTGCCCCTCCCTGTCCTCTCCTGACACTCCCTGCCTCTTTCCTAACACACCCAGCAATTCTGACACTCCTGCTCCTGTAGTGACACCCCTGCCTCTCCCCTGACACTCACACGCCCAAGCCTTCTGACACTCCTGCCTCTCTAGTGACACTCTCTGACTCTCTAGTGGCACTCCCTGTCCCTCTCCTGACACTCCCTGCCCCTCCCTAGTCATCTCCTGAAACTCCTTGCCTCTCTGACGCACCCAGCCCTTCTGACGCCACTTCTCTAGTAGTGACACCGCCTGCCCATCTAGTGGCACTCCCTGACTCTCTGGTGACACTCCTTTCTCCTCTTGTGACACACAATTACTTCCTGACGCTCCCTGACACTGTCTCATGAGACTCCATTCCTACATGCCTGACACCCCAGGGTTCTCTCCTCTGATGCTCCCTTTTTTCTCACAGACCACCCCACTGACTTCCCACACCCCTTTCTAGTGTACCCTCGTGTCTAATATTTGTGTTGTTCTCTCCTCTGACACTCCACTACAATCAATATCTCATCTACCCACTCCTGACAATCACAAGCCACCTGGCATGCCCTCCTTTATAACATACACCCCACAGCCTAGTCTGTTCTCTGACACCCCACCTCCTCTATGATCTGTACCCCATCTGGCCTATCCCCTGAACACCCACCTATCACTTAAGCCATATACCCTCTGTGGTGTCACTCCACCAGGCCGGTATATCTCACCCCTCCTTCCTCTGTGATGTCACTGCCCAGGCCTGCATATACTGTCCCCTCCATCCTCTGCGATGTACCTCCTCTAGGGCTGCATATCCTGTCCCCTCCTCCCTCTGTGATGTCACTCCCCAGGCTTGTACTTTCAGTCCCCTCCTTCCTCTGTGGTGTCACTCCACCAAGCCGGTATATCCCACCCCTCCTTCCTCTGTGATGTCACTGCCCAGGCCTGCATATACTGTCCCCTCCTTCCTTTGCGATGTACCTCCTGTAGGGCTGCATATCCTGCCCCCCTCTTTCCTCTGTGATGTCACTCTCCTCCCCCAGGCCTGTACATCCTGTTCCCTCCTTCCTCTGTGATGTCATTCCCCAAGCCTGCATATCCTGTCCCCTCCTTCCCCTGTGATATCACACCCAAGGCTTGTACATCCTGTCCCTTCCTACCTCTGCGATGTACTTCCCCTAGGGCTGCATATCCTGTCCCCTCTTTCCTCTGTGATGTCACTCTCCTCCACCAGGCCTGTACATCCTGTTCCCTCCTTCCTCTGTGATGTCACTCCCCTAGGGCTGTATATGCTATCCCCTCCTCCCTCTGTGATATCACTCCTCCAGGCCATCATATCCTGTCCCCCCATCCTCTGTGATGTCACTCACCCAGGCCTGCATATCCTGTCTCCCTTCCTCTGTGATGTCCCTCCCCCAGGCCTGCATATCCTATCCCCTCCTTCCTCTGTGATGTCCCTTCCCCAGGCCTGCATATCCTATCCCCCTCTTCCTCTGTGATGTCACTCCCCAAGCCTGCTTAAGCTGTCCCTACCTTCCTCTGTGATGTCATTCCCCGAGGCCTGCACCTCCTGTCCCCTCCTTCCTCTGTGATGTCCCTCCCTCAGGCTTGCATATTCTGTCCCCCTTCCTCTGTGATGTCACTTTCCCAGGCCTATATATCATACCCAACTTCATCTGTGATGTCACTCCCCTAAGCTTGAATATCCTGGCCGCTCCTCCTCTGTGATGTCACTCCCCTTGCCCATATCTGTACATCCTGTCCCCCGCCTTCCTCTGTGATGTCACTCCTCCATGCCTATATATTCAGAGGGGCAGTGAAATATGATATTATATCTAGTGGTGGGCAGTGAGGGAGGCAGGCTGCGGAAGAGCTTCGATGTCGGGTTTGAGTGCAGTTACGCCCTCATGCTTACCATCGATTATCCTCCACCCTGGGGAGGGCCAGGTAGGGGCTCACCTTTGCCCCCGCTGCATTGTCTCTTTGGCACCTTCTCAGGGCCCCAGCTTGTGTCCTGATCTGCCGCGATACGTTGGGGGGTCCCGGAGGGGGCTTCCCAGCGTACGCCTGAGTCCTTGGGTTATGAATGGTGGAAAAAGAGTGCCTGGTCTGGGCTATCGATGTCCAGTTGGATGGTGTGCCTGGACAGTAGCGATGGTCAGAACCTTGACGTGGTGCTACTGCTCACTGGTTGTAACACAACTGGTGCTAATCTGACCTTTTGTGTGCATGGAGTGCAGTTGGAGTGTCCTGGGTGAGGATCCCCGCGTCACGCTCTTCCGTAGGCGGAGCTTCATATGCGCCCTGTGGGACCACCCATCACACTGGTTGTAACACAACTGGTGCTAATCTGACCTTTTGTGTGCATGGAGTGCAGTTGGAGTGTCCTGGGTGAGGATCCCCGCGTCACGCTCTTCCGTAGGCGGAGCTTCATATGCGCCCTGTGGGACCACCCATCACACTGGTTGTAACACAACTGGTGCTAATCTGACCTTTGTGTGCATGGAGTGCAGTTGGAGTGTCCTGGGTGAGGATCCCCGCGTCACGCTCTTCCGTAGGCGGAGCTTCATATGCGCCCTGTGGGACCACCCATCACACTGGTTGTAACACAACTGGTGCTAATCTGACCTTTGTGGGCATGGAGTGCAGTTGGAGTGTCCTGGGTGAGGATCCCCGCGTCACGCTCTTCCGAGGGCACCTGGAGGAGGAGCTTCAGATACCACCTTGAGACCACCCATCACACTGGTTGTAACACAACTGGTGCTAATCTGGCCTTTTGTGTGCATGGAGTGCAGGTAGAGTGTCCTGGGTGTAGATCCCTAGGTCACACTCTTCCATAGGCACCTGGAGGAGGAGCTTCAGATACCACCTTGAGACCACCCATCACACTGGTTGTAACACAACTGGTGCTAATCTGGCCTTTTGTGTGCATGGAGTGCAGGTGGAGTGTCCTGGGTGGGGATCCGTAGGTCACACTTCCTTAGGCACCTGGAGGTGGAGCTTCTGATGTGCCCTGTGGGACCACCCGTCACACTGGTTGTAACACAACTGGTGCTAATCTGACCTTTTGTGGGCATGGAGTGCAGTTGGAGTGTCCTGGGTGAGGATCCCCGCGTCACACTTCTTTAGGCACCTGGAGGTGGAGCTTCTGATGTGCCCTGTGGGACCACCCGTAACACTGGTTGTAACACAACTGGTGCTAATCTGGCCTTTTTGTGTGCATGGAGTGCAGGTGGAGTGTCCTGGGTGGGGATCCGTAGGTCACACTTCTTTAGGCACATGGAGGTGGAGCTTCTGATGTGCCCTGTGGGACCACCCGTCACACTGGTTGTAACACAACTGGTGCTAATCTGGCTTTTTTGTGTGCATGGAGTGCAGGTGGAGTGTCCTGGGTGGGGATCCTTAGGTCACACTCTTCTATAGGCCCATAGAGATAAGATATTGTAGTGGGGTCAGAGGAGAGGACAGCACAAATATTAGACCAGAGGGTGAAGTAGAAGGGGGTGTGGAATGTCAGTGGAGTGGTCTGTCAGAAAACAGGAATGCTTCATCAGAGGAGAGAGCCCTGGGGTGTCCGGCATGTAGGAATGGAGTCTCGTGAGAGTATCAGGGAGAGTCAGGGAGTAATGGGTGTCACAAGAGGGGAAGGGAGTGTCACTAGAGAGTCAGGGAGGGCCACTAGATGGGCAGGGGATGTCACTACAGGAGAAGGAGTGTCAGAAGGCCTGGGAGTGTCAGGAGAGGGAGAGTGTCACTAGAGTCAGGAGTGTCACTAGAAGGGCAGGGAGTGTCACTACAGGAGCAGGAGTATCAGAAGGCCTGGGTGTCTCGGGAGAGGCAGGGGTATCTGAGAGTGGTGTGACATTAACAAAGTTTTGAATGTTAGAGGGCGGTATCTTTCAAGGAAGGGGGAGGCAGAGGAGTGAGTTCATTTTTCAGAATGGTAAAACCCCCTCCCCCTCATGAAATGTGCCCCTTCTACGTCACAGGAGAGAGGCAGGGAGTGTCAGGAGAGAGGCAGGGAGTGTCAGGAGAGAGGCAGGGAGTGTCAGGAGAGAGGCAGGGAGTGTCACCATAGGAGCAAGAGTGTCAGACGGGCTGGGTGTCTCAGGAGAGAGGCAGGGGTACCTGAGAGCTGTGAGACATTAACAAAGTTTTGAATGTTAGAGGGCGGTATCTTTCAAGGAAGGGGGAGGCAGAGGAGTGAGTTCATTTTTCAGAATGGTATACCCCCTCCCCCTCATGAAATGTGCCCCTTCTACGTCCAGTAATGACGCTGACACCTCGAGCGCTGTGTGCTGTCAGCAGGTGCTGGATAACCTTTGAACCCGTGTTTTACCTCCAATCCACATGACTCCTCACTGTTGCAGCTGATGCAACATGGGGGTAGTGCACTGCACACTTCTGCCAAGTGCCACGCATCATGTGTTCATCTAACGCAAATAGAATGGATGCCCGCATTATCGCCTGTGCTTTCATTAGTCACACATCTCACTCTCGGATGGCTGCACCGTCAATGCTATTTTGCATGTGAAGATAGAAAGTTGGCCACCCTACTTATCGGTCGGGCACAGCTCGAGTTCTATGGAACAGCGGGCATGGGCCCCCCTTCTGGACTTGCAGTAATGGAAGTCAGATGAAAAAGGTGGGTGTCTTCAAAAGGGGTGTGGCCAAAGAAGCATAGCTAAGGAATCCTTGGGAAGAGGCGTGAATCTTGCAATTAAGGGCAGGGACTGATACATGTGCGATAGAATCTTGCACTTGGCACATTCTTCCGCAAGGCCAGGATTTGTGTACCTCTCTGCGAGTGTCTAGATATATCACAAAACAATAAACATACCCTTGAAGCGAGCCACATCTATGGGCTTTGCCAATGCTAATTACACACATTTTTATTCAATATCAGATAAAGAATTCTCTTAATAATTATAACTGATAATGTCTCAGTTTTGAAAATGTGAGATTGTGTGGTACACTTTTGATAGGTCTATGGGAGTGAGTGCCCTTCAGAGTGTCTCAGTCCATCTCTCCCCTCACTCCTGTTGCATCTCCTATCTCTCCTCTTTGTTGGTCATATCTGAAGATTATGTTAATCCGAGCATTCCCTCCCAGGGCCTCTTCCTCCTCCTCCTCCTCACATTCATGAAGATAGAAGAAAGATAAAAAGAAGGACACACAACGAGATGTAAGAAATTTAGAACATTTTATTTTATGGAACAATTCTTTTTTTCGTTTATCATAACATCGCGCATGCCTACAACAGGGGCCGGCATCGAGTTTAAATGCATAGGAGAGAGACACAGCTATGCTCCTACAACCCGGAGGCCGGCAGCGAATTTCAAAATATCAGTGGCATGTGTTTCAAATTTCGTCCCAGTGGACAGTAACCTGCCTTATTTATGCCATGGACTGTGAAACATAAAAGGGACAAAAGGAAAAGAGCCAGGGATGTTAAACGGGGGGAAAGCCCAATAACCAAGAAAGACGAACCCCCACCCTCCACTCACCCCTCCCCAACACCCGTGTTTCCTCTGCACCCAAAAATGATCCTGTATCAACCTACAATGTTAACTACAGACACACACCACCTTTATGTGCCGGTATCTTGGGTAGTGGAAGTGGGGCGTAAGATTCGTAGGAACCTGGGGCAAGTCAACTCCCTGAATCCCTTGCTTAACAGTGTGATAAATGGTACCCAAAGTTCAGTGTATGCTTCAGCTTTATTGTCCACCACCATAGACATGTGCCTTATCACAAGCACAGTCCACGGTAACGACCGCGTTGTAATCGCATGCGTTGTAACAGATGTGATGTGATGGCTGTTTCCCGGCAGTGAGTAGAATCTTTGCCATGTAGTCCCTAGTGCGCCTGTTACCTACATAAAGCCTCAGTTGGTGCGGAGGAGAAAGAAATGAGAGAAGACAGAAAGATACCCATAACAAAAATAAAGGATACAACAGATATAACAACAGATGACCAGAGTCCGTCAAATCCAGTGAGTCAGGGTGAGAGTGGCCACCCTTAGGATATCTATTCCAACGATGAGTCTCCTGCAAAAACATGGAGAATTCCACAGGGCGAGTGGAGGGCGAATCATCTTTAGTATCTTCAGTCCTCCAGCCCCTCCGCCGCTGGCTTCACACCGGTTCCTCCCCATGTGCCCGGGACATTGCCGCCTTCAGATCAGGACACAGCCGAAAGGGGACTCTCTACAGAGAGGGCCTGTTGCACTGCCTGTCTTTCCTTGGTGATGGTGGCCGGGTCGGGTTTTGATCCTCGGCGATTGCTTGGCACCTTCTGCCATGCTGGTCGCTGCCGCTTGGGAGAGGAAGGCTGCTCTTCATTGCCCTCTTGTACATTGATTTGTAAAAGGGAGCAGGCCTCTTTGAGGGATCTGATCTGGTGGAGTGCTCCTTCATATTGGAAAATAATGTGAAAAGGATGACCCCATGCAATAGGGTATCTTGGCTTTCCTTAAATGTTCTGTGACAGGGCGGAAGTCTTTACGTTTTTGTAAAGTGATCCTGGAGAGATCCTGGAAGAAAGTCGGGGAGTGGCCTTTAAACTGGACTGGATGCGAATCTCTGGCTTTTTTAAGTATGTCCTCTTTAATTTAGAAATCATGCACACATACCAGTATATCTGCCGGGGGTCCCTTTCGTAGTCTTTCAGGCCCCACTCTACGGACCCAGTCCAACTGCAAGGTGGGGTCTTCTGCGAGGCCCAGGACATGTCGGAAGAGGTCCGTGACATAATCCCGCAAGTTGGAACCTTCCGCTTTGGATGGCACACCTCTGATTCTTATTATTTCTCCCGGACCGGTTCTCCAAATCCTCATTGTGCGCCTGAAGATCCAGCTGTTGCGCTTTAAGCCTGAGGACTTCTTGTTGCAGCCAAGTGACCTCCTCCTCCCGGCTGGATTCCCTGTCCTCTAGCCGGCCACTCTCTCGCCCATCTCGTCCACATCACGTCGCACCTCCCGAATTTCTGTTGCAATTTCGTCTTCATCACCTGGAGGTCTGCACGCAAGGAGGAAAATAATGTTTCCAGGAATTACTTGGTTACCGGCCCCTCCCTGTCTTCAGTGTCCGACCTAGCGTCCATCTCTATATTTGTGTTTTTGTCTTCCGCACTGGTGCTTCCTGACTTGCCGAACATTTCTTTAAGGGAGCGCTCTTTCTTTGTTCTGCTCCCCGCCATGTTGTCGTGGTTTAGCGTAGTAATTGCCACCGGTCAGCCCATTCACTTATGCCCTGTGTTGCAGACAGGCCCTTTTATCTCGATGCCTACCGGTGACCACCGCACTGCTCCCTCGATCTTAGACTGCAGAGTCTCTGGGGAGGACACCCGTTGCACTGAAATGGAAACTGGAACTGTGTTAAGAAGACTCAAATAATTTTTTTTTTAAATAAAAGAGGGGATTGAAGAAGGTCGGAGAAGGTCTTAGAGAAGTTGGTGAAAGAAGCTGTGGAGACTTAAGGCCTGAAAGTGCTTGGATACACAAGTCAAATTTGTTTTTTTAATGTTTTTTGTATTTGACTTGAAATGGCTAGGATTCAGGAGACTGGTAATCAGAATCAGGGATCAATTAGACGTAAGTGTATTAACGTTTGTTGTGTATGTGTTTTACTAATAATGGTTGTTTGGTTAATACTAATAGTTGTTGTGCCTTATTTTATGTTTTCTACTAAGAGTAATAGTACTAATGATTCGGTGAATATAGAGACAAAGGTGGGAGAAACTCTTAAAGAAGACCCACATACTAACATTAAGAGATTAAGTGGGAATGATTTACATCCAGATAATTCTATTAATGATTTTTTGTTAAATGTTTTTACTAAACTTCTTTATGAGTATGTTAACACTATGTATGCTAGAGATTGTTATGTGTGCATGCAATTACCGTCTTTTGTGTCAGAGGGGGTGACTTATCACCACCTTCCCTTAACATATGGAATTTCATGTATTGTACTAACAAGTTTGTTCTATGAAATGGGTCAGTTACAATATTTCTATTCCAATCTAGATTTAGTATTTTCAGAACTTCCTATTCAAAAGAATATGAATATAGTAAGTAGTGCGAAAAATGCCGAGTACATGGGAGAGTTTTTCCATACTACCAAGACAATAGATACTGTGTATGCCCATAGAAATAACTTAACCTGTAGTTTACGGAGTGAAAAAATTGAATTTATTAATGTTGTAGAAGATAGAAGAGAACATTTTCGGAGGAAAGCTGCTGAGGAAAAGAGTCATCTTCCTCCTTGGGCTCATAGAGAGGGTGATTACAAGAACGGTGAGACTTATGCTGCAATGACTCTGGATTGGCATTGTAGGGGAAAGCTTTGCTTACTAAGACAAAAGACAGATTACAATAATTATTTCATTGATTCTAGTGAATGTGATCATACCTTCCTGATTACAGGAGGTTGGGGTTTGAAGGGTGGTACATATCCTGTTTTCCCTGGAATTTATTATGTGTGTGGTAAAAATGCCTATTATAGGCCCCTGACGAAGAGACACAAAATCCCGAAATGCATTGGGCATCCGACATGTGAAATGGATTGAGACTTGATTCCATGTTAAAACGCCTAAAAATTAGGCCTATTTATGTTATTTGATGTTATGAACTGTTGATGAACAGACTAATCAAAAATAAATACATTTTGGTCTGATCTTGTTATTAATTTACGTAGAAAAACGACCGATCGTGTAAAAGAATATTGCATTCTAGTGGTGCACACCCTGTCCAAGTCACTTCAGTGACCTGGCCCTCACAATTGAAATTATAGGTTACCAGCACGTTGGTATGGGTCTTGTTATATGGGAATTTTCTTTCCCAAAGCCTACCATGTAGACAAAAATCATGGAACCAATGAAAAGAGTAAGAGTGGACTAGTACGTAACAAAAGGGGAATTAGTGCTGCTGAAATTGTGGGTGATATTTTCGGAGCATTGATACCTTCAGTTGGGGTAATTTTGAATTCGAACAAAATTAGAAAATTGGCAACGGTGGTTGATCGTTTATCAACAGATACTGCTGGTGGATTTTTGATGATTGATACTGAAATGGTGTCTATGAGATCTATGGTTTTACAAAATAGACTGGTTCTTGATGTATTATTAGCAAAAGAGGGCGGAGTCTGTAGCATGTTAAAAATTCAACAATGCTGTACATATATCCCTGACAAAAGTAAGAATCTAGAGGGCTATATTACTAATATTACACAATTAAGGGAAGACAACTGAACTGAAGGTTGACGGTGCTTGGGAGAAACTTGGTAAGGGTTACTCTTCTAAGGGGAACTGGTCTTTAACATTTGGTAATAGCTTGTTAGGGAGAATACTAATGCCTATTATTGCTATTGCTACTAGAATACTAAGGCTCTTCTTAAATATAAAAATGCTGCAAATGTAAGGGTAAAAGACTAGAAACAAAATGGAGAGCGAAGAAAAGAAAGAGAGAAAAAATAGGAATGGAAGACAGGAAGATAAATTATTATGAGGTAATGAAAGATATAGATGGGGTTAGGTTGAAACAAATGAGAACCAGTGTGCTGTGTTACAATCAGATTGTAATCAGATTTTTGTATTTTTGATGGCTTAAGTATCCATAAAAAGGGGGGATTGATGGAGCAGGGTTTTCCGTAAATAAAACCTGCTCAGAAGGAACCTCCATTGTGTGAAAATCATTAACAAAAGTTGTGAAATTAACAGAGAAAATATTAACATGGGGTACTTGGGAAGAGAATTGAGAAACAAGCAGGAAAATGACAAATGATTTCTGTAGGCCGCAACTGATTTCTGCATGAGGCAGTAGAATTTTTTTTTAAAAAGGTTTTGTTTTCATAATGAGAAAATGTGAAAGGAAAGGTGTTTAACTAAGCAAATATTAAATTACATAAATGATAATGTTTATAATAGACTAATAAAAGATTGAAATGAAATTATGAAAATGGAGTTTTTATTTTGAGCAAATAACTGAATCTGTTCCTTTCTCTTAGAGAAAACTGCATCCTTGCAGAGAAGGCCTGAAAAAAGCTGCCATAGTGTTAATTTAAAATGTAGAAATGCAGAAAAATGTGTTTTATTCTTCATAGATGACTATTGTGTTCATATTTTCCGATGGCTGCTACGTGTTGGGAGTATCAGCGGAACTTCATAATGTCCGGGGAAAATGTTTATTTTCGTGGATAACTGTGCTAGTAAATGTTGCAATATTCGTTCTTATGCTGTGTGACGAGGAAGGAGAAGATTTTGATTTCCTTGGCTTAAGGACAATGATGACAGCATGAGTCTGAACAAAGAACTTTTGAGAGAAAAGAGCGACGAGAGTGGGGTGACCTAACACCCCATGCTTCTAATAACACCCCATGCTTCTAAACCAATGAGGTTGAAAGACTTTCCTGGATTTGTTACTAGAATAAGGTTGGACATTATAATTTTAGGGTATAACTATTAGTGTTAGAATTCATGTTTGTTTCGGCTCGGCTCGGTTCAGTTGGGGTGAGGTTCGTCCCTTTGTGAGGATTGCCCCAGCTTTCCCTTCCGGCCGGAGGGTTATCTTTTCGACTATTAGTACGCTGTGCTATAGTTTCTCTAGGTTCGTATGAAATTCTGTATTTGCATTAATCTTGTTATAATGCACTTTTGTCTCTTACTTTATCCACTCAACTCATGCTCCTTAAATGAGATGTTATTGTGAATTACTTTTTATGTTCTCTTGTGTGATGATTCTAATATGATACTGTACTTGTGTTTGACCATTTATATGCTGGAGAAGAAAAGCAAAGTAATAGAGAAACTGAGTCTGTCGTTATTGATTATAGCAAGTAATGAGATTTAAATATAAATGTATATAGTGTAGTTTGTACAATATTCCCTTTGTTCTAGGTTCTCATGAGGGGGATATTCATCTAGATCTTTTGCCAAATCCCTGGCAACTCTCCGATCTGTTGGAGTACCTGATGTTGATATAGGCCAAATATCAGTCTTATATAATCGAGATTTATTTAGACTGATCGGCGCGTGGTGTAAATATACACACTCTGCCTAGTTAGCCAAACTCCCAATTTCCGCTGTGCCGCGTGCTATCACAGGCACTTAAAGGCATATGCATAGGATACTACAGAGTGTCACTAGAGAGTCAGGGAGTGTCACTAGAGGGAGGGGCGGGGATTGTCACTAGAGAGTCGGAGTGTCACTACAGGAGCGGCGAGCGGCAGTAGGGCTGGGTGTATCGGGAGAGCAACAGAGGGCATGGAGTTTTAAGAGGCGCAGAGAGTGGCATTAGAGACTCCGGGAGTGTCACAAAAAGGGCATAGAGTGGCCCTAAAGGAGCAGGAGTGTTAGAAGGACTGGGAGTGTCAGGAGAGAGGCAGGGAGTGTCACTACATGAGCAGGAGTCTCAGAAGGGCTGGGAGTGTCAGGAGAGAGGCAGGGAGTGTCACCATAGGAGCAAGAGTGTCAGACAGGCTGGGTGTCTCAGGAGAGATGCAGGTGTACCTGAGAGCTGTGAGACATTAACAAAGTTTTGAATGTTAGAGGGCGGGATCCTTCAAGGAATGGGAAGGCAGAGGAGTGAGTTCATTTTTCAGAATGGTATAGCCCCTCCCCTCATGAAATGTGCGCCTTCTACCTTCCAGTAATGACGCTGACACCCTGAGCGTGGGGAACTCTCAGCACATGCCGAATAACCTTTGAACCCCCATGTTTTACCTCCCATCCATGCGACTCCTCATTGTTGCCTCTGAGACAACATGGGGGTAGTGCACCTCACACTTCTCCCAAGTGCCACGCATCACTTGTTAGTCTAACGCAAATAGAACGGATGCCTGCATCACCGCCTGTACTTTGATTAGTCACGCATATCACTCTCAGATGGCTGCACCATCAATGCTATTTTGCTAGTGAAGATAGAAAGTTGGTCACCCTACTGATCGGTTGGGCACAGCTAAAGGGCTGTGGCACAGCAGGCATGGGCCCCAATTCTGGACTTGCAGTAATGGAAGTCAGATCAAAAAGGTGGGGTATCTTCAAAAGGGGTGTGGCCAAAAAAGCATAGCGAGGGAATCCTTGGGAAGAGGCGTAAATCTTGAAATTAACGGCAGGGACTGATACATGTGAGCTAGAATCTTGCACTAGGCACAGCATGCCCCAAGGCTACTATTTCTGTGCCTGTGAGCTGAAATCTTGCACGTGGCACATCATGCCCCAAGGCTACTATTTCTGTGCCTGTGAGCTGAAATCTTGCACGTGGCACATCATGCGACAAGGCTAGTATTTCTGTACCTCTCTGTGAGTGTCTAGATCATGGGTACTCGCATACATTTGCCCAGGGCCCATAAATGTGACCGAGGGCCGTACTGATGCCAGCAGGGTGGTGGTGGGATGTCTGGGTGGGTCCGGGATTGCATACGGAGTTCTAAACAAATGTTAAATAAATTGGCAAGCATTTATTTCCAGGTTAATAAATGCTTGCCTGTTTATTTAGCACTTTTTCTGAATATTAGTGTTCCACAACTAAACAGCAACTCATGCTACTGTTCACCACGGGGTTGCATGTAAAGGTCAAGAGGGCCGTACCTTGAGTATCACTGGTCTAGATATATCACAAAACAATAAACATACCCTTGAAGCGAGCCAGATCTATGGGCTTTGCCAATGCTAATTACACACATTTTTATTCCATATCAGATAAAAAAGAAGGATACTCAATAGTTATAACTGAAAATACCTCAGTTTTGAACATGTGAGATTGTGTGGTACACTTTTGATAGGTCTATGGAGTGAGTGCCCTTCAGAGTGTCTCAGTCCATCTCTCCCCTCACTCCTGTTGCATCTCTCCCTCTTTGTTACTCATATCTGAAGATTATGTTAATGCGAGCATTCCCTCCCAGTGCCTCTTCCTCCTCCTACTCCTCACATTCATGAAGATAGAAGAAAGCTGAAAAGAAGGACACACAACGAGATGTAAGAATTTAGAACATTTTATTTTAAGGACACATAATGAGGCGGCCACTGAAGCATTAGTAGATATAGAACCACGTGTTCTCCCCCATACATCTAGACAATAATGAGAACCAGAGGCATTGGTGGCCACGTTGGTGCTACGTGCCGCTCTATACATTCCTTGTAGAGGAACGCCATATTATGGTTAACACCAGGAGGCCCTCTACATGCAAAGATCCCGGCAGAGTGTTATTCCCCTTGGACAGTCCCCGCTAAGACATCGAGCTCAGGCAGGAGGTTTCCCACACACTCTGCATGGTAACATCCAGCCGAACAAGGGGTGAGCACAGTTCACAGGTAGAAACTGCTCTCGCAGATGTGGCATAATGAGCTCTGCGTCTGGGAGTCCACACGCTAAGGGCATGTGCGCTCGCTAACACCAGGTCTTATGCTTTCACCTTGTTGGGTCAGTGACGGGTCATCAAGGGCGGTGACGGTATAAAGAGTGCAATCCCCTGTGGTCAGTGTCTGACAACTTCCTCTCCTCTCCCTTTATTTTCTCTCTTTCAGGTTCCCTCGGGTTCCTTTATTGGTCCATAGCTGCCGGTTCCTTCTCTTCAGTTCTTACTGTGCTTTGTTGCGGACTCTTCTCCTCCTCCAGGATCAAGGCTTGTTCATGGTCTTCTGAGGCACCTCAGGGCTACCAACTATAAGGAGGCAAGTGAGTTATTCCTTGAGCATGCTACTAGGACCCTTCTGTGATTACCTGTTGTATTCCATGTGTTCTGCTTACCATATGTTCCTCTCTTTCTATAGAGGTGCACTTTATGTCTTTGAACAAAGATACCCGGAGACTCCTGGGTCACCGAGCAGTATCATCTCTCAGCTCCAGAATACTTCTTCTCTGTCTCCCCCCTGGGTGTCCTGATATATGTTCATAAAACTAATGATTCAACAACCTTCAATAATATTAAATGGAGTGGACAAAAGTTTCAGAAGGCCAAATCAAACATGCAATTTAAAGTCTTTAGAAGGAATGAGAGATTGTCAGTCGAAGTCAAGAATGTAACTTTGCTTCAATAAAGTCTGTCACGGACAATACCGTCTTTGAGGGAGGTTTCCTAGGCCACACAAAAGCCGATGGCCGTACTCCAACAAGAGGTCTCCACAGGATTGTGATAGCACAATTCAATCCTCAAACTGAGAGAGCCACAAGCAGACAACAATGCAGTCACTGGGAAGCAAGGTTCACTGTATGAACTATTCTCAGGAAAGGGGCAGGGAGTGTCAGGAGAAGGGCAGGGAGTGTCAGGAGAGGGGTAGGGAGTTTCAGGTGACTGACAGGGAGTGTCAGGAAAAGGAAGTGTCAGGAGAGGGGTAGGGAAGGGCAGGATGAGGCAGGGAGTGTCGAGAGATGGGGATAAAGTGTCAGGAGAGAGATAGGGAGTGTCAGCAGAGGGGCAGGGAGTGTCTGGAGAGGTGCAGGGAGCATCAGGAGAGGGGCAGGGAGTGTCATGAGAGAGATAGGGAGTATCAGGAGAGGGGCAGGGATTGTCAGGAGAGGGGTAGAGAGTGTCAGTAGAGGGGTTGGGAGTGTCAGGAGGGGGAGGGGGGAGCAGGGAGTGTCGAGAGATGGGATAAAGTGTCTAGAGAGGGTAGGTACGGAGTTTCAGAAGAGGGGTAGGGAGTGTCAGGAGGGGGTAGGGAGGGTCAGGAGGGGGCAGGGAGTGTAAAGAGATGGGGATACAGTGTAGAAGGGAGGCAGGGAGTGTCAGTAGAGGGACAGGGAGTGTCAAGCGAGGGGAAGGGAGTGTCAGGAGAGGGTCATGGGTGTGAGGAAAGGAGCAGGAAGCTTTGGGATAGGGGCAGGGAGTGTCAGGAGAGAGACAGGGATTGTCAGGAGAGGAGCAGGGAGTATCAGTAGAGAGACAGGGATTGTCAGGAGAGGAGCAGGGAGTGACAGGAGAGAGACAGGGATTGTCAGGAGAGGAGCAGGGAGTATCAGGAGAGGGACAGAAGGACAGGGAGTGTGAGGAGAGGACTAGGCAGTGTCAGGAGATGTGACTTTTGACGCACATATGTGTCGTGTCCCGGTTCCCCACAAACACACACAGGACACAGGTAGGGAAGATCGCTTCTTTATTTCTTTCTCATCTCCCCTGCCCACGCACACGTCTCTCCTTCTTCTCTACTTCCTCCGTACTCCCTCCTGCCCCACACCCTGACCGGATGTGGTGTCCGGTTTCCTTTGTCCCCACTGTCCACTCTAGGGTCCCAGTGCCCGTCTCCAGGTCACTACATCTCCCCCCTTTGTCACAAAGAAATGACGAGAAGTTGAAACACAGAGATCTGTAGATAGAGATAAGAACAGATAAGATAGAGATAGATGCAAGTCTGCCAGGGCACATGTTGGTGTGCCTCCCATCATCACATTTCTTCTATTAGTCTTTTTGGCCGACTGCCTACTCTTCCTGGGCAGGCCTCCGTCTGTTGCTCTTCTGTTGGTCCTTCCCCATTGTGTGTTTCCTTTCTGTCGTGCTCCGATCCTCCTCTTTCTGCTGTTTCCTTGTCTTGATCTTCTTCATTCTTCTCCTTCAGTCCTTTGAAGTGTGAGCTATTCCGTGTTATCCTTTGGATTTCTGACTCCGCCGTGATCATTGGGCCTTTCACTTTAGTGACTGTTAGCGGGTCTTTTGAGAACATGCTGTCAGACTTCCTTTGTTGTCTTTGACGCACTATCACACTGTCCCCTTCTTTCAGGTGCGACGAGATGGCGTGTCGCCTGGCGTCTGCGTATTTTTTCATTTTTTCCTTAGCCTCCTTGTCTTTTGCTTCAATGCTGCTGTGTTCTGGTGTCAACGTTGCTTCTACTTGCGGCAGCCTTGTCCTGCTTGTTCTTCCTAGTACTAGCTCTGCAGGGCATATTCCTGTGGACAAAATGCCAATTAACCTTGCAGAGGCTTTTCCTGTACCATTACCATTCAAAAGATGTAATAATGGTTTATTGTCAGTTGAAATGTCAAAAGGCGTACCCCATATAAAGGTTTTGAATTTCTCCACCGCCCATGAGCAAGCCAAAGCCTCCCTCTCTAAGGTGCTATAATGGGTTTCTGCATCACTTAACGATCTAGATGTAAAGCCTATAGTGTGCTCTTTACCATCAACCCATTGACATAAGACCTCACCCAACCCATGTTGGCTGGCATCAACTGATGTGAAGCACGTTGACCAGGGGAAAATGACGACAGTGCAAGGGTATCAATAATCAACTTTTTGAATTTACAAAATGCATTGTCAGCTTTTGGTTCCACGTAAAGATAGAATTCCACCTGGGCATATCCTGCAATGACTCTTGACTAATATTCCATCATGCCTAGAAATGACTTAAATGTGTCTTTATCTTTAGTATTAGGCACCTGTGAAATCGCCTGTGTAAGTGAAAATTTGGGTTTATACCGGAAGCAGAGATGGTATGGTCAAGATAGTCAAGACAATGAGAAAAAAACTTGCATTTCTCACTTCTAAAGTGATACCAACAATATTTTTAAAAAGGTTTTAATTATCCCTAAAACCTTTTTAAAAATATTAATGTTTTCAGGCTTGGTCTTTGGAAAAAATCAGAACTTCATCTTGATATGCTTGCACACCATTAATTACCAAGTATGTGGTCCATGAATTTTTTTAATAAACTGGGCGCAGCGGCCAAACCAAAATGTAATCTTACGAATTTAAACGCCCCAAAGGGTGTTACAAAAGTGGTCAACTTTGTGGATAAGGGATAAAGTGGGATCTGATGGTAGGCTGAGCGTAAGTCTAAGAGAGTGAAAAATTTAGAGCCACTGATACCTGCTAGTAAATCCTGGATTTTTGGGAAAGGGTGGCAGTCCACTAAAATATTTTTATTTAGAATGCGTAAATCCACACACAGTCGAATGTCACCACCCTTTTTTCGCACTACCACTATGGGACTGACCCATTCTGTCGAATCAGTAGACTGAATAATACCTTCAGATACCACCTTGTCAAGTATTTTTTGGAGCTCTTCCCTCACACTCAATGGTATAGATCTAAGCTTATGGGTATGGGAATAGCATTTGGTTTTAGTTTGATCAAATGTTCAAAAAATGTAATTTTGCCTATGCTGTTACTAAAACCTTCTGGAAATTCCATTATGAATTCTTGTACATCTTCATCTCCACATTCTGAAACCAAGGATACACTTACATCATTCAGCTGTACAGGATTATCCGAACCAGGTACCAATTTAAGGCCAATTTTGGCCAAATCCTGCCACCCCACAATATTCTTTCCTTTAACAGCTACATAGACTTTGGTGTACACATTTCTGCCCAAAAAAGTTAAATTTTCAAAGAAGAAGCCTAGCATGTCAATCTCTTTATCACCATAAGCTTCTGGAATGATGTCTGTGTGTTCTAGAGTGACATTTGAACCCCAATGTTTTGTGAATAATTGATCAGAAATAATTGTCACAGGAGGTCCTCAATCTGCCATCATGTCAAGCACAAGATCACCCAAGGTGACCTGCCAAAAGGACCTTTGGCTTTATAAGCATGCAGGTCTGAAACATCAGCCTCAACCATTAAAATTCATCTTTGCAAATCCTTTTGTAAAGACATATCATGTTCAGTAAAATTTGATTAATTATAATCATGAGTTTGTATGGTACTGACCTGAGCCACACTTTTGCCTCTGCACACAGACTGGAAGTGACCAATCTTGTTACATTTTACACATTTTTTACCTAAAGCTGGGCACATAGGGCTGTTACCTAGGTGTGACCTACATCCACATCTAAAGCATACTGTATAAGGCTTCTTTTGAAAGGCTTTACAATTATTATTTTTAAACAAAACAGCATTAACTGAAGAATCCTGCTGAACCAAATTAACAGAGGAAGAGTAATCAATAGAAATACATTTTGACAAACTGATGGCTCTCTCAATACTTTTAGCCATATCAATGACTTCTACAAGTGATGGGTCTCTACAGCTTAATATGCGTTCCTGGATTTTTTTATAGTAGCAGCTATAAACAAATTGATCCCTTAGGTAAGTATCCAAAGCAGAGCCAAAGTTGCAATTAGCTGCTAAATTCCTCAGAACAGACATGTATTCCTCAACAGACTCATTAGGGTCTTGTTTTCTTTTCATGAAGTTAAATCTTTCAAGAATGACACTTGGTTCGTCTAAGAATTTCTCGTTAAGTCTTTGTATGGCATCCGTGTAAACGTTCCATCCATCCCCATCACCTGCTGGTGGTATAGATACTGGGAGGATATGATAAATCTGTTGACCTTCACTGCCTACATAGCTAAAGAGAATTGCAATCTTTCTTCTAGGAGAGTATTCCTCAGCGTCAATAGCCACGAGGTTGTTCTCAAATGAACAAAACCATATTTTCTGCAGAGTGTTTGATTTACCAGGTGAAGGTAAAAAATGATTAAGCTAAACTATTTATTGGTTTGAAGCCATGTTTTACCAACAATACTCACAGTTGAAATAAAGTAAAATGTCACCAGAAGATGTTGTCGATCAAATAAATGCAAAGGATATGTTGAGACGAGAAAAAGCAGGATCATTCGTTGTTTCACACCAATAATAAAACGTGAGCAATAGCGTGAACAACGTGATGAACGATGACATCTATTGAAAATTCAGCCAAAGTTAAGATGGCAGCCGGACGTCAGTTGCGAGGTGACGTCAGACTGTAGAGGAACGGTCCACATTATTTGAAGAACGCGGTTGAAAAAAGCATGCCGCAACCAAACTCCGAATGAAATCGCCACAAGTGCAATACAACTTGAGATGCAGCAAATATCAATCCTCAGGCTGGAGACGATGAATAAATCCAGGGAATGTATGTATGTAAAGTCCGTTTTAAGATAAAGTGCACAATTTTAGTGAAAATCCGCATGGGAAGCATTCCTCAGTTGTCACCAAATGTAAAGTATGGTGGTCAGCAAAGAACAGATTGCATGAAGTTCCGAGTTTCAAAATGAGGTTTCATTTTCAGTATCAATGTGGAAATCACTGGAGTGCGTCCCTCCTCAGCGAAGATCAGAGTGCATCTGACAGTAGATGCATTCTGAAATCGTTAAGGAGAAACTGCCACACGAGCCAATACATTTGATACTAAACATGTTTTGATTAGCACGTGCCAAGCTAGAACGAAGTAGTACAAGAACCTTTATTACATACAGTAATTGATATGGAAGAGTCACTAAGTGTAGTGTTGTATCTAGATTCCCTGCTGCTCAGTCAGTATGCATGAGTGTGTGTGTGGAATGTTGGAATGCCTGATGATGGAGTAGAATGTTGGTGTGCCTGGTGGACTGGGGTGAATGACAGTTAGAGAGAGTGCGCTGAGCGGCAAAGATGCTGCTCCTGGCGGAGCCTCGCCTCTTAACAGCTGAACTGATGAACAACCATCCTGTATCTTCCATCCTGTGACTAACTTGAAATTAAGTTAATAAACCTCTACTTTGGTTTACCTGACGGCTACCTTTGGTCTTCCTTGGATTCTACACTGCACCTCCGTACCTTTGTATCATTGGCGACGATCTGGAAGAAAAGACCCTACGTTACTGACTACAAATCTACATGAGATGAGGAAACTTCAAACAGGAAACAAACTACGTATACTGGAAACTACTTCAAGTGAAACTACTTCAAAATCAAGGAAAAGAACGCCCATCCCAGCCCCACCAGTGTCCTCCACCAACTGGACAGCCTGCCCTGGGCGTTTCACGTTCCTTCCATGAATTTAAGTTAACCAGCTTGCTTTGAATATTCAAACACTTGTTTGGTGCCAACCCAGCATTGACAACGAGAATAAAAGACTGGCAAACTACCTGGCGCTGGAATTCGCCTCAACAGAGACTACCAATGTTTATACTGCAGCGGGCACCCACTGTATTTGAGGTAGTGCTTTAACGGAGCCAGTGACACCATCAAACGGCACTATTAACTTTATTTTGTGCACTGATGACTGCTTGGGACCCCTTATTCGCATGGGTGAGTACCCCTGAGGCGTGTGTCCACACCTGAACAGATCACAGTGACCTGCCTATTTCCACTTGGGGGTACAATATGGAAAGTGCAACGTGGAAAGTGCATCTACTACAAGAGATGTGCAGAGACCTTCCCACGTTGGTCCTTCGCAAAAGAGGACTGCCGGCTGTGGACGACGGAAAGCTCTTGACCTTTCACAGAGTCTACTTCCCATGGTGTGTTTCCCTGGCTGTGGCTAGCTGTGTTGTACTTGGTTCCTGTACTAGGCAAAGTCTGGCGAGACATGTTTTTTTTTATTTTTACTTCCACGTTTGGTCTACACTGAGACCTGTTGCCAACCGCCACTTTCAAATTTTTTTTTTTTTAAAAAGACGTGGTACGAGTCCCCAGCTCGCACCTACCTTCATCCCGACGACGCGCTGATAGCTCGTGGCTCCCTTAGTGACGTTGTGGGCACTGCTGAAAGGACGTCTCGCTGCACTGGCGTGCAGTGAACCACCCGGCGCGGCGTCAAAAAGCGTGCCGCCATCTTGGGTTTGTACTGAGCCATGCGATCCTTTTCTGTTTCTGCACGGTTTTTGCCAACCACGTTTTTTTTTATGTTGTTGCAGCAGCTAGCACTTTCTGCCAGTCACCATGTCTCCCGTAATGCTCCATCAGTGCTCTTCACTCTACGTGTATTGGATCGTAGCAACACAGGTACTGTCTTCTTTTGGCATATCGTGTGCTTCACCAACTTTGGACTGTGTGTCAAGCCTTCTTTGCCAACCGCAACTGCATCCCTCGCTGGTCAAGAAAACTCATTGAAGATGCTTTGTTTTCTAGGTCACATGCTGAGGCGCTTCTAGACCCACTGTCTCCGTTTCATATTGGGTGAGACACCGCTCACCAGGGTCACGTTGCTTCTATTTGGAACATTCTATTCAGTTTATTTTGACATTCGTTTAATGTCATGCTGTTATTTAGCCATGTGCCCCGTCTGCTGATCTTGCTGCCAGATAAGTTTATTTCCTGTTGAGTGCCAAGTCATTATTTCATTCAGTATTTTGTGCCTTGTGTTATCTGTACCGCTATCTTTTACTCGTACTAGGATTGAGTATTTGCCTATTTTGTTTTGACTTAATGACATCATTATCATTACTTATTTTTCTGCTCTATATACTTTCAGGGTTCTAGTTTTTTTTCTTTAGGGTATCTGTTGTGTAGGAGCTGGTCTCTACACACCTGTTTTTTTTCATTCAGTGTGGGTTGTGCACACCCTTTACACTTGATGTACCCTATATATTGATGTGCCTAGCAGTGTCGGTTTTACACCCTTTAACACATACATCACCCTTTGTATTCGTTTTGTCGAGCAGTGTGAGTTACTTACCTTTACACTAATTTATCTTATAAAAGTGTTTAGCTGGGTGGATTTTTTGGTTTTACCCTTTACATTAATTTTTTTTTTTTATGCTTAAATTAGAGTGCACAATGGGCAGTAACCCCATACTAGATTTTAAGTGCGCAATGGGCAGTGTACCCTATTCATAAAAGTTTTAGTGCGCGATGGGCAGTGTACCCTATTCAAAAATTTTAGTGCGCAATGGGCAGTGTACCCTATTCATAAAAGTTTTAGTGCGCAATGGCTAGTGTACCCTATTCAAAAAAAAAATTGTGCGTAATGGGCAGTGTACCCTTTTCACAAGAGTTTTAGTGTGCAATGGGCAGTGTACCCTATACTTGATTTTGATGTGCGCAGAATTTGAAGTGTACTAAGGGTTCCCTAGTGTACCCTACAAAGTTGTGGCGTGCAGAACGGTGTGAATGGCTTGGAATTTACACTTCGCGGGTGTCCTCCATTCTCCCAGTCCTGCACAATTCCCTCATTAGTGCGTGGTGTGTAGAAATGGGTGAGTAGTTTGGGTTTTACACCTTCTCGGTGTCCACTTTTCTCCCAACCCTGCACATTATTACCATGCTGTACTTGAATTTAAAATTGTTGTAAAGAGGATAACCCTCCTATCCTCATTTACCATGTATATTGCTTATATTTTTTTTTTTCTCTGTCTCACATTCGGAGTTCCTCCTCCTACTCATTATTACTTTCTGCGCACCTCTGTTTCCTCTTGCACCTTCCAATTTCTGAATTTTCTTCATTATTTTCCCAAGGGAAGGGGATGTGCTATATCTTGATTTTCTATTATGCACCCTTTTCCTTGTTGTCCATCTTCACTCATTCTTCCATCCTCTGTTCTTCTGGAATCTGCATTTACCTTTCTGCTTCTCCCTTGTTCTCATTCTCTGCGTACCTTTCTTCACCAAAGTTATATTTACCTGTATGCAATGTTGTAATAATCTTTCTGCATAGTTGTGTTTACCTTCACACAATGTTGTAACTATTATTCGTTCATTTGTTTTCTCAAGGAAAGAGGATGTGTTGTATCTAGATTCCCTGCTGCTCAGTCAGTATGCATGAGTGTGTGTGGAATGTTGGAATGCCATCCTCTGTTCTTCTGGAATCTGCACTTACCTTTCTGCTTCTCCCTTGTTCTCATTCTCTGTGTACCTTTCTTCACCAAAGTTATATTTACCTGTATGCAATGTTGTAATAATCTTTCTGCATAGTTGTGTTTACCTTCACACAATGTTGTAACTATTATTCCTTCATTTGTTTTCTCAAGGAAAGAGGATGTGTTGTATCTAGATTCCCTGCTGCTCAGTCAGTATGCATGAGTGTGTGTGGAATGTTGGAATGCCTGGTGGACTGGGGTGATTGACAGTTAGAGAGAGTGCGCTGAGCGGCAAAGATGCTGCTCCTGGCGGGGCCACGCCTCTTAACAGCTGAACTGATGAACAACCATCCTGTATCTTCCATCCTGTGACTAACTTGAAATTAAGTTAATAAACCTCTACTTTGGTTTACCTCACGGCTACCTTTGGTCTTCCTTGGATTCTACACTGCACCTCCGTACCTTTGCATCAGGTAGTGACTGCATGAGCATCATTACAACGCTCCATCACACGCCTGCTCCTGTAGTGACACTCCCTGCCTCTCTCCTGATACCCCCTGCCTCTCTAATGACACCCCCTGCCTCTTCCCTGACACTCCCAGTCATTCTGACACTCCTGCTCCTGTAGTGACACTCCCTTCACCTTTAGTGACACTCCCTGACTCTCTAGTGACCTCCCTGACCCTCGAGTGACACTCCCTGATCCTCTAGTGACACTCCCTGCACCTCTAGTGACACTCCCTGACTCTCTAGTGACCTCCCTGACCCTCGAGTGACACTCCCTGATCCTCTAGTGACACTCCCTTCACCTTTAGTGACACTCCCTGACTCTCTAGTGACCTCCCTGACCCTCGAGTGACACTCCCTGATCCTCTAGTGACACACCCTGTCCCTCGAGTGACACTCCCTGAACCTCTAGTGACACTCCCTGCCTCTCTCCTGATGCTCTCATCCCTTCTCACATTCCTGCTCATGTAGTGACACTCCCTGCCTCTCTCCTGATACCCCCTGCCTCTCTAATGACACCCCCTGCCTCTTCCCTGACACTCCCAGTCATTCTGACACTCCTGCTCCTGTAGTGACACTCCCTTCACCTTTAGTGACACTCCCTGACTCTCTAGTGACCTCCCTGACCCTCGAGTGACACTCCCTGATCCTCTAGTGACACTCCCTGCACCTCTAGTGACACTCCCTGACTCTCTAGTGACCTCCCTGACCCTCGAGTGACACTCCCTGATCCTCTAGTGACACACCCTGTCCCTCTCCATGACACTCCCTGCCCCTCCCTAGTCCTCTCCGGACACTCCTGCCTCTCTCCTGACACACCCAACCCTTCTGACGCTACTTCTCCTGTAGTGACCTCTGCCCATCTAGTGACACTCCCTGACCCTCTAGTGACACTCCCTGTTCCTCCCTAGTCATTTCCTGACACTCCCTGCCTCTCTGATGACACTTCCCGCCCTTCTGACACTCCTGCTTCTGTAGTGACACTCCCTGCCTCTCTCTAGTGACACTCCCAGTCCTTCTGACACTCCTGCTTCTGTAGTGACACTCCCTGCCTCTCCTGACGTTCCCTGCCCTTCTCACACTCCTGCTCCTGTAATGACTCTCCCTCACCCTCTGGTGACACTCCCTGAACCTCTAGTGACACTCCCTGAACCTCTAGTGACACTCCCTGCCTCTCTCTTGACGCTCCCATCCCTTCTCACATTCCTGCTCCTGTAGTGACTCTCCCTGACTCTCTAATGACACTCCCTGCCCCTCTCCTGACACCCCCTGCCCCTCCCTGTCCTCTCCTGGTACTCCCTGCCTCTTTCCTGACAAACCCAGCCCTTCTGACACTCCTGCTCCTGTAGTGACACCCCTGCCTCTCCCCTGACACTGTCACACGCCCAAGCCTTCTGACACTCCTGCCTCTCTAGTGACACTCTCTGACTCTCTAGTGGCACTCCCTGTCCCTCCCTAGTCCTCTCCTGACACTCCTTACCTCTCTGACGCACCCAGCCCTTCTGACGCTACTTCTTCTGTAGTGACACCCCCTGCCCATCTAGTGGCACTCCCTGACTCTCTAGTGACCTCCCTGACCCTCGAGTGACACTCCCTGATCCTCTAGTGACACTCCCTTCACCTTTAGTGACACTCCCTGACTCTCTAGTGACCTCCCTGACCCTCGAGTGACACTCCCTGATCCTCTAGTGACACACCCTGTCCCTCGAGTGACACTCCCTGAACCTCTAGTGACACTCCCTGCCTCTCTCCTGATGCTCTCATCCCTTCTCACATTCCTGCTCATGTAGTGACTCTCCCTGCCCCTCTAGTGACACTCCCAGCCCCTCCCTGTCCTCTCCTGGTACTCCCTGCCTCTTTCCTGACAAACGCAGCCCTTCTGACACTCCTGCTCCTGTAGTGACACCCCTGCCTCTCCCCTGACACTCTCACACGCCCAAGCCTTCTGACACTCCTGCCTCTCTAGTGACACTCTCCGACTCTCTAGTGACACTCCCTGTCCCTCTCCTGACACTCCCTGCCCCTCCCTAGTCCTCTCCTGACACTCCTTGCCTCTCTGACGCACCCAGCCCTTCTGACGCCACTTCTCCAGTAGTGACACCGCCTGCCCATCTAGTGGCACTCCCTGACTCTCTGGTGACACTCCTTTCCCCTCTTGTGACACACCATTACTCCCTGACGCTCCCTGACACTGTCTCATGAGACTCCATTCCTACATGCCTGACACCCCAGGGTTCTCTCCTCTGATGCTCCCTTTTTTCTGACAGACCACTCCACTGACATCCCACACCCCCTTCTAGTGTACCCTCCTGTCTAATATTTGTGTTGTTCTCTCCTCTGACACTCCACTACAATCAATATCTCATCTACCCACTCCTGACAATCACAAGCCACCTGGCATGCCCTCCTTTATAACATACACCCCACAGCCTAGTCTGTTCTCTGACACCCCACCTCCTCTATGATCTGTACCCCATCTGGCCTATCCCCTGAACACCCACCTATCACTTAAGCCATATACCCTCTGTGGTGTCACTCCACCAGGCCGGTATATCTCACCCCTCCTTCCTCTGTGATGTCACTGCCCAGGCCTGCATATACTGTCCCCTCCATCCTCTGCGATGTACCTCCTCTAGGGCTGCATATCCTGCCCCCCTCTTTCCTCTGTGATGTCACTCTCCTCCCCCAGGCCTGTACATCCTGTTCCCTCCTTCCTCTGTGATGTCATTCCCCAAGCCTGCATATCCTGTCCCCTCCTTCCCCTGTGATATCACACCCAAGGCTTGTACATCCTGTCCCTTCCTACCTCTGCGATGTACTTCCCCTAGGGCTGCATATCCTGTCCCCTCTTTCCTCTGTGATGTCACTCTCCTCCAACAGGCCTGTACATCCTGTTCCCTCCTTCCTCTGTGATGTCACTCCCCTAGGGCTGTATATGCTATCCCCTCCTCCCTCTGTGATATCACTCCTCCAGGCCATCATATCCTGTCCCCCCATCCTCTGTGATGTCACTCACCCAGGCCTGCATATCCTGTCTCCCTTCCTCTGTGATGTCCCTCCCCCAGGCCTGCATATCCTATCCCCTCCTTCCTCTGTGATGTCCCTTCCCCAGGCCTGCATATCCTATCCCCCTCTTCCTCTGTGATGTCACTCCCCAAGCCTGCATAAGCTGTCCCTACCTTCCTCTGTGATGTCATTCCCCGAGGCCTGCACCTCCTGTCCCCTCCTTCCTCTGTGATGTCCCTCCCTCAGGCTTGCATATTCTGTCCCCCTTCCTCTGTGATGTCACTTTCCCAGGCCTATATATCATACCCAACTTCATCTGTGATGTCACTCCCCTAAGCTTGAATATCCTGGCCGCTCCTCCTCTGTGATGTCACTCCCCTTGCCCATATCTGTACATCCTGTCCCCCGCCTTCCTCTGTGATGTCACTCCTCCATGCCTATATATTCAGAGGGGGCAGTGAAATATGATATTATATCTAGTGGTGGGCAGTGAGGGAGGCAGGCTGCGGAAGAGCTTCGATGTCGGGTTTGAGTGCAGTTACGCCCTCATGCTTACCATCGATTATCCTCCACCCTGGGGAGGGCCAGGTAGGGGCTCACCTTTGCCCCCGCTGCATTGTCTCTTTGGCACCTTCTCAGGGCCCCAGCTTGTGTCCTGATCTGCCGCGATACGTTGGGGGGTCCCGGAGGGGGCTTCCCAGCGTACGCCTGAGTCCTTGGGTTATGAATGGTGGAAAAAGAGTGCCTGGTCTGGGCTATCGATGTCCAGTTGGATGGTGTGCCTGGACAGTAGCGATGGTCAGAACCTTGACGTGGTGCTACTGCTCACTGGTTGTAACACAACTGGTGCTAATCTGACCTTTGTGTGCATGGAGTGCAGTTGGAGTGTCCTGGGTGAGGATCCCCGCGTCACGCTCTTCCGTAGGCGGAGCTTCATATGCGCCCTGTGGGACCACCCATCACACTGGTTGTAACACAACTGGTGCTAATCTGACCTTTTGTGTGCATGGAGTGCAGTTGGAGTGTCCTGGGTGAGGATCCCGCGTCACGCTCTTCCGTAGGCGGAGCTTCATATGCGCCCTGTGGGACCACCCATCACACTGGTTGTAACACAACTGGTGCTAATCTGACCTTTGTGTGCATGGAGTGCAGTTGGAGTGTCCTGGGTGAGGATCCCCGCGTCACGCTCTTCCGTAGGCGGAGCTTCATATGCGCCCTGTGGGACCACCCATCACACTGGTTGTAACACAACTGGTGCTAATCTGACCTTTTGTGTGCATGGAGTGCAGTTGGAGTGTCCTGGGTGGGGATCCGTAGGTCACACTTCTTTAGGCACCTGGAGGTGGAGCTTCTGATGTGCCCTGTGGGACCAACCGTCACACTGGTTGTAACACAACTGGTGCTAATCTGGCCTTTTTGTGTGCATGGAGTGCAGGTGGAGTGTCCTGGGTGAGGATCCCCGCGTCACGCTCTTCCGAGGGCACCTGGAGGAGGAGCTTCAGATACCACCTTGAGACCACCCATCACACTGGTTGTAACACAACTGGTGCTAATCTGGCCTTTTGTGTGCATGGAGTGCAGGTGGAGTGTCCTGGGTGGGGATCCGTAGGTCACACTTCTTTAGGCACCTGGAGGTGGAGCTTCTGATGTGCCCTGTGGGACCAACCGTCACACTGGTTGTAACACAACTGGTGCTAATCTGGCCTTTTTGTGTGCATGGAGTGCAGGTGGAGTGTCCTGGGTGGGGATCCGTAGGTCACACTTCTTTAGGCACCTGGAGGTGGAGCTTCTGATGTGCCCTGTGGGACCACCCGTCACACTGGTTGTAACACAACTGGTGCTAATCTGGCCTTTTTGTGTGCATGGAGTGCAGGTGGAGTGTCCTGGGTGAGGATCCCCGCGTCACGCTCTTCCGAGGGCACCTGGAGGAGGAGCTTCAGATACCACCTTGAGACCACCCATCACACTGGTTGTAACACAACTGGTGCTAATCTGGCCTTTTGTGTGCATGGAGTGCAGGTAGAGTGTCCTGGGTGGGGATCCCTAGGTCACACTCTTCCATAGGCACCTGGAGGCGGAGCTTCAGATGCGCCCTGCGGGACCACCCATCACACTGGTTGTAACACAACTGGTGCTAATCTGGCCTTTTGTGTGCATGGAGTGCAGGTGGAGTGTCCTGGGTGGGGATCCGTAGGTCACACTTCTTTAGGCACATGGAGGTGGAGCTTCTGATGTGCCCTGTGGGACCACCCGTCACACTGGTTGTAACACAACTGGTGCTAATCTGGCCTTTTTGTGTGCATGGAGTGCAGGTGGAGTGTCCTGGGTGGGGATCCCTAGGTCACACTCTTCTATAGGCACATAGAGATAAGATATTGTAGTGGGGTCAGAGGAGAGGACGGCACAAATATTAGACCAGAGGGTGAAGTAGAAGGGGGTGTGGAATGTCAGTGGAGTGGTCTGTCAGAAAACAGGAATGCTTCATCAGAGGAGAGAGCCCTGGGGTGTCCGGCATGTAGGAATGGAGTCTCGTGAGTATCAGGGAGAGTCAGGGAGTAATGGGTGTCACAAGAGGGGAAGGGAGTGTCACTAGAGAGTCAGGGAGGGCCACTAGATGGGCAGGGGATGTCACTACAGGAGAAGGAGTGTCAGAAGGCCTGGGAGTGTCAGGAGAGGGAGAGTGTCACTAGAGTCAGGGAGTGTCACTAGAAGGGCAGGGAGTGTCACTACAGGAGCAGGAGTATCAGAAAGCCTGGCTGTCTCAGGAGAGAGGCAGGGAGTGTCACCATAGCAAGAGTGTCAGACGGGCTGAGAGTCTCAGGAGAGATGCAGGTGTACCTGAGAGCTGTGAGACATTAACAAAGTTTTGAATGTTAGAGGGCGGTATCTTTCAAGGAAGGGGGAGGCAGAGGAGTGAGTTCATTTTTCAGAATGGTATACCCTCTCCCCCTCATGAAATGTGCCCCTTCTACGTCCAGTAATGACGCTGACACCTCGAGCGCTGTGTGCTGTCAGCAGGTGCTGGATAACCTTTGAACCCGTGTTTTACCTCCAATCCACATGACTCCTCACTGTTGCAGCTGAGGCAACATGGGGGTAGTGCACTGCACACTTCTGCCAAGTGCCACGCATCATGTGTTCATCTAACGCAAATAGAATGGATGCCCGCATTATCGCCTGTGCTTTCATTAGTCACGCATGTCACTCTCAGATGGCTGCACCGTCAATGCTATTTTGCATGTGAAGATAGAAAGTTGGCCACCCTACTTATCGGTCGGGCACAGCTCGAGTTCTATGGAACAGCGGGCATGGGCCCCCCTTCTGGACTTGCAGTAATGGAAGTCCGATGAAAAAGGTGGGTGTCTTCAAAAGGGTGTGGCCAAAGAAGCATAGCTAAGGAATCCTTGGGAAGAGGCGTGAATCTTGCAATTAAGGGCAGGGACTGATACATGTGCGATAGAATCTTGCACTTGCCAAGGCTGCCCAGGGGGGCCACGTAGGGGACCCTCCAAAAGGGCGGCCGCCTTAGTGCCATAGGAAGGCACAGAAGTCTGCGCACTAGGCTCCCTGGGCTAGGGACCAGGGGGTCTGCTGGCCGCGTCACTTCCGGCCGTGGGAGGGGACAGGGGTATATTAGCCTTTCCCCGCCCTCTGCACGGTCTCTTGACCGCTACCCGTCTCGCGTTTCTGACGTTCCCTCGGAGCTGAGAAGCGGTGAGTGCTTTGCCCCGGCCCCCTCCCCATTAGCTCGTGGCGGCGGAGTCACCTCCTAGGCCCGGCTCTGCCGAGGGCTGCCGCTAGGGGAGGGGAGCTGGTCAGCTCCATGGGGTCAGTGCGGTCGGCGTTACCCCCCCACCCAGGTCAAGGGCAGAGCTCGGCTGCTAGCGAGGCGCTGAACAGGGCACTTTGCCCTCTGCTGTGTGTGGAGGGGGGAGGGGGATAGAGCCAGCGAGGCACCCGGGGGTCCGGCATTGCAGGTCGTGAGGGGTGGGAGCGTCACCAGCGGGCCCGCGGCGCTCACCCTGTCCAGCTGTAGTGGCCAGGGGTGGGGGCCTGCGGCGGCGGCCAGCTCTGATCCGGGCAAGCAAGCCGTGGGGTCGTGCCGATGTGCCTGCGACTACAAACATGCCGCGCTGGCGTTTCCGTCTTCGGCGGTCATGTCAGTTCGCGGGGTTCTGCGGGTTGGGCTCGCCAGGCGACCTCCGAGGAGAGCGATGGGGGCAGGGGGGTTTGCGGGGAAGAATCCTGTCAGAGATTTTCTCCTTTCCTCTCTGGCAACCAGTGCGATGTAAGTACAGCGGGGTAACATCACTTACGCCTCCAAGCTTGCACCACGGAAACGAAACGTGCATCTGCTCTTTCCAGTCACTCCGGATAGATGCTTCCTCCCGTCCTCTGTGCAGCAGTAAACACTCCGTATTAATGCCCGGGGCTACGATTCGGTGGGCTGCTTCCGTGATAGACCGAAGCGCGCCGCCCGAGGAATGCACAGGCTTGTGGGAGCATTGTTCGAGGGGTCACGGCTTTCCCTGCTAACACCAGTGAGGTGGCCTCGGGGTGGGTGGAGTTGTCTGAGCTGCGGCTGTAGGCGGCGGGGGTCTCCAACGCGGTCTCCTGAGTCTGGGATGTGAGTCCGTCCCCAGGGCCCCGGGGCATTCGTTTTTAGAGCCAAATATCGGGGGTAGGGGGCTGATTGTTCCCGCAATAGGCAGAGTGGAGATGCAGGGGCTCTAAGTAGGGCTGAATACTCAAAATAACTTCGTTAGCAAGTATTTGGTCTTTGAAAGACCTGTGAAGTTGCCCTCTGGTGCCCGTGCTGCTGTTCAGCAGTCAGGAGCACAGCTGATGCTGACCGGAGCTAACAGCGGCATTCCAATTATGCTCTCTCCAGATCTGCAACGGCAATTTCTCCTGCATCTCTTGCCTCGCCATTGTACTAATTAGCTGCGATTAGAAATGTCACGTCATTCACAGGCTGGGTTAGAAACCTGTTTGGCGGAATTTTGGCAACCTCTGTGGAAATCCAAAGGAACCCAATAAGGAAGCGGTTAACTAAAACACTGCCCTCCTTTTCACTGCCACATTTATTTAATTTGTTCATAAGGTGATTGAAGGCAGACCTTTTACACAATCTGTTAAAATGTGTGCTATATGTTTCAGGGCAACCTTCAGTCACTGCTGTTCCCTATGGTGGTCAAAACGTAGTCAGTGTTAGGTGGCCATTTATTTATGCGGCTCACGCGTTCAGGCGGTCGGTTCTGAAGTCGGGCCGGGACACTGTCCAGCTGGCAGAGGACCAGCCCGCGCATTCTCCTCACCGCTAATGCTGTTTGAGCCCGATTGGGCATCAGCGGTGCGGGAGTGCCTGCTCGCTTACAGCTTTATTTGCTTCACTTGCACGTGGGAACGTTGTCATGGGCATGAGGTACACGCTTCCGCAGGGGGGCGCGGCTGGCCCATCAGGCCAGGTCCTCACGCCGGAGTACGTCCGAATTGCATGCTACTGCTATTTTGGATGGCGCAGCTGGGAGGGGTTTAACTACGGTAGCAGGATACTAGGTACTGCAAGTCATTTACAATAAAGGTTACCTAGCTGCCAACTGCAAGTGCCATGTGGGACATGTCCTAAGTTTCAGTGTACTAATGTGTCTCGTTTTCTTGCCTGAGCGGCACTCCACCGTTAGATTATGGGTGCGCAGGTATGTTAAGCAGCCCGGTCGTCGGTGTTTTATTAGCTAAACTGGTTCCACCTAGGGTATAGGAAGGGGCTTCTGGCTTAGGTGCGGCGACTCTGGAAGTGCATTTGGTTTGGCTTGTTGTGGCAGGCAGGGCTGCGCTGGTAGAATAGTCAGGTCATATTTGCTCTTCTTTACCCTCTGAGCGCAGTGGCGACGGTCAGCATGCCGAGGTCGCCGTGGTAAGGATTGGCATCCCTGGTGGTTCCAAGCATTGTGGACAGATTTTACAGGGAGGCCTCGGCACATCCGGGCTCAGCGTTGACGCAGGGCAGCCCACAATAACAAACCTGGGAGACATGCCGGCAAAACAGAGCACAACAGCAAGTGTTGGGTGTCAGGATAGCAGGGCAAAGCACAGGGAGACTATCTCATGGCGAGGGAACCGTGTGTAAGAGGAAGTGAAACGAGCAGGCATGGCATGCCATGCGCGCCCTCTGGACTTAGGCCTGATTCTTTTGGCTACACCCGCTGCAGTGAGAAACGCCTATCCTGCCCGCCTTGTCCCTGGCTCCAAGTTTGGCATTTGGGCACCTATCGATTTCTATTTTGCAGTAATAGTCACTGCAGTTTTGCACTGGGGCTTATTAGTGGGCAGATGGGGAGGGAGCACTCTATGGGTGCTGTTGGTACTGTATCGGCGATACCGACCATTAATATATTAGCGCAGCGCTGTCTATCAGTCTTGAAGCGGTGTTGCGTCCAGTGCACTGAGGTTGCTATCCGGGGGTAGAAACCCCAGCTGCGTTTGCCGAGCCCAGTACTCGGGGCCTACCAATACACACAGGCCATTGTTTGCTTTGGCCACTAGGGGTCCTGCCCTTGGAGCCACTGGCCGACGTTGTTGGGTCCCCTGTTTATTCTGACACAGTGCGGGCGGGGAGTCTCGTGCTCGACAGCAAACATATGGCCTGTAGAACATGCTGCTGTGGGGCGCTTGATTTCTAAGAACGCCCTTGGCAATGTGTGGGGTATGTCAGCAGTGTGACGGAACAGTGGGAGTGCGCGCGCAATCCCGTAAGCTATGCGTGAGGGAAGAACATGGAGGGTTCTGGCTTTCTTTGTGGGATAGCATAGCAATACTTTAGGTCAAGTTGCTTAGTGTATTAGTAGTCCGTGTCTGTATGCACGGGTACTAACAAAGGAGGCGTAGAGTGCCTCCTTCCAGCACAACTACATTCCTCTCGCCAGGTCACTGAAACTATGCAATGCCACGCCTTTGGCCTATATCCATGGACCTGCAGCAATTCGGTCATCTCCAGCACAAGTTGCAGTGAAATGAAATAAAGTCATAAATGTTACAGCTCACACGAGCAACAGTCTAATACGCATCGACGGGGGTTCACACGCAGTGGAAGGCCCATGGCCAGGTGCACTGGAAATCTGTTGTTCCCTTGTACAGTATTTATTTATATAGTATTTAACATGTACTAAAGTGGGGATACCTTTGGCATTATTTTCATGCCTGAGCGTACATAGTGATGAAGCAAGTGTCCCAAGTTGCGCAACATGATACACTTGTGTATAGGAAGCTTGTTAAAAGCTTCATTTGGTCTAACAGTGCCAGGTTAACGGGGACGACTTGTACAAGAAACTCTGTCTTGTAGGCCTGGGTGTTGCGCCTAGGAGGAGACTGGATAGAAGTGGGTTGGCAGTGAGCAGCCTGTTAGTATTGTGAGCAAGACATCACAGCATTTCAATTTCAATATGGCGGGATGGGGAGTTCTCATGTAACTGCACTTGTATTAAAATTAGGAACCTTGTAGAGCGAGCTACAGCTAAATCTGACAATAGAGATTTCTCCCCAGCACTAAGGTCACACAACAGTCAGTGTGGGCTGCTGGGTGGGGATGCTCTACAAACTCATTCCCGCTCTATAGTAGCTGGCAACGTGCAACTAGTTTCCCCATGTATGGGCGAGCATTGCACTTTCCAGGAACTTTCAGGAATCAGTGCCACCAGTCTACTTTCCGGTGAATTGAATTGCATATTTACACATGGAGGGTCGTTACTTTGTGTGTCAGTTATTTTTAATGGGGGAAGCGGTCGTACCTCGCACTACAGGTGCCAACAGTGGTAAGGCAGCTCCTCGCAGCCAGGTCACTGGAACTATGCAATGCCGCACCTTATGTCTTATAATCATGGACCTGCGACTAAATCCGCCATCTCCAGCACAATTTGCAGTGAAATCAATGTCAGATGTTACAGCTCAAACAGATCATCAGTCTAGAATGCAACGACAGGGGTTCACTCGCAGTGGAAGCCCCTTGGCTGGGTGCACTGGTAATCTTTTGTTCCCTTATACAGTATTGATTTAGTGGTTAAACAGGACTAAGGTGGGGAGACCTTTGGCAGTAGTTCCATACCTGAAAGTACGTGGTGATGAAGTAAGAGTCCCAAGTTGCGCAACAGGATATATACACTTGTATAGGGGGCTTGTGAAAAGCTTCCTTTGGTCTAACGAGTGCCAGGCAAACCGGGACGACTTGTACAAGAGACGAACATGAGTGGTTAGTCAATACTGTCTGTTAGAAGGGATGTTGTCTAAAGCAGAACTCAAACTAATTAGCCTTAAACGCATGATGGAGACGATTTAAGTGACATGCCTAAAGTGGTAAATGTTGTGCTATAGGGATGGCATGCCAAAGGAGATACCTTCCATATTTCCCTGGATCCCCTCAATCCAACACGCCTAAAGTAAGCAGAGGATGCCCGATTGATTTGGTTGACCTGTCATTACTTTTATTAAACACACCAAGTACCATGAATCAGTGACATTTGTACTTAAATCATAGGTGCTTCCAGGACACTTCTAGCTAAGGGGGCAGGCGCAGTAGGGGCAATGCGGCGCTTAGCGTTAGACTCGGCCAGCAGCAGTACGTCCAGTTGGGGGCTGGTGTATTGAGCCACAGCTAGGCCGCCTAGCAGGCTGATTTAAGTACCTAGGTCACGCACATTGGGCAGAGGGGTCCAGTGGAATCACATAATTGGGGACTGCACCAGGACATGAAATGGCTCAGGTTAGATTCCCATGTTATGTCACGGCACCACAGCTATTGTGTACTGCGACAGGCATTTCCCTAAAGCCTCGTGTTTACACGCACCAGTAGCTGGCCAGGCGCGTACTTTGGTGAGGATGGTCACTAAGGTAGCTCGCCTGTGGTGGCCAAGCTAGCAAGACATTTTCACTCTCTTCTCTACTGGGAGCCCCCTTTGGGAAAACATTGGTGGTGCTTCTATTTGGGCAGAGGACAGGAGGTTCAACTAGCTTTCCTGGGTCCCCATGGCCTAGCCAGATGATCAATGCACAGGAGGATGGAGGGTGATCACTATGGCCTCGCTGCTGGCGTTATTGATTACTACAATGTACTACAGATAGGGAGCGTACCAGCTACCCAGCGTAGGTGTATCACAAGAAGATCTGTTACACATGATTGGAAGGCCTTATCGACGCTTGTCATAACAGTCCAGTGCACTGCACAGGGGGTGAAGAATAGGCCATGTCCCGTGTCAATTGATGTTTCCTTTTATTCGCCCGGGTTTGCAATGTCATTCAAATTGGGCAGCCAGAAACGGTAAAGGCAAAGAAATACCTGTGTTGGGGAGTGGGCCACTCAGCAGCAAAGTAAGCTACGACTCAGCATAATCCAGGCACACCTTCGGGATAGCTCAGGGTTTTGGACTACACACGCATAGGCACTATTTAGTCAGCTAGGGCGTGAGTTTGTCAGTCCGAAAAGGGTGCCGTTACCCCATCAGTGTTGAAACAGAGGGGTGGATCAGAAATACGGTCAACTACCAGAGCACAGTTGGCATTTACAGTTGGGAGGATGCAGGTACATGGCTCATAGTTTTTTCACCAGGCCCTCAGTTCCAAAAGCATTGCATGTTACCAGCTGCTTCTTTTAAGCAAATTTTCCTTGGGAGTTGCCAACTAACAATGGGACGACTGTCCCAATTACTGGCCCAGGAATTCGGGACGGTGTGGCACTCCCATCAAGGGTGTGGTGAGAAGTTCAAAACCGGCCTGGCTCAGCAAGAAAGGGGCGGTAAACCCAGCGTTATGGGCGGGCTTGTCAGCTGAGTGCATCATGCAGGTGGGACGATGGGAATCCCAATGTGTTAAAAAAAAAAAAAAAAAAAAAAGTACATCCGTCAGCAGCCACTCAGGGAGTGTCCGAAAGACGGGTTAGGTGCTTTATGTACAGGTGAAGGTTGAGTACCCCATAGGCACCCCGGTAGGCACCTGTGGTTTCTGGGGGTGCAGTGTTATTGGGCAAGTTGGATTAGTTGTATAGATTGAGGTGCAGTGCTAAACAAGGAGTGTGAGCAACCGAGCATTTCAGTAATTTGCCAGGATCAACGGTCTGGGTGAAGGGTCTTCCGTGCGTCCTGGGAGTGGCGTGACAGGCGGAATTCAGGAAATGGAGGCATGTGTTTTCCACCACTGAGTTAACTTGGTTGGGGAGCCCAGGCTGGCACAGGAACAGCTTGCTGAAGCAGCTGCAGCACACTACTGGGATAATTCAGGGGTCCCAGGCATGCGGGGGAAGAGCTTGCCGCAGAAGCTGCAGCACAGATTGGGGGGGGTGTCTCCCCTCCCAACAATTTGCCATACACCTGGGAGCCAATGATTTGACAAGGTAGGAAGACACTGCTGCTATAAAATGAAATCTCCATGGGTAAGTTAGTGACCACTGCCTTCTTATCAGGGAGACTTAGGGGAGGGATCGGTCCACCTCATTTCTGGTCATACATTTGGGAAGGAATGACCTGACGACCCTGGGGAGGAGAGTAATGCTCCAAGACAGGAGGGACATCATGTGTCAGTTGAGCATTCAGCTTGGGGCATGTGAACTGTGGTGGTCTTAAACTTTACCTCGCCCAGTTTGGCAAGGAGCCCGATCTGGGGACGCCATTGAGATATCACATACGAGAGTGAACAGCGCCATGCGTAAAGGCACGGAACAAAGGGGATTTGTCTTCATCTGGCATGGTTTACTTCAGGCCAAGTCTACTGGATGCTGGGAAGTGGAGGAGGTTCACTTCTCAAGGGTAGGCATGGACTTAATTTTGCTGGGCCTTGGGGAGGCCTGGGAAGCAACAGGATGTAGGTAGGATATCTGCCTTGGTGGGGGGCCCTGGTGGTGACGGTGGCCACCCCCAGAGCTGTGGAGGAGTTACAGGGCGATCCAGAGTCTGCAAGGTACAGAAGGGTACTATATTGCAGCAGCACAACAAGGGTGCTAAGCCAAGGATACCCAGGGATGTTTTAGCGGGTCCCCTGGAAGAACTACGGCGCCCCGTTAGCCCTTCGGGCGGTTGTGGGTCTGAGCAACCGGGGGCTGCCTGGAACGCTCCGCCCACCGGTCGGGGGCGTGAGTAAGGGAGTGGACTGGCGGTCCACTGATGGGAGAGGTGGCCTCTCCCAAGAATTGGTAACCACCGGTTGTCGACGGACACGGTGCAAGTTGGCTCATCAGACGGGCAGGCGGCATAGGGGCTGGCCTGCCCTGGGATCGCCCGTAAGATAACCCACCATGTTGGCATATTGGTTATGCTAATAAACCTGCAGCAAATTTCTCCACTAAAAAGGTGTCGTGTGGTTTATTTATGTATGTTGCTGTATGAGAACTGAGTGTTGCCGATATTGGCACTATGCCAAGGCTGCCCAGGGGGCCACGTAGGGGACCCTCCAAAGGGCGGCCGCCTTAGTGCCATAGGAAGGCACAGAAGTCTGCGCACTAGGCTCCCTGGGCTAGGGACCAGGGGGTCTGCTGGCCGCGTCACTTCCGGCCGTGGGAGGGGACAGGGGTATATTAGCCTTTCCCCGCCCTCTGCACGGTCTCTTGACCGCTACCCGTCTCGCGTTTCCCACCCTACCGCTTACCCTGCGGACGGACAAAAGGGGAGTACGGGGAGGGGAAGAAGCTAACTTATTGTTTTGTGTTGCAGGAGGAGTTACAGGGCGATCCAGAGTCTGCAAGGTACAGAAGGGTACTATATTGCAGCAGCACAACAAGGGTGCTAAGCCAAGGATACCCAGGGATGTTTTAGCGGGTCCCCTGGAAGAACTACGGCGCCCGTTAGCCCTTCGGGCGGTTGTGGGTCTGAGCAACCGGGGCTGCCTGGAACGCTCCGCCCACCGGTCGGGGGCGTGAGTAAGGGAGTGGACTGGCGGTCCACTGATGGGAGAGGTGGCCTCTCCCAAGAATTGGTAACCACCGGTTGTCGACGGACACGGTGCAAGTTGGCTCATCAGACGGGCAGGCGGCATAGGGGCTGGCCTGCCCTGGGATCGCCCGTAAGATAACCCACCATGTTGGCATATTGGTTATGCTAATAAACCTGCAGCAAATTTCTCCACTAAAAAGGTGTCGTGTGGTTTATTTATGTATGTTGCTGTATGAGAACTGAGTGTTGCCGATATTGGCACTATGGCACATTCTTCCGCAAGGCCAGGATTTGTGTACCTCTCTGCGAGTGTCTAGATATATCACAAAACAATAAACATACCCTTGAAGCGAGCCACATCTATGGGCTTTGCCAATGCTAATTACACACATTTTTATTCAATATCAGGTAAAAAAGGAAACTCCATAATTATAACTGAAAATAACTCAGTTATGAAAATGTGAGATTGTGAAGTACACATTGGATAGGTCTATGGGAGTGAGTGCCCTTCAGAGTGTCTCAGTCCATCTCTCCCCTCACTCCTGTTGCATCTCCTATCTCTCCCTCTTTGTTGGTCATATCTGAAGATTATGTTAATCCGAGCATTCCCTCCCAGGGCCTCTTCCTCCTCCTCCTCCTCACATTCATGAAGATAGAAGAAAGATAAAAAGAAGGACACACAATGAGATGTAAGAAATTTAGAACATTTTATTTTATGGAACAATTCTTTTTTTCGTTTATCATAACATCGCGCATGCCTACAACAGGGGCCGGCATCGAGTTTAAATGCATAGGAGAGAGACACAGCTATGCTCCTACAACCCGGAGGCCGGCAGCGAATTTCAAAATATCAGTGGCATGTGTTTCAAATTTCGTCCCAGTGGACAGTAACCTGCCTTATTTATGCCATGGACTGTGAAACATAAAAGGGACAAAAGGAAAAGAGCCAGGGATGTTAAACGGGGGAAAGCCCAATAACCAAGAAAGACGAACCCCCACCCTCCACTCACCCCTCCCCAACACCCGTGTTTCCTCTGCACCCAAAAATGATCCTGTATCAACCTACAATGTTAACTACAGACACACACCACCTTTATGTGCCGGTATCTTGGGTAGTGGAAGTGGGGCGTAAGATTCGTAGGAACCTGGGGCAAGTCAACTCCTGAATCCCTTGCTTAACAGTGTGATAAATGGTACCCAAAGTTCAGTGTATGCTTCAGCTTTATTGTCCACCACCATAGACATGTGCCTTATCACAAGCACAGTCCACGGTAACGACCGCGTTGTAATCGTATGCGTTGTAACAGATGTGATGTGATGGCTGTTTCCCGGCAGTGAGTAGAATCTTTGCCATGTAGTCCCTAGTGCGCCTGTTACCTACATAAAGCCTCAGTTGGTGCGGAGGAGAAAGAAATGAGAGAAGACAGAAAGATACCCATAACAAAAATAAAGGATACAACAGATATAACAACAGATGACCAGAGTCCGTCAAATCCAGTGAGTCAGGGTGAGAGTGGCCACCCTTAGGATATCTATTCCAACGATGAGTCTCCTGCAAAAACATGGAGAATTCCACAGGGCGAGTGGAGGGCGAATCATCTTTAGTATCTTCAGTCCTCCAGCCCCTCCGCCGCTGGCTTCACACCGGTTCCTCCCCATATGCCCGGGACATTGCCGCCTTCAGATCAGGACACAGCCGAAAGGGGACTCTCTACAGAGAGGGCCTGTTGCACTGCCTGTCTTTCCTTGGTGATGGTGGCCGGGTCGGGTTTTGATCCTCGGCGATTGCTTGGCACCTTCTGCCATGCTGGTCGCTGCCGCTCGGGAGAGGAAGGCTGCTCTTCATTGCCCTCTTGTACATTGATTTGTAAAAGGGAGCAGGCCTCTTTGAGGGATCTGAACGGGTGGAGTGCTCCTTCATATTGGAAAATAATGTGAAAAGGATGACCCCATGCATAGGGTATCTTGGCTTTCCTTAAATGTTCTGTGACAGGGCGGAAGTCTTTACGTTTTTGTAAAGTGATCCTGGAGAGATCCTGGAAGAAAGTCGGGGAGTGGCCTTTAAACTGGACTGGATGCGAATCTCTGGCTTTTTTAAGTATGTCCTCTTTAATTTAGAAATCATGCACACATACCAGTATATCTGCCGGGGGTCCCTTTCGTAGTCTTTCAGGCCCCACTCTACGGACCCAGTCCAACTGCAAGGTGGAGCCTTCTGCGAGGCCCAGGACATGTCGGAAGAGGTCCGTGACATAATCCCGCAAGTTGGAACCTTCCGATTTGGATGGCACACCTCTGATTCTTATTATTTCTCCCGGACCGGTTCTCCAAATCCTCATTGTGCGCCTGAAGATCCAGCTGTTGCGCTTTAAGCCTGAGGACTTCTTGTTGCAGCCAAGTGACCTCCTCCTCCCGGCTGGATTCCCTGTCCTCTAGCCGGCCACTCTCTCGCCCATCTCGTCCACATCACGTCGCATCTCCCGAATTTCTGTTGCAATTTCATCTTCATCACCTGGAGGTCTGCACGCAAGGAGGAAAATAATGTTTCCAGGAATTACTTGGTTACCGGCCCCTCCCTGTCTTCAGTGTCCGACCTAGCGTCAATCTCTATATTTGTGTTTTTGTCTTCCGCACTGGTGCTTCCTGACTTGCCGAACATTTCTTTAAGGGAGCGCTCTTTCTTTGTTCTGCTCCCCGCCATGTTGTCGTGGTTTAGCGTAGTAATTGCCACGGGTCAGCCCATTCACTTATGCCCTGTGTTGCAGACAGGCCCTTTTATCTCGATGCCTACCGGTGACCACCGCACTGCTCCCTCGATCTTAGTCTGCAGAGTCTCTGGGGAGGACACCCGTTGCACTGAAATGGAAACTGGAACTGTGTTAAGAAGACTCAAATAAAAAAATTTTTAAATAAAAGAGGGGATTGAAGAAGGTCGGAGAAGGTCTTAGAGAAGTTGGTGAAAGAAGCTGTGGAGACTTAAGGCCTGAAAGTGCTTGGATACACATGTTTTATCAAGTCAAATTTGTTTTTTAATGTTTTTTGTTTTTTTGTATTTGACTTGAAATGGCTAGGATTCAGGAGACTGGTAATCAGAATCAGGGATCAATTAGACGTAAGTGTATTAACGTTTGTTGTGTATGTGTTTTACTAATAATGGTTGTTTGGTTAATACTAATAGTTGTTGTGCCTTATTTTATGTTTTCTACTAAGAGTAATAGTACTAATGATTTGGTGAATATAGAGACAAAGGTGGGAGAAACTCTTAAAGAAGACCCACATACTAACATTAAGAGATTAAGTGGGAATGATTTACATCCAGATAATTCTATTAATGATTTTTTGTTAAATGTTTTTACTAAACTTCTTTATGAGTATGTTAACACTATGTATGCTAGAGATTGTTATGTGTGCATGCAATTACCGTCTTTTGTGTCAGAGGGGTGACTTATCACCACCTTCCCTTAACATATGGAATTTCGTGTATTGTACTAACAAGTTTGTTCTATGAAATGGGTCAGTTACAATATTTCTATTCCAATCTAGATTTAGTATTTTCAGAACTTCCTATTCAAAAGAATATGAATATAGTAAGTAGTGCGAAAAATGCCGAGTACATGGGAGAGTTTTTCCATACTAACAAGACAATAGATACTGTGTATGCCCATAGAAATAACTTAACCTGTAGTTTACGGAGTGAAAAAATTGAATTTATTAATGTTGTAGAAGATAGAAGAGAACATTTTCGGAGGAAAGCTGCTGAGGAAAAGAGGCATCTTCCTCCTTGGGCTCATAGAGAGGGTGATTACAAGAAAGGTGAGACTTATGCTGCAATGACTCTGGATTGGCATTGTAGGGGAAAGCTTTGCTTACTAAGACAAAAGACAGATTACAATAATTATTTCATTGATTCTAGTGAATGTGATCATACCTTCCTGATTACAGGAGGTTGGGGTTTGAAGGGTGGTACATATCCTGTTTTCCCTGGAATTTATTATGTGTGTGGTAAAAATGCCTATTATAGGCCCCTGACGAAGAGACACAAAATCCCGAAATGCATTGGGCATCCGACATGTGAAATGGATTGAGACTTGATTCCATGTTAAAACGCCTAAAAATTAGGCCTATTTATGTTATTTGATGTTATGAACTGTTGATGAACAGACTAATCAAAAATAAATACATTTTGGTCTGATCTTGTTATTAATTTACGTAGAAAAACGACCGATCGTGTAAAAGAATTTTGCATTCTAGTGGTGCACACCCTGTCCAAGTCACTTCAGTGACCTGGCCCTCACAATTGAAATTATAGGTTACCAGCACGTTGGTATGGGTCTTGTTATATGGGAATTTTCTTTCCCAAAGCCTACCATGTAGACAAAAATCATGGAACCAATGAAAAGAGTAAGAGTGGACTAGTACGTAACAAAAGGGGAATTAGTGCTGCTGAAATTGTGGGTGATATTTTCGGAGCATTGATACCTTCAGTTGGGGTAATTTTGAATTCGAACAAAATTAGAAAATTGGCAACGGTGGTTGATCGTTTATCAACAGATACTGCTGGTGGATTTTTGATGATTGATACTGAAATGGTGTCTGTGAGATCTATGGTTTTACAAAATAGACTGGTTCTTGATGTATTATTGGCAAAAGAGGGCGGAGTCTGTAGCATGTTGAAAATTCAACAATGCTGTACATATATCCCTGACAAAAGTAAGAATCTAGAGGGCTATATTACTAATATTACACAATTAAGGGAAGACAACTGAACTGAAGGTTGACGGTGCTTGGGAGAAACTTGGTAAGGGTTACTCTTCTAAGGGGAACTGGTCTTTAACATTTGGTAATAGCTTGTTAGGGAGAATACTAATGCCTATTATTGCTATTGCTACTAGAATACTAAGGCTGTTCTTAAATATAAAAATGCTGCAAATGTAAGGGTAAAAGACTAGAAACAAAATGGAGAGCGAAGAAAAGAAAGAGAGAAAAAATAGGAATGGAAGACAGGAAGATAAATTATTATGAGGTAATGAAAGATATAGATGGGATTAGGTTGAAACAAATGAGAACCAGTGTGCTGTGTTACAATCAGATTGTAATCAGATTTTTGTATTTTTGATGGCTTAAGTATCCATAAAAAGGGGGGATTGATGGAGCAGGGTTTTCCGTAAATAAAACCTGCTCAGAAGGAACCTCCATTGTGTGAAAATCATTAACAAAAGTTGTGAAATTAACAGAGAAAATATTAACATGGGGTACTTGGGAAGAGAATTGAGAAACAAGCAGGAAAATGACAAATGATTTCTGTAGGCCGCAAATGATTTCTGCATGAGGCAGTAGAAAAAAATGTTAAAAAGGTTTTGTTTTCATAATGAGAAAATGTGAAAGGAAAGGTGTTTAACTAAGCAAATATTAAATTACATAAATGATAATGTTTATAATAGACTAATAAAAGATTGAAATGAAATTATGAAAATGGAGCTTTTATTTTGAGCAAATAACTGAATCTGTTCCTTTCTCTTAGAGAAAACTGCATCCTTGCAGAGAAGGCCTGAAAAAAGCTGCCATAGTGTTAATTTAAAATGTAGAAATGCAGAAAAATGTGTTTTATTCTTCATAGATGACTATTGTGTTCATATTTTCCGATGGCTGCTACGTGTTGGGAGTATCAGCGGAACTTCATACTGTCCGGGGAAAATGTTTATTTTCGTGGATAACTGTGCTAGTAAATGTTGCAATATTCGTTCTTATGCTGTGTGTCGAGGAAGGAGAAGATTTTGATTTCCTTGGCTTAAGGACAATGATGACAGCATGAGTCTGAACAAAGATCTTTTGAGAGAAAAGAGCGACGAGAGTGGTGTGACCTAACACCCCATGCTTCTAAACCAATGAGGTTGAAAGACTTTCCTGGATTTGTTACTAGAATAAGGTTGGACATTATAATTTTAGGGTATAACTATTAGTGTTAGAATTCATGTTTGTTTCGGCTCGGCTCAGTTCGGTTGGGGTGAGGTTCGACTTTTGTACGAGACGTTCGTGTTAGCTGTTGTCTTGCATTTCTTTGGCTGATGCTGTCTGAAACGGACTTCTTAACTTTGCTCCTCGTACCTTTGTGAGGATTGCCCCAGCTTTCCCTTCCGGCAGGAGGGTTAGCTTTTCGACTATTAGTACGCTGTGCTATAGTTTCTCTAGGTTCGTATGAAATTCTGTATTTGCATTAATCTTGTTATAATGCACTTTTGTCTCTTACTTTATCCACTCAACTCATGCTCCTTAAATGAGATGTTATTGTGAATTACTTTTTATGTTCTCTTGTGTGATGATTCTAATATGATACTGTACTTGTGTTTGACCATTTATATGCTGGAGAAGAAAAGCAAAGTAATAGAGAAACTGAGTCTGTCGTTATTGATTATAGCAAGTAATGAGATTTAAATATAAATGTATATAGTGTAGTTTGTACAATATTCCCTTTGTTCTAGGTTCTCATGAGGGGGATATTCATCTAGATCTTTTGCCAAATCCCTGGCAACTCTCCGATCTGTTGGAGTACCTGATGTTGATATAGGCCAAATATCAGTCTTATATAATCGAGATTTATTTAGACTGATCGGCGCGTGGTGTAAATATACACACTCTGCCTAGTTAGCCAAACTCCCAATTTCCGCTGTGCCGCGTGCTATCACAGGCACAAAGCATTCTTCCCCAGAACCTTACAATGACTTAAAGGCATATGCATAGGATACTACAGAGTGTCACTAGAGAGTCAGGGAGTGTCACTAGAGGGAGGGGCGGGGATTGTCACTAGAGAGTCGGAGTGTCACTACAGGAGCGGCGAGCGGCAGTAGGGCTGGGTGTATCGGGAGAGCAACAGAGGGCATGGAGTTTTAAGAGGCGCAGAGAGTGGCATTAGAGACTCCGGGAGTGTCACAAAAGGGCATAGAGTGGCCCTAAAGGAGCAGGAGTGTTAGAAGGACTGGGAGTGTCAGGAGAGAGGCAGGGAGTGTCACTACATGAGCAGGAGTCTCAGAAGGGCTGGGAGTGTCAGGAGAGAGGCAGGGAGTGTCACCATAGGAGCAAGAGTGTCAGACAGGCTGGGTGTCTCAGGAGAGATGCAGGTGTACCTGAGAGCTGTGAGACATTAACAAAGTTTTGAATGTTAGAGGGCGGGATCCTTCAAGGAATGGGAAGGCAGAGGAGTGAGTTCATTTTTCAGAATGGTATAGCCCCTCCCCCTCATGAAATGTGCGCCTTCTACCTTCCAGTAATGACGCTGACACCCTGAGCGTGGGGAACTCTCAGCACATGCCGAATAACCTTTGAACCCCCATGTTTTACCTCCCATCCATGCGACTCCTCATTGTTGCCTCTGAGACAACATGGGGGTAGTGCACCTCACACTTCTCCCAAGTGCCACGCATCACTTGTTAGTCTAACGCAAATAGAACGGATGCCTGCATCACCGCCTGTACTTTGATTAGTCACGCATATCACTCTCAGATGGCTGCACCATCAATGCTATTTTGCTAGTGAAGATAGAAAGTTGGTCACCCTACTGATCGGTTGGGCACAGCTAAAGGGCTGTGGCACAGCAGGCATGGGCCCCAATTCTGGACTTGCAGTAATGGAAGTCAGATGAAAAAGGTGGGGTATCTTCAAAAGGGGTGTGGCCAAAAAAGCATAGCTAAGGAATCCTTGGGAAGAGGCGTAAATCTTGAAATTAACGGCAGGGACTGATACATGTGAGCTAGAATCTTGCACTAGGCACAGCATGCCCCAAGGCTACTATTTCTGTGCCTGTGAGCTGAAATCTTGCACGTGGCACATCATGCGACAAGGCTAGTATTTCTGTACCTCTCTGTGAGTGTCTAGATCATGGGTACTCGCATACATTTGCCCAGGGCCCATAAATTAGGGTCTGTGGTGTGACCGAGGGCCGTACTGATGCCAGCAGGGTGGTGGTGGGATGTCTGGGTGGGTCCGGGATTGCATACGGAGTTCTAAACAAATGTTAAATAAATTGGCAAGAATTTATTTCCAGGTTAATAAATGCTTGTCTGTTTATTTAGCACTTTTTCTGAATATTAGTGTTCCACAACTAAACAGCAACTCATGCTACTGTTCACCACGGGGTTGCATGTAAAGGTCAAGAGGGCCGTACCTTGAGTATCACTGGTCTAGATATATCACAAAACAATAAACATACCCTTGAAGCGAGCCAGATCTATGGGCTTTGCCAATGCTAATTACACACATTTTTATTCAATATCAGATAAAAAAGAAGGATACTCAATAGTTATAACTGAAAATGTCTCAGTTTTGAAGACGTGAGATTGTGTGGTACACTTTTGATAGGTCTATGGGAGTGAGTGCCCTTCTAAGTGACTCAGTCCATCTCTCCCCTCACTCCTGTTGCATCTCCATTCTCTCCCTCTTTGTTACTCATATCTGAAGATTATGTTAATGCGAGCATTCCCTCCCAGTGCCTCTTCCTCCTCCTACTCCTCACATTCATGAAGATAGAAGAAAGCTGAAAAGAAGGACACACAACGAGATGTAAGAATTTAGAACATTTTATTTTAAGGACACATAATGAGGCGGCCACTGAAGCATTAGTAGATATAGAACCACGTGTTCTCCCCCATACATCTAGACAATAATGAGAACCAGAGGCATTGGTGGCCACGTTGGTGCCACGTGCCGCTCTATACATTCCTTGTAGAGGAACGCCATATTATGGTTAACACCAGGAGGCCCTCTACATGCAAAGATCCCGGCAGAGTGTAATTCCCCTTGGACAGTCCCCGCTAAGACATCGAGCTCAGGCAGGAGGTTTCCCACACACTCTGCATGGTAACATCCAGCCGAACAAGGGGTGAGCACAGTTCACAGGTAGAAACTGCTCTCGCAGATGTGGCATAATGAGCTCTGCGTCTGGGAGTCCACACGCTAAGGGCATGTGCGCTCGCTAACACCAGGTCTTATGCTTTCACTTTGTTGGGTCAGTGCCGAGTCATCAAGGGCGGTGACGGTATAAAGAGTGCAATCCCCTGTGGTCAGTGTCTGACAACTTCCTCTCCTCTCCCTTTATTTTCTCTCTTTCAGGTTCCCTCGGGTTCCTTTATTGGTCCATAGCTGCCGGTTCCTTCTCTTCAGTTCTTACTGTGCTTTGTTGCAGACTCTTCTCCTCCTCCAGGATCAAGGCTTGTTCATGGTCTTCTGGGGCACCTCAGGGCTACCAACTATAAGGAGGCAAGTGAGTTATTCCTTGAGCATGCTACTAGGACCCTTCTGTGATTACCTGTTGTATTCCATGTGTTCTGCTTACCATATGTTCCTCTCTTTCTATAGAGGTGCACTTTATGTCTTCGAACAAAGATACCCGGAGACTCCTGGGTCACCGAGCAGTATCATCTCTCAGCTCCAGAATACTTCTTCTCTGTCTCCCCCTGGGTGTCCTGATATATGTTCACAAAACTAATGATTCAACAACCTTCGATAATATTGAATGTAGTGGACAAAAGTTTCAGAAGGCCAAATCAAACATGCAATTTAAAGTCTTTAGAAGGAATGAGAGATTGTCAGTCGAAGTCAAGAATGTAACTTTGCTTCAATAAAGTCTGTCACGGACAATACCGTCTTTGAGGGAGGTTTCCTAGGCCACACAAAAGCCGATGGCCGTACTCCAGCAAGAGGTCTCCACAGAATTGTGATAGCACAATTCAATCCTCAAACTGAGAGAGCCACAAGCAGACAACAATGCAGTCACTGGGAAGCAAGGTTCACTGTATGAACTATTCTCTGGTGATCTTCGGTTGCACTGCACGGTTCCTTCCAAGAACCGCAGGGGGAGCGACTGCTGCCCGCGACACTATGGCATAAAGAGAGCTCTCCAGTCTTCCTCTTCTGCTAGACCTCACACCGCCAGGGTCACACTATACCTCATGCCTCCTGCACAGTCTCTCCTCTTGCAGGGTTGGTAGGCTCCTTCCCTCTCAGCAGGCATACTGGTTTCTAGGCCCTTCAGTAGAGGGGCAGGGAGTGTTAGGAGAGGAGTAGGGAGTGTCAGGAGAGGGGCAGGGTTTGTCAGGACAGCACTAGGGAGTGTCAGAAGAGGGGCAGTGAGTGTCAGGAGAGGAGCAGGGAGTGTTAGGAGAGGGTAAGGAGTGTCAAGAGAGGAGTAGGGAGGGGCAGAGAGAGGGGCATGGAGTGTCAGGAGAGGTGCACAGGGTACAGGCAGAAGGTCATGGATGTGAGGAGAGAGGGAGTGTCAGGAGAAGGGTAAGTAGTGTCAGAAGTGGGACAGGGAGTGTCAGAAGAGGAGTTGGGAGGGGAAGAGAGAGGGGTAAGGAGTGTCATGAGGGGGGCAGGGAGCATCAGGAGAGGGGCAGGAAGTGTCAGGAGAGGGGCATTAATTTGTCAGGACAGCACTAGGGAGTATCAGGAGAGGGACAGGGAGTGTCAGGAGAGGGGTAAGTTGTGTCAGGGGAGGGGCAGGGAGTGTCAGAAGAGGTGGACAGGGTATAGGCAGAGGGACATGGGTGTGAGGAGAGAGGGATGAGGGAGTGTCAGGAGAGGGTAAGTAGTGTCAGGGGAGGGACAGGAATTATCAGGGCATAACTAGGGAGTGTCCGGAGGGGGTAGGGAGGGCCAAGAGGGGGCAGAGAGTGTCAAGAGTTGGGATAAAGTGTCAGGAGAGGGGCAGAGATTGTCAGGCGAAGGGAGTGTCAGGAGAGGGGCAGAGAGCATCAGGAAAGGGGCAGGGAGTGTCAGGAGAAGGGCAGGGAGTGTCAGGAGACAAGTGTCAGGAGAGGGGTAGGGAGTTTCAGGTGACTGACAGGGAGTGTCAGGAAAAGGAAGTGTCAGGAGAGGGGTAGGGAAGGGCAGGATGAGGCAGGGAGTGTCGAGAGATGGGGATAAAGTGTCAGGAGAGAGATAGGGAGTGTCAGCAGAGGGGCAGGGAGTGTCAGAAGAGGAGTTGGGAGGGGAAGAGAGAGGGTTAAGGAGTGTCATGAGGGGGGCAGGGAGCATCAGGAGAGGGGCAGGAAGTGTCAGGAGAGGGGCATTATTTTGTCAGGACAGCACTAGGGAGTATCAGGAGAGGGACAGGGAGTGTCAGGAGAGGGGTAAGTTGTGTCAGGGGAGGGGCAGGGAGTGTCAGAAGAGGTGGACAGGGTATAGGCAGAGGGACATGGGTGTGAGGAGAGAGGGATGAGGGAGTGTCAGGAGAGGGTAAGTAGTGTCAGGGGAGGGACAGGAATTATCAGGGCATAACTAGGGAGTGTCCGGAGGGGGGTAGGGAGGGCCAAGAGGGGGCAGAGAGTGTCAAGAGTTGGGATAAAGTGTCAGGAGAGGGGCAGAGATTGTCAGGCGAAGGGAGTGTCAGGAGAGGGGCAGAGAGCATCAGGAAAGGGGCAGGGAGTGTCAGGAGAAGGGCAGGGAGTGTCAGGAGACAAGTGTCAGGAGAGGGGTAGGGAGTTTCAGGTGACTGACAGGGAGTGTCAGGAAAAGGAAGTGTCAGGAGAGGGGTAGGGAAGGGCAGGATGAGGCAGGGAGTGTCGAGAGATGGGGATAAAGTGTCAGGAGAGAGATAGGGAGTGTCAGCAGAGGGGCAGGGAGTGTCTGGAGAGGTGCAGGGAGCATCAGGAGAGGGGCAGGGAGTGTCATGAGAGAGATAGGGAGTGTCAGGAGAGGGGCAGGGATTGTCAGGAGAGGGGTAGAGAGTGTCAGCAGAGGGGTTGGGAGTGTCAGGAGGGGGAGGGGGGAGCAGGGAGTGTCGAGAGATGGGATAAAGTGTCTAGAGAGGGTAGGTAGGGAGTGTCAGGAGGGTGTAGGGAGGGTTAGGTGGGGGCAGGGAGTGTAAAGAGATGGGGATACAGTATAGAAGGGAGGCAGGGAGTGTCAGTAGAGGGACAGGGAGTGTCAAGCGAGGGGAAGGGAGTGTCAGGAGAGGGTCATGGGTGTGAGGAAAGGAGCAGGAAGCTTTGGGATAGGGGCAGGGAGTGTCAGGAGAGAGACAGGGATTGTCAGGAGAGGAGTAGGGAGTGACAGGAGAGAGACAGGGATTGTCAGGAGAGGAGCAGGGAGTGACAGGAGAGAGACAGGGATTGTCAGGAGAGGAGCAGGGAGTATCAGGAGAGGGACAGAAGGACAGGGAGTGTGAGGAGAGGACTAGGCAGTGTCAGGAGATGTGACTTTTGACGCACATATGTGTCGTGTCCCGGTTCCCCACAAACACACACAGGACACAGGTAGGGAAGATCGCTTCTTTATTTCTTTCTCATCTCCCCTGCCCACGCACACGTCTCTCCTTCTTCTCTACTTCCTCCGTACTCCCCTCCTGCCCCACACCCTGACCGGATGTGGTGTCCGGTTTCCTTTGTCCCCACTGTCCACTCTAGGGTCCCAGTGCCCGTCTCCAGGTCACTACATCTCCCCCCTTTGTCACAAAGAAATGACGAGAAGTTGAAACACAGAGATCTGTAGATAGAGATAAGAACAGATAAGATAGAGATAGATGCAAGTCTGCCAGGGCACATGTTGGTGTGCCTCCCATCATCACATTTCTTCTATTAGTCTTTTTGGCCGACTGCCTACTCTTCCTGGGCAGGCCTCCGTCTGTTGCTCTTCTGTTGGTCCTTCCCCATTGTGTGTTTCCTTTCTGTCGTGCTCCGATCCTCCTCTTTCTGCTGTTTCCTTGTCTTGATCTTCTTCATTCTTCTCCTTCAGTCCTTTGAAGTGTGAGCTATTCCGTGTTATCCTTTGGATTTCTGACTCCGCCGTGATCATTGGGCCTTTCACTTTAGTGACTGTTAGCGGGTCTTTTGAGAACATGCTGTCAGACTTCCTTTGTTGTCTTTGACGCACTATCACAGTGTCCCCTTCTTTCAGGTGCGACGAGATGGCGTGTCGCCTGGCGTCTGCGTATTTTTTCCTTAGCCTCCTTGTCTTTTGCTTCAATGCTGCTGTGTTCTGGTGTCAACGTTGCTTCTACTTGCGGCAGCCTTGTCCTGCTTGTTCTTCCTAGTACTAGCTCTGCAGGGCATATTCCTGTGGAGTTATGGGGCGTGTTTCTATAGTCACGTAGCACCTGACACAGAGCTTGGCCAATTGATATCTGCGCCAGCTTCGCCCTTTGAACCGCCTTTTTGATGTTCCCCATGAAGCTCTCCACCATGCCATTCGCTTGAGGCCACAACGGAGTTATCTTCCTGTGGTTTATTCCTAGGTAGGCCATGAATCTGCGGAATTCTTCTCCTGAGAACGGGGGCCCATTGTCTGTTTTTAATGTTTCGGGTGAGCCCCAGGCTGCAAAGATGTCATCTAGTATCGGTAAGGTTGCTGTCGCTGATGTCGATGATACCTGTCGCACTATAGGGAATCGCGAGTACTCATCAATGACCACAAGCAGATAGCTGCCTGTGTCCAGTGGCCCGAAGAAATCAGCTGCTAGTGTTGTCCACACCGCTCTTGGAAGTTCTGACATTTGTAATGGTTCATGTTTGGCTGGTGGTCCTGTCGTTTGACAGAGGTGGCATGTCGTGATTGTGTCTTCCACCATGCGGTCTAGGCCAGGGAACCATACTTTCTCCCTTAGCAATTTCTTTGTGGCTACTATGCCTCGGTGTGACTCATGAGCCAGATCGACCAGTTGTCGCCTTAGTGAGCGTGGTATCACTATTCTTGTTCCTCGCATCATTATTCCTGTTTCTGTTTCTGACAGTTCTTCGTTTATCTTCTTTAGGGCAAGCATTTCTTCTTTGCGTACTCCCTCTCCCCAGGTGCAGTTATTATTGATGTGTTTCCATCTCTGCCTTCTCATTGTCTCCATGGCCATTTGCAATGTGGCATCTTCCTTGGTCTCCTTTTCTAGCTCCGCTAGTGTTATCGTTGCCGGCGTGTTTTGCCTTAGCACGAAGTTGAGGTACTCTTCTGCCATCGATGTCGTCTCTTGTGCCTGCGGTAACGGGTGTCTTGACATGTAGTCTGCCGGGTTGTGCTCTTTCCCTGGCTCGTGCACAATCGTGAAATCGTAGTCCATCAGCCTTATGCCCCAGTGCTCAATCCTGGGTGGCATTTTGGCCGACGGGCTGCCATAGATCGTTACCAGCGCCTGGTGGTCAGTTATGATGGTGAATGACTTCCCATAGATGAACATGTGATAGTGTTCACACGCCCATACCACTGCTAGGCTTTCCTTTTCCGGTTGCGAGTATGCCTTCTCAATCTCTGTTAAGCTTTTGCTTGCGTACGCGACAATTTTCCTTGGTGAATCTCTCCCTGGCAGATGCTGCGCTAGTATCGCTCCTAGTCCTACTGGGCTGGCATCCACAGTCAGCTCAGTGCAGAGCATGGGGTCAAAATAAGCAAGATGTTCTACAGTCATCACCGCATGTCTGATTTCCTCGAACGCCTTGTTGCACTCCTGTGACCAGATGAACTTCTGTCCTTGTTTGGTCAGTTCTCTTAGTGGTGTGCTCACCGTGGCGAAATCCTGTATGTATCGTGCACAGTAGCTGGCAAGTCCTAGAAATGATCTTACTTCTGCGACATCCGTTGGAGGATTCGCGTTCTTCAGTGTCTCTACTTTGCTGGGATCTGGCCTCATTCCTTGTTTGGAGAAGATGTGTCCGAAGAACACCAATTCCCCTCTTCCCAGCTCGCATTTGTCTCCATTCAATGTTAGTCCCGCTTGCTCCAGCAGTTGTGTGCACACTTGACGCAAAGCTGTGTCATGTTCTTTGTCTGTTTTTCCAAACACTAAGATGTCATCACTATAATTTAGGCTGTTCTGTACCGGCCTTATCACCTGCCTTATTGTCTCTTGGAATATTTACGCAGCCGATGAGATTCCGAAGCTCAGTCGCTTGTATCTAAACAGGCCCAGGTGTGTGGAGAATGTTGTGATGTACCTGGACTGGTGGTCTAGTTCTAGTTGGTGGTACCCTTTGCACAGGTCCAGCTTCGAAAATCGGCAGGCCCCAGTGAGACAGCTGATCATGTCGTTTAGGTGCGGTCCCGGGTGACGCTCTCTCGCGATTGCTATATTTGGGATCCTCATGTCTACGCAGATGCGGATCTTTGAGGTGTTCTTCTTTGGAACTGCCACTATCGGAGACACCCAGGGCGTTGGCCCTTCAGCAGGTTCAATTATGTCCTGCGCCAGTAAGCTGTTGATTTCCTCTTCAACTTGTGGTTGTAGGTGGATGGGTACTCGTCTGTGGTGTTGGGCCACCGGCTTAATTGCTTCATTGATATGTAGCGTTATCTGTTTTCCTTTTAGTTTCCCGAGACCTTTCAGTATTGCTGGGTATTCTTGTAAAATGTTCTCCTTTTCCGACATGTGATACGTCATGGCTAGCAACCCCATCACCTGCGCTGTTACATTGCTTAGCAGGCATGGTGCTGGGATGTCACCTTTGAGCACGTGTATTTCTTCTTGGCAGGACCTGCCCTTGTATGATGATCCCACCTTCGTTCGCCAGTTGTTGTGTCCCGGTTCCCCACAAACACACACAGGACACAGGTAGGGAAGATCGCTTCTTTATTTCTTTCTCGTCTCCCCTGCCCACGCACACGTCTCTCCTTCTTCCCTACTTCCTCCATACTCCCCTCCTGCCCCACACCCTGACCGGATGTGGTGTCCGGTTTCCTTTGTCCCCACTGTCCACTCTAGGGTCCTAGTGCCCGTCTCCAGGTCACTACATTATGCTTGCGTGGCAGTGTAGGATTCGTTTCTCTGAAACCCCAGTGCCTACTTTGTGGTTACACTATCACAACCACCTTGAACATCCAGTACAAGGCTCAACAGTGCATTGGATTTTTTGATGGACCTAGAGGCGACACGTCTATTGTAAGAGGGTAAACAATGGCAGCCTGGCTGAGGTCTCGGCACGGAAGCATGGACACTATTGTTATAAATATGCGTGCACTTCCATGTTTAGACAGGAGCCCTCTGTTGTCATTGGCGAGGTACTGCACGATGGAATCTCAGCCCAGCTGAATTCTGTTATCTCTTTGCGAGGAGGGATGCCCAACTTGTGACCAAGACAGGGACCCTCACACATTTACCACAGGTAATGGGGAGTTAGATCATCCAGTACCAGGGTTTGGCAGATTACCCGCCCTGGACTGCTAGGTTAGGAAGCGCATGATACGAGTACGATATACATAGTACATATATGCCATACACTGCTTTAGTACAATCGTGGAATTGTATATTCTTTTCACTGTTTTAGTAATGATAATTACTCTCGTATGCTTCTGTCTATTACTCATCGCAGCGCATATTTTTTTACATGGATCACAATGCTTAAATAAATATTGAAACGCCACTTTGTGTACTTCTTGTATATCTCTCTCTGTGCACGACTGACTGAGCGAAAGGGTTCTAGGTCTGTTGCCAGGATTCCTTGGGAGTCTGTGTTGTCATGTTCTAAGGTTGCATAATCCATTTGTTACCTACTTAGGGTTAGGGGTATGGCACAGTAAAAGGGATCAGACACGACTACGGTGGGATTGGTATAATGAATGTTATTGTGAAAGTGTTCTGTCACTCCAAGGTAAGGCTGAATCACCAAAAGTCGGGGTCTTCCTCTGGTTCTCCCAGTCGGGTTTCCTGGACCCTGTTCCTTGTCCGCAGATGTGTTATACCCTCGGGGAGAAAAGGACATACGGCTTAGTAATCGAGTTGGTACTGGCCAGATTTATGTCTCAAAACTACACTACAGGGTGACTGTTTTGTGCTTTTCACGTAGGAGGCAAATGTTCACACCCAGAAATCATGAGTGTTCTTTTTTTTTTTTTACAGAGTTTTATATAGCGCAAACTTGACCCGAAGGTATCGGGTATCAGAGCGCTTTACATAGCACCAGTTGCGTTACATGAGGACACATTCATTTTTGTTAGGCACGGGGAAATTAAGTGATTTGCCCAGAATCACAGGATGTTCAGCGTCGTTGCAGAGACTCGAACCCAGCTCCCCAGATTCAAGGTCGACCGCCCTAGTTGTTAGGCCAACTCCTCTCCCCGAGAGAGAGTTGTTCTATGCCAGTGATCCCCCTCCTACTGTTGCACAAAACGTGCACGATCCATAGTAACAAAATAAGGTCAAACACATCTCTAAGCAAGCGTGCTTTGCTTAAAAGCCAAAAAGTGACTCCTGCAACACCTCCCACCGCCCTGTGGTCCCTACACCCCTCTTGAGCACCTGCCTGTGGCCATGGCTCTGCTCCAGAGCCGTCGCAGCCACGTCCAAAGCACCTCTCACCTCTCAGTTGGTCTTGTGCCAGATATTCCCTTTGCCATCCTCTCATACCTACTGGGACATGTACTGAGGAACTAAGGATACCGGATTTACGTCTACGGGCAACATTTAGTCCTGGGAACTTTCCCCTGACGGCCAGATCAATACACTGGATCGTCGACCGTGGAGTATAGCCTGATTGGGCTCTGGGCTTTCGTGTTACTAAGCCCTGATGAAGTTCTCCTTGTGAGAACGAAACGTGTTGGCTGAGCGGTTTATGCTATTAACCTATGGAAGGAATTAAGTTGAAATAAAGACGTTTGATACTGCATAAGTGTCTTGAACTTCTTTTGCCTGGTGCACCCCCATTTGTAGCTATCCTCTCAGATTCTGTCTGTCCTCAAGCAATACGTTCCGCTCCTGGAGTTGTACTCAGGGGTTGTCTGCTCTATTCACCAGTCGTCGTACGATAACCTTGTCTTTCTCTACGCCAAACTCTCTACTCCTTCTCTGGATCTGTGCCACCATTAATCTTGCCTCCTCCTGCTTCAATGGGATTGGTCATCTCAGTGTTCACTACTAGAATGCTGACCGGTCACTTCTCCATTCCTCCAGCGTCCTGATGTTCAAACAACTTACTCGGGCACACGTAAATCCCATCACAGTGCGTCCCATCCAGACATGGCTGATCAGGCCATGATGATTCTGCAGTTCTGGAGAGATAATCAGCCGTGCCCTACAATCTCCCAGGGAGGTGGCGGGCCTGAAAAGAAAATGATTGTAGAGCCAAGAACCACCTAAGGACCCAGGCATTAGTGTCATTACTCCTGGAAAGCCATACCAGAGGGGCATGGTCTGTGAGTAACAAGAATGATCGACCCAACAAATAATACTGAAGCGGTTCCTTGGCCCATTTGATGGCTAAACATTCCTTCTCAATAGTCGGGTAGTGACTTCTAGAGGAGCAATTTACGACTAATGAAGGTCACAGGTCTCAGAGTATTGTCAGCATCAGGTTGGGAAAGAACAGCACCCATGCCTTTGTCCGAGGCGTCAGTCTTGAGAACAAACAGTCATTCACAATTAGGACAGATCAAGACAGGGCCAGTGCACAAAGACGACTAGATAAGGCCAGTGCACAAAGATGACTTCAAGCATTCAAAACTTTGGTGCTGTTCAGGGGTCCATTCAGTAATCCGATTGGGCCGGGATTTGAGTAAAAGATCTGTCAGTGGAGTGGCCTTTTTAGGAAAGTGTGGAACGAACCTGCGGTAGTAGCCTACCAAACCTAAAAAGGAGCAAACTCCCCTCTTGTCCTGGGGTCTGGGCAGATCCTGTATGGCTTGTACTTTGTCAACCTATGGACTGATCTGCCCCTTCTGAATTGATACCCCAAGTACCAGATAGAAGGGGTGGCCAAAACACACTTTTCAGGATTTGCTGTGAGACCGGCTTTACTTAGCGTTTGAAAGACTGCAGCTAAATGTGGGAGGTGTTGTTCCCAATTAGAGCTATAATTCATATGTCATCAAGGTAGGCAGCTGCATAGCCCTTATGGGGCCGAAGAAGGATATCCATAAGTCTCTGAAATGTAGCTGGTGCCCCAAGGAGGCCAAAAGGTAAGACTTTAAGGTAGAGTCCAGTAGGTGTGGAACATTCTGTTTCCTCTTTGGCTGATGGCTTTAGGGGGATCTGCCAATATCCGTTAAGTCAAGGGGGATGAGTTAAGAGGCTGACCCCAGATTCTCAATCAATTCATCCAACCAGGGCGTAGGATAGGTGTCAAATTTTTATCTGCTATTCTATTGTCTAACATCTATGCAGAATCTAATGCTACCATTAGGTTTTGATACTAATACCACCCGAGAACACCATGCACTATTGAATGGTTCAAATATATCATCCGTCAACACGTTCTTTACTTCTTTTCTACTGCTTCTCTAAGTGCTTCTGGGATTCGATAGGGTCGTAGTCAGACAATCTGACTGTCCTCAGTGATCATATCATAATACACCAGGTTGGTTAGACCCGGTGCAGTGGAAAAGACACCCCTGTACTGCCTGATGAGTTTTTCTCCCCAGTTTTTCTGGGTAATGTTGAGAGAATCGCCCAGCTGCATTGAGGTCCCTTCACAGCCCCTATCCTCAGGAATGAAAGCTAGCTCTAAAGGTTGTAAGTCAGTTAAAAACATGGCAGAGAATGCCTCCCCCACGCAGTTTTATGGTCACTTTCCCATATCTCGAGAAGATTGATATGAAAGATCTGTTCACACTTATGCCTTAAGGGTATGCTCAGCTTATAATTCACAGGTGCGATTTGGGATAATATTTTGCATGGTCCTTGCCTGCGTGCTAATAATTTATTAACCAAAGATGGAAGCAAGAGCAGGGCTTTAACCCCTGTAATTCTCTCATTTTATTAGTCTTGTCATAAGTGGTTTTCTGCTTATCCTGGGCATTCTCAAGATTTTTATGCACCTCCTCCCATAGACTATGGACTTTCTCTTTGAGGTTGATAGTGTATTCTAGAAGTCCTTGCCCCTCATCCTCTTTCTCCTCCCACTATTTGGCTGCCATATCCAGTAGGGTGCCAGGCTGTCTTCCAAACACTAATTCAAAAGGACTGTACCCAGTTGATGATTGTGCATGGGTACGAGTAGCATAAAATACTAGAGGAAGCTTGCAGTCCCAATCCCTGCCTGTTTCCGTTATCAGTTTTTTTAGGATGTTTTTTATGGTTTGGTTATACAGTTCTACCAGGTCGTCCGTCCGTGAATGGTAAACAGAGGTTCGAATTTGGATTGTACCCAAGATGGTACAAACCTGTTTCATCAATTTGGATATAAATGGAGTCCCTTAGTCAGTAAGCAACTCCTTGGGGAACTCCAACCTTGAGAAGAAATCAATCATCACATGGTCTACTGTAGTTGTGGTCATGCTGTATAGTGGAATGGCTTCTGGGTAGAGTGTTGCATAGTCAACAAGGACAAGAATGTATTGGTAGCCACGTACAGAGGTGGCCAATTGACCAACCAGGTCTATGCCCACCCTGGAGAAAGGAACACCAATAACAGGTCGGAGCTTATATGGGCCAGGTTGGTAACCTGACATCTCTTGCATGCTGCACAGAACCTTCTGATATCTGAAAATACACCTGGCCAATAGAAGCGCCTCAATAAATACTCCTCAGTTTTGTCACGGCCATAATGACCACCCCCAGGTTGCCTACGAGCTAGATGCAAGACTTTCTGTTGTAAGAGAAGGGGTACTACTAACTGACTTATCACACTGTCTCCTTTCTTTACTCGTCTGTCAATAACCCCTTTGAGATACTGAGATATGGGCCTATCTAACCAGCGTGCCCCTATACCCAGGTGAGATTTGGATCATCCTTCTGGGAAGCTCTGGAACAAGGTGTTGTTCCTCCTGTATCAATTGTGGAGGAAGAAATGGGGGAAACATTGGAATCACCCGCCAACACGTACAGCCGATTATGTAGGCATTTCTCTCAATGAGTGAGTGTCTTGCGACTCTTACTCCCTTCTCTCTCCTCCTCCCCAAAAGGGACCTTCCTCCGCCACGCTGTCTCATTCTCTTGTTGTCCAATGGAGTTCAAAAATAGAGAAAAGTCCAGATAGTTGGTCTCTATTATCATCGCTTCTACCATCTGAGGTATTGCCCCTATTTTTAAGTCTTCAGTCTGGCCTCTTCAATTAATAGTAGTGAAGCTACGGGGTAGGGTTTGCTGTTCCCATGCACACATGTAATGATCATGGTTTCTCCGTGTATCCATTGTTCGGGTTTCACTTTTTCCTTACTTATAACTGAAAGTCTACACCCTGAATCGACCAACACTGATGTCATCACCCCATTCACTGATAGGTGGGTCCGATATCTGCTAGGACTACCACCTGCACAAAGAACACTCCCTCTCAAATACCTAAATTCCATGGGTTCAGGCAGAGTAGCTTTCTGAGGACAATAATCGGCAATATGTCCCCTCTCCGCGTACTGGAAGCACTGGCGTACCTGGTTAATGTCCCTTACCTGGGGTTTAAGAGTTATCCTGGGCTCAGGGAGGGATCGTGGAAGGGGCTTGGGCATTGAACTCCTCCAATTTGAACTTGCAGAGGGTCCTGCTCTCTGCTGGGTAACTCTATACTCTGGTGATCTATGGAATGTGCGTGCTATATCAATGGCCATATTAACAGTCATATTGGGATGTTGCTTTTTCCAATTCCTAGTGGACCCTGGAAGAGCTTCCAGGAATTGTTCCAACAATGTTTTATCTATAACATCCTCAAGAGTGGCTTCCTCTGGCTCCCTCTGGCCTGAGCCAATGGAATCCCAGATCCTGAATACAGTAGAAGAGTGCCCAGGGGTTATCTTGGGGGTTCCATTTTTCTTTTCGGAATTTGGTTCTATGATATTCAATATCAAATCCCAGTTGCTCCAGGATAGCTCTTTTTACCTCCAAATAGGAGGAAACAGGTGAAACCACAGCCGCCAAGAGCAACTTCCACAATGGGATGAAGGCAGTCGCCACCTGGATGAAGGACAGCTGCCTCAAGCTTAACTCAGACAAGACTGACGTCCTCATCTTGGGCTACACCCCCTCTGCCTGGGATGACTCCTGGTAGCCCGCAGAGCTCATAACACCCCCCCCTCAATGACCCGCCAAATCAATGCCGTTTCGTCATCCTGCTTCTAAAGCGCTGCGTCCGCTTTGTAAAATCTTCAAGTGGAGCCCCACTGAGTCCAGTAAAACAGTCACCCATGCGCTCGTCAGCAGCAGACTCGACTATAGCAACATACTCTATGCCGGCACCACCTGGAAACTCCAAAAGAAACTGCAGAACATCCAGAACGCCTCTGCCAGACTCATCCTGAACACCCCATGCCGCAGCCACATCATCGGCCACCTGAGAGACCTTCAATGGCTACCAATCAACAAAAGAATTACTTTCAAGCTCCTCATAAATGCATACAAAGCCCTCCACAACTGCATACGTCAACCACCGCCTCTCCTTCTACACTCCCACCAGACATCTCCGCTCCTCTCAACTGGCCCTGGCCACCATCCCCCGGAATCGCAAGACCACGGCTAGAGGAAGATCCATCTCCTACATCGCTGCGAAGATCTGGAACTCCCTGCTTCTGCACCTCGGGGAATCACCATCACTGCCGCAATTCAGGAAGGACCTCAAGACCTTGATTGATAGGGTACGGTACCAGATGGGTTGGCTGCTTGATAAGCGGTTTGTAATTCCCCAGATAGCAGAGGTGCTACATACTGACCAACACTCTGGCAGCCAGGTATCCAACGTGGTGACCCTCTCAAAATGTGTGAAAAGGAAATCCGGGTAATGCCCTGATTGGTATTTTTGCAGAATCGAGTTGGGGGCCTTGGGGTCTACTTTGGTACTAGCGATCGTGTCAGCTAAACGTTGTACAGCTGTGTCCTGAATCTGCTGATTATGAGCTATGACAGTGGCTTGGGTCTTAAGAACTGAATGCAGTTCTACTCTTTCCTGTTGTGCAGCTTGGGTCTGTTGTTCGACCACCAATTGCAGGTGGCGTCATCCTTCTGCCAGTTGTTTGACCATGTCCTCCATAGTGATAGGCTGGGTGGTAGCCAGCTCCTGTTGGATATCTTTCTAATCCCACTTCTGACACCACTGTCACAGGAGAATGAATGAAACACGACTACAGAGGTATTGGTATCATGAATTTAATTGCAAAAGTGTTTTGTTGCTAGGGCTCAGTAATTCAGTTGGTACTGGCCAGATTTGAGTCCCGAGACCACACCACAGGGTGACTGTTTTGTGCTTTACACTTAGGAGGCAAATGTTCACACCCAGAGATCACGAGTATGCTATGCCAGTGACCCCCCCCCCTCCTACCGTTGTACAAAACATACAAGACCCATAGTAGCAATATAAGGTCAAACATTTCTCTAAGCAAGATTGCTTCGCCTAAAAGCCAAAAACTCCTGCAACATCTCCCACCACCCCGTGGTCCCTGAACCCCTCTCAAGCACTTGTCTGTGGCCACAGCTCTACTCCAGAGCTACGGCAGCCACGTCCAAATCACCTCTCCCCGGAAAAACTCCTCCGTCTCTTCCTGAGTTGCTGTGGATGTCACCTCGATGTGTCGGTGGGTCTCCTGCCAGATATTTCCTTTGCTGACCTCTTGGCTTCCGTATGTGCTCAGGCGATACCTTCACTCCTAGAGTTGTCCTCAGGGGTTGTCGGCTCCAGTCGTCGTCTTCATACGATAACCTGCTCCTCCTCTATGCCAAACTCTCCGCTCCTTCTTTTCCGGGTCTGTGCCACCATTAAACCCGCCTCCTCTTGCTTTAACGGGATTGGTCATCCCATTGTTCACCCCTAGAACTCTGACCACTCGCTTCTCCATTACCCCAGGGTCCTGGTGTTCAAACAACATATTGGGGCGCACGTAAATCCCATCACAGGGTACTTATGGTTGCACTGTGAGCTAGCAGGACTACAGGACGACCTATCCTCAGGGGGTGCTTGGAATCAGTCTGGCACCATCCAGAAGTTCTTGTTGTCCAACAAACGTACAGTTCCGGCTGAGAAAGTGGAGGCCGTATGACAAGGGGCAGTGAGTGTCTGGAGAGGACTAGGAAGTGTTAGGAGAGGGGCAGGGAGTGTCAGGGGAGGGGCAGTGAGTGTCTGGAGAGGACTAGGGAGTGTTAGGAGAGGGGCAGGGAGTGTCAGGAGGGGGCACTGAGTGTCAGGAGAGCGCTAGAGAGTGTTAGGAGAGAGGTAGGGCATGTCAGAGATGGAGCATGGAGTGTCAGTAGAGGGGCAGCGAATGTAAGGAAAGGAGCAGGGAGTGTCAGGAGGGGCAGGGAGTGTTACAAGAGGAGCAGGGAGTGTCAGGAGGGGCAGGGAGTGTTACAAGAGGAGCAGGGAGTGTCAGGGGAGGGGCAGTGAGTGTCAGGAGAGGACTAGGGAGTGATAGAAGGGTTGGGAGTGTTACAAGTGGAGCAGAGAGTGTTCAGAGGAGCAGGGAGTGTCAGAAGAAGGGCAGGGAGTGTCAGGAGGGGCAGGGAGTGTTACAAGAGGAGCAGGGAGTGTCAGGGAGGGGCAGTGAGTGTCAGTAGAGGACTAGGGAGTGATAGAAGGGTTGGGAGTGTTACAAGTGGAGCAGAGAGTGTTCAGAGGAGCAGGGAGTGTCAGAAGAAGGGCAGGGAGTGTCAGGAGAGGACTAGGGAGTGTTAGGAGAGAGGTAGGGCATGTCAGAGATTGGGTAGGGAGTGTCAGTAGAGGGGCAGCGAATGTAAGGAAAGGAGCAGGGAGAGTTAGAAGGGCAGGAGAGGGGCAGGGAGTGATAGAAGGGTTGGGAGTGTTACAAGTGGAGCAGAGAGTGTTCAGAGGAGCAGGGAGTGTCAGAAGAAGGGCAGGGAGTGTCAGGAGAGGACTAGGGAGTGTTAGGAGAGAGGTAGGGCATGTCAGAGATTGGGTAGGGAGTGTCAGTAGAGGGGCAGCGAATGTAAGGAAAGGAGCAGGGAGTGTTACAAGAGGAGCAGGGAGTGTCAGGAGGGGGCACTGAGTGTTAGGAGAGCGCTAGAGAGTGTTAGGAGAGAGGTAGGGCATGTCGGAGATGGGGCAGGGAGTGTCAGTAGAGGGGCAGCGAATGTAAGGAAAGGAGCAGGGAGAGTTAGAAGGGTTGGGAGTTTTACAAGAGGAGCAGGGAGTGTCAGGAGGGGCAGGGAGTGTTAGGAGAGGGGCAGGGAGTGTCAGGAGGGGGCACTGAGTGTCCGGAGAGCGCTAGAGAGTGTTAGGAGAGAGGTAGGGCATGTCGGAGATGGGGCAGGGAGTGTCAGTAGAGGGGCAGCGAATGTCAAGAAAGGAGCAGGGAGGGGCAGGGAGGGGCAGGAGAGGGGCAGGGAGTGTCAGGAGAGCGCTAGAGAGTGTTAGGAGAGAGGTAGGGCATGTCGGAGATGGGGCAGGGAGTGTCAGTAGAGGGGCAGCGAATGTAAGGAAAGGAGCAGGGAGTGTCAGAAGGGTTGGGAGTGTTACAAGAGGAGCAGGGAGTGTCAGGGGAGGGGCAGTGAGTGTCAGGAGAGGACTAGGGAGTGATAGAAGGGTTGGGAGTGTTACAAGTGGAGCAGAGAGTGTTCAGAGGAGCAGGGAGTGTCAGAAGAAGGGCAGGGAGTGTCAGGAGAGGACTAGGGAGTGTCAGTAGAGATGCAGGGAATGTCAGGAAAGGAGCAGGGAGAGTTAGAAGGGTTGGGAGTTTTACAAGAGGAGCAGGGAGTGTCAGGGAGGGGCAGTGAGTGTCAGGAGAGAACCAGGGAGTGTTAGGAAATGAGCAGGGGAGGTCAGAAGGGCTTGGAGTGTGAGGAGAGGGGCGTCGGTGTCAGGAGAAGAACAGGGATTATCAGGAGAGGACTAGGGAGTGTCGGGAGAAGGGCAGGGAGTGTTATAAGAGGAATAGAGAGTGTTAGGAGAGAGGTAGGGAGTGTCAGGAGAGGAGCAGGGAGTGTCAGGAGAGGGGCAGGGAGTGTCAGGACAGGAGCATGGAGTGTCGGGAGAAGGGCAGGGAGTATCAGGAGAAGACTAGGGAGTGTCAGGAGAGGGGCAGGGAGTGTCAAGATGGGGCACTGAGTGTCAGGAGAGGAGTCCACACACTGTTGTCTGTGTGCTCCTCATCCCTTCTCACCTGTCCTTCTCTCCCTCCCTTCCTCTGTATTGCCTTGGGGGCTTTTTTGTTGCTTGTGCTTGTCCCACGTTATTTGTTGATTGCCATCTTGTCCCACGCTATTTGTTGATTGCCCTCCTGTCCCACATTGTTTGTAACTTGTCCCGCCCTGTCTTGTATGTTGCTTTCCCCAGTCCTGAGTTGTTAATTGCCCTGCCCGTGTTGTTTGCTGCTTGCCTTCATCCTGCGTTGTTTGTTGCTTGCCTTCATCCTGTGTTGTTTGTTGCTTGCCTTCATCCTGTGTTGTTTGTTGCTTGCCTTCATCCTGCGTTGTTTGCTGCTTGCCTTCATCCTGCGTTGTTTGTTGCTTGCCTTCATCCTGCGTTGTTTGTTGCTTGCCTTCATCCTGCGTTGTTTGTTGCTTGCCTTCATCCTGCGTTGTTTGCTGCTTGCCTTCATCCTGCGTTGTTTGTTGCTTGCCTTCATCCTGTGTTGTTTGTTGCTTGCCTTCATCCTGTGTTGTTTGTTGCTTGCCTTCATCCTGCGTTGTTTGCTGCTTGCCTTCATCCTGCGTTGTTTGTTGCTTGCCTTCATCCTGTGTTGTTTGCTGCTTGCCTTCATCCTGTGTTGTTTGTTGCTTGCCTTCATCCTGCGTTGTTTGCTGCTTGCCTTCATCGTGCGTTGTTTGCTGCTTGCCTTCATCCTGCGTTGTTTGTTGCTTGCCTTCATCCTGCGTTGTTTGCTGCTTGCCTTCATCCTGCGTTGTTTGTTGCTTGCCTTCATCCTGCGTTGTTTGTTGCTTGCCTTCATCCTGCGTTGTTTGCTGCTTGCCTTCATCCTGCGTTGTTTGTTGCTTGCCTTCATCCTGCGTTGTTTGTTGCTTGCCTTCATCCTGCGTTGTTTGTTGCTTGCCTTCATCCTGCGTTGTTTGTTGCTTGCCTTCATCCTGTGTTGTTTGTTGCTTGCCTTCATCCTGCGTTGTTTGTTGCTTGCCTTCATCCAGCGTTGTTTGCTGCTTGCCTTCGTCCTGTGTTGTTTGTTGCTTGCCTTCATCCATCGTTGTTTGTTGCTTGCCTTCATCCTGCGTTGTTTGCTGCTTGCCTTCATCCTGCGTTGTTTGTTGCTTGTCCCGTCCTGTGTTGTTTGTTGCTTGCCTTCATCCTGTGTTGTTTGCTGCTTGCCTTCATCCTGCGTTGTTTGTTGCTTGTCCCGTCCTGTGTTGTTTGTTGCTTGCCTTCATCCTGCGTTGTTTGCTGCTTGCCTTCATCCTGCGTTGTTTGTTGCTTGCCTTCATCCTGCGTTGTTTGTTGCTTGTCCTGTCCTGTGTTGTATGGTACTTGCCCCAGCCCACTTTCCTTGTTGATTACCTCTGTCCCATGTTGTGTGATGCTTGACCCTGTCCCGCATTTTTTGTTGTTTGCCCTTGTTCCACGGTGTTATTTGCTTACCGCCGTCCCGCATTGTTTGTGGGAGTACTATAACACCCAAAACACATGTATGAACTTTTCCGAACACCTGTTCTCTTTTCATATCCTGACACTGTGAGAAAGGCAGATTTGAGGAATTATCCAAGTGAGTTTCTCCTTTTGCTTAACGTATGTTATGTTGAGCAAATAGATCTGTGATAACACTGAGCAATTGTGAGACTGGGTTATTAACAAGAAACCTGTCAAGATAGACATCAAATCTTTTCATTGTGCATAGAATTTCTGGTTTATGAAATATTTTAATTTTATACGTTTGCACATCAGCAAAATATCATATTAGTACTATAATCAGTAGCCGTCTCACGAGAGTGACACAGCTGAATGCCTACAACCCCGGAGGCTGGCAGCGAAAACAGTGGCCAACAATGGGCTACGTATCCAAAGATGTGCATTGATATCTCAGTCCCTTTGAGCCATGTCCTGTGAAACGTGAGGGGAGAGAAAACATAATTTAACTGGGCTTAATAACATAAGCTGAGAACCACAAGAAGACAAAAAGAGAAAAAGTAAAGAAAAACCAACTAGAAGAAAGCCCTCCCACCCTCTCATCTCCTCCGCACTCTGTAGTGTTCCTTTATCATGTCTCCCACAGGGCTCCAGTGCGTTCTTTATCAGCTCTTTTGGGGATCAGTGTGTTGGGCGGTATCAGTAAGGCGCAGAATTTGCAAGAGCTTGGGGCAAGTTATTTCTCTGAACTCCTTGCTAAGGATAGTGATAAATGGAGCCCACATTTCAGGGTATGCGTCCGCTTTGTTGTCCGCTAACATAGATAGTCGCTCCATTCCCAATACCGACCACAGCCGCCTCAGCCAAGTGATATGGTCTGGGACCTTCTCGGTGCCCCAGTGGGCCAACAGCTCTAGTCGTGCTGCGTTCAGGGCTAAGGCTATCTGTCTCCCTCTCAGAGAGCGCAGGGGAAAGGTCAGAGAATTGGGGAGACCTAGCAGGATATAGGCAGGGAAACGTGGGATATCTGTTTTAAAGGCATCATTTATACCTTGGAGTATCATGTCCCAGTATCTCACTAATTTGGGGCAATGCCAGAGTAAGTGCACTAGTGAGCCTGTCTGTCCACATCCCCGCCAGCAGTAGGCCGAGCGGTCTTTGTTCCAGTGGTGTAGACGGGCCGGTGTTAGATACCAGTATGTAACTACCTTGTATGCTGCTTCTGTACCCGGGATGTCATGTGCTGTATGATGGCATCTGAAATAAATGTCCTGCCACTCTTTGTCTGTGAGGGATCTTCCTATTTCCTCCTCCCATCTTAGCTGCCCTTTGGTTTTCGTGGGAGAGGTGTCTGCCGAGAGGAAGGCGTATAGTTCTGTTATAAGGCGCTTGTCATCTTCCTTAGTAATGAGCCACTTTTCGAACTTGGTTAAGTGGCGAGAAGCCCCTGGTCTCATCTCCGGAGAGGTTACCCAGTGACGTGCTTGGTTGTATAAGTAGTGATCAGAAGCGGGGATTGCGTAGTCTTCCTGAAGCTGATCGAAAGGAATGATTCCATCTTGATCAAATAGGGAACCTACCCTTTTGCAGCCCTTCTCACGCCACCGCTGAAATGGTTTCGATATACACCTTGGAGGGAAGTCAGGGTTTTCGACCAACGAGGTCATCGGGGAGGGAGAGGAGGTGAGACCGTGACGGGTCGCTGTTGCATCCCAGACTTTCAGAGTTGTCGTCATGACGGGAGAGGAGTACAGCCCCCATGCCCTATGCCTACGCGGAAGCCAAATCTCTCACCAGATATTTACTCCTCCAATAGTATGGTCCATAAGCAACCAGTGCTTCTCCGAGAGGGGACGATTCCACTCCAAGATGAAGCGTAGTTGGGATGCTTGAAAATATCGTGATACTACCGGGATCCCCAGCCCCCATCAATTTTAGGCTTTGTTATCTGTGAGAAACGAAGTCGCGGTTGCTTCCCACCCCAGATGAAGCGGTTTATGGCACGTTGACGATTCCGCAGTGTGGCCGGGGGTGGGGTAAGGGGAATAGTTTGAAAAATGTAAAGTATACGCGGCATAATTGTCATCTTGACTGCGGCAATATGACCTGTCCAAGAGAGATCAGACTGTGTCCATATGGCTAGGGTTTTGTTAGTCTTTTCTAAGAGTGTGCCATAGTTAGCTTTCAGTGTTTTGGCAGGTGTTCGCGCCAAGAGAATCCCTAGGTGTGGTATATGATTGCTAGCACAGGAGAATGGAAATTGTCTAGCCAGGGCCTCCACAGTGGCGGAGGTAGTGGAGAGGTTTAGTATTTGCGACTTGTGAAGGTTCACCTTAAATCCCGATACCTCACTAAAGCCAGAGAACTCGTCTACTAGGGCCGTGAGCTGGGCCACGGGGTTCGTCAGTGACAGGATCACGTCGTCAGCGTATAGGCTGATTGTATGCGTGTCTGCCCCCAGGAGAATTCCGGAGATCGATGGGTTGTCTCTAACTCTCTGGGCCAGCGGCTCCATATATAAGGTGAATAGTATGGGGGAGAGTGGGTATCCCTGTCGAATTCCTCTGTTTATAGGGAAAAGCCCGGAAGAGTATCCGTTGACTCTGACCAATGCCCTGGGTGCTTTATATATGCATCCTATCCAACCAAGGAATCTCTCCCCAAAGCCGAAGCAGCGGAGGGTCTCTACCAGGAATGGCCAGTGGACCCTATCGAAGGCCTTCTCCGCGTCGACTGACAGCAGGAGGGCCTCCTTTCGGGAGCAGTCAATGAGATCTGTGAGATGTATAAGGCGTTTGGTATTGTCCCCGCATTGTCTTGTCGGTATAAAACCGGCTTGATCCGGGTCGATGAGCCCTGCCATATATTGATTGATGCGAGCAGCCAATATGTCCGTAAATACTTTAGCGTTGATATTAAGTAAAGAGATTGGGCGGTAGGACGCGCATTCCAGGGGGTCTTTTGAGGGTTTTAGGATCACCGATATTGAGGCTACCGTAAAGGAATCGGGTAGTGCCCCTGTGTCAATAAATGAATTAAAAAGCTGTGTTAGTATGGGAGCGAGAACCTGGCAGAATTTCTTATAGAACAAGGGGGTGAAGCCAGCTGGGCCCGGTGACTTAGCAGTTTTGAGACGGGCTGCCGCTGCAACTACCTCGTCTACTTGGATAGGACGGTCAATGTGAGATGCAGTAGCAGTCGGCAGCATGGTCAGCTGCACGTCGTGGAAATAAGCAGCCAGGTCTCCATTGGGGGAGTCTCCTGTAGGAGAGTAGGATCTGCTTCCCATGGGTACCCCCACTTTTTGCTGATGCTTCACTGTTTTTCGACCTTAGTCTGGCTGGGGCCCTGCTAATCAGAACCCCAGCCTAGATGCTTCCTCTTTAAAATGGTTTCCATGTGCCTTAGGCACATCTCTGATTGGAATCTGGAGTGCCCTTATAAGTCCCTAGTATATGGTATACTATGTACCCAGGCCATAGGTACCTCAGAGGCCTACCAGGGGCTGCAGCATGTATTGTGCCACCCCTGGAAGGCCATCCAAACTGACACCACAGGTCTGCTACTGCAGCCTGGGTAAGGTGGTGCATGCACCTCTTACTGTGATATAGGCTACCTATATCACTACATACATACACACATATAAACCTATAAGTCACTCCTATGGCAGGCCTTATCAATCCTGAAGGCAGAGTGCGTGGTTCCTATGTGAGAGGGTGCCCCTGCATGAGCTGGGCCCTCTGCAGCGTTCGGAGACCCTTCTCTGATGCTGTTTGTAGTGCAGCCTGACCATATACTCTTAAGCGCATTATAACCTCGCGTTAAATGCTAACTTTGGGATGGCTGCACGGAAACATTTCGTGTTTGGTGTCAAACATCTTGGAATACTACCCCCCCGCCAGTTCTGGCGGGGGGTAGCATTCCACCCTTCTAGAGGGAAAGACATGTACACACCGGTATACCCGGTACTGACTTTCCAGAGCCCTGGCATCACAAAATGGATGCCGCTGCCACAGACACGAGTCTGGCCTCCTGCTGCTGACTGAAACTCCGGCAGGGGAGGCCTGGACAATAGGTTTCCTGTCCCAGGGAGGTGTGACCACCTCCCCAGACAGGATAGTGTGTATTGGGGCTGGGCGGGAGCACTCGGGTGCTTTGAAATCCTGCACTGGGGGCACACTTGGTGTCCCTGTGCATACCCCAGTTCAAACCGGCACAGGGGCTTCCAGCCCCTGCTCTGGCGTGAAACTGGACAAAGGGAAAGGGGTGTAACCACCCCTCTGCCCTGACCCTCCCATAGGTGGGGCCACAGAGTATGTCCAACCCCTACCTTAGTATAAGTAGGGGACCCCAGTCCTTAGGACTTTAGATTTACCTGGACGAAACTCTGACACAGAATCCTGGACCTTCGACGCTCTACTTTAAGATTAGAGGACTGAAGAATCTCCCTTGGGGTCAAGGAGTGACTCCTCTGCTTGGCAGGCACCAAAGAAGCAATTGTCCGGTCTGCATCGCTGAAGCTCCCGTCGGACGCCGAAGTCTTTGCATCACCAGAGGTGGATTTCCAGACTTCCCAGAGGCTGCCCTGAGTCCCCAGCAAAGCTGAGGCCCGTAGCTGTCGTGGGTAACGTGGGTAACGTGGAACCGTGACCCCTGGACACATTTGCAAGTGCATCCTCTTCTGGGTCTCCCACGAAGTCGTGCTTTGTGCTCCGAGTAGCCCCAGCCTCCAGCACCAACTGCACCGAAGATCACTGGCCTCCACTTCACGAGTGTCCTGTGAGCCAGCTCCACGTGCATCGTCTTGAGGCTCCTTCGCGGTCGCTAGTCCGTTGGCTAGTAGGCCCTCCCGAAGGCCAATCTTTTTCTGCTTGGGCTCCCTGGTTGCTCCAGGTGTGCCCTGACTTATCCTCGCTGGGTGAGTCCCCCAGACCTTGCTGGTCTGCAACATCGTCCTTCTTCCATTTCCACGAGACTTGCCGTTGCCAAGGCTTGTTGGGTAATCCGGTCGCCGACACCCCTGCAATCGACAGACATCGTGGGACAGCTCGAATCCAGCTCCTGGTCGTCGTCGACGCCTCCTGGACCTCGTGGCTGAAGAGTCAAGACGACCGTCAACCTACCTGAATCACTCGACATCGGTGGGCATCTGCTCATCGCCTTCCTGGTCACTGGCTAGTGACCCAGACTCTGTCCCCTCTGCTTTCAGGTTCTTCAGATCTTCGATCCACCTTTGGATCCACCCGAACACTTTCGACTTGGTCGCCAGCAGCACTTTGCAGCAGATCGCCATAGAAAGCGACGACGAAACCCGACCCCGAAAGACACCTATGCACCCGGCTCCCTGGGTGAGGTAACTCGAGTACTCCGGTGCTCCCGTGGGTATTGACACTAGAACAGCCTAGTTCTCAAAGGGTTTGCTCCAAGTCCTCCTCTAAGTGTCCCTTTTCTTTTAAATTCTAATCGCGACTTTCCCCATAGAAGGTAACGGTGGTTCGCGGCTGTGTTCATACACTGCACGCGTCCCCCATGGGTCCCCTGTGTCACTGCCTTGGGTGGTTCCTTGTGGTCCAAGCACTTCTACAGGCTCTAGGCCTTGTGTCTAGCTCAGTCGTGGTTCTTATACCACTTTATTGGTATATGGTTTGGTACGCCCTGGGGCTCAAACGTGTATTTGTGCTATTACTGTAGATAACTAACTTATAATTTATGTACTTCAAACTCTAGCCTCATAAAGGGACTAGAGGGGTGTGTTTAGTAATAAATACATATATTTTGAATATATACCTGGTGTGGTCCTCTTTCATTTGGTCACTCAAGAGATTATAGACTGGTAAAACAAGCTGCTTTACATTCCTTCAAGACGTGCCTGAAGGCTGCTCTCCATAGCTACCACTAGGATAGCTTTCAATAAAGGTTGTCTTTAACCTATCTCCAATAAGGGGTTGTTTGGACTGGTGCAAGGTGCCCACTATAATTAGTGGACAGCATATGCCAGGCCAACTTCTCACATTGGTGTGCAGCGTGTGGGATTCCAGCTTGCTATTGTTTTACCAGATAATCTCAATTGAATTAATCAACTGAAAACCACTAAGGGTACCTAAGGTACATATAAATCAAGCTTAGTAATACAGTAAGTTCTACTGAACTTAGAGTTGTGTGTTAAGGGACAGCACACCCTTTCTACAACTCAAGAGAGTTTAGTAGGCCACACTAGAGTAGGTAGTGCATACACCACACCTCACTAGTAATGTCTTCAAAGCCAGGACCCAGTGAGTCCTTGCCAGAAGCCAGTGGGCTTCTTCCTCCAAGTATGATAAACTCCCATTCTTGGAATTGAGAGCATTATGCAATACTAGGAAGTTGAAGGCAGGCAAAAGTGCTAGCACCCAACACCTCAGGGAGGTGTTACTAGCTGATGATCTCAGCAGGCCCCTAGGGTCTGAAGGGGTAGGCAAAGAGGGTGGGGCAGAAGATGAGGAAGGGGCCAGGGGTGAAGAAACCCAGGCCCCCTCTGAAACTGGCCAGGAAGGTGAAAATGACCTTGTCCTGGAAAACCCAATTCCTCCTGTGGAGGAGGAGGAGGAGGATCAGAATGACCTCCCCTTTGTCCCCCAGGAAGAGTTCTGAGTGTGCCCAGAAGGTCTAGGTCTCCTTCTCAGGAGTCTAACCACTCTGACACCTCAATAGGGACCTCTGTCTCCTCTCATAGGAGGGAATCCTCTCATGAGAGGAGAAAGAGACTGATTCAATATGAGCAAACTCAGCTTGAACTCAGGAAACAGCAATTGGCTATAGACAGGGTGTCCCTAGATCTCTATAGAGAGAGACAATAGTTGGGACTAGAGTCCCATGGTGGCAGCAGTTTCCCCAAAGATAGGGAAAGGTCTTACGACCATAGAAACCTGAGCAAGATTGTCCCTCCCTACCAGAGTGGGGATGACATCCACAAATGGATAACTGCTCTAGAGAGGGCCTGTAAAGTACAGAGGGTCCCTCAGGAGCAGTGGGCAGCAATCTTGTGGCTCTCCTTTGCAGACAAAGGTAGAGACAAGCTCCTCACTGTTAGAGAGGAGGATGCTGATAATTACAAAGTCTTGAAGAGTGCTCTAATTGATGGGTTTGGCCTAACCACTGAACAATACAGGTTAAAGTTCAGGGATACCCAAAAAGCACAGACTCAAGACTGGGTGGACTTTGTTGATTGTTCTGCCAAGGCTCTGGAAGGTTGGTTATTGGGCAGTAAGGTATGTGACTTCACAGGATTGTACAATCTGATAATGAGGGAGCAGATTCTTAATAACTGTCAAAATCAGCTGTTGCATCAGCACCTTGTAGACTCTGATCTGACCTCTCCCCAAGAATTGGGAAAGAAGGCAGACAAATGGGTCAGAACCAGGGTGAAGCAGAAGGTACAGAACCAAGGTGGTGACCCTAAGAAGCAAGATTCGAAAACCTCTGATAAGGGTGGGGAGAAGGGTAAAGATCAAAAGTCTTCACAAGGCCCCCAAAAATCTTCTTCAGGTGGGGATTCACAGTCTACCAAAGGGAAAGGCCAAAGGAAACCATGGTGCAAGGTCTGTAAGCAAAAGACCCACTGGACCAGTGATTGCACCAAGTCCAAAGACTCTACTCCAGCCCCCACCAATGCACGGGGGGGGCACCTGCTCCCCCTAGTGCAGTTACAGTTGGTGGTGGGACTACACAAGCCAAGGGTTTAGTAGGGTTGACCCTGGGTAAAGAGATGAGCTCTGACCTAGTCAGAGAACTCACTCAGGCTGTCCTAGTCTGTGATGGAGGCATGGATATGACCTCCTCTGTGAGTCCCAGTAATCTGGGCAAGTACAGACAACAGCCTTTAATCAATGGAAGAGAGGCTTTGGCATTTAGGGACACAGGGGCAAGTGTCACCATGGTGACACAAGACCTTGTGAATCCTGGGCAGATAATACTTGGTGAAATGTACCAAGTGACCAATGCTAGCAACGTCAGAACAGACCATACTCTGGCAGTTGTTAACTTCTCCTGGGGAGGGGTAACTGGCCTTAAGAAGGTGGTGGTAAGTGCAGACCTACCCGTTGAATGCTTGCTTGGCAATGACTTAGAAACTTCAGCTTGGGCAGAAGTGGAGCTCAGGACCCATGCAGAAATGCTGGGGATCCCTGCAGATGTGTTTGCTGTGACCAGGTCACAAGCCAAAATGTCTAGCACTGAACAGGCCTTGGATTCTGGAATAATGGACCAAGTGCCCTCCAAGAAGAGGAGTAGTAGGGTAAAGGCAGTGCCTTCCCCCTTGGCTCAGAAGGAAGATCAGTCCCTTGAGGGGGATGATCTCAGTCCTGAGGAAGGAAATGTCCCAGAGGAGCTTGAACCTGACCAGGTTGAGTTCTTGGGGACAGGGGGACCTTCCAGGGCAGATCTGAGCCAGGAGCAGCAGAGCTGCCCCTCTCTTGAACCCCTCAGACAGCAAGCTGCTGCTGAGGCTGCTGGGAAAGCTAGTGGTCCCCATACTGTGTATTGGGATGATGGACTTTTGTACTCAGAGTGTAGAGACCCCAAGCCTGGTGCTACCAGGAGGTTGGTTATACCTCTGAAGTTCAGGGGCTTCCTATTGACCCTAGCCCATGATATTCCCTTAGCAGGTCACCTGGGCCAGAACAAGACTTGGGACAGAATTGTCCCTCACTTTCACTGGCCCCACATGTCTGAAGACACCAAGGAGTTTTGTCGCTCCTGTGTAACCTGCCAGGCCAGTGGCAAGGCAGGTGGCACTACAAAGGCCCCCTGATACCACTACCTGTGGTGGGGGTTCCCTTTGAAAGGGTGGGGATTGACATTGTTGGTCCCATGGATCCCCAAACAGCATCTGGGCACAGGTTTATCCTGGTGGTAGTGGATCATGCCACCAGGTACCCAGAGGCTATTCCCCTTAGGACCACTACAGCACCTGTGGTGGCAAGGGCCCTCCTGGGAATTTTCTCAAGAGTGGGCTTCCCTAAGGAGGTTGTATCAGACAGGGGTGCTAACTTTATGTCTGGATACTTAAAAGCAATGTGGAAGGAGTGTGGAGTGACTTACAAGTTCACCACACCCTATCACCCACAATGCAATGGTTTAGTTGAGAGATTCAACAAAACCTTGAAGGGCATGATTAAAGGGCTCCCAGAAAAGCTTAGGCTTAGGCGAAGATGGGACATACTCTTGCCCTGCCTTTTATTTGCATGTCAGGGGTCCATTGTGCTTGGTAAAGGAAGGATGGGAGTTACCTCTCAAGCCCCCAAAGCAAGACATAGTGGACTACGTACTTGGTCTCCGCTCCCGGATGGCTGAGTATATGAAAAAGGCAACTAAAAACCTTGAGGCTAGCCAGGAACTTCAAAAAGCCTGGCATGACCAAAAGGCTGTACTGACTGTTTACCAGCCAGGACAGAAGGTGTGGGTGTTGGAGCCAGTGGACCCAGCAGCTCTCCAAGACAAATGGAGTGGACCCCATACCATTGTTGAACAAAAGGGTGAGGTTACCTACTTAGTAGACCTAGGAACACCCAGGAGTCCCCACAGGGTTCTCCATGTCAACAGGTTAAAACCATATGTGGACAGGGCAGACATGGGCTTGCTCATGGCTACTGATGAGGGACAGGAGGAAGAGAGTGACCCACTCCCTGACCTGCTCTCACAGAACCCTGGTGATGGGTCAGTGGATGGTGTAGCCTTGGCAGGCAGCCTCACTACCCACCTGCAGACAGGTGCTCAATCAGTTCAGACACATATTCTCACTGACACCCAGTCAGACTACCTGGTGCACTCATGAAGTGGACACTGGGGACAGTCTGCCTATTAAAAATAAGATTTATAGGCAACCTGACCATGTCAGGGACTGTATCAGGACAGAAGTCCAGAAGATGTTGGATTTGGGAGTTATTGAACCCTCAGATAGCCCTTGGGCTAGTCCAGTGGTCCTTGTGCCAAAACCTCACACCAATGGTGGGAAAAGAGAGATGAGGTTTTGTGTGGACTACAGGGGTCTCAATGCAGTCACTAGGACTGATGCCCATCCAATACCAAGGGCAGATGAGCTAATAGACACTTTGGCCTCAGCCAAGTATCTAAGCACATTTGACCTGACAGCTGGCTACTGGCAGATCAGACTAGCTGATGATGCAAAGCGAAAGACAGCATTCTCAACCCCTAGTGGGCATTATCAATTTGTGGTGATGCCTTTGGTCTGAAGAATGCACCTGCCACTTTTCAGAGGTTGGTGAATACAGTCCTTACAGGTCTGGAAGCCTATAGTGCAGCATATCTAGATGATATTGCTGTCTTTAGCTCCACCTGGGAGGATCACCTGGTCCACCTCAGAAATGTTTTACAGGCCCTGCAGAAAGCAGGCCTGACTATCAAGGCCACCAAGTGCCAGATAGGGCAGAGTCAGGTTGTGTACCTGGACCACCTTGTGGGTGGAGGCCAGGTTCAACCACTGCAGAGCAAGATCCAGACCATCATGGACTGGACTGCTCCAACTACCCAGACTCAGGTGAGAGCCTTCTTAGGCCTGACTGGGTACTATAGGAGATTTGTCAAGGGGTATGGATCAATAGTGACACCCCTGAATGACTTAACTTCCAAGAAAATGCCCAAAAGGTTCAGTGGACAGTTAGCTGTCAAAAGGCATTTGATGACCTGAAGCAGGCCATGTGCACTGCTCCCATTCTACAGAGTCCTGATTACTCCAAGAAGTTCATTGTTCAAACTGATGCATCTGAATTGGGGGTAGGGGCTGTACTGTCACAATTGAATGATGAAGGTCAGGATCAGCCAGTAGCTTTCATTAGCAGAAGGCTGACCCCTAGAGAGAAACGTTGGTCAGCCATTGAGAGGGAGGCCTTTGCTGTGGTCTGGGCTCTGAAGAAGTTGAGGCCATACTTGTTTGGTACTCACTTCCTTGTTCAAACAGACCATAAGCCCCTCTTATGGCTAAAACAAATGAAGGGTGAAAACCCCAAACTGCTTAGGTGGTCCATTTCCCTACAGGGGATGGACTTCACGGTGGAACATAGACCTGTGAGTAACCATGCCAATGCAGATGGACTCTCTAGGTACTTCCACTTAGAACATGAAGACTTAACTGGGCAAGGTTAGTTTAATGTCCCTACGTTTGGGGGGGGGTTGTGTAGGAGAGTAGGATCTGCTTCCCATGGGTACCCCCACTTTTTGCTGATGCTTCACTGTTTTTCGACCTTAGTCTGGCTGGGGCCCTGCTAATCAGAACCCCAGCCTAGCTGCTTCCTCTTTAAAATGGTTTCCATGTGCCTTAGGCACATCTCTGATTGGAATCTGGAGTGCCCTTATAAGTCGCTAGTATATGGTATACTATGTACCCAGGGCATAGGTACCTCAGAGGCCTACCAGGGGCTGCAGCATGTATTGTGCCACCCCTGGAAGGCCATCCAAACTGACACCACAGGTCTGCTACTGCAGCCTGGGTAAGGTGGTGCATGCACTCCTTACTGTGATATAGGCTACCTATATCACTACATACATACACACATATAAACCTATAAGTCACTCCTATGGCAGGCCTTATCAATCCTGAAGGCAGAGTGCGTGGTTCCTATGTGAGAGGGTGCCCCTGCATGAGCTGGGCCCCTCTGCAGCGTTTGGAGACCCTTCTCTGATGCTGTTTGTAGTGCAGCCTGACCATATACTCTTAAGCGCATTATAACCTCGCGTTAAATGCTAACTTTGGGATGGCTGCACGGAAACATGTCGTGTTTGGTGTCAAACATATTGGAATACTACCCCCCCCCCGCCAGTTCTGGCGGCGGGGTAGCATTCCACCCTTCTAGAGGGAAAGACATGTACACACCGGTATACCCGGTACTGACTTTCCAGAGCCCTGGCATCACAAAATGGATACCGCTGCCACAGACACGAGTCTGGCCTCCTGCTGCTGACCGAAACTCTGGCAGGGGAGGCCTGGACAATAGGTTTCCTATCCCAGGGAGGTGTGACCACCTCCCCAGACAGGATAGTGTGTATTGGGGCTGGGCGGGAGCACTCTCGGGTGCTTTGAAATCCTGCACTGGGGGCACACTTGGTGTCCCTGTGCATACCCCAGTTCAAACCGGCTCAGGGGCTTCCAGCCCCTGCTCTGGCGCGAAACTGGACAAAGGGAAAGGGGTGTAACCACCCCTCTGCCCTGACCCTCCCATAGGTGGGGCCACAGAGTATGTCCAACCCCCTACCTTAGTATAAGTAGGGGACCCCAGTCCTTAGGACTTTAGATTTACCTGGACGAAACTCTGACAAAGAATCCTGGACCTTCGACGCTCTACTTTAAGATTAGAGGACTGAAGAATCTCCCTTGGGGTCAAGGAGTGACTCCCCTGCTTGGCAGGCACCAAAGAAGCAATTGTCCAGTCTGCATTGCTGAAGCTCCCGTCGGACGCTGAAGTCTTTGCATCACCAGAGATGGATTTTCTGACTTCCCCGAGGCTGCCCTGAGTCCCCAGCAAAGCTGAGGCCCGTAGCTGTCGTGGGTAACGTGGAACCGTGACCCCTGGACACAGAATGCATTTGCAAGTGCATCCTCTTCTGGGTCTCCCACGAAGTCGTGCTTTGGGCTCCGAGTAGCCCCAGCCTCCAGCACGAACTGCACCGAAGATCACTGGCCTCCACTCCACGAGTGTCCTGTGAGCCAGCTCCACGTGCATCGTCTCGAGGCTCCTTCGCGGTCGCTAGTCCATTGGCTAGTAGGCCCTCCCGAAGGCCAATCTTTTTCTGCTTGGGCTCCCTGGTTGCTCCAGGTGTGCCCTGACTTATCCTCGCTGGGTGAGTCCCCCAGACCTTGCTGGTCCGCAACATCGTCCTTCTTCCATTTCCACGAGACTTGCCGTTGCCAAGGCTTGTTGGGTCCAATCCGGTCGCCGACACCCCTGCAATCGACAGACATTGTGGGACAGCTCGAATCCAGCTCCTGGTTGTCGTCGACGCCTCCTGGACCTCGTGGCTGTAAAGTCAAGACGACCATCAACCTACCTGAAGCACTCGACATCGGTGGGCATCTGCTCATCGCCTTCCTGGTCACTGGCTAGTGACCCAGACTCTGTCCCCTCTGCTTTCAGGTTCTTCAGATCTTCGATCCACCTTTGGATCCACCCGAACACTTTCGACTTGGTCGCCAGCAGCACTTTGCAGCAGATCGCCATAGAAAGCGACGACGAAACCCGACCCCGAAAGACACCTATGCACCCGGCTCCCCTGGGTGAGGTAACTCGAGTACTCCGGTGCTCCCGTGGGTATTGACACTAGAACAGCCTAGTTCTCAAAGGGTTTGCTCCAAGTCCTCCTCTAAGTGTCCCTTTTCTTTTAAATTCTAATCGCGACTTTCCCCATAGAAGGTAACGGTGGTTCGCGGCTGTGTTCATACACTGCACGCGTCCCCGTGGGTCCCCTGTGTCACTGCCTTGGGTGGTTCCTTGTGGTCCAAGCACTTCTACAGGCTCTAGGCCTTGTGTCTAGCTCAGTCGTGGTTCTTATACCACTTTATTGGTATATGGTTTGGTACGCCCCTGGGGCTCAAACGTGTATTTGTGCTATTACTGTAGATAACTAACTTATAATTTATGTATTTCGAACTCTAGCCTCATAAAGGGACTAGAGGGTGTGTTTAGTAATAAATACATATATTTTGAATATATACCTGGTGTGGTCCTCTTTCATTTGGTCACTCAAGAGATTATAGACTGGTAAAACAAGCTGCTTTACATTCCTTCAAGACTTAGCCTGAAGGCTGCTCTCCATAGCTACCACTAGGATAGCTTTCAATAAAGGTTGTCTTTAACCTATCTCCAATAAGGGGTTGTTTGGACTGGTGCAAGGTGCCCACTATAATTAGTGGACAGCATATGCCAGGCCAACTTCTCACATCTCCCTCCGCGTAAATCCTGGAGTAGAAGGCTCAGAAGGCCTCTGTGATTTCTGAGTCCGCATGGCCCCCGGTCCGGGCTTTAATTGCTGGAACCGACCCAGAGACATCCCTTTGACGCAATTTGTGGGCTACCATGCGGCCTGAGCGGTTGCCACTGAGGAAGAATTTGTGCCGCAGGCGTAGTAGGGCGTATTCTGCTCTGTCTAGGTCCAGCCTGCGGAGGATGAGTCGTTTCCTTTCTAATTCCCTCCATATACAGGGAGCACTGGTGCGTTTGTGTATGGTTATTCTAGCTCCACTACAGTTGCCTTATTTCCCTTCTGTGCTCCTTTCGGAGCCTATTTTCACCTGCTGATGTAGCTATAAGTTCTCCACGTATGACTAATTTTAAATCTTCCCACAGGTGGCTGGATGGACCTCCTCGCAGTCATTATCGGTGAGAAAGTCTGTGAGTGACTTCTGGATTGCTTTTGTTATCTGGTCTGAGTGAAGCATTGCGTCTCGGAGACTCCATTGTGATGGGCGTGGTTGGGAGGCGACCAGGTTCAGCGATAACGTGATCAGGGAATGATCAGAGAGAGAGTGAGGCTCGATCGTTGCTTCAGCTACGCAACCCACTAGAGCATCTGTAATCAGGAAGTGATCAATACGGGCATAGGTTTTATGAGCTGCAGAAAAGTATGTGTCGTCTTTAGTGGAGGGGTGTGTCTGCATCCATATATCGTTAAGAGAGCTATTCCTAAGCCATTGATGTCCAGTCTGTGAAAGAGTCCCAGCTTGTGTTGTGCGTTGTGAGGAGCGGTCTAAGTCTGTATTCATTACTAGATTCAGGTCCCCTCCAATCACCATCCCTCGGTCGGGTGTGGCCAACACTTGTGTAAGGTAGTTAAGCAGGAAGTGCTCCTGGTGCTCATTCAGTGCGTATATAGATGCCACTGTGAACTGTGCATGGCCCCATTGTAGTCTAAGCCCTAGTGCTCTGCCTTTTTGTTCAGTTATGACCTCTGTAACCCTTCCCTGGAACCTCTGTGCAAGTAGAATGGCTACCCCGTTCTTTTTAGATGAGTCTGAGGTCCAGTATTGTCTGGGGAACCTGGGGGAGCGCATGTGATGGGTGTCCCTGGCAAGCAGGTGAGTTTCTTGTAATAAGCAAATATCCCCCCCTGAGTGCTCTAGATAGGATAGGATCGATATGTGCTTTACTGGGCTATTGAGGCCTCGTACATTGAGGCTCACTAGACAGATGTTATGTATCCTAGTAGTTTAACATACCCCCATGCCACTTGGTCGCTATGCCCTTGCCGCAGCAGCAGAGCCGCAATGGTATGCTCTGTTGTATGGGTTTCATTATGCTTGTCGCCCATGTAGGGCCTTGGTTGGTGCGGAGGAGAAGAAGAGAAAGAAGACAAGACCCCCTTAATTAACACAAAGGATACTCTGGAAAAAAGGAAAAACGGCAACTGGAGACCAAAGTCTGTCAAGTCCGACGAGTTGGGGTGAGGCGTGTTTGGCCAAGAGAGGACTGTTCCGGGGAAGCACCTCCTAAGAGACCCAGCGTGGGTCCACTGGTCGCATGAAGGACGGGTCTTCACGAAGGTCGACTGTCCATCTGCTCCTCCGCTGCCTCACTTAGGGCCTCACCTGACCCATCCCACTCCCCGGAGGCAGGATCGTTGCCAGTTCAGGATGCCGTCGAGCTGGTGGATTCCGAAGAAAGGGCCTGCAGCACTGCTTGCCTCTCTTTATTAATGGAATCTGAGTCGGGGCTAGGCACGCGGCGGTTGCTTGTCACCTTCTGCCAGGCGGGTCATTGGCGTTTAAGAGAGGTGGGTTGTTCCTCGGAGTCTTCCTGTATAGCGATGTGTAGGAGAGCACAGGCCCTTTGAGGGATTTAATCTGGTGCAGCACTCCTTCATTTCTGAAAGTATGTGGAAAGGGTGACCCTTGGTGTAAGGTATCTTGGCTTTCCGCAGATGCTCAGTGACAGGGCGAAAATCCCTGCGTTTCTGATGGGTGATCCTGGAGAGATCTTAGAAAAAGGTCGGGGAATGGCCTTTAAAGTGGACTGGGTGAGAGTCCCTGGCTTTTCTGAGGATGTCTTCTTTAATCTGGAAGTCATGGACACACACCAGATTATCGGCTGGGGGTCCTTTTCCTGGTCTTTCAGGACCCACCCTATGCACCTGGTCCAGTTGTAGTGGCAAGGTCTCTGGGAGGCCTGAGACATGTCGGAGGAGGTCTGTGACGTACTCGCGTAGATTGGGGCCTTCTGCTTTGGTTGGCACACCTCTTATCCTTATGTTGTTCCTCCTAGATCTGTTCTCCAGTTCCTCATTGTGTGCCTGAAGGTCCAGTTGTTGGTCTTTTAGCCTTAAGACCTCTTGCTGGAGCCAAGCTACCTCCTCCACCTGGCTCGATTCTCTGTCTTCAAGCTCAGCTACCCTCTCGCCCACCTCGTCCATATTCTATCGTACCTCTCAGAGGTCAGAGGCAATTTCCATTTTCATCGCCTGCAGGTCTGTGCCAAGGAGGAGAAAAGTGATTCCATATATACTTTGGTGATTGGGCCCTCTCCATTGTCTGAGTCTAGCCGGGTCTCCGATCCTTGAGTTGTGGGTGTATCATCTGTTCCTGAGCTGCTTGCTTTTCTGAACATTTCTTTGAGGGATCGCTCCTTTTTTGTCCTGGTCCTGGTTTGGGGTCGTGGTTTTTGCTGGGCACGCTCTTCAGAGTGCTCCCACAGTCCGGGCGGCTAGCCAAGTCCCTGGACCCGCACGTGGATGCTGTCTCTTCCCCGTGTCCTATCCGTGATAAGTCTCTAGTGGGGGGGGGGGCGCTCCGGCGCATTTCAGGTTGCTATGCGGCTGAGGGAGCGGTATCGGTGATAGCCAGGGCCCCTTGTTTAGTCTGGGCGTGCGAGGGCCACTCAATCCCCCCAAGCTCCGCCGTCCCCCCAGGCTCTGCCTCCCCTGTTAAGTGTCTCCCACAAGGCGGGTCCCGACCAGAGTGGTGGTTGTCCGCCCATACAACCGCTTGCAGAATCTGGTCCGGAGTGTGAGCGGACCCATGCATGCCGTATAGCCCTTCACTCCGCCTGGGGTCATCCTGCCACTTGTCTTGACAGGCCCCTACTCTGACTTCTGCCAAAACTGTAGTGGGCTGGCTATCGTTGGGCCCTTGTAGGGGGTGGAGATGAAAAACTGGGCCTACCTCTGACTCTGCAGTCCTCTTGCGTCTTGCCTCCGCCCCGACTGCCGCCACCGGGGCCCTCACTCACTTAGGCAGTCTCAGGGCTTGTGTGCGTTCGATGGGCCCGGTCGCATCTTTCTTTGTTGTCTGCTTCTCCACTCGGGGAGCACTCGTTGCTGGGGGAGGGGGCCTCGTTCAGCACCTCCGGGTTCTTCACCTGCGCCGGAGGGCACAGCCACCGCTATCGGGAAATTTGCCTTGCTGCTGGGAATGGGCCACGTGTTGTAGGCCTCTGCACTGGGCCTACCTATGGTCTGGTGCACACTGAAGGCCTCTAGCGAATCTCGGGGCTCCGCCCTTGCGTGCTCCCTGGCCCAAGTGCTGTCGCTGGATCCCGGTCGCTGCTTTCTTTTGGGACCGGAGGGTTAACGTCGCGGGGGGGTTGGGGGAGGCCAGCTCGCTCGCCCGGCTCTGCAGCCCCCAATGGATCTTCCACAGCACCGGAGGGCCGCTCAGCTTCCGTGTCGGGGATTAGCAGTATGCTGCAGGCCACGTTCCACAGCTCCACTGCGCGCTGATTCCTCGGGGCTCCGGCTAGCATGTACCGGTGCCCCGAGAAATAGACTAGTACTGTCTCTTTTTAAATAAAAAATAAAAAAACGATTTCCCCTACCTGTGATTGCATAATTTTTATAACTGTTCTGCTTGTGGTTGTAGTTTTAACCTGCCCGTGATTGCATAATTCCTCACCTGTTTTGTGTTTAAATTTGTGATTTTTACTTGCCTGTGACTGTTATCATTTAACCTGTTGAATTGTGCGATTTGCAGTCTAAAATCTGTAGTTTTTGTTCCCCCTCATTTCCCGTGACTCTGTTTCCCCTCCTAATTTCTCCCTGGCTCTGTGCTCAGACCTGTATGTTGAGCAATCTACCCCCAGCTCCCATTTTGTGTTAGCAAGTGAGTGAAACCAGACCCCCGCTTCCCCCCTAGCAACAGGGATATTCTACATCAGAGAGTGAACAGAGAGTGCTCTGAGACAGCAGTAATCTGCTATTAGCTGTTTAAGCTGTGTTTTATAGGGATTGAGCACTCGTTTTTTTGTCTAGGAGAGTGAGTAAAGTTTGATACAAACAGTAGTGTTAGAGGAAAAAGTTTGTTAGGCGCTTACCTGCAGAAGTTCAAAGTGTGGATTGAGTCTGTCTGTCTCCTAGGAGATTCTGAATAGAGGAGCAGCTTCCAACTCCCTGGCCAGCAAACATTGTCTGAGGTCGCTGGGACCTTATATAGTCTGCTATTGGTTGGTACATGTGTGCACTGATTGGTGGTTGTATCTGATGTTTCTATTGGATTAGGGTTCGTGTTCTCATTGGTTGGGTATTTGAGGGTTCTGATTGGTTTCTGGGTCTGTGATTCAATCAATGTAGGGTTGGGACTAGGGCTAGGGTTAGGATTTGTATTGGAAGTAGTGACTAGTGCTTCCTGTGTGATTGGTTGCTGGGACTAGGGTTGGGACTAGGGCTAGGGTTAGGGTTTCTATTAGAAGTAGCAAATAGGGCTTCTTGTGTGATTGGTTGCTGGACTAGATGTGGGACTAAGAGTAGGGTTAGGCTTTCTATTGGAAGTAGGGACTAGGGTTTCCTGTGTCATTGGTTGCTGGGACTTGGGTTGGGACTACTGGTAGGGCTATGACCTCTATTGGACGTAAAGATCAGACTTTTTGAACCTGATTGAGTGCTTGGGCTAGGGCTAAGATTGGCTGTAAGGTCCTGGTCTTCTATTGGTACTAGCTTTTAGGGCTAGTGTTGTGATTGGATAGGGTTAGGGCTAGGGTTCCCATTGGTTGAAGGGGTCACCTGACTACTAGGGCTATAAAAGGCCAAGGCTTAGGGCGTCTCAGCCCGGGCGTTGAGGCTAATGGCGGAGAGGACAAGGGCAGTTGCCTGTTTGAGCCTGTTCGAGACTGGTCGGGACCAGAGCCAGAAATGCTGCCCATTTTCCCATTCAGTAATACCCACCCTACACCATCCACATCCACAAACAGAGTAACAGACTTACACCAAATGTACACCACACACTTACTACAAACAAACCCTATGCACAAATCAATGTACCAGCATACACTGCAAAACCACACCAACCACATCTATATACCCTTCTATCCCAGCTACCACACTTTTCCACCATCGCCTACAAACAGTACACAACTCTATCCTACACCACTAACCAATGAACTCGTCACTAACACAACCAAAATCCATACCATACATAACTACAACCCATCCAGACACACACTCCCCACTCTAATTACTCCTAACAGACCCCTATTTATCATTAACAAACCCATACTCAGCCTTCCATCATTCATCCAACCAACACCCTCCTCTTCTTTCTACCACAATAACATGACAATAACACAACACTTACATACCACAGCGCCACACATTTTAACTCTTGCAGCAAACAGGTCTAAAACAAACAGCCTTAAATCTACTTCATCCCCTCCTACACACAACATACACTCTTCTCACAAACACATCACCACCCCCTTTACCTTACAACTCCCACTCACAAACAATACTATACAAACAAGTCCATCTGATAAAACAAATACATCAGCACCTCTTTTCACTACTCCTCAAAAACAAAACATATCATGCACATCAGCACAACAAAATCTCGCAAACACAACATGTCATAATACTTACAGTCACAAAATACAATCATACACCCACCTTTCAAACTACGCAAATGAACAAACTTCAATGCCAAGCTTTCTCTCTTCCACCACACATAACACACATACAACAACACAGCAACTCTCTTCTAACCGCCTCTCATCCATTGGACAATTTAGAACCTTACTACATGACCCACATGCTGCACCATCACCACTGACTCATACACCTTCCACCCTAAACATACGCAAACAATATAAACAACGTGCCACACATCACAACTTTGCTTCACCATGTCTACTGGCACAACAAGGTTACACCACAAAAACAACACAGCACACCAAATCACTCTCAAACACTGTCCCCACCACCTACACACGCAGACCCATCAAAATGCCTTCTTAGCCTGCTGGATGAGGAACACATTACAGAACAGCTACACGATTGCTATCCTCATACAGCTAACACCAGCACTAAAAACACACACAATACTGATCACTCTTCCACAAAACAAAGTCTCACTGTCAGCAAAACACATTCTCTAAACTGTCTACTAATAAATGCTTGATTGCTCTCTAAAAACAAACATCACATCTACAACCTTCTCACCGATGCAAAACCAGACCTACTATTCATAACTGAATCATGGTTGGGAGATGATATTGCTCCAGTCCTGCATGAAGCCATTCCTCTAGGTTATCAAACGATCACCCAAAATCGTATAGGCAAAAAAAATTAAAAAAGGAGGTGGTCTAGCTGTTGTGTTCAAGCAAACATTACATATCACTAAAGTTAACGACATCTTCATAAAGAAATGTGAGGCTCTTCTAACAAGATACAATCCTACACCGTCTTCCTCCTGTAACTTCCTGCTCCTTTACAAACCTCCACCTATCAAGGCAACATTCCCAGACGCACTTCTAGACACAGTTTCAAACCTGATAACAATACACTCCAACCTATGCGTTCTGGGTGACCTCAACATTTGGTTTGACAAACCCAATATGACCCATCCATAAACAATAATCACTGGCCTAGACGCACTGAACCTGCATCAGATTGTCCACAAACCCACACACATCGCTGGACATATCCTAGATGTCATTTTTGCTAATACCGAACTAGTTACCTTTCAAACTATAACTCCAGTCACATGGTCAGACCACCATTTGCTTGCTTTCAAACATAAAACAACACTAAGCGACTCACCTAAAACTTCCTTACGTGCATCCACCTATCGAGAGAGGAACAAACTCAATTTGGAACACATAGAAACACAACTAACATCCACTACAGATCTGGAAACAATAAATTCTGTTAAAAAACTGTATGAGTGGTCAGGAAGCTTTAGCATCCTGATACCACTCAAAACCACACAACAGAACAAAAGAAAACAAGGACCATGGAGAAATACAGAGATAAAAGACATACAACTACAAATTAGAAAGTTGCAACGTGCCTGGCTCAAAACAAAAACAAACAAGACAAACTTCACCTACAGAAAATTAACAGATTATACAAATCAGCTATCAAAAAAGCGAAGAAAAGGTACTATTCAGACAGAATTCAAAATTCTAAATGTGCAAATACAGAATTCTATAAAATACTCAATGAATTTCGTAAACCAAATTGCCTAGAAGGAACTCATCTTGTTACTCAAGATTTCACAGACAAACTGGCAAATCATTACACGGACAAAGCAAACACGTTGGACTCATACTTAAAACAGAGACAAAGCACAAGCACTAACCCTTTTACAAAACAACAATCCAAGAATAGTCTAACTCAGCCTCTCCGTTCCTTCCAACACATTTCACACAATGAATTTATGGACCTGGTCAAATCAAGCAGGCCTGCCGGCAGCCCTTCTGACCTGTCTCCACCACAAACCTTCAAGAGTATTCTTCTCACAACCTCTGCTGCCACTCCAGTAAGAAGAATTATCAACGATTCCTTAACTACCGGAATATTTCCAGAAGAACTCAATAAGTCATACATACGCCCTTTACTGAGGAAAACAAACTTGGACCCGCTGAACCCTGACAACTACAGACCCATTACTAATGGACATTTCCTGGGCAAACTGATTGAAAGAGCAGCGTTGGCCCAGATGTCACAATATATTGAAGAGAATGCCATACTTTCAGACTTCCAAACAGGATTCCGTCCGGGGAGAGGCACTGAATCTGCCCTCCTTGCCATCTGGGAGACCTGAAGAACACAGTTGACCGCAACGGGGTTGCTGCGCTACTCCTCTTGGACCTCTCGGCTACCTTTGACACGGTTGACCATGACACTCTGATACAATGACTCTACGAAGCCGGCATAGAGGGGACTGCTTTAGACTGGATCACGTCCTACCTTCAAAACAGAACTAATGTCATCCATACCCCACCTTTCTCGTCCAAACTGTACTCCACAAAAGCTGGGTCCCTCAAGGCTCTATTATCTCGCCCATGCTTTTCAACATCTACATGAAGTCTTTACCAGTACTGATCAATCAATTTCAACTCACGTGCTATAACTATGCAGATGACACGCAAATACTCCTTCAACTGGAATGCCCCAAAGACATTGGAAACTCGCCAATTTTCAGTTGTCTCAGAGCCGTGGATCAATGGATGACTTGGAGCCATCTCAAATTGAATGCTTCCAAAACAGAAATACTCACGTGTGGCGATTGGAAACATTATGACCCGCATGCCGCCTGGCCTGATGAACTGGGATAACCACCTGAAGTATCGAAGGAAGTATGAAACCTCGGAATGACCATGTACTCCAAGCTATCGATGAATTCCCAAGTGGACAAACTAGCAAGATCAAGCTTTGTTACTATAAAAACTCTGCGACTAATCTTCCCCCATTTGGGATTTCCACACAAGGTCCAAGCTACCATCTCCCTTGTTCTGTACAAACTCAATTTCGCCATAGCCTCTACCACGGATCACTTTTAACGACTATGAAAAGACTACAGCGGATTCAGAACTCGGCTGGCAGACTACTCTTGCATATCAAACCGCGAGACCACATCTCCCCTGCCTTGAAAGCCCTGCATTGGTTACCGGTTGCCACAAGATCCACGTGCAAGCTGCTTTGCATCACCCACAAAGCAATACATGGGATGGGACCGCTCTTCATCAGGTGTAAAATCATCAAACACATTCAACAAAGGAACCTGCGCTCTAGAGTGGCACCTCACCTCAAAATCCCAAGATACAAGAAAAAAAACCATGGGTGGCACATCCTTCTCTGTTCAAGCAGCCAAACTATGGAACTCTTTACCCCCCAACATAAGATCCACGACAACCACCTTATCTTCAGAAAACTACTCAAGAATTGGCTCTTCCCCACATAAGCACCATACGCAAACAGAAATATACAGCATATCCCTCTGTATATATAGATATTTACCCATTATATGTGTATTGCCTTGTATAAACATGTAGAATAATTATGTTTTACATTTTTTTTTTTTTTAAAGTACAACACTTGAAAAACAGAGTCTATCGAATGCACCTTTCATCTACTTATACTTACTTACTTTATGCATCTATATACCTTCCATGTACTTGGATCTATATATTTATTACTTTCCTCCAATAATAAAAAAATAAAAACATATCCAATGCACTACCCTATTTCTCATCCTGTACCTCCATCAATATCTTTAATCTACATCTACTTACCTCCTTTATGCATCTATAAACTTTCCATGTACTTATGGATCTATATATTTATTACTTTCTTCTGATTCAGCATATCCAATGCACTACCCTATACCTCTCTCAAAACATCTTCTACCTCAACTATCTGACTCATCTCAAACCTCTTTCTACTACTCTTTCCAATGCACTAGCCTATTTCTCACCCTGTACCTCTATCAATACATCCATTACCTCCACTCTCTCATTCATTCCAAACCCCATACCACTACTATGATCCCCAAAATAGCCCTTTCTAGACTCTTCCCTACTCTACCCCTCCTTGCACCACCTGACACCTCTTTTACTATTCCTAGCCCCCAAAACAAGCCTTTCTAAACTCTTCCCTCTGACTCTTCCCCTCCACATCCCTTTTTACTCATCCTAAGCCTCCCACTACTGCTATGACCTCCCCCCCCAAAAAAAAGAAGTCTAAATCCTTCACTCTTCAATCCCTCCACTATCCTTTTCAATCGCAATAACAGACTAACATGTCCACTTCTCCAATTTTATATTTCACTATACTAATTCACCACTAATCATTTATGGGTTCCAGAGTAGCGTGCTACTCGCCAAAAAAAAGCACTTCAACACCTCATTAGGGGTAGCAAGCGCTATATAATGCAAACCTTTTCTCTCTTCTATCCCTCCGCAATCCTTCTCAATCCAAATAACTGACTAATATCCACCACTCAAATTACTTTAATATTTCACTATACTAACTTAACACTAATCCTTTATGGGTTCCGGAGTAGCGTGCTTCTTGCCGAAAAGGCGCTTTGACGCCTCGTCAGGTGTAGTAAGCGCTATATAGATGCAATTACAATACAATACAATACAATCTCTCTCTTACCACCCTTGGTGTGAGGTTTTGGTACCAAGACCACTGGACTAGCCCAAGGGCTATCTGAGGGCTCAATTACTCCCAACTCCAGCATCTTTTGAACCTCCGTCTTGATGCAATCTCTGACATGGGTAGGCTGCCTGTAGATTTTATTCTTCACAGGTAGACTCTCACCTGTGTCCACTTCATGGGTACACCAGGTGGTTTGACTGGGGGGGTCAAAGAAAACATGTGCCTATATTGATTGATGACCTTCCTACAATCAATCTGCTGTTGATCAGTGAGGCTGCCTGCCAAGGCTACACCATCCACTGACCCATCATCAGGGTTTTGTGAGAGAAGATCAGGGAGAGGGTCACTCTCTTCCTCCTGTTCCTCATCGGTTGCCATGAGCAAGCCCATGTCAGCCCTATCTACAAAAGGTTTGAGCCTGTTCACATGGAGCACCCTGTGGGGGCTCCTGGGAGTGCCAAGGTCCACCAGGTAGGTGAACTCACCTTTTTGCTCAATGATAGTGTGGGGTCCACTCAATTTATCTTGGAGAGCTGCTGGGTCCACAGGCTCCAGCACCCACACTTTTTGGCCTGGGTGGTAAACAGTCAGGACAGCCTTTTGGTAATGCCAAGCTTTTTGCAATTCTTGCCTGGCCTCCAGGTTTTTACTTGCTTTCTTCATGTACTCAGCCATCCTGGAGAGGAGACCAAGTACATAGTCCACTATGTCTTGCTTGGGAGGTTTGAGAGGTAACTCCCATCCCTCCTTCACCAGACACAAGGGACCCAAAATTGGATGCCCAAACAGAAGTTCAAAAGAGCTGTAACCAAGCCCCTTCTGAGGGACCTCTTTGTAGGCAAAGAGAAGGCAGGGCAGAAGGACATTCCATTTTCGCCTAAGCTTTTCTGGGAGGCCCATGATCATGCCCTTCAGGGTTTTGTTGAATCTCTCAACTAACCCATTGCATTGAGGGTGTGGTGAATTTGTAATTCACTGCACACTCCTTCCACATTGCAGTGCTGTAACTTGACATGAAATTTGTACCTCTGTCAGTTTCAATTCAATTCAAAATTACTTTATTCGATTAATACAGTATCAATCATAAAAGTTACACACATACATCACAGATAAAAAAAAATTTTTTAAACCAATTCCTATCAGCAAATTATCATTTTCCTAGTTCTCAGAGACGCACATAAAAAGGAAGCAACACCTTCCTGAGCCTAAGCCTAGCTTTCTCAAGCTCCAGAAGTTGGTACTCCCTATCTAAAGAGTTCCCTCCTTTACTAGAAATGGAGGTCCCTGCTGACTGTCCTGAGGCATTGGATTCTCTTGAGGAGGATCTAGACTTCCTCTGTCTACTCTGCACTCTCCCAGGGGGAACAAAGGGGGTACCTTCTGTGCCACCTGTAGTATCCTCTGGGAGGTCTGACTTGCCTAGGTGGGAGCCATCAGGCTCCACCTGGTCAGGGTTAGAATCTAGGTCAAAGAGGTGTTCCCCTCCTGTCCTATCTTCATTCCTTGGTCAATCCACTCTGTCCTGTTCATCTGACCCAGTGCCTTTCCTCAGGTCATCCAACAGTAACAACTCTACAAGACGTTGAGTGTTGGCACTTCTCCCCGCCTTCAGCTTTCTAGATGCTCACAGTGCTTTCAGTTCTTGGAACGAAAGTTCACTGTATCTATAAGGCAGAGAGCCACTGGCATCTCCTTTAGTAGACATACTAAGTGAGGTGTGGTGTTGCACCTACCTAACGTAGTGGGAACTAAACTCTCTGAGGTTAGAGAAAGGGTGTGCAAGACCCTTGACTTACCCAACCCTAAGTTCAGTAGAACTTACTATTCTAAGCTTGTATTTATATGTGTGGAACTGGATTATGTACAGGAATATCAAATGTGCCCCTCATGCAGACTTTCAGGCACTGGCAAGCACACCCACCCAGCCCTAATACACTAGATCCTGTCTGGGAGGTGGTCACACCTCCATGTGACAGGATGCCTATTGTTCTGCCTTCCCCTGTTCAAGTTTGGCTCAGCAGCAGGAGGGCAGAAATGTGTCTCTGGTCGGCAGCAACCATTTTGTGCTGTCCGGGACTAGAATGCTGGTACCCGGAACACAGAGGGCTCTTCCAGTGCTTGGAATCATTACCTCCCACACCGTTTATGGTGGGGGGGTATGATTCCAACATGTTTGATACCAAACATGATAGAATTCGTTGCAGCCGTTTTCGAGATGGTCATCGCGCGATTATGCGGTGCCCCTCTATATAGTATATGCCTGCTTCACTGACAACCCGGGAGAATGGACTCCGTAGCAGGGCCGGACTGGCAACCGAAACCGGCCCTGGCAAACTGCTCGGCCGGCCCCCCCCTGGGGTGAGGGGGGGTGCAGCCGAGCAGTTTGCGAGCGCCGGTTTCGGCCGATTTTGTTACAGGGGGCCAATATTGCCGACCCCCGGTAACAAAAATGGCCCCCCAGGGGCCCAAAACCGGCCCCCACCCTAGCGGCCCACCGGGGAAACGCCTGGTGCCCGCTACGGCCAGTCCGGCCCTGCTCCGTAGGCTGCAGGGGTGTCCTGCTCATGCAGGGGCTCCCTCTCATTTAGAACCAAGCACCCTGCCCTCATGATTGTAAAGGCCTGCTATAGGGGTGACTTATAGGTTTTAAGTGCAGTGACCTTTAGATATAGTAAACCTATATCTTTAGTAAGTGGTGCATGCACCAACTTACACAGGCTGCAATGGCAGGCCTGTAGTTCCATTTTGAATGGTCTCTCATGGGTGGCATAATACATGCTTCAGCCCATGGGAGACCTCTGGGGTACCTATGCCCTGGGTATATGGGTACCATATACTAGGGACTGACAAGGGTACCCCAGTATCCAATCTGGGATGTACCTAGGTACTGAACACAGTTTAGGGAGAAAGCAGATAGACTGGGGTCCTGATTAGCAGGATCCCAGCCAGACTAGTCAAAAACAGCATCACATCAAGCAAAAGGTGGGGGTAACAATAAGAAGCAGATCCGACTTTCCTACACATTGCCAGTGCTGGCAGCATCATATCCCTTTTTTTGCTGGAATAATAGGGCAAGCAACAAACAACACGTAAAAGGCAACTCAGAACTGGAGCAAGCTACAGACAACATGGGATGTTGTAAGCAATAAACAACAGAGGATGGAGGTAAGAAACACACAATGCGGAATGGAGGCAAGCAACAAACAACACGGGATGGAGGCAAGCAACAAACAATGCAGGATGGGGTAAGCAACAGGCAATGCCGAACGGGGACAAGCGACAAACAACATGGGACGGAGGTAAGCAACAAACAAAGTGAGATAAGTGCAAGCAACAAGCAACACAGGATGGGAAAGCAACAAATTCAGGCTGGGGGCAAGCAACAAACATGAGGGGTGGGGCAAGCAACAAACAACATGGGACAGGGCAAGTAACAAACAACTCGGTACTGGGGCAAGCTACATACAACACAGGACTAGGCAAGCAACTCAGAATGGTGGCAATCTGCAAACTACGCAGGATGGGAGCAAGCAACAAACAACATGGGATGGGGCAAGCAACAAACTATGTGGGACAGGGGCAAGCAACAAACAATGCGAGATGAATGCAAGGAACAAACAATGAGGGACGGAGGTAAGCAACAAGCAATGCAGGCGAGGGCAAACAACAAAAAACATAGGACATGGTCAAGCAATAAACACACGACAGAGGTAGGCAACAAGGAATGTGGGCTGGGGCAAGCAACAAACAACATGGGACGAAAAGTAACAAACAACCTGGGACAGGGCAGGTAACAAACAACTCAGGACTGGGGCAAGCTACATACAACACAAGGCGAGGCAAGCAAAAAACAAGCAGGATGAAGGCAAGCAACAAACAACACATGGCGGGGCAAGTAACAACTCAGGACTGGGGCAAGCAACATACAACACAGGACGGGACAAGTTACAAACAATGTGTGATGGGGACAAGCAACAAACAACATGGGACAGGAGGGCAATCAACAAATAAGGTGGGACAAGCACAAGCAACAAAGCCCCCAAGGCAATACAGAGGAAGGGAGTGTGAGAAGTTGGCCTGGTATATGCTGTCCACTAATTATAGTGGGCACCTTGCACCAGTCCAAACAACCCCTTATTGGAGATAGGTTAAAGACAACCTTTATTGAAAGCTATCCTAGTGGTAGCTATGGAGAGCAGCCTTCAGGCTAAGTCTTGAAGGAATGTAAAGCAGCTTGTTTTACCAGTCTATAATCTCTTGAGTGACCAAATGAAAGAGGACCACACCAGGTATATACTCAAAATATATGTATTTATTGCTAAACACACCCCTCTAGTCTCTTTATGAGGCTAGAGTTTGAAGTACATAAGTTATAAGTTAGTTATCAACAGTAATAGCACAAATACACGTTTGAGCCCTAGGGGCGTACCAAACCATATACCAATAAAGTGGTATAAGAACCACGACTGAGCTAGACACAAGGCCTAGAGCCTGTAGAAGTGCTTGGACCACAAGGAACCACCCAAGGTAGTGACACAGGGGACCCACGGGCGACGCGTGCAGTGTGAGAACACAGCCGTTAATCGCCGTTGACTTCTATGGGGAAAGTCGCAGTTGGAATTTTAAAGAAAAGGGACACTTAGAGGAGGACTTGGAGCAAACCCCTTTAGAACTGGGTTGTTCTAGAATCTATACCCACGGGAGCACCGGAGTACTCGTGTTACCTCACCCAGGGAAGCCGGGTGCATAGGTGTCTTTCGGGGTCGGGTTTCGTCGTCGTTTTCAATGGCGATCTGCTGCAAAGTGCTGCTGGCGGCCAAGTCGAAAGTGTTCGGGTGGATCCAAAGGTGGATCGAAGATCTGAAGAACCTGAAAGCAGAGGGGACAGAGTCTGGGTCACTAGCCAGTGACCAGGAAGGCGATGAGCGGATGCCCACCGATGTCGAGTGCTTCAGGTAGGTTGATGGTCATCTTGACTCTTCAGCCACGAGATCCAGGAGGCGTCGACGATGACCAGGAGCTGGATTCGAGCTGTCCCACAATGTCTGTCGATTGCTGAGGTGACGGTGACCGGATTGGACCCAACAAGCCTTGGCAACAGCAAGTCTCGTGGAAATAGAAGAAGGACGGTGGTGCAGACCAGCAAGGTCTGAGGGACTCACCCAGCGAGGGTAAGTCAGGGCACGCCTGGAGCAACCAGGGAAGCCCAAGCAGAAGAACATTGGCCATCGGGAGGGCCTACTAGCCAACGGACTAGCAACCGCAAAGGAGCCTCGAGTGGACGCACTTGGAGCTGGCTCACGGGACACTCGTGGAGGCCAGTGATCTTAGGTGCAGTCGGTGCTGGAGGCGGGAGCTACTCGGAGCCCAAAGCACAACTTCGTGGGAGCCCAGGAAGAGGATGCACTTGCAAATGTGCTCGATGTCCAGGGGTCTCGGTTCCACGTTACCCACGACAGCTACGGGCCTCAGCTTTGGTGGGGACTCAGGGCAGCCTCGGGGAAGTCTGGAAATCTACCTCTGGTGATGCAAAGACTTCGGCGTCCAGCAGCAGCTTCAGCGAAGCAGACCGGACAATTGCTTCTTTGGTGCTTGCCAAGCAGGGGAGTCACTCCTTGACCCCAAGGGAGATTCTTCAGTCCTCTAATCTTAAAGTAGAGCGTCGAAGGTCCAGGATTCTGTGTCAGAGTTTCGTCCAGGTAAATCTAAAGTCCTAAGGACTGGGGTCCCATACTTATACCAAGTTAGGGGGTTGGACATACTCTGGGGATCCACCTATGGGAGGGTCAGGGCAGAGGGGTGGTTACACCCCTTTCCCTTTGTCCAGTTTCGCGCCAGAGCAGGGGCTGGAAGCCCCTGAGCCGGTTTGAACTGGGGTATGCACAGGGACACCAAATGTGCCCCCAGTGCAGGACTTCAAAGCACCAGAGAGTGCTCCCGCCCAGCCCCAATACACACTACCCTGTCTGGGGAGGTGGTTACACCTCCCTGGGACAGGAAACCTATTGTCCAGGCCTCCCCTGCCGGAGTTTCGGTCAGCAGCAGGAGGCCAGACTCGTGTCTGTGGCAGCGGCATCCATTTTGTGATGCCAGGGCTCTGGAAAGAAGTTACCGGGTAGGCCGGTGGGTACATGTCTCTCCCTCTAGAAGGGTGGAATGCTACCCCCGCCGCCAGAACTGGCGGGGGGTAGTATTCCAAGATGTTTGACACCAAATTCGACATGTTTTGGTGCAGCCAGTCCAAAGTTAGCATTCTACCGCGAGGATATAATGCACTTAAGAGTATATGGTCAGGCTGCACTGCAAACAGCATCAGAGGAGGTACTCCGAATGCTGCAGAGGGGCTCTGCTCATGCAGGGGCACCCTCTCACATACAAACCAAGCACTCTGCCTTCAGGATTGTCAAGGCCTGCCATAGGAGTGACTTATAGGTTTATAGGTGTGTGCAATGGTAGTGATATAGGTAGCCTATACCACTGTAAGGGGTGCATGCACCACCTTACTCAGGCTGCAGTAGCAGGCCTGTGGTGTCATTTTGGCTGGCCTTCCAGGGGTGGCATAATACATGCTTCAGCCCCTGGCAGGCCTCTGAGGTACCTATGCCCTGGGTACATAGTATACCATATACTAGGGACTTACAAGGGCACTCCAGATTCCAATCAGAGATGTGCCTAGGGCACATGGAAACCATTTTAGAGAGGAAGCAGCTAGGCTGGGGTTCTGATTAGCAGGGCCCCAGCCAGACTAAAGTCGAAAAACAGTGAAGCATCAGCAAAAAGTGGGGGTACCCATGTGAAGCAGATCCTACTCTCCTACACAACCCCCCAAACGTAGGGACATTAAAATAACCTTGCCCAGTTAAGTCTTCATGTTCTAAGTGGAAGTACCTAGAGAGTCCATCTGCATTGGCATGGTTACTCCCAGGTCTATGTTGCACTGTAAAGTCCATTCCCTGTAGGGAAATGGACCACCTAAGCAGTTTGGGGTTTTCACCCTTCATTTGTTTTAGCCATAAGGGCTTATGGTCTGTTTGAACAAGGAAGTGAGTACCAAACAAGTATGGCCTCAACTTCTTCAGAGCCCAGACCACAGCAAAGGCCTCCCTCTCAATGGCTGACCAACGTTTCTCTCTAGGGGTCAGCCTTCTGCTAATAAAAGCTACTGGCTGATCCTGACCTTCATCATTCAATTGTGACAGTACAGCCCCTACCCCCAATTCAGATGCATCTGTTTGGACAATGAACTTCTTGGAGTAATCAGGACTCTGTAGAATGGGAGCAGTGCACATGGCCTGCTTTAGGTCATCAAATGCCTTTTGACAGCTAACTATCCACTGAACCTTTTGGGGCATTTTCTTGGAAGTTAAGTCATTCAGGGGTGTCACTATTGATCCATACCCCTTGACAAATCTCCTATAGTACCCAGTCAGGCCTAAAAAGGCTCTCACCTGAGTCTGGGTAGTTGGAGCAGTCCAGTCCATGATGGTCTGGATCTTGCTCTGCAGTGGTTGAACCTGGCCTCCACCCACAAGGTGGCCCAGGTACACAACCTGACTCTGCCCTATCTGGCACTTGGTGGCCTTGATAGTCAGGCCTGCTTTCTGCAGGGCCTGTAAAACATTTCTGAGGTGGACCAGGTGATCCTCCCAGGTGGAGCTAAAGACAGCAATATCATCTAGATATGCTGCACTATAGGCTTCCAGACCTGTAAGGACTGTATTCACCAACCTCTGAAAAGTGGCAGGTGCATTCTTCAGACCAAAGGGCATCACCACAAATTGATAATGCCCACTAGGGGTTGAGAATCCTGTTATTGGCTTTGCATCATCAGCTAGTCTGATCTGCCAGTAGCCAGCTGTCAGGTCAAATGTGCTTAGATACTTGGCTGAGGCCAAAGTGTCTATTAGCTCATCTGCCCTAGGTATTGGATGGGCATCAGTCCTAGTGACTGCATTGAGACCCCTGTAGTCCACACAAAACCTCATCTCTCTTTTCCCACCATTGGTGTGAGGTTTTGGCACAAGGACCACTGGACTAGCCCAAGGGCTATCTGAGGGTTCAATAACTCACAAATCCAACATCTTCTGGACTTCTGTCCTGATACAGTCCCTGACATGGTCAGGTTGCCTATAAATCTTATTTTTAATAGGCAGACTGTCCCCAGTGTCCACTTCATGAGTGCACCAGGTGGTCTGACTGGGTGTCAGTGAGAATATGTGTCTGAACTGATTGAGCACCTGTCTGCAATCAGTTTGCTGCTGGGCAGAGAGGCTGCCTGCCAAGGCTACACCATCCACTGACCCATCATCAGGGTTCTGTGAGAGCAGGTCAGGGAGTGGGTCACTCTCTTCCTCCTGTCCCTCATCAGTAGCCATGAGCAAGCCCATGTCTGCCCTGTCCACATATGGTTTTAATCTGTCGACATGGAGAACCCTGTGGGGACTCCTGGGTGTTCCCAGGTCTACTAAGTAGGTAACCTCACCCTTCTGTTCAACAATGGTATGGGGTCCACTCCATTTGTCTTGGAGAGCTGCTGGGGCCACTGGCTCCAACACCCACACCTTCTGTCCTGGCTGGAAAACAGTCAGTACAGCCTTTTGGTCATGCCAGGCTTTTTGAAGTTCCTGGCTAGCCTAAAGGTTTTTAGTTGCCTTTTTCATGTACTCAGCCATCCTGGAGCGGAGACCAAGTACATAGTCCACTATGTCTTGCTTTGGGGGCTTGAGAGGTAACTCCCATCCTTCCTTCACCAAGCACAATGGACCCCTGACAGGGTGACCAAACAAAAGTTTAAAACGGCTGTATCCAACCCCCTTTTGAGGCACTTCCCTGTATGCAAATAAAAGGCAGGGCAAGAGTATGTCCCATCTTCGCCTAAGCTTTTCTGGGAGCCCTTTAATCATGCCCTTCAAGGTTTTGTTGAATCTCTCAACTAAACCATTGCATTGTGGGTGATAGGGTGTGGTGAACTTGTAAGTCACTCCACACTCCTTTCACATTGCTTTCAAGTATCCAGACATAAAGTTAGCACCCCTGTCTGATACAACCTCCTTAGGGAAGCCCACTCTTGAGAAAATTCCCAGGAGGGCCCTTGCCACCACAGGTGCTGTAGTGGTCCTAAGGGGAATAGCCTCTGGGTACCTGGTGGCATGATCCACTACCACCAGGATAAACCTGTGCCCAGATGCTGTTTGGGGATCCATGGGACCAACAATGTCAATCCCCACCCTTTCAAAGGGAACCCCCACCACAGGTAGTGGTATCAGGGGGCCTTTGTCGTGCCACCTGCCTTGCCACTGGCCTGGCAGGTTACACAGGAGCGACAAAACTCCTTGGTGTCTTCAGACATGTGGGGCCAGTGAAAGTGAGGGACAATTCTGTCCCAAGTCTTGTTCTGGCCCAGGTGACCTGCTAAGGGAATGTCATGGGCTAGGGTCAATAGGAAGCCCCTGAACTTCAGAGGTATGACCAACCTTCTGGTGGCACCGGGCTTGGGGTCTCTACACTCTGAGTACAAGAGTCCATCATCCCAATACACAGTATGGGGACCACTAGCTTTCCCAGCAGCCTCAGCAGCAGCTTGCTGTCTGAGGGGTTCAAGAGAGGGGCAGCTCTGCTGCTCCTGGCTCAGATCTGCCCTGGAAGGGCCCCTGTCCCCAAGAACTCAACCTGGTCAGGTTCAAGCTCCTCTGGGACAGTTCCTTCCTCAGGACTGAGATCATCCCCCTCAAGAGACTGATCTTCCTTCTGAGCCAAGGGGAAGGCACTGCCTTTACCCTACTACTCCTCTTCTTGGAGGGCACTTGGTCCATTATTCCAGAATCCAAGGCCTGTTCAGTGTTAGACATTTTGGCTTGTGACCTGGTCACAGCAAACACATCTGCAGGGATGCCCAGCATTTCTGCATGGGTCCTGAGCTCCGCTTCTGCCCAAGCTGAAGTTTCTAAATCATTGCCAAGCAAGCATTCAACTGGTAGGTCTGCACTTACCACAACCTTCTTAAGGCCAGTTACCCCTCCCCAGGAGAAGTTAACAACTGCCAGAATATGGTCTGTTCTGACGTTGCTAGCATTGGTCACTTGGTACATTTCACCAAGTATAATCTGCCCAGGATTCACAAGGTCTTGTGTCACCATGGTGACACTTGCCCCTGTGTCCCTAAATGCCAAAGCCTCTTTTCCATTGATTAAGGGCTGTTGCCTGTACTTGCCCAGATTACTGGAACTCACAGAGGAGGTCACATCCATGCCTCCATCACAGACTAGGACAGCCTGAGTGAGTTCTCTGACTAGGTCAGAGCTCATCTCCTTACCCAGGGTCAACCCTACTAAACCCTTGGCTTGTGTAGTCCCACCACCAACTGTAACTGCACTAGGGGGAGCAGGTGCCTTAGGGGCATTGGTGGGGGCTGGAGTAGAGTCCTTGGACTTGGTGCAATCACTGGTCCAGTGGGTCTTTTGCTTACAGACCTTGCACCATGGTTTCTTTTGGCCTTTCCCTTTGTTAGACTGTGAATCCCCACCTGAAGAAGATTTTTGGGGGCCTTGTGAAGACTTCTGGTCTTTACCCTTCTCCCCACCCTTATCAGAGTTCTTAGTATCTTGCTTCTTTGGGTCACCACCTTGGTTCTGTACCTTATGCCTCACCCTGGTTCTGACCCATTTGTCTGCCTTCTTTCCCAATTCTTGGGGAGAGGTCAGATCAGAGTCCACCAGGTGCTGATGCAACAGCTGATTTTGACAATTATTAAGAATCTGCTCCCTCATGATAAGATTGTACAATCCTGTGAAGTCACATACCTTACTGCCCAATAACCAACCTTCCAGAGCCTTGGCAGAACAATCAACAAAGTCCACCCAGTCTTGAGACTGTGCTTTTGGGTATCTCTGAACTTTAACCTGTATTGTTCAGTGGTTAGGCCAAACCCATCAATCAGAGCACTCTTCAAGACTGTGTAATTATCAGCATCCTCCTCTCTAACAGTGAGGAGCTTATCTCTACCCTTGTCTGCAAAGGAGAGCCACAAGATTGCTGCCCACTGCTCCTGAGGGACCCTCTGTACTTTACAGGCCCTCTCCAGTGCAGTTATCCATTTGTGGATGTCATCCCCACTCTGGTAGGGAGGGACAATCTTGCTCAGGTTTCTATGGTCATAAGACCTTTCCCTATCTCTGGGGAAATTGCTGTCACCATGGGACTCTAGTCCCATCTTTTTCTCTCTTTGTAGAGATCTAGGGACTCCCTGTCTATAGCCAACTGCTGTTTTCTGAGCTCAAGCTGGGCTTGCTCATACTGAATCAGTCTCTTTCTCCTGTCATGAGAGGATTCTCTCCTATGAGAAGAGACAGAGGTCCCTATTGAGGTGTCAGAGTGGTTAGACTCCTGAGAAGGAGATCTAGCCCTTCTTGGCACACTCTCAACTCTTCCTGGGGGACAAAGGTGAGGTCATCCTGATCCTCCCCTTCATCCACAGGAATAGCTGGGTTTTCCAGGTCAAGGTCATTGTCACCTTCCTGGCCAGTTTCAGAGGGGGCCTGGGTTTCTTCACCCCTGACCCCTTCCTCATTTTCTGCCCCACCCTCTCTGCCTACCCCTTCAGACCCTAGGG